>CAOLHI010002160.1:0-748965 GCA_948474755.1 Ctenosaura bakeri
ATGAACAAAGCAAGAGAGGTGAAAAAAAGTAAAGTGGGGTATACAAGCCCTTCAATAAGGAATCTTTTCTTCCTGTGTACTGGAAAAGTCCAGCAGCAGGTCACAAACACAGAATCCATGAGACTGAATCCCAGGGAGCAGAAAGAAGCTCCTGTTTTTTCCCCATTTTCTAAGTAACAGTAGCCTGCTTCCTGTTCTTGCTTCTGCACTTTCAATATTTTAATTTTCATATTAATGGAAATAAAAAGTGACAGTTTAAATTCATTTTCTGTAAGTATAATAGGGAGGAATTTGTACTTAACTGTACTGAAATAATTATCAATTCAAGTTTCATATTTATAATAATTTATAGCAAAGAAGTATAATCATTTTCATAAAAGACAAAGCAATCAGCTAAATTGGATACGGTTTGCTTATCCTCATCCCCTCTCCGCTCTGCCTGATTTGAGCATTGGGACAGAAATAAGAGTTAATAAATTTAATGAAGAGCCCAGCGTTTTCAGGCATAAAATATTCTACCTAAGTCCCCTCTAGTTAAGGTAGTCACTGTTCTTCAATGCTTCAGATCTTTGGGAGAAGCATTCTTCATTCATCTTCTATAGAATGGATTATCAGATTTGCTTCCTATGGGCCACTGCTGGAATCACCTGCAAGGCATAAATGCTACCCAGCATTCCAGTAAGATCAAACAATCTAGACTAAGAGGAAATCATGCCATAGTTTCTTCTCAGTCATAGGGATAGAAAGAATGTTTGAAAATATACATTAGATGATTGAAAAACATGTTTTCCAAGTGTTGGGAAATCCTGGTGAGAAGAATTCTGGACTGATGAGAATCTTTGCAGTTTGAGATTTATTATGAAAAATTTCCGCATGGTTGTTTTGCACCAAAACAACAATTTCTGTGCAGGAAACAGCACTTCCTAGAAGGAACAGAATATTTCAACAACAACAAAAATAATAATTCCTGCACAGAAAATGCTGTTTTCTATACAGAAAATGCTGCAATTTTGGATATATTATATATAAAATTTGCACATGGTTGATTGGCACAGAAAATAGCATTTTCTGGACAGAAAAAAAATCTGCACAGGAATTAATATCTCTGCATTGAAATACTATTTTCCACACAGAAAATGCTGTTTTCTATGCAGAAAATGCTGTTTTCTCTACAAAACAACCATGTGTGAATTTTGCGCAGGAGACAATCCAAACTGTGAACAGTTTTCAAAAACTATGTATTTTTCAAAGAATTTCTTGTAACAGGAAGAAAGTTGTTGAAATTACTAACCACTACTTTTCTATATCCCAATGGCAACATTAAAAATAACCATAAAGTTTGCCTAAAACAAAGACAGAAAACTTAATAATAATTATTAATGACATACAACACTACATCTCACTTTCTGTCTGCTTTTGCATTATTCTCATCCACTAACAAGAACAGAACTTTTCCTGACCTTCAGGGAGGCACAAGTATTCCAAAAGACAATGGATATTCTCCAGTGTACTGTTTTAAAAATTGTGCCATGTTTTTCTTCAAATATGAAGCATCTCATTGTGTTACAGTACACTGGGATATTGCATAGGCCACTACTGGAGACTAATTCAAACTCTAGTCAGTCTGCACTGGTAAACAGAAGAGTTCCTGTCAGCTCACTTAGACATCATCCGCCATGAATATGCAATGAAGATGTTCAGTAAAAACTGCATTAAAATGTAAAGAGAATCACAGAAGACAGTGGCTGCAGTTTCCCCCCTGCAGTATTATGTGACTTACGTTTAAAGCAGACTTTGCGATTCATAATAATTGAATTCTATGCATTTACATTTTTTTTTTAAAAAACTGTAACTTACTAACATAAAAGCAACATTGTTAATTGGTCAGCTTACAGTATTACTGAATATATAGTTCTGAAGACATGGAGGAATTAAAGAAGTGGCTATATAAAAATCACAGCTATTATCCTGTGGATAGCTACTCAAATATAATTCTATTAACACCCAAATATATTCCAGTAGCTAGAGATATAAAGTCTAAATTACTGGGAATGGAGGCATCAAAGATGGAACAGAAATATTGGCCATTTCTGCCCTACACTGTTGTAGTGCTATTATTCCATTTTCAACATCCTGTGGAATCCTGGGGTTTGTAGTTTCCTGAGGCCAAAGAGCTCTCTGGCTG
Source organism: Ctenosaura bakeri (assembly GCA_948474755.1). Taxonomy (NCBI): domain Eukaryota; kingdom Metazoa; phylum Chordata; class Lepidosauria; order Squamata; family Iguanidae; genus Ctenosaura; species Ctenosaura bakeri. The sequence continues at coordinate 2,186 of CAOLHI010002160.1, forward strand.
AGCATTCTGAATGCCCTTCCCTAAACTGCAATGCCCAGGATTCCATAGGATGATGAAAGTGGAATAATAGCACTATAACTATGTAGTGTGGAAATGACCATTGTAAGCAAGATTCTGTTAATTCCAAAAAGTTTAACAGAATATGGTACATGGTAATAACAGATGTATATGCAGCCAAGATTTTCCCAGGTTTTTATGCCATGAAAATATGCAAATGTATATGCATGTATGCACACACAATCAAGCCTTTAAAAAAAGCCACATAAAGGCAATAAAACTAGTTTGTGGTGGGAGGCAGGGGTTTGTCAGAAGACAACTTGGTTATATTTCCATATTTTATTCTCTCAAACCTAGCATGTATGTATTCACATTAAAATACTATGTGATGTTCTGCAATGATAAAAGTGCACAGATAAAACTGGAGGTTGTAAAATAGAGAAACAATAAGCTTAGTACAAAGCATATTTCTTGTATTATCTTGTTTGAGCATATAAATAGAACTTCAAAAACCTTCAAAACTTTGTAGCATGGTGTGGTTCTTAGTCTGAAAGAGCACTGCTTGCAAAGAGGAAACATTCTTTGAAATTTTGAGAGGAACTGTTCCAAGTAGCACATATGAAACAGCAGCAGCAGCAACAACAACAAATAGGTCTAATAAGGTTTAGGTGGTTTTTTTAAAAAAATTTCTTTAAATAAGTGTGTGTTGGAGGGGATACATTATGTCCTGAAGCCAAACAATAGAGAATGATATCTCTGACTCTTCAGGAATGTGGAGAGGACAAGGAAAGATGTGTGGAGTTTATTGGGAATTGCATCCTTACTGGAAGCTAAGCAAATGAAAGGAGATCTTTGACTGCAATGCACAAAGAACTCTCTTGCTTTCTAATGTAGAATATAGATTACTTAATAATGTATTACCTGACTTCCTAGGAACATGAAGGAGTCTGTATGCAAACACTAAACCCATTTTATAGGAAGCCCCCCTCCCATCTTTTGATGACCTTGTTATCTGACTACTTGCTTTTTTGACACTTCCAAACCAAGGACAAGTTCCATTAATCTGACAGAGGTTCCACTCTTTCAACAGTTCTTCTTGCCTAAATAAACCTTGGAACCCTTTGCATACCTGTACTGTCAAAGTGAGCTGAGAGGGGGGAAATGGCGCTAAGCCAGCTGAGAGTTGCAAGCAGTGCACATATAGTTGGTCCCAACTGAGCCTCCATAAGTCTTTCATGATCCCTATAGTACAATATATGGGTTCCTTTTGTCAACCAATTCTATTTTCTGAAAGTGATCTGGTCCCTAATCTGTGAAATAAGTGGGGGAAGCCTGTGTAGCCATAGCAATATTCATGACTTTTTTTTTAAAAAAATGTGAGTTTTAAAGCACTATGCACATAAACAAGGTAGATTTTTTTCTCCTGTATGAAGGACGTGTGTGAGGTGAGGGCTGATAACATCCAGGTTCATGCAAATTTTTGTGCCATTTAAATGTAGAAAATCTAATTTAGTATTGCAAGATATAGAACCTGAGAGAAGAACTTGGGTCATGAGTCAAAACAGTCATTCAGTGGACATACCTTGAGAAACTGCAGAATACTGACTGAAAACAATCACTTTTCCATATGTATGTGAACAAAGCAGGAGAGTAAAATAAGACATATGCAGTGGAGTATCTTTCTTTAAAACTTGTTACATCATGCCATCCTTCTCTTGATTAAACAGAAGAAAGTATATAGGAGATGTAAATATTTCCTTATTACAATCTTATACACAAGATTATAAGAGTTTCTGCTCATTTTTCAATGAAGTTTTACATCTCAGAACTTTCTTTGGACAAATTTCACCCAAAACATGTATTTGGACAACGTAAGATTCTTTGGTGAAACCTGTTTGAACAGAAATATTATTGTTGTGCAAAACCTCAACTTTTGTTTTTGCACGAGACTTTTGTTCATACCTCCAACCTCCTTCTCCCTTCCTGCCAAGAGAATGTTGATCTTTTAACTTTTGATGAAAGATACAATGTATATATCTTGACAGCACACATTTTGATAGGGTGCCTCAGTGTGTCAAGAAATCATTTCTCATTGAGGATGAGAAAAATGTGTGAAATATGCGTTACAACCTCAGTTGGATGCACGGATCTTATTTACGATACTTCAGGGGGAAACATCTATTTTTAGAATGGATAATAATTAAACTCATGAGTTAGAACCAACGTTGCCATTGGAAAGGACTCTTTGCATCTGCGGAAGGGACTGCAATCTAGTTGTGTGCTGATTCACATTTGTTTCTGCAGCACAATGTACCCCCTAAGCATCCTGAGTCAGTAACAATCACCTTCTTCTTCTGTTTACCCTTCCAAGGTGAGAACTTACAAGTGTTCTCAGAAGTTCTCAGAAGTTTGTGTATGTGTGTGTGTGTGAGAGAGAGAGAGAGAGAGAGAGAACTGAGAAGACTTGGACACGATAATCATGAGACTGGAAGTGGAAGTTGGGCAGCAGAAGAAAAGCTGAGGTTTTACTGAAGGGCAATGAGTCTATACAACAGTCATACCAAAGAAAAAGAGTGTACATAATAGAATATGAGATGAAAGCATGCCAAACAGAAAGCTGAGTTCTTACAGAGCCATATGAGATTTAAAAAAAAAAAAAGGGGGGAGAGAATTTGTCATGAATTTATGGGCTTCCACCTGTCAGATATTATTCTAATCAAGTCAGCATAATTTTGCTGATGTGGAACTCATAAGAGATTACAAACAGATATCTACTCTGGGTTTGAATTTTACATACCTCTATCTAAATATCAACTGGCAATACATTTGCTGAGGCTATGCAGTTGTACTGCCATTTGTTGTTATTTACTAGCATAACTAAACCCATATGGGGTAAAGGTTATTTGAAATTATTGTCTGTACTGTTCTGTTAGAGATAACTATTAGAACTTAATTTTGATCAAGAAGGACACAATCAGAAAATAGAAATTGCTAATGGATAAAAATAAAGGAATCAAAAAAAAAATTACAGAGAAACTAGAGTGGATATATGTTAAAGCTGGATAGAATGAATCACATTTGACTAATATAAAAAGGTTGTGATTCAGTGAGCACAACCTCAGGATGGTAGTAGAGAGTAGCCACTTCTAGAACTGATCCTTGAAAAACCTCTCAACAAATTGATCTGAAACATGACAGTGTGGCAGAGGTAGATCTCAGGATGGCCAGTGCAAATTTTAAAGGAGGCAGGTGAGGGAAACGTGAGAAGTTTATAAAATTTTACAACTGTCTTCCAGAAGTTTTACTATTTCCTGCTTCCTTTCCATAGGTTTTTCTGGAATCAGCCCTGCCAGCTGATTACTTTGTTTCCTACTGTCTTTTGGGAATTTGTGGTGTTAGATCAAGGAGAATGTATGTGCTATATATAATCATACAAGAGCCGGTATGATTTAGTGGTTTGAGTGATGGACTAACTCTCGAGTCCAGGGTTCAAATCCCCACTCAGCCATGGAAACCCACTGGGTGACCTTGCACAAATCATACATTCTCAGAAGAAGGCAAACCTCCTATGAATAAATCTTGCCAAGAAACCCCTGTGATAGGTTTGCCTCAGAATTGGTCTAGGGTTCAGATCAACCTGAAGGCACACAACAGCAGCAACTTATGTAACAGTAGTATAAGATGTTTGTTTTTGTTTTTAAAAAAATAAAAATTCTATTTTCCATTCCATTTTAGGCATTCATAAAGTATGCTTTACACATTATGTGTTTGGGTTGCCTATCTAGAGAACATAAGAGAGTTGACATGAGAGTTGAGGAAGGAAGTCAGGGAATGAGGTCCAATATACTCTATTGCAGAGATATAAGATACCTGAAACATCACCACAACCACCACCCACCTGTGAAGGAGAAAGGTTAAATATGCCACTGTCATTTCCAAAGACAAATTATCAATATAAAACTTGAGCAAAGGTAATTATGAAACTGTGGCAGCAAGGAAATGACTGGCAAATCATTTGGCAATTTGAGAAAATTTTAAAAAGATTATATATCAGTATAACATTGTCAGTCAATAAGGATAACATCTGCTTCTATATGCTACCATTTTATGTCTGAGACTGCTTTTGTATTCTGTCTCTGCATTTTCTGACCGATGGGCCCCAGTTATTTTCAGTTCCTTCAATGGGTCCTTGAGGACAGATATTCTTAGAACCCCTGATTTAGAACGCAGTGATGATTACTATGAATACTGAAGTGGGGCCCCTTCAGAGGGTCCTTTGGTCAGAGGTCAAAAATGTGACATGGAAGATCAGCCAGGACTCAATTTGATCATACATGCCTGTAAGAGCTTTATAAGAAGCAACTATAACTTAATGCTGTGACAAGCATGCAGATATACGCTTAAACATAAACTTTCAAGAATTTTCCCCCAAACCTATTTAGCCAATAAACTTCTTAGGATTCACCGCCTATCCAGTGATAAACAATTTTAGCACTATATATAAGCTTCTTTAAGTCACTCTTGCTTTCAGCACAAAGGCTTAAAAGAGGCAGGTTTCCTAGAAGTGTGGTTTCAGGTTTATACTGCAAGTGGGTTAAGCCATTAATTACAACTCTAGCAAGCCATATGCTTGTTCCGCTTGTCCCATTTGCGATGTGAGACACCGAAGTGCCTGTTGACTGTGTTTAAGCCCCTAATTTCTGTATCATTACTACTACTATTACTACTGCTACTACTACTACTACAGCTTTTCCCCGCAAAATCAAAGCCTTCTTTGTAAATCAGATAAGCTAACTAAATTAGATATGCTCATAAGAATACAGTGGAATGAGAAACAATGACATTTTCTATTGCTCATTTGTTATGCTTGTTACATTTTATCCCATCTACCCTCCAAGGGGATCAGGATGGCTTACTAGACTCTCATCCCTACTTTTTATCCTCACAGCAACTTATGAAGTTGGATGGGTTGAGCAAGCATTACTGTCCTGAGCTTACTGAATGAGTTTCATGGAACATGATGCTGCATTTTTTTCCTTATATACAGTCATCCCTCCACATTCTGTAAGGTTAGGGGCACAAGACCCCTGTGAAAGTGGAAAAACCATGAACAACTCTAGACCCTCCCAAACCATATTTAATACACAAAAAAGTATGATCAGCATATTCAACCCACCATGGATTCCTTTGAGACATCAAGGTTCCTTCACAAGGCAGAAGTGGGTGGCTGGTGAGGCTTACTGCCACCTCCACTGCTACCTCACATCATTTTTAAGAGGGACTTACAAGCCTTGTTTGCAGTTTCTCAGTCTCATGAGGCTTGCAGTCCCTATTAAAAATGGCATAGGGAGGCAGCAGAGGTGACAGCAAATAATCCCTGAATAATCAAATCTGCAAAAGCGAAGCCTGCAAATGTGGAGGGCTGACTGTATTTCCTGTAATCAGAAATTGGAAGAATTTGTACCCAGGCTGCCTAGTAAATCCCATCTCTGTTGTAACTGTGTGGCACTGCCAATGTAAAAATCATCTTCATTTATATGTCCCAGCTTAGATTTATTATAGGACACTGATTAATATCAAGGAGACAAAAACTTTAGAAAAGTGAAAAAGAAATTTTTTTTCATATTTCTATGAGATAGGCTACGATAGGATGCCAACAACTTTTGAATAGGATGTTCTAAATCAACTTATTTCTGCTTCCCAATTTTTTTAAAAAATTAAGTCCAAATTTAATCACTAGACTCACTAAAATAACCAGGACGTTATCATTACCAACTTGCCTCACCGATTTTAGTAAGTTTGGTTCCAACTCTTTCTCACCATAGCATTTGCCAATGTAAGTGTGAAGGATAATCCATAAATTATAGTGGAACAAGGGAATGAGAATCACTTTTAAAACAGCTTCCCCCCACTCTCGGTTAGTACAGTAATTCCTATAAAATTATCTGAACAAGGTTTATTCCATGTTAAGGGTGTTTTTAAAAAAAGTTTGATGCATCAGCGGGAATCAGTGCACTAATGCCAAGAGTAAACAGATTATGTATAACCAGATATCCTGCGATGTATAGCAGTTTGGGCTTGTTTGATTTGTCCTGAAAAGCTGCATAGGGAAGCATCTTTACTGAGGAATTTGGTCAGAACATTATAGAGTAAAAACATAATTTTTAAGATAAATGAAGCAATATCACAAGAGCTGAGCTGACAGATTTTTGGAAATAACTTGTACTTTCATGTTGACAGTAGGACAAGCATAGCTATCACCTGATAAGAAATGCCTCTCTCACAATGCTGATTCCATGTAGAAAGATTTAAACTGTTGAATGTAAACAGAGTTTATAATCAAGGCACAGATATATACTAAAGATGTTTTTTTTTTAAAGAAAAAAGAAAAAAGAAAAGCACAGTTCTCAGTCTACCCAAAGGTAGATCTAATTTATTTCAGTGAGGATTTCTCTCAAATAAATGGGTATTGGGTTGCATCTTGTAAATTTAATTTATATTACTGCAGGAGTAAAATGTTCTATCTATCTATCTATCTATCTATCTATCTATCTATCTATTGAGAGTTCTTAAGATATCTTTATTAATAATTTCTAAAAATACAAATTCTACAAATACATAAGAAGAAATGGGGGAAACCCGAGAAAAACATGAAACATATAATCATATGAACACGCGGAAAACATGAAACATATAAATCAGAAATTAAAAAGCAGAGAAAAAGAAAGGAAAAGGAAAAGGTTCAATTTCCATCCTTCCTTTAAATGGATAGTAACAGTTAAATTAATTCAAGCCTTTCAAAGATAATATCCAACATTTCTTTTCTTTCCCATCCCCAATTCATGCTATCCAAAAAAGGAAAATGAATTTTCTTCTTTCTTCTACCAGTGATTAACATATCTGACATAATATCTCAATATTACTTTCTATTAACTCCATTACATATTATTTTTACATGTTAAATGACATTCATACTACGTACTACTTGCTGACTTGATTAGGTAATAGTTTTACTAGTTAAAACTAAAGATCTATTTACATGTTATATGGCATAGCTAAATTCAAATATTTGTATACCAGGGAGCCCTGGTGGCGCAGTGGTTAAATGCCAGTACTGCAAGCCACAAGGTTGTGAGTTCGATCCTGCCCGGCTCCAAGGCTGACTCAGCCTTCCATCCTTCCACAGGTCGGTAAAATGAGTACCCAGCTTGTTGGGGGCATGTATAGAAATGTTTCGAAATACATGCTATTTGTAAGTTGTTTGCCGCCTCGATCCATATGGAGAAGCAGGATACAAATAAATAAATAAATAAAATTGTAAAATCCTTTACAGCATTATTAACCAAAACCAGTTTTCATTCATACATCTGTAACCATTTCATAACCTAGTTTTATCCAAGCCTATTTCATTTTGAATTTTACTCCCCTCTTCCCTTGTAATCATCCTTTTCATAGATATCGCTCCACCCTCCAACTTTTTAGATCCTTCCCACTTGGTATGGCCATTTCTGCACTACACTATTAAAGTGCTTTCAACAGCCAACAGAATCCTGGGCTTTGCAGTTTACGGAGGGGCATTTATAATTTTCAGCTGGAGAGTTCTTTGGCCTCAGTAAACTATAAACCCCAGAATTCCACAGGATGCTGAAAGTGGAATAATAGCACTATCGCAGTGTAGCATAGAAATGGCCTCTGTTAGGATAATTGTCCTGAAACAGCACCTCTTTTAAATCATCTTTCTCTCACCATCTTCAATCATACAGACTAAATAAATTTAGTTTCATTCAACTATCAAAGTAATTTCATTACAAATCCTTTAAGGTTAGCCTCTTCCTTCTTTCTGCACTTCAGCTGGCTCCCCAATTTACTGGCTAATTGGCTTGATTTGAATTTGTTTCTCCATATGATTTTCAACCTCCTTCATTTCCATATTTCCATAATTCTATATTCCCCTCTTGTCTCACATTTCCCCACAAGTCTTCCTTGATTTTGTTGATCTCATTCTCAGGACCTCTGTCTTATTCCTCAAGTTTAGAGGTTCCTCCATCATTCACCGTAAAAAGTCCTGAGAGAGTTCCTGGGAAGGTTCAAACTTTCTTCTTCTTTTTTTTTTCTTTTTTTCTTAATTAAGAGTATATAAAAAAATCATGGATAACAACAGAGTCATACACAAAAGAAAGACAAGAAAAAGAGTAAAAACAATAATAACCTATAACTATACCCTAATCTACAATTATAATATCAAATGAAAAGTGCAAAAAGAAAAAAAATAATAAGAAAAATAGAAAGAAAAAAACTTAATTTTAAAAAACTAAAATACCAAGAATAAACTTACTTCCAATCAAGAATATATTCAGTATTCATCATATTAGTTTAACCCCTATATTTGTAATTACTACATAGTAATATTTATTATAATAATAATAATTCATCAATCCTCTTTTCCTTTATTTTCTCTGCACATTTTAAAAATGTTACAGTTATTTCATTACCTATTATAACCAAAGTCTTTTCAGCGTAAATTTCTAGACATCATTCAAATAAATAATTATCCATGCTGCAAGTCCAAGTTAATACCTTTACAAAAAAATACCTTCTTTATACATCTAAATTTAACAGAATGCTTATTATCCCACCCCTTCTTCCCAAAAATTTTAATCTCTCTTCTTTAATAACAACTTTTCATTTCTCTGCTCTGAGTTGACTTCTAGATGCTCTGCTAGTATGAACATGATAATAGATTCCTGTTGCTTCTCACTATACTGTCCAATAGTCTCTCTCTTTCATTCTTGTCAATTCTAGAAAGTTCTTTATTTCCATTTCATATCTTTGTTTAATCTCTTCGTGGTCCATTAACTTCAGGTAAATGCCATCTTAGATCAAAATTTTCAAATAAAATAAAATGGTACACTGTGTTACTGTAGTTTCTAGTCCGGGCCTGTGGTCTACTAAATATCATTTGATATCAAGAAATTGGCCATCACAAACCGCTCCTCTCCACGTGCTTGCAAGGCCCCGGACAAGCACGCACACGGGCAGAACGAAAATAGCTGAACAATACAAGATAAATCCAGGCAGGCCAGTAATTTGCCAGAATGCAGCTTCAGGAGACCTCCAGGCAAGTACACTTTGAAAACACATTATGTATGCACGCAGCGTACGAAAGATTCCCTGCCCTGAGCAGGCAGCTTGACGAGCTGAATAGTCAACTGTCAAGCACTCTCCGTTTGCATACTGTCTGAGCTATTGACAACTCTGTCATAATTCAATCATGCTAAGTACTGACCTTTCGGCAGCTTTGTCTCCAGCCCGAAACCCATTGTTTTCCCTGGGAACTGACTAGCCTACAGGCACATTTTCCCCTATAAGACCCCCTGATTTTGAGCACTTCCTTGGATCGCTCCTGGCTTCCATCCCGCCTTGCTGCTGCTCTGTTCACCGAGCCTTCCCCTCAGCTTCCACGTGCTGAGAATCTTCACTCCAACTGACTTTTCTTCTGTGTACCCAGGCTACAGGATCAGGTGTAGTATTTCCCCCGAAAAATCCCTCTTAAAATCCTCTATCAAACTCTTACCTCTCTTTTACTAGGTCTGTGTGAATGATTGCATACATACGTATTGACTGTATTTCAAAATAAAGAAAACAATTATTATTTACTTCTGCTTGATTATTGACTCAGCCTGACTCCGTAAACATTGGTTCCAAGATCTCGCTAGGTTGCCCTGCCTCTCGCATTGCTATAGCTTGTGCTCTTGCTAATTCCCATTCCCCCAATAATTGGAGCACACTGAGGTGTCCCCCACAGGACCCCAGAAATCAGGGTAACAACTGTAATGTATTTTCATCTTTGGGGAACATGCAGGAACCAAGAACTTAAGAACCCAAAAGCTGTATTTTCACATTTTTCTGCAAAGCAATACACAATTGAAACAACAAAATAAGTTATTGAAAGTGCGTGAGCACCAAAATATATCCTCATTCATTTTGCTTTTATTTGCAACTGAATACTTAAGAATTAATATATTGCTACATTTTCTCTCTTGTATGGCAACAACTACTGGGATTTGTAATATTCCTAGAGTAACCTGAGAGAATTAGAACTCTATTGTCATTCTAAGGGCATATGTCTTTGTATACGTCTCAGTGTGTAATTCATTGGAACTTTGGGGCCTACTCATATTTCATTTTCCTGTGAAACTGTATCATCTTTTGTGTACCCAATTAAGATCTAATATAGAAGATGAAGTCAGATCAAGAAGATAAAATATGAAAAAGTATAAAACACAGTACTGAAATAAATGTCAAAATATTCTCTTCTACAAAAGGAACTTTTAGAACTGTTATAGAAGCAAGCAGAACAACTTTGCCATGGCATTCCTCTGTCAGTAGGGGAAGGTCATGTATGGAGTTGTGGATCTGTAGCAAAGGTTTCCACTGCCACTCCCCATAAAGTTTTGAATGCTTTCATACAGTTCCCAAACAATTCATATTTCAGATAAATAGTAGAGTTGTAAGGAAATATTCTACTGCTACACTGCCAGGAAAATGGTCGATATAGCCATGCTCAGCCTAGGATAGGAACGAGGAAAAACACTGCCAGAAAATGCAAAAGTGGTATAAAAAACAACAGACAAATCTTCAGCATCCCTGGAAACACTGCTTAAATCTACCAATTAGAGTGTGGTCCAGTCATAATGTCCACATGGTGCTTACACAGGGAAGGAACCAACGCAATCATAAGAACACATCTCCAGTATGCACACATCCCTGCACACAATGTGACTGTGCTCAGCTCCATCAGCCCCTGTAGCTGCATAAAGAGACTATCCTATTGTTGTCTGCATCCCTACAAGCAGGGTTATCTTGATCACATCATGTGTCTCACAGCACCATTTGTGAGCACAGCATAGAATGGGAAGGAAGGAGAGGTAACACTAGGGATGTAGGAATGCTCACAAATTTTCTCGGCCTTGATGAGAAATGTTGTTTGAACATACACTGAGAGAAGCATAACCAGATTTTTCACAATTTGGGACTTCTTTTCAGAAAAAGTCTGGTTATACAAACAAAGTGGCTTTTCAGGCAAAATGTAACAATTTTTTTGCAAAAACATTTTATTTTGGGAAAAATACACAGTTCTCTTCACAAAAGATTTTTATGAAAGGTAAATAATTTTGTGTAAATTAATTTTATGCAGAGGAAAAAAAAGTCCCAATGTGAAAAAAGTCCATTTAAAATGTGCAAAATCTTCCATAATCTCACCCAGATCACAATAGTCTTCCAGACCATAGCAATGATACCTTTAGCATGTGGCAAGGTTCAGATCTTTATAGCTGGGATGGCAGGGCTCATGAAATGGAAAGACATATGCAAGGAGTTGTCAATATCTCACCTCAGTAGTAAAAATCCATAGTGAATGAACAGGCACATAGCTAGCAAGTGCATGTCCTCCATTGCAATAACTGGAAGGTAGGAACATTTTTGCCTTAACAACAGTCAACATCTGGTGTGTGTAGTCCTTGATCTCAGACATGCAGGAAGCATTTGGGAGTCTGTGAAATGCAGAACATAAAGAGCTGTGCTACTTGAGTGCTCAGCAAGTGAAATACTGTGTGAGTGGAGACAGCTTGTTACAGACTTTTACCATGAAAACCAAAATAGCTCATATGTGTTTGTTTAGCTGTTGCAATTGTTCAAGTGTACTTCCTAGCATTTCCCAACAATAGAGTTGATATGTCTATGAGGAATTGCTCCGAAATGATATGTGAGGGATGGTAGAGCAATGCATTTTGAATTGTTGTTGTGTGCCTTCAGGTGATTTCCAATTTATGGTGATCCTAAGATGAACCTATCACAGGGTTTTCTTGGTCAGATTTGTTCACAGGGAGGTTTGTCTTTGTTTCCCTCTGAGTCTGAAAGAGTGTGGCTCACCTAAGGTCACCCAGTGGTTTCCATGGCCAACAGGGATTCAAACGTCAGTCTCCAGAGCTGTAGGCCAATGGTCAAAGCACTACATAGTGCTGGTTGTTTATACATTTTGCATAAAACACATTATTCAAGTATAGTAAAAGGGGAAGGAGACGGAAGACAGTTGCCATCGTTATGCTTTGTAGCATGTTTCCTCTTTCTCTTGCATTTGTCTTGGATACTCTGTTCCGGCAACCAAGGTGTTGAAGTCAAGTTTGGTGCTGGGTTTTGTGTCTAGAATCTCAGGGTGCAAGGGTTCTGTGAGAGAATTTCTTAGTGACATGTTCAAGCTTCTAGGAGTGTTCTGGAAAGAGCCTCTTCTTGCAAAGTCTTCCTTTGAGAGCTGAGTGCCTTTCTCCTTGCCTTCTATTATTTTTTGTGACTACTAACTGTGAACATCATGGCACTAGGTAAATACAGCTTCATGCTGTGATTTAAGTTATGGCTTCCCTGTGTGGAATTTGGTCAATTTATTAGTACCTTTTGGTCTTATAAATCTATTTCCTGATTCTGGAATGCAGAATTTTACTTATGGACCAACATAACATTAAAAAAAAAAGCTGTGAATTTGATCAGCCAATGAGATATAATTTAAAACTATATCAAGAACTATTTCTTTTGGATATTTTTGTGCATTTAAATGCTTGGATAGTGTGCAATTGCACCCACTGTAATTTAATCCTTCTAACCTGAGGTTGCAGAGCACATCAAGTACTCTCTAGATAATGTACCAACTAAGAGATTGGTTTGTCTTATCTTATCTTTCAGTGTAATAGCTAATGCCATATACCAGGGAAGGAAACTGAAGCAGAAACTTAGTTCATAACTTAGTTCATGACTTCAGTATTCTGAACTGAAATCTGTTACTACAAATACTCTCTGATCTCCTCATTTCTCTAAGGCTCACACTCAGTTTTGGGTATTACACTTCCTTTTTCACTCAATGGAACTCTGAAGTTGTAATGAAAGTTCTACAAAGCAGGTGATATGTGTATGTTCTTTCTGGTCTAAAGGTGATTAGATGCTGCCCTGTGTCTCATTTTCGGGGAAATGGCAGGATATAAATAAACTGGTTGGCTAGGTGGTTGGATGGATGGATGAATGACTATGTAGGTCTCACTGTAGTCAAACTTTCAGTTAATTCAGCTGCACTAGACAGTAACATAAGAGCCTACTATTGGGATGGTGTGGAAAGAGTATTTGAATATTTTTTTAAATGGGATTAAAAATACAGTTGCTTGAGCGTATGAAAACTCTGATGAGGAGAATGAGCGATGTGAGAGAATCTTTGCTGTTCTGGATTCATTATGCACAAAAAAACCCGAAGTTGAGTATTTTCTACGCAGAAAATAGTATTCTTATCCTATTCTTCGTTGTCTAGATGTATTTCTTTCATTTTTCCCTATCCAAGAAAATCTGTAAAGGAGTTTTTTCCCACATTTACTGTCCACTTCATGTATTCAGTGAATTAGAGCCCTGTCCATAGTTAACAGCACAATAAAGTTGGAAATCTTTAAAGCACCAAAATAGTGTGAGATGATTTTGAACTCAAAAAGAATGTAGGCAATATCAGCTCATAATTAGCTCACTAACTTTGTACATGAAAAAGTAGATAATAGCAGTACCTATTCATGTTTTATGGTAGTCAACACTCAAAAGAGCAAGCTAAAATAATTAACAATTATCTAAATAAATGTGAACCTGTATAGGTACTCTAATATTAAAAGTGAAATCCAAAACAGGCTTACTTGGAAATACATTACACTGAAACCAAGGAAATTTGTTCACAATCTGCTTAAACTAAGAATGTAAGAAAAGGTACATCAAGCCTGGAGTCTAACTTATAGCCATTAGCCTGTTCCCAACAATGGTTGGCCAGATGAATATTTGCTGTCAAGTTATTTCTGACTTATGGCATCCCTATCACAGGGTTTCTTGGCATGATTTGTTCGGGGGGGGGCTTTACTCTGCCTTCCTTTGAGTCTGAGAGTATGACTTGCCCAAGATCACCCAGTGGGCTTCCATGGATGAGCAGAGATTTGAACCCTGGTCAGAGTTCTAGTCCAACTCTCAGATGCATGGCAAGATGCCCCCCAGCCTTGCTGGGTGGGATTTTTTATTAACCTTTTCTCTGGAGTTTTCTTTTTAATGCAGGTATCCTGATTTATTTGACTCTCTGATGGCAGCTAATTATTCTGTATGTCAAGACTGACAGCCAGCTGATCCAGACAGTTGCGACTGAACAATAGGGCACCGCTTTTTGTATCCCAAAGCATCTTGACTACCCTTTGATAACAAGGAGGGTGGTGGAAGACTTTTCAGCCACCATCCTGAACAGATTTCCTCTCAAAGACTTCAGAGGAAGAAGATATACCTTCTACTTAAAGACACTGAACTCTGTGCACTGAAAAGCCTGATGGGCTATGCAGTACATTTCATAAATTGGACTCTTTTTTGCATTTATTGCAGAAGATTTCTTAATCAACCACACAGACTTTTTAGACACTTGGGGAGGGTGAATTCCTCACTCCATCTATACAAATCTGAAAACAACAACAACAACACTATTTTGCATGTATGTTTACCTCAATTTTTTAAATGCTCCAGGAACTTTTCCCTATTAATTGTTTACCCAATGTATTGGAAATTTCACTCTGTAACGCTGCCATTCAATTGAACTCTTGCCCTCATTCAAATTGACTGCTACACTATTTTTTTTATTGCTGATGTTATTTGTTTTTAATTGTTGTTATATGATGTATACTCTAGTAATTCCTGCTTCAATTGTTATAAACTCTGAGCGTGAGTGTAATGTATGTGTGATGTTATGCTTTCTGTTTCTCTCTCTTTCCTTTTCATGTATTTTTAGTGTGACTTTACAAGATTTGTAGACATGCGGTAGATATATAGACTAAATGTGGTAGGATTTGAACTCAGGACTCATAGATTTGTTAAGCTGCCTGAGTTGAGCGTTTCTTATACTTGTATTGATTTTCAACTGATCATTGTTATTTTTCTGAATTGTTTGCATATTGCTATGTTTGTACTGTGAATTTGAACACAACCCCGGCTCTTTTTGTATTGGGGGGGGGGTGATGAGTTTTGTTATTTTCATCTGTCTATAGCTATCATTATTAAAAAAAGACTTCATGGCATAGAATAGAAATTTGTGTTAGATAGCTCAAAGAAGATTTTGTATACACATTTCTTATGCTCCAATTGTTGGAGAATACTGCTAATCAATTGTTGATTTCACTTATATACTGTTGTACTTGTGTAATGTGCTTACTGTGGAGTTTGCATTCAGAGATACGTTATTTTTGTTGCTTAGTTTCATATATCCATTACGTGTAATCATTAAGAATCATAGTAGTAGTTCTCTTCCTAAAAACCTCTGTGCTAGCAATATCCTTTTCTTGTCTGGGGTAATATATTGTAATATATTTGTAATATATTTGTGTAGTGTGCCCAGAAATTATTTTAAGAGTGAAATTGAGGCCTTTTTCCTTTTCTGTTTTAAGTGAAGTTGCTATATTCTCAATTCCATTGCTTTTGTATTGCAGTTCTGATGAGAACTCCTTTCTGTTGACACTCGTTTTTCTTTTACTCAATTGGCTCTAAAATTATTTTTGTTTTTAATTGGAAAAATGAACGATTTCACACGATGTTCATCGTCATTTTTGGGGGGGGGATATGTAAAGCCCCTAGTACCCCTAAAAAACCATGTCCTGAGAATCCTAATTATTTTATATCAAACATAGTGAGCCATAGAGATATACTGGAAGGACACGTAGGCAGGAGAGCTCTGTTTTCTGTCATACATCCTGGGGTTATCTGGCAAATGGCTCAACAGACACTTGAATGGATTTTCAGCAGTGATCAGGAAGACAATTACTCTCTGAGAAAATAAACAATGCAAAACAGTCTGGAATTTGACTCCTTGAGGCATGCATCTCCGAAGAGATACTGATCTTGCAGGAAACTACAAGAATGTTTGGTTGTGTTTTCTTTGAACTACAAAGCTGAAATCCATCTTCATAAAAACTGCAAACATCTGGTTTCACAGGACATTATTCAGCTATAACTAGGCGTATTTTCTGATTCTTTTTGGAGTTCTTTTGGGAAGTTTCAGAGATTCTTTTGGAGAGTTTTTGGAGGTTTGAGAGCTTAGAGTGAGGAGTTCTCTCAGATCTGCAAAACCATGAAGCTTGTAAACTCCACTCAGCCCCTAAAGGTGTGGCTGAGATCGTTTCTCCCAGCTGAAGACTTCTGGATTAGTATAGTATTAAATCAAACCCTTTATGTCTCTCTCTCTCTCTCTCTTAATTTTCATCTCTTTCTAACTTTCTATAGTCTTGTATGCTTGTTGGAGTGTGTGTGAAACTGAGTGATTGTATGAACTTTAACTCTCTATAGTCTTGTATGCTTGTTATAGTTAGTGCAGCTAAGTGATTGTAGGGACTTTTACTTCTATGTCAATAAAATACTTCCATTTGAAAAATTTGTGTGATTTTTGACTGGGCCTGACCCCGTAAAAATTGGGTTAAAGATCCTAAATACCCTGTCCTCTTTGCATAGCTAAAGTAGTGCAGAGCTAATTTTTCCTCACAAGAGACAATTTTGACAGCTTTTAGGAATCCTTTTAAAGGGGCCCTAAGCAAACAGGGTAACAAAGGAAGAGACACTAGAGATCATGTTGCAAACATATGTTGGATAATGGAACACACCAAACAATTTCAGAAGAAAATCAGCCTCTGCTTAATCATAAAATCATAGAATCATAGAAATTCAGAGTTGGAAGAGACCACACAGGCCATCCAGTCCAACCCCCTGCCATGCAGGAACACCCTCAAATCAATCCCGACAGATGGCCATCAAGCCTCTGCTTAAAAACCTCCAAGGAAGGAGCCTCCACTACACTCCGAGGCAGCAGATTCCACTGCCGGACAGCCCTGACCATCAGGAAGTTCTTCCTGAGGTTCAGGTGGAATCTCCTTTCCTGCAGCTTGAATCCATTGCTCCTTGTCCTGGTCTCTGGAGCAGCAGAAAACAAGTCCCCTCCTTCCTCTACGTGGCATCCCTTCAAATATTTAAACATGGCTATCATGTCCCCTCCTAACCTCCTCTTCTGCAGACTAAACATGCCCAGCTCTCTAAGTCTATCCTCATAGGGCATGGCTTCCAGGCCTCTCACCATTTTGGTCGCCCTCCTCTGGACTTGCTCCAGCTTGTCAATATCCTTCTTGAATTGGGGTGCCCAGAACTGGACACAGTATTCAAGATGGGGTCTAACCAAAGCAGAGTAGAGTGGTACCAGTACCTCCCTCGATCTAGACACCATACTCCTATTGATGCAGCTGAGAATTGCATTGGCTTTCTTGGCTGCCGCATCACACTGCTGACTCATGTTCAGCTTGTGGTCTATGAAGACTCCTAGATCCCTTTCACACGTACTGCTATCCAGCCACGTGTCCCTCATCCTATATTTGTGGATTCCATTATTTCTGCCTAAGTGTAGGACCTTACATTTCTCTCTGTTGAATTTCATTTTGTTCGCCCTGGCCCAGCTCTCCAATCTATCCAGGTCATTTTGAATTTTGATCCTGTCCTCTGGCGTATTAGCAACCCCTCCCAATTTGGTGTCATCTGCAAATTTGATGAGCATGCCCTCTATTCCTTCATCCAAGTCATTGATAAAAATATTGAACAGCACTGGGCCTAGGACAGAACCCTGTGGCACCCCACTAGTCACTTCTCTCCAGGATGAAAAGCAGCCATTCGTGATCACCCTTTGGGTTCGGTCGGTCAACCAATTACAAATCCAACTAACAGTAGCCCTGTCCAGCCCACATTTTACTAGCTTCGTTGCAAGAATGTCATGGGGAACTTTGTCGAAGGCCTTACTGAAATCAAGGTATGCTACATCCACAGCATTCCCTTCATCTATCAAGCTAGTAACTCTATCATAAAAACAGATAAGATTAGTCTGGCATGACTTATTTTTGAGAAATCCATGTTGACTTCTCGTGATTACCGCGTTGCTTTCTAAATGATTAGAAACTGACTGCTTAATGATCTGCTCCAGGATCTTTCCGGGTACTGATGTCAGGCTGACTGGGCGATAATTATTTGGATCCTCTTTTTTCCCTTCTTGAAGATGGGGATAACATTTGCTCTCTTCCAATCTGCTGGAACTTCTCCTATCCTCCAAGATTTCTCAAAAATTATAGCAAGCGGTTCCGAAATGACCTCTGCCAGCTCTTTTAATATCCTAGGATGCAATTCATCTGGCCCTGGAGACTTGAATTCATCCAATGCTTTATAGATTATAGCAAAGCCTTTGATTATGGGGATCATGAAAAACTATGTATCACTCTTAAAGAAATGGGTGTGCCACAACATTTGATTATCCTGATGTGTAATTTGTATTTGGACAAGAGGCTACTGTCAAGGACAGAATATGGAGAAACAAAATGGTTTCCAACTGGCAAGGGGATCAGGGAAACCTGCATTTTATCACCCTATCTGTTTAATGTGTACACTGAACATATACATAAGGCAAGATTAAACTAAAAAAGAGGCATGAAAATTGGAGGAAAGAACAACAATTTAGGATATGCAGATGGCACCATATTATTAGCAGAAAATAACAAAAGACTTGAAATGGTTGTTGAAGTATTTAGATATGAAAATGCATAGGCAGGTATGCAGTGGAATATTAAGAAAACAAAAATAATGACCACAGATGATTTACATAATTTTAGTCAATGAAGACATAGAAATAGTTCAAGATTTTCCAAACTTTGGCTCAATCATTATTCAGAACAGAGACTGAAGACAAGAAATCAGACAAAGACTAATGCTTGGAAGGGTAGCTATGAAGAAACTAGACAAAATCATGAACTGTAAAGATATATCATTAGATACTAAAATAAGGATTGTTCATGAGGCTAATGGATCCAAAAGGATTCCCAAATACTTTGGGGGAATTCTGCAGATGCTAGAGTTGGTGATTCTGTTGATGCTATGGTTGAATTGTGGAACAGGGAGATGACCTGGGCAATTGATACAATTGCTCCTAAGCATCCTTTACTTCAGTGCAGAGCATGGGATCCTTGGTTTTCTGAGGAGCTAATGGCAATGAAGCCCTTGGGTGGATGACTACAGAAAGAGTGGAGAAAGACTCAAGATGAATCCAGCTACGGCCCATTTTAGAACCTACTTTGCTATCTCTATTACATCAGCTCAGTCTCTTCCAGGTTAAGGGCTATTACATCCCAGATTGCTGAAGAAGAGCCGTCAGAAAAGTGCTGCGATGAAATGTGCTAAATATTTTGCAAAGAAAATTGCTCACATTAGTTCTAACTTGGGCTCTGTACTGAAGGTAGAATCTGAGGAGGTAACTGACGCACAGAGTTATGCAGTTTTGATGGATGAGTTTCAGATTATTCAACATGATGATGTGGACAAGCTGTGTGGAGAGGTGAGAGCAACCACTCATGTGTTAGACCCGTGTCCATCCTGTCCAAATAAAGCCGCAAAAGAGAGGCTGACCAATTGGGTGGTGAAGGCTGTAAATGCTTATTTGAAAGAGGGCTTTGTTCCAATCTTTCTACAAGAAACAATTGTAAGACATTTCTTAGGTGGGAAAAATTCATTGGATGCAACCTCCCCAAGTAACTCAGGAATCAACGAGTCTCTAATCTCCACTTTCTAAGTAAAGTCCTAGAGCAAATGATGGTAATACAATCTTAGGCTTCCTTGGACAAAATGGAATACCTGAATCCATTCCAATTTGGGTTCAGGCCTGGTTATGGGACAGAAACAACCTTGGCTGTTTTGTTCAGAACATAGCATTTTCTGAGCAGGAAACAGCATTTTCCATGCAAAAATACTATTTCAATGTAGAAATATTATTTTCTATGCAGAAAATTCTGTTGCTGTAATTGGGGATTTGTTTTGCACAAAATTTACCTATGGTTAATTTGCATAGAAAAGAGCATTTTATGTCAGGGAACAGCATTTCCTATGCAAAAAGAATATTGCTATATTATAGTCCTATTGTTGATGTATAGAACATATATATGTTACTGAATACCTTCTGAAATTGAAAGGCTTTCTGAATTTGTTCTGTGCTATTTATTTCTTCCAAGAACTCTGACTAGGATCAACAGATGTCATGAAATTCTTAATATGCATGTAGCATATCATACAGACATACATTGAAAACAACTGGCATTTCAAAAGAAAAAAATGAAAGTATTAATATTAATGCATCCAAACTCTCATCTTTCAGCTGGAATACTGTTGTTTCTGTCATTTAAGAATTTTGGAAATTGCTTCTGCCAGTGACTTATGGCAAAAGGTTAAAAATAGTATTCACTGAAAATGGTCACCTGCAATATGGATGCTACAACTTAATTTTTTCCTATGTATCCCTCTTGGTTACATATGAACCTTAAATACATTTTTCTCAAATTTGCACAGACAGAGATGGACAAGACTAAAACCATAAAAATGTCTGCTCTCTCTCTAGAATATATAATTTGTATGAAAATATGTAAAAGCCAGACTTCATAGCACAGATGAAACACTAGAATTCTCTCACATATAGCAAAAACATTCTTGATACTCAAGTCTACCTTTTTTCCCAAGTTATCCATCAGCGTAAATACATGACAAACTACACTGTGTTTCTCTAAAGTAGTTCATGTTCCTACAGTTTCTTCTGGCTATGAGAAATTCTTCAAAAATCATACAGGTGTTTGCTTGTTTTTTGAAGTCTATTCAAAATTTGGGACTAATTCTGTGCAAAATTCACAAATGGTTTTCTTTTGTGCAGAAAACACCATTATCTGAGTAGGAAACGGCATTTTCTGTCCAGGAAATAATAACTGATACCCTGCATCAGTCAAGTAGCCATGATGTTGTGGCAACAATCTTTCTCCTGACTGGATTCCAGAAGCCCACCTAAAAATCCTGCAGCAAGGGACAGTCTTTTGTGGCACTGCTGAGCAGAGCACTGTGGGATGATGCATCCAGTCCCCTACACCAAGCAGAAGCTCTGACACCTGCAGAGTCCTTGATGCACCACAACTTACTGCTGGGAGGAGCTGGATTGTCATCTTTCAGCATCCCATTCACTTGCAGAACTCCATCCCTTGGTGCAGCTGGCTGGATTTCCAGGTAGCTATCGGTGGCATTTATGATCATAGCAATGGTACTATGATTGTAAATGTGAATAGGAAACACGTAGGATTTCAGAAGCCAAATTTTTTTATACAAAAAGACTGTTTTATGTTCAGAAAATTCTGGCCAGAATCCTGTATGTGAATTATGTATGCACAAGTGCCATAGTTCCAGCACTATGAAATGAATCCTGGACCACCCACCTCCATCCCCATCTACTAGGAAACAGACGCTGTAATGGACAGGGTTCTGAAGTAGGACCTCTGTCATAATTCCCCCTCATGCTGGAGAACACTTGTATGAGCTAGTGGGTGGGAAAGTCAGCCTGATGCTTCCTGAGCAACAGTGGAACAGATACCCATTTATCATAATGACTGCTGCCCAGTAAGTGGAGACTGGGGCAGTTTCATGGTCACTCTAAATTAGTAGGGGTCATGAATATGTAATTGTTATGGGTATGCAACTCTAGATTACATATTTACAACTGCCACAGAAGATTCTGGCTGCTCTTTTCTGTGCAAATCAACCATGAACAAATTTTGCTCAGAAGTCTCTAACTACTGTCTTTTCTGTGCTAGCCTGAATAACTGTTTGATCAGACATATCAATATGTATGGTATATATTGCAGGACTTGGTCGAATTGCTTTCATGAACATTTGTTTTGTAGTAACAATGGTGTATACCATTAAAAATCTGTACTAGTCAACATTATTGTACTGGGCAATGTTATCTCACTGCAATGATATAGCCAGCAAATTGATGGCTAAAACTGTTTTCATATTGTAGTATTAATTACCAGGAAAAAGTAGATACAACAACAATTTTTATTTTGCATACCTCCACCTTAAAAATTAAAGACAGAAAGAAAGGCACTGTTGTTAAAATAGCTCAGTCCTAAGAATGACAATGCATGTGAATTCATTTCAATGCATCACAATGAAACTCAAATATTGTTTTAAAACTGGTATTTGCCTCCATCTCCCACATACAAAGATCAAATGCTTTTTGGATAGTAATTCTCCACTTTATGAGTCAGATTTAATTTTATTGAAGGCTATGGTCCTTTTTCATAGTGAACTCTATAAGGAAGGCTGTTCTTTATTTCTCTGTGTTTCTTAGGGCTTAAAACCAATTTTCCGTGTGAAGAACAGCTAGAATGCAGCTAGGAACATTTTCTCCCTCAGAAATCAGAGCAGACGTCACTTTCCTTATACTTCAAGTACAGTGAGTCACAGGAATTCATAAAGTAGATCACATAAGCAAAGTCTTCCATTTTGCTCAATGTTTACAAGATAGTTAGCCTGACTTACGATCTTGGGACTCATGTTCATAGTTGTTAATGACTGAACACGACCTCCAAAACCTACCTCTTTGGTCAGGCAGTTCCTTAACTGAAGGGTTTCCAAGACACCAAGGACTCGGGATTTGGGAAATGATGACTGCAGCACTTAAATGGTGGTGGGGTGCACTCAGGTAAGTAGTTGTGGCAGGACCTCCAGCTGCTTGTGTAATGCTCAAGGTTGCCATTTACCCACATAAGCACACCTTCAGTCAGAAGGAACTGCCAGGGGAGAACCAAGCCTGTCCCATGGATTACACTTGGTTACAAGGAGACATGTAGTTCAGGCAGTCCAAGTTTCAAATGTAAAAAATCAGTCTTGAGCCAAATCCAAAACTGAAAAGGGGGTTCCCATTCTTTTCATTCATTTACCAATGGTAAAAGATGCCTGGACTGATGTTTTGGCGTTGTTGTCTACAGCAAGAGAATGGCCTGAGTTGGGCTGATTGATAGTCCACACTTGATCACCCCATCTGGCCTCATTAAGCTCAGCATTCTATACTTAAAATGGAGCAGGGTGTTGTCTGACCCTTTGCTCCTGGACATTTAGATGTATGTTGTTTGAGAGGAACAAGTGTCTCTACCTCCTTCTCCCAATCTGCAACTGCTGCCTGGGATGGACCGGGCTCTGCCTCTGCCAGTGTCTTGACAGAACTATCAGCACCCTCTGGTTATAATTGGGGTCCATCATCTTGGCACTCTTCTTCTCCTTTTCCTTCTAAGAAGGCCCCCTCCAGGCAGGACATAAAAGCCCCTCTCAATGTTACCTGTACCCAGAAGAGCCTGCAGCCATCATTTCCCATTGTCCAAGCTGCAGTGCTTCAGAAATCCTTTCATTGGGGTGTAGTCATGATGAAAAGATAGGCTTTGGAGGGTGGCATCTGCAGAAGAGCTCTGTCATTGTACCTATGCCTGACAACACAAGGTCTCAGCCAATGTTTCTGTACAACACCAACAGAACAGCAGATTACACTGCTATAGCAACCAATCTGTTAAGAAGCTTGCTACTGATGGCCATGTGTACTTCTGGTTCAGGGTGAGAAACAATAATACAGAAGTGGAAGAGTCAAATTGTTTCTTAGACATCCCTAATTAATATTATAATGGTTGAGATGCAGAGTCAGCAATGAGCTTTCATTTCCACTCCCTGCAGAAGGCACCAACCCACTGGCAGCCATTAAGTGGCTAGGGAAGAATGTTCAGCTGCATTTCTGAAACCAGTAGGAAACATCAACTGTTTCCCTCTTGGATGTCCAATGAGTATACTAAAGACGTGACACGGTGATGATCGCTCTTCACTCCCAGTTGCAGCCAGATGCTGACTGGGGACCCCTAAGCTCATGCTGGGGGCAGGGAGGCATTTCACATGGGGTACAGCATAAACAATCCTTGCTGACTATGGCCCTTTCCGCACGAGGAAGTTAAAACGGGCCAAGGCGTGCTGTCATGGAGGTCGTCCGCACTTTGGATCAGACTAGGTTCGGACTATTTACCTTAGTTCCGCACCTTAGTCTGATCCAAAATGCCTCCAAGTGGTCCTCCAGCACACTAAGTGAAGACCGGAAAAATCCGGTCTTTCAATCTTCTGGAGCGCGCCATTGCATTCCTGCTGACGTTCAGATGTGCAGGCTCGCACCAATGTGAGCCTGCGATCAGCGGAGGGTGGGCTGTGGGCGTGGCCAGCATCAGCAGTTGGTCTGGATCCACAAAGAACAGGAAGCCGCCATTTTCAGCTGGAGCAGTGCGGCTCTAAAGACCTTGCACTGCTCCAATTCGCCCTGGACCAAACAGAGGAGCCCTGCAGAAGGGATTAAGGAAGAGTCCGCGCTACTTCGGACCCAGAAGAAGCGGTGAGTAACGGCATGAAGCAATTCACTCACCTCTTGTGGAAAGGGCCTATGCTGCCAGCACCCTAGTTTTTATTCTGTATTGCAATTTGAGGTACTAAAAGAAATAAAACTTTTTTAAATAATAAAAGGGCATCACCTAAAACCATAAGAAAACTTTAAAATATCTGCAGTTCTATGTAGCTCATTGAGATCATTAGAATTTGTATTCAGTGAATACAAAGAGTCAAAGGTATTGGACACTATTCTACACTAGCTACTTAAGTAACCTCTCCTGGCTGACCCTCCAACCTGATGGAAATGACATTCATCCAGCTCCAGCTTACATTATGTGTAATGAAATGCTGGCTTAGGCTATACAGCAAAAAATGATTAGTGAAAGATGGGCCCAAATATAAGTAGCAGTAGCACACACGTTACTGCTTAAGCCCTTTCCACACTACACTGTTATGGTGCTATTATTCCACTTTCAACATCCTGCAGAATTCTGGGGTTTGTACTTTACTTAGGCCCAAGAGCTCTCTGGCAGAGAATTCTAAAGGCCTCTCCCTAAACTACAAATCCCATGATTCCACAGGATGTTGAAAGTGGAATTTTTTTATTTATTTTTTATTTGTATTTATTTTTATTTTATTTGTATCCCGCCTCTCCATATGGATCGAGGCGACAAACAACTTAGCATGTATTTCGAAACATTTTTTCTATACATGCCCCCAACAAGCTGGGTACTCATTTTACCGACCTGCGGAAGGATGGAAGGCTGAGTCAACCTTGGGGCCCGGCAGGATCGAACTCACAACCTTGTGGTTTGTGGCTTGCAGTACTGGCATTTAACCACTGCACCACCAGGGCTCCCCGGAATAAGAGCACTATAATAGTGTAGTGTGGACAGGCTTAGCAGGGATGAGGGAACAAGGCTTTGATGGGCCATTCAAAATCATCATCATCATCATCATCACCATCATCACCACCACCACCATCACCATCTCTATCATCATAATCCAATAAGACAGAGAAAAAATCCTCCACCACTACTAGGAAATAAAAAGCCATAGGCCTAGGAGGCTTCTTGAATGAGGCCCAGGCCTGAGAGGCCTCTATCAAACAGTGTGGCCAGCACGGCCTGGCAGACCTCTATCCAACCACCAGGCCCCAACTAATAGGCCTCTAATCCTAATGAGGCCGAAGCAGGCCAAGCGGGCCCCAAATACAACTAGGTCTTACAGGCCCCTAAGCAGCCACACAAGCCAAGCAGGCCTAAAAGGCACCACTAGAATAGGCCTCTAACGGACCACGTGGAAAACAGGCTGAGCAGGCCCCACACCAACAATGCCTGGTGGACCTCAAAAGGCCCAATAGGCCTCAGATTGAGCATATGGCCAAGTGGTCAATAGAGGCTTGGCAAAATAACCACAAATAATCAATCCCCTAAACAGGTGGTTTACATGAGCAGCATGGATTTTAAACCCTGAAACTGCTTCTGCATATCATCCCACCCACAAAGTCCGCCAGATTCTCGGTCAGAAATGTCCTGGACCCTTGTGCTGTGTCAATCATCAGAGGAGACCCCCCCTAACAGCTCCAAAACAGACAGCAACGCCAGATCAGCCTCCTAAAAGCAATCAGCAAAAATCAGCAATCTGAGGCGAGGACTGAGAGCGCAATGAGTTCATAGAGATGCAAAACTTAAACTAAGCCCCACTTGCCTTCATCTTCATCTTCACAGCCTCCCCCGCCCTCCTGTGGGAGACGGAAGATTGAGAGAGAAGGAAGGAAAGGGAGGGAGAAAGAGAGAGACTGAAGATCCTTGTGAATCCGATCCTGTTCTGTATCACAGACATTGGGTTGGGCAAAGTGACTTTTAACATGTATCTTTTCTTTAAGTTTATTTCACTTTTCATTCTGTATCTCTTTGGGTTTTCTGTGTTGATTGTTTTTTTGTTTTTTGTCCAAGCCATTTTGGGGATTAAATCTGCCCAACTGCCTTGTCATTACTGATAATTAATGGCAGTACTGCAATTTGTCTACATCTGTCAGAGACAGACTGGCTGATAACTGAACACATTATTCTACTTAATGTGTCTTTGACACCATAATTGGATAGGACTAACATTTACCTAAACCATTCTGTGTTAGGAAACCAACAAAAATGTCTTATTCTCTATTCGTATCTATAAGCCACCAAGTCCTATCAATTCCTACTCATCTGTGTGTGTGCGGAGTTATGCTGTTGTCCTCCTTCACACATATACATGTTTGCGCGCACACACAAACACACACAAATAGTGCTGACACTGCATGAGTTGCATGAAAGGTGTTATTTTAGGATTGTGATGTAATATGTTCACAAGAAGGAGAAGTAAGTGGTACAGGGAGTGAAACATTTTTTTCTAGCCATCACATCCCTGATTGCCCCGTGATGATGAGAATGAGGATGACGGTCATGGTGATGTTATTTATATCTCACCCATTGTGTACAATAAAACTAAACACTTTAAGGCAATTTAAAACACTAGGGACAATTTAAATAGACTAAAACATATAAAAGAATTTGACAAATTACGACAAGACAGTTAAAATGGTTCAAGACGATTTAAAAATATGCACACGTGCATGGGTGATTTGGGAGGGATCATAGAATCATAGATAGAATCATAGAAATGTAGAGTTGGAAGAGACCACACGGGCCATCCAGTCCAACTCCCTGTCATGCAGGAACACCCTCAAAGCACTCCCGACAGATGGCCATCAAGCCTCTGCTTAAAAACCTCCAAGGTAGGAGACTCCACTACTCTCCGAGGCAGCAGATTCCACTGCCGGACAGCCCTGACTGTCAGGAAGTTCTTCCTGAGGTTCAGGTGGAATCTCCTTTCCTGCAGCTTGAATCCATTGCTCCTTGTCCTGGTTTCTGGAGCAGCAGAAAACAAGCCCCCTCCTTCCTCTACGTGGCATCCCTTCAAATATTTAAACATGGCTATCATGTCCCCTCTTAACCTCCTTTTCTGCAGACTAAACATACCCAGCTCTCTCAGTCTATCCTCATAGGGCATGTTTTCCAGGCCTCTCACCATTTTGGTCACCCTCCTCTGGACTTGCTCCAGCTTGTCAATATCCTTCTTGAATTGGGGTGCCCAGAACTGGACACAGTATTCAAGATGGGGTCTAACCAAAGCAGAGTAGAGTGGTACCAGTACCTCCCTCGATCTAGACACCATACTCCTGTTGATGCAGCCGAGAATTGCATTGGCTTTCTTGGCTGCCGCATCACACTGCTGACTCATGTTCAGCTTGTGGTCTATGAAGACTCCTAGATCCCTTTCACACGTACTGCTATCCAGCCACGTGTCCCCCATCCTATATTTCTGTATTCCATTATTTCTGCCTAAGTGTAGGACCTTACATTTCTCTCTGTTGAATTTCATTTTGTTCGCCCTGGCCCAGCTCTCCAATCTATCCAGGTCATTTTGAATTTTGATCCTGTCCTCTGGCATATTAGCAACCCCTCCCAATTTGGTGTCATCTGCAAATTTGATGAGCATGCCCTCTATTCCTTCATCTAAGTCATTGATAAAAATATTGAACAGCACTGGGCCCAGGACAGAACCTTGTGGCACCCCACTAGTCACTTCTCTCCAGGATGAAAAGCAGCCATCCGTGATCACCCGTTGGGTTCGGTGGTAAACCCAAAAATTACATATCCAATTAACAGTAGCCCTGTCTAGCCCACATTTTACTAGCTTCGATGCAAGAATGTCATGGGGAACTTTGTCAAAGGCCTTACTGAAATCGAGATATGCTACATCCACAGCATTCCCTTCATCTATCAAGCTAGTAACTCTATCATAAAAAGAGATCAGATTAGTCTGGCATGACTTATTTTTGAGAAATCCATGTTGACTTCTCGTGATTATTGCGTTGTTTTCTAAATGATTAGAAACTGAACGCTTAATGACCCTTTTCCAGGATTTTTCCCGGGTACCGATGTCAGGCTGACTGGGCGATAATTATTTGGGGGCCTCTTTTTTTTTCCCTTTTTTGAAGATGGGGATAACATTTTCTCTCTTTTCCCAAACTTTGGAAAATTTTTCCTGTCCTCCAAGTTTCTCAAAAATTATAGCAAGCGGGTTCCCCAAAAGACCTCTGCCAGCTCTTTTTTAAAATCCTTTGGATGCAATTCATCTGGCCCTGGAGACTTTGGGAACCCCTCCAATGCGGCCAGGTATTCCTGTACCACCTCTCTACTTATTAAGTGCCTCATTTCCTCTGCTTCCTCCCCTGCTCCCCTACCGCCAGGTTAGTGCTTGTTCCTTTGGGAAAAACGGAGGCAAAGAAGGTGTTAAGTAGCTCTGCCTTTTCTCTCCCCCCCGTGAGTAATTCGCCATCTTCTCTGCGTAGCGACCCTACTGTCTCCTTCTTTTTCCTTTTGCTGCGGACATATTTAAAAAAGCCCTTTTTATTGTTTTTAATGTTTGGCCAGCCTAAGTTCGTTCTGTGCTTTAGCCTTTCTGACCTCCTCCCTACATCTCCTGGCTACTTGCTTAAATTCTTCTTTGGTGGTTTCCCCCTTCTTCCATTTCCTATACGTGTTTCTCTTAACTCTTAGCTCAGCTGGAGTTTTTTTAGTCAACCATTCTGGTTTCTTCAGATGCCTTCCATTTTTCCTCCTTATTGGCACAGTTTTAGACTGTGCCGTAGGTTTCTTTCCCTTTTTTAAAGGGAAATCCCCCTGCCTCCTGAACTCCTTTCCCTTTTACTATTCCTGACCACGGAATTCCAGCCAGCAGCTCCCTAAGTTTCAGAAGTCCGCTTTTTTTAAAAACTAAGACGAGTGTCTGGCTACCCTTATCTTCTCCTTCCCACTGAATGCTAAATTCCAACAGGGCATGGTTCCCCCCAAAGATCCAACCACTTCTACCTCATTCACAAGGTCATCCCTGTTGGTCAAAACCAGATCTAGAATATTTGATCCCCTTGTGGCCTCTTCCACCTTCTGGACCATGAAGTTGTCTGCAAGACAAGCAAGAAACTTGCTGGACCTTGCTGTCTTAAGTTTGACTGCCAGCATATATTGGGTAATTGAAATCTCCTTTTTACTGTATCTCTCCTCTTTGAATGTTCGTCATTTGGTTGAGGAAGGCGTCATCCAAGTCCTCAGCCTGGGTTGGAGGTCTGTGTAAACCCCCCCCCAGAATATCCCTATTGTTTCTCGCTGCCTTAATTCTTACCCAAATGCTCTCTACCTGGCTTTCGGGGTTTTAAAACCCAGGATCTCTTCACAGGTGAAAACATCCTTGACATACAAGGCTACTCCTCCTCCTTTCTTGTTTGGTCTATTTTTAAAAAAATAGGTATCCCCCCTCTATTCCTATATTCCAATCATGAGACTCATCCCCCCAGGTCTCAGTGATGCCTATCAAATCGTATTTATTTTCTTGTACTAGGAGTCAACTCATTGTTTTTTTTCCCCATACTCCTTGCATTATGTGAGCACTTAAGTCCCAGGCCCTTCCTGCAAGTCCTGTACTATTGTTTCTACTCCTCCGCCATTGGCCGCTTGTACTACTTGTCCATTCATTTGGGCCTTTTCCCCCCGTGTTCTCTGAGTCCTTGCCCTGAATAATATTGTCTCCCTCCCCAGTGGATCTTGTTTAAAGACCTCTTAATCTTCCTTGCAAGACTGTTTGCAAAAACATTCCTGCCCAGTTTTGTGAGGTGCAGCCCATCCCTTGCCAGAAACCCATGTTTATGGAAATTCAGGCCATGTTCCAAAAACCCAAACCGTTGTTGGCGGCACCATGTGCGGAGCCAGTTGTTGACCTCTACTATTTTTCCCTACATGCGCCGTATCCTTGAACAGGGAGGAGACGAAATGACCACCTGCACACCAAGGTCCTTAAGCTTGGCCCCCATACGCTCGTAGTCCTTTGCAATGTGGTTTAAGCTGCTCCTCGCAGTGTCATTGGTTCCCACATGAACCAAAATGAGGGGCTTATAGTCAGTGGGTTTGACTAGCCTGGTTAGCCTCTCCGTTATGTGGTTGATCCTGGCCCCAGGAAGACAACAATTTCTCGATTGAGCTTGTCCGTTTTGCAGATTGCTGTTTCAGTTCCTCTTAGCAAAAGATTTCCCCAACCCAGAACTCGCCTCCTCTGAGACTTGTCCTGGGCTCCTCGGCGAACCTGTTCTACTCGGACTGCCTGGGCATTCTGTTTAGGCTGGGAGTGTTGATCTAGTCCCTGTTGGTGAAGTTTGATTTTTCTTGTTGACATTCTGTTCCCTCCGCGTGGTGCTCCTCATTGTTCATAAGGCCAAGTAGTTCGAAGCGATTGTGTATGCTAAGAGTCTCTGTTACCTTCCTGGTCCTTTTACTCCTCCGTGTGATTTCCCCCCAAACCTCCGTTTCCCGGCAAAGTGTGGTGACT
Organism: Ctenosaura bakeri; assembly: GCA_948474755.1. Lineage (NCBI taxonomy): Eukaryota > Metazoa > Chordata > Lepidosauria > Squamata > Iguanidae > Ctenosaura > Ctenosaura bakeri. Next base: position 32,948 of record CAOLHI010002160.1, read on the forward strand.
TCCTGATCTGGCAGCTCCTCCGTGCATTCGGTCTTCTGGTAGGTCTTTCTGCCCTATCCAAAAACTCCTCCCCTTCCCTAATAAGATGGAGATCAGAAATTCGTGCCTCCAGCTGGCGAACCTTCTCCTCCAAGAAGGTGACCAGCTTGCACTTGGGAGGTGCCCCAGAACCTTTGTGGCAAGAAAAGGAACATGCCACAAGCGTTACAGGTGACTGCAGCAGCTCCCTCACCTTTCCCTCCTTGAAACAACAGAGAGTAGTACAGGAGAAACTGAGAAAGAAAGGGGGGAAGTGCGCGCGCCAAAGGCGCGCGCCGTTGGTAGCTCCTAAAAAACTCCTCCCCGCTAGCTGCCTCCTCCCTCTCGTTAGTCAGACCGTGTGATGGGAGCCCACGGCCAGGCAGTAGCCGCAAACAATAGCAAACAATTAACAGCAAAAACAAGCAAGGCCCCCAAGCACAGCAAAAACAAGCTAGCAAAAAAAAACAAGCCTGGAAACACCTGGTCTAGGACGTCTTCACAGGCCCCGCCTCCTCTGCTCTTTCCTCTGGGAAATGAGCTAGAGGCCCGTTGGTAGCTCCTAATAAAACTCCTCCCCGTGCTGCCTCCTCCCTCTCGTTAGTCAGACCGTGTGTCGGCAGAGCCCACGGCCAGGCAGTGCCAGCAAACAATAGCAAACAATTAACAGCAAAAACAAGCAAGGCCCCCAAGCACAGCAAAAACAAGCTCAGCAAAAAAAAACAAGCCTGTGAAACACACCTGGTCTAGGACTCTTCACAGGCCCAGCTCTCCTCTGCTCTTTCCTCTGGGAAATGAGCTAAGGCCCGTTGGTAGCTCCTAATAAACTTCCCCCGCTAGCTGCCTCCTCCCTCTCGTTAGTCAGACCGTGTGATCAGGCAGAGCCCACGGCCAGGCAGTAGCCAGCAAACAATAGCAAGCAATTAACAGCAAAAACAAGCAAGGCCCCAAGCACAGCAAAAACAAGCTCAGCAAAAAAAACAAGCCTGTGAAACACACCCGGGCTAGGACGTCTTTACAGGCCCACTCTCCTCTGCTCTTTCCTCTGGGAAATGAGCTAGAGGCCCGTTGGTAGCTCCTAATAAAGCCCCTCCCCGCAAGCTGCCTCCTCCCTCTCGTTAGTCAGACCGTGTGATCAGGCAGAGCCCACGGCCAGGCAGTAGCCAGCAAACAATAGCAAGCAAATTTAAAAGCAAAAACAAGCAAGGCCCCCAAGCACAGCAAAAACAAGCTCAGCAAAAAAAAAAAAAAAACATTTAGACCTTAGAGCATTAGTTTTTACTTGGCACTGCCAAGAGATCAGCATTGGTACCAATTGGGACTCTAAGGGCAGGACAATTTGCATTCACGGTGCCAAACAGAGGAGGTCCTCTCCCATATGCATTGTGCCACTGATGGAAGGAACACAAGCAAACCGGCAAAGAACGCTGTTGTTGTGGGTGTTGCTGTTGTTATTTTGAAGCAGAGAAAGCTTCTGATCCTATGGAAGAAACAAACTGAGAGAATGGAGGAAATGCTGATATTTGCTGAGTCTCCCAGTATTCTGTTATGCTGCCTGAAAATCTGCTCCAAAGAGTTGGGGGACTTTCGAGAGCAATGTGAAGCATAAGGTGGTAGACTGGGAAGAGATTTTATGAAGATTTTCTCATACACAACTTCCCTTTCCTTAAGAAATAGTAGTTTGAGATGAACCCCCCAACACTCATTAAATGATCTCACCAGCAAAACAACAACAACAAAACATCCACCCAATGCTTATTCTCTTGACCAGTACATCCTTAATTTTACGGCTGTTCTCTTGCCATGACATGGCATATATTCCTTGCCTCTAGACCCTCCATCTTATAATACTGTTCCCCGGTGTCTTTTTTTATTTAAATGGATGATTTCTGCCTAACAATGTGCCCATGAGAATTCATTAAATTAGGTGCTGACACTAATTTTTGGTGTAAAAGCTTAGTGGTTTTTTTGTCTTGTTTTCTGTTTTAGTTCAAGATTCCCAAGTTGTACAAATTTTTAAAATAATAATAAATTGAGTGAGTCAGGGATTGTGCTCTAAATAAATTAGCATTTCTTTCATGCCTCCCTTTTGAGAATTCTCCACTGGCCCATTTATCTAACCATTATCACCTGGCAGTTCTCTGTAATGCATCACAGAAGGTAGATTTTGAGAAAGGGAGAGAGATGTTACTGAAAATTTCACACATGAGGAAGATTCACAAAAGATATCTGAAATAAACTTATGGGAACTGCAAACCATAACTGAAGAAGAGGAAGGCCAACACATTTAAAAGAAGACAGAGGAGTAACTGGAAATGCACAAAGTCTGTAATAACAACAGCAACTACAACAATATTGTTATTAGAGCTACATACATTGACCAAAAATATTAAATATTCCTAACAACTTGCATTCATAAAAGGCCTTGATGATTCTTTTGCATAATCACTCCTTCTAGTTAAGACTGTACCAGATGTCATCTTAATAAGTTTCAGAAACAAATATTCAAATTCAGTTACTTGCTTAGCAATTTATCATCTTTTAGAGACAACTCTAATTCGAACAACTCCAGCACCCAGGGCCAAATTGAGAAGCTTTATAATTCTCCATGTTAAAATCAATCAGGGGAGAGAAAATGACTGAAGATATTTGAGTCCTAGAAAGTATTCACCTGACTTGACTAGTAAACAACATGTTTGCTTTCTTAGTCTAATACTAGGAGGGTCATAATAAAAAAATATCATCAGAACTATTTAGTGATTAATTTATACCAGCTTCAAAAAGTATTGAATAGTTTGTGGATCAAATGTTGTAGCACAGAATTACTGAAGTGAATACAAGTAGGTGGGAGAAGAAGGTATTTAAAAACACAGGTGAGTATCCTGATAACAAACCAGAGATGCAATTCTTCACTGAGTTTCTTCCCAAAGGAAGCAATGAGTAATTTTGGCAATGTTTTCCCATTACAAGAAAGACTTCAAAAACTACAGTTTTCAAAACCAATTTGCAACAGAGGACTAGTGCAAAATTCACACATGGTGGTTTTGCACAATCCCTCCCTCCCAGCATTTTCTGCACAGGAAAGAGCTTTTTTTGCATGGAGTCAACCTTGTGTGAATTTTGCATGGAACACCCTCATTTGCAGCATTTTCTGCACAAGAGGTTACCTACAAAGAAAATTATATTTGTTCACCATTGCTCAGAAAACATTATTTTCAATCATTTTTCCCAAATATTTCTGAATGCTCTTTCCCTTTTGTATTCCATTGAATATTCTTTCCCGTTAACATGCTTTACATATGAATGCACAACCCCACATTTTAGGACACTGTAATCTGCAAATGTGCTCCTGGAAGGGAAGCATAGTTGTAGCTGCATCACTGAAGTTGTTAAACAATAATCATCATGTGCAGCAGTCTGGATTGCTATGGAACAGGCTGTCCTTGTGTAATGATAACAAAAGGAAGAGGAAAATGGCCCATTATGTGATAGGAGCCCCACTGAAAAACAGGCCAACTAGCTTGGTGCCCTACTGCACATGATTGGTGTTCTAGGATGTGGTTGTGCTTCATGTCAGTGACATAGCTCTGTCATCACAAAGGAAACACATCACAGTCCATGATGCAGGATCTTTCCCACAGTTGTTTTTTTTAACACCAACCATCCTCCACACACTTGGAACTTTGGCATGTATCATTAGAGGAGCTGAAATCATATCAGAATAATCTTTTCAAATATTTGAGGTAAAATTTATGATGACATAACAGTATTCCATTATACAAATAGGAATGGAGAAAGTACAGCCCCAATGACTTCATGCAGTTCCTAGACTTCACTTTGGAGTCCCTGAAATCACATGCTTCCTGTATCCCAGAGCCTCCCAATCCTCTATTTTTAACCTAAAACAAGTCAGGGTGCAATTTTAGAGTGGTTTTTGTCTCCAAGCCATGCAAAATGCCCCCCAAACACACAACACATCTCCCATGCAACACTTCAGAACTCCTATAATTCCAAAATACCTCTGTTCTCCTATGCGTCTTTTCCAAAATGGCAACGGAAAGTGACACAACATGAAAACATGCAGGAAGTCATGGGGGTTGTACTTTCCCCTCTAATGATACATTGGGTGCATTGGTAGAAGCATGTAGCCATGAGGGATTGAAATGGGCAGTGATCCCTATGTATTTGCCCACCCCAAAGTAAAAGAGAGAAAAAAATGAAACAAGCAAGAATCTCTAGAACTCTGGATAGGCAATGGTCCTATATAGGTTTTCAGTATATGATCTACTGGAATGAGTGACAAGAGGCTAGCTTTGCTCATTCCTTCATCACTCTTCATGTGGAAGGAACATGTGCACATGTATACTTTCCACTTTATCATAAACTTTTTTTTTGAGTTTTAAATATCACCTAAAAAGTCTCTATTCACAGCATAGGTTCTCCTTTTCCATAGAAAAGCTAGGGAAGCACAAGTGGCAGCAGCGGCAGGACTGCTTTCTGCATTATTTTGGGGTGGTACACCAGCTGTGGCCCCATCAACAGAGGTCTGGCCTTTCATCTCCTATCACTGCATTCATGCCATCTGAACTAAACTATTACAATGCACTCAAAGCAGGACTTAAAAAGACTTTTTTTCAGCCACTCTTTAAGGGAAAAAAAATAGTTGGTTATCAAATACAGCTGTTCAGATATTGACACAGATGAAGCAGTCAGTTTGTGTGATACCTGCATAGCTGTCTATGCTTTCTTTCAGTCAAATTATAGTGGAGGTTTTGATATTTAGCTGTGTCAGCCTACCTATTTTTTTTTTTTTCATCAATAGCTGTAGCTGCCTACCACTGAGGGACATCATTTTGGTGAGCAAAAAGCAGAATGCCATTCCTTCAGTAACCTACACCTCTGGAATGAACTGCTATCTGAAGTCTGTTTTTAGATAGCTCTGAAAACCCACCTGTTTTCTTCGGCTGTATCTCAAGTTTGGATTCTCAGCTGCAGTGACTTAGTATTTAGCTGCAGTTACATATTTCTTACTGCAATTTCTTCATTTTATTACAATTATTGTTTAAGCACACTATTTATTTACTTGTTTGCTTAAAAGCTAACTAAAGCTATATTAAATAAATAAGTGGCAGCATAGTAAGCAATTTACCATATTCTTTTAATTCTGTTCTTGTTTAATCCTGCTTTAAATTTTGATTGTTTTTAACTATATGAATTTTTCTTGTATTTTCTGCCTTTTTGTAAGCTTCCTGAGTCCCAGTCTGGGAGAAAGGTGCGATGAAAATAAAAGGAATGATGGATCTACTGTTTTATTTCCACAAACATACTCTGCATACTAACGGATCTCCTGTCTTTGGAGATAGATAGATAGATAGATACTGAGATAACATTAGAGTTATTTAACCTTTTTTCGTGTTATGATGAAATGTATTTTATTCTCTTGGGATCTGACTCATTTTTCCTCAGAAAAAGTGAGGAAAGTCAACACTTTGTCACTTAAGATGGTGAAGATATAAAAAAGCACTTTTCTTAATCCAATGAAGCCATCTAATATCCTGTGCCCATATGAGTATGCAACAGGTAGCTCAGCCTTAGGCTGGTTTAGACTGCCAGTCCTCCTATCTAATTTGGAAACACACAGAAAGATATACTTATTATAAAATAAAATCATTAGAAAAAGCGTCCTTAAATCTAGTACTTATTTTCGGCTTGTATGTATAAATATTAACACCTCTCATTTCCCATAAACAGCCAGAAACAAGCCTTCAAAATAATCAAGTGCGACCTATATACAATAACTAGCCAAACAGAATTTGAGCTGGTTTATACTAGCTATAATAAGATCACAAGAGACTACAGAGACTTACAGAGCTGGCACATCAATACATCAAACAGAATGTGCTCTCCTTAAAATACAATCAAAGATTATTTAATACATTTACTAAATATTTATCAATGAAACCATACAATCAAGCCATTACATCAACAAATTCAATTTCAGATAGGACCTGTTAATCACATTTTAATTTTGCCTGAATTTTTTTAAAACAACAACAAAATTCTTATATTGTAACACGTTTTCCCACAACACTTAGAACACATGGGATAAGGAGCAAAATTGTATCTCCTGGCCCTTCTGTCTTAATGGGACCTTCTGACTCACGCCACCATTTTCTAGGAACAACTGGACACCTTGTTGGCTTTGCTTGTGTTCAGCAACAAACAGAGAAACCAGATATGGTATCCATCTGCACAATCTAAATCTCTGCCCAGAAGCTGACAGTACACTGAAATGTGAAAATCCTGATTGCTATTTCACTGTGTATTTTTATTTTATTTTCCAAAAATAGGAGATTTGACTACTGTGCAGTCCATGGCATTGCATGCTTATTAAGTAGTAAATTGTATATGAGTAAATACAGGGCTCACTTTTTCCGTAAGGATATATAGGAATATAACCTTGGTTAATGCACGTTGTGATATTTGTTCACCGTTTTAATGGACTGTGCATTCTATATTCAAAGAGTATTAATTGCCTAAAATTGTTGGCTGAAGGAATCAGAATAAATACTATTAAGTGGTTTTACACATTCACTTGAATTTTCTTATTTAACAAGTTATGCTGTGTCTTTAATCCTGATAGTTATGCCTCTCTTCCTAATGGAAGTCACTCACTGAAAGAAGATCCTGTTTAGAAACTTCATACTGCCATTCTGTGATATACACTACCTCTCAACAGGTAGCAATTTTGCTGGACAATTCCAGTGTCAGCTGGGGGCTTTCCTGCTGGTGGGAGTGGTAAATCCATTCTGGGTTTCAGTTCAAATTTTAAAGGAGCTATCCAGGTCCTATTTGGGGATAAGGTTCAGCAATATGGGTAGCTGTTTCAGACCAAAAAAAAAAAAAATATGAATGGAGATCTACCGCACCACTGACAGGAAAGCCAGACACCACCATTGGTCCTGTCCATTCAAGTAAGGTAAGGAAAGGAGAAATCACTGAGGATGAATATGGTATTTTTGTAGTTAAACTGACAGTATTGATTGTAAAAGAATATACAGAATGACCCAATTCACTTCGTTCTGCTGTCTTAAAAAGGAAGACCGGGGAAGGAAGATGAATTACATAGAATTTCTATATGCAACACCATCTGCACAGAAGAGGGATGGACAACTTTAGTGGGCTTGACCAAATGAAATCCACTGAGGCAAACTGCAGTGTTGATTTTTAGGGGATTTAAACATTTAATTTTTCTGTGGTGCTTAGGAGACCACAGAAATGGATTGGATATATGCAGCCCATGGGCCATAATTTGCTTTCCTTCTGTTTTAGAGCAACGACCAAGGGATTTTAATCTGTGTGTTTTAACCACACTGCTGAATTCAACCACAGCAGAGACAGCAACAGTACAAATGGGTGGGAAAGTGCATCCAACCTGAGGGCTGCTGGACAAAAAAGATCAGAAATCTCTATACTGTCTTTACAGAGGGAATCCAGGCCAAGGCTTAGGTACTTTGGTATCCTACTTATTGTAATTCTATCAGTGCAGATACTCCAAATGGGCCTCTAACAGTTTTTGCAACAGCTCGGTTATAACTGACTAGGCTGTTCTCTGTGAACCAACACTTGCTATGGAAAAACATAAACTACACAAGTTACATAACATAATGTTAAAGAAAATTTACCCTGTTTTTAATGGTTTATTTATTTGCTTACTTAAAATGGTTTGTAGTTTAAAAATGATTCCCTCTTGTCCCCCTTTTCTCCTCTTCTGTCTCCATAACAGAAAAACCCATTTTTTTAATAGGTTATGGAGTACATAGAACTGAAATCTACTCTGTAACACATCCCTATAGAGGAATTTCTGAACATGGATGGGGCAGGGGATGGAACTGGGATAGGTAAGGAGTCCAATGGCTAACCTATTTGCACTCATACTTGGCACCGCTCTATGAAACTGCCTGGCATCTCAGTCTTTGAAAAATATCTTTCTATGTCAGGCGTGCTAGACTGTTAACATTCAGAAACTTGTGCTACAGAATGGCAGTTTCAGAGTATACATGGGTGGCAGCATCAAAAGAGACATATGGCCTGCCCCAAGTCTCACTATTTGTTACAGACGTGTTCTACTTGTAGGTAAACAAGCCACAAGAAGCTAGGTCTCATGTTAATTTTTGTGGATGGCATTTGTTTCCTCTTCTCAATCAGAGGCTTTTCTGACTTTAAAGCCTTGAATATTTTTGATATTGTAAATTCAGCTTTTCTTTTTCCTAGTGATATTGCTGCTTCATCCGTAACAGTACCAAGAGGGCAGCAAGTTTTATTCCATCTATGTCAAGTCAAATAAAATGAGTGTCCACTTTAAGCAGTAACTTAGGCCTAAGAAAGAGTTACTTTGGTAGGAGAATGTGCCTGACAAGAGGTTACATTCTTGCCAGCTCTGTGTTGAAACACTGCCTGCAATGTGTGCTGAAATGTGGGTCCATGCATAAAAGCATACTCATGATGGCCAGTGGGCACCATGTGACTATAAACATTGCTCGTTATAGGTTTTCCAATCTTGTAAGGCATTATAGGTTTTCCAGTCTTGTGAGGCATTGCTAGTGCAGAGAGGCACAGAAAGATGGACACATTCTCCAAAGCTAGACAAAGATTAAAAGAAAGATAAAAAGAACTCAAATAATTTTTTCCAAGCTCATTCCAAGACTCAGAAGAAATGATTCTCTCTATGTTCTCAAAAAGCTATGCTGCCACCTTCCCAGATATGTTTGCTGTGTGATTAGAGAAAAAAGACAGAATTACCTTTCTCCATTTCCCTTCATCTTACAGTTGTGCTAGGGACAGAAGCAATATTTGAACACTTGATGGGAAAAATGAGGAAGGGGCTTTTCAACGGTCCCAACACCCTAATGATAATCCCTCTCCATCCCACTTTTTCATTTTGCCTCCATATCCTTGAATAGGCTTGACGTCTACTCCCCCTCAACTCACCAATTTCATGTTGCTCCAAGCTGGGGAGGGAAAGCCCAGCAAGGACGATCATCTCATGCTTTGTTCTGTGCAACAATGATATCACGAATCAGCTATCAGAATATAAGGGATGAGATTACAGCCTCCCAATTCTTTCCTGCTCCCCCTGTGTCACAGAGGGACAAGCAGATAGATGAGCATCAAGAGAGGATCCCTGTTTAGCCTTTGCCCATGCTCCCAATTTTGTGCAGCAAGTGGGCAGGTGAAGAAGAGCCATGAGACCATTCTGAAAAGCTGTAGCCTCTTCAGTCCGTGCCTGGCTTTCCTTGTGTAGGGAACAGGCAGGGATACAAAGAGACAATCCTAGAAAGCTATGGCTTCTCTGGTCCTTGCCCATCTTTTCCTGACTCCACCTTTGTACATCAAAAGGGGGAAGCCTGGCTAGGAAAGATGCTTGCTTATCTCCCACCAGCACCCTCCTATGCCTTCTCCGTGCTGGGGCTTTCTCTTTCCATAAGACCTCTTCAAAAAATTGCATAGCTTTCAAAGATATCTGGTAGCAGGGAAAATTGAACAAACTCTTTGTTGGCCCTTGAGAGAACAAATAATTTAACACAGCATATCCCTATAGTCTGCTAATTAGCAGTGTGACAGTGCACAGAGAATGATGGCCCACTGGACATTTAGTTCTTATAAGGATTATTCCAATTGAAGATGTTAATTTATCTGTGGATGACAAGGACTATGAACTTCTACATCATTTGAAGTTCACAGATCCTCCTTCTAGACCTACCTATGTAAAACACATTGCAGGAGTCTAGCCTGGATGTCACTAATGCATGTGTAATTGAAGCAGAAACAAATCTCTCCAGATGGCTGCAGTAGTCTTAAGAGGTAAGTTGGTACAAAGTGATTCTATGTTTGATTGTATTTGCCATGAGAGCTTTGCCACTTGCATTCTAGACAATTGTATATTGCCCCAGTGCCTTCAAATATTGAAGGCCTTTCCACCCTACACTGTTATAGTGCTATTATTCCACTTTCACCATCCTATGGAATCCTGGGCTTTGCAGTTTAGGGAGGGGCCTTTAGAATTCTCAGCCAGAGAGCTCTTTGGCCTCAGGAAACTACAAACCCCAGAATTCCACAGGATGTTGAAAGTGGAATAACAGCACTATAACAGTGTAGTGCAGAAAAGCCCTGAGAAGATGCATTGGTTAAGAGCATTTGGGATCAACAGTTTTAACAACCTAGGACTCTATATTCAAAATGGAGACCAAAGCCACTAGAGTAACACCAACTAACTTCCAGGATTATTCAAAGAATATAGAAAACTCTCTGGTCTATCAGTCTTTGAAAGTGAACCAGCAAATTGAGACCACTACCTATGTGGAGGTTACTGGATGATGTTTCAGTCAGATCATGACTAGGGCCTGTCTTGCAATAACTGAGGCTGCTTTCTCCAATGTGATTCCTTCCAGATGTTGTGGGCTGTTCTTCTTCCAATGGTGACAGAAGTTGTGGTCTAAAACGTTTGGAGAGCATCAGTTGAACTGTGCCCTACCAGTCAATTCAAGGGAATTAATAGTCACAGTCTGCAGTTGCTTCTTGATCTTATTTTGCTTGCCTCTCTGATATGTAGGTCAAAAGCTCAGAAATAATTTACTAACTTAACCATGGAAAAGACAAATTGATAAAAGTTCCAAGATTTACTTGGCGTATACGTTTCTGGTACAGCTAGTAGAGATTTTAGACAAAAATGCAAATAGGACATACTTATATTTCATAGGTCATTAAGCCAAGAGTTACTGCAGCCCACAGCAACTGTAACAATCATATAGTCGTTAAGCCATCAAAACAGTAATGCACAGCCATACTCAGAGTCACTGCCAATAATCATATCACACCTGGCCTCCCCACTGACTGAAAACGAGAGTCTAAGTGGTTAGTAAAGTTTGCACCGGATGATGAAAGCAGCAGGACGCCTGCAGTTCACATAGAAGGAATGAACTGAAACAGTAGGCGATAGAAGGGCATGTTGAAAACAAACTGGAAATGTAATTTGAACTCTGATAAATGCAAGCTTAGCAACAAATAATGTCGGAGTTTTGGAAATTATCCAGAGATGGTATTTCTAAAGCAAGAAATAGAACACAAAGGAGCAAATGAGAAACTACCTCAGGAATTAACTGCAAATTAAAACACCTGCAACACAACCCAGATGAAGCCATGAGGAAGGGGAGGGAGACAACCTTCATTCCAAAGTGGCTGTTTGGAAGCAGTAAAACTCCAAGAAATGACTTGATAAGATTGTGATCAGCAGATACATTAGGAGGACCCAGAGGAAACACACTGGTGGTTAGTGTTTAAAATAAGCAGAGCATTAAAAGGAAATACTACGGAAAAGGTAAAGAAGAAACTTTAAGAACTCTCATTACCGTTGAACAGTAAAAAATAATGCCACTGGGAAAATCAGCAGATGCTTAATGATGTAGACAAAGGAAATGGCTGTTGATTTGGCTGGCTTACATAAGAGTCAGATCCAAATCATCAAGTGACCATAAATGATCATTGATGTCCAGTTGTCAGATTTCTAAGTAATCCTTGCTTTTCCACTTTTATGCAATGTAAGCTAATCTTATAAAATGTTTCTGGAAAGTCAGGTAAATTTAGTCCTTGCTAGACTCTGAAGCAATTCAGAGCACAAAGCAATTTGGTCTTTTCTTTCTGAGAGCACTGTCTCTCAGACTACCTGCCCCTGGTGTCACACAAAGATTTCTTGATTGAGGCCATTTCCGCACTAGCCTGTTATAGCGCTATGATTCCACTTTCAACATCCTATGGAATCCTGGGGTTTGCAGTTTCGGGAGAGGCCAACCGGGTCCTCCCTAAACTGTAAACCCCAGGATTCCATAGGATGTTGAAAGTGGAATCATAGCGCTATAACAAGGTAGTGCAGAAACGGCCTTAGTGAATACAGCAGGACTGCTACAACATTACTTGAGAATTTAGGAAAAAATTCATCATTCTTTCAAAATTAGATGTTTTGTCCTTCTCAGACTAAGAAATGTTAGAAATCAGTAAACATTTCTCTTCTCCTAAGGAAAAGCAGAGTGTTTGAAATATGTTTTTGAGAAAATTATGGAGCATGGAATTCTAACCTTTTTACATCGTTAGGTTTTACAAATGTAGTTTGGCTGGGCTATGCTAAGAGAGGAAAAAGTACTATAAATATAGTAAGAATCTATTTTGACAGAATAGCAAATACAGCATAATAAACACACAAGTGTCCTAGCCTTGCACTTGTGTAACACACAACAGCAATTTTTTTTACAATCTTTTTTTACAAATTCAATGAAAGTGTGTTATCAACTTTTGTTTTACTCCATAGAGCAGTGGTTCTCAACCTTCCCAATGCCGCGACCCCTTGATACAGTTCCTCATGTTGTGGTGACCCCCAACCATAAAATTATTTTCGTTTTGTGTGCGTGCGTGTGTGCGTGCGTGCGTGTGCGGCCGTGGATGCTGAACATACAAAAAGCGAGGAATGCAAGACAGTCAGGGTGAGGAACACAACACGTGCGTGTGGCAAGCGCCAAGGGTCCACGCACAACAAAAGCGAAAGGAGAAAGTCATCCTGGCTATTTCCGCACGAGACTGTTATAGCGCTATTATTCCACTTCCACCATCCTATGGAATCCTGGGGTTTGCAGTTTGAACTGCAAACCCCAGGATTCCATAGGATGGTGAAAGTGGAATAATAGCGCTATAACACTGTAATGTGGAAATGGCCAAAGTCCACAGGACGGATCAGAGCAGCGCTTTCGGGTCAAAAAAACAAAAAAACAAAAACAAAAAACAACAAGCAAGGAGCCTCGGGGGCTCTTGCGACATAAACCGAAGCCCTTGGCTGACGCCCCCTGCTCCTTTCCCAACCGAGTTCTCAGTTTCGGAGGGGCCGATCTCCCCGTCGGATGGTAGATCCGTTGCAGGCAAGTTTCCCCCTTTGTCTGCTGGACCGAAGGCGACAGCCACGCTGACAACTCCCGCAGAGCGGCATGCCCAGAATGAATTGGCGACCGGCCAATCGCCACTGCCGCAGCCCCGCCACTTTGGGAAGCAAGCGGAGCCTAGCTGCTCGCTCGCCCCAGCAAGCAACTCTGCTCGCCAGCATGAATGAGCGGGAGGCGAAGAGGGTGAGGGGAAGGGGTCTTACCTCCCAGACATCCTGCTGCAGCACCATAAACCAACCCGCATGGGCAGGATCGAGGGAGACACTGCCTTCTGCTCCGCCGCGGGCTGAAGATTGCCACCAACCAACCACCAGGTGAGCAACGCAGGCGAGCTCCAGCCCTGAATGGGAAGCCCTCTGTGTGTGTGTGTGTGGTGCGCGCAAGCGTCCAAGCAGCGCCTGGCTGCAAGCACCCGGCGGTAGCTCCTCCTCTTTCCTCTGACTCCTGCAACCACCGCCGCTCCCAAAGAGATCCTCCTCCACCACCCCCCGCCCAGCAGAGAAAGACGGGGAAACGTCCCCACACGTACCTCCACCCCCCCGCCCGGCAGAGAAAGACATGGAAACGTCCCCACACACACCTCCATCCCCCCGCCCGGCAGAGAAAGACATGGAAATGTCCCCACACGCACCTCCACCCCCCCGCCCAGCAGAGAAAGACGGGGAAACATCCCCACACGTGCCCATCACGCCTCCTCTCCCCTCCTGCCAGCACGGGGTCTCCTCTCCTCACCTCCGCCTTCACGCACTCCACGCTCTCTCCTCTCACTCTCCCCACCTCTCGCTCCACCTCCGGCTCCTCCAATGCTTCCCCACCCAGCAGGGAAAAATGGGGAAATGCCCAGCACGCCTCCTCTCCCCTCCTCCCAGCACGGGATCTCAGAAGCAGCGCTCCCATTGGCTGTGAGGCCACCTTCTTTTAAAAGAGGGAGGAGCGGGATGAGGAGCGGTGACCCCTGTGAAATGGTCATTCAACCTGCAAAGGGGTTGTGACCCACAGGTTGAGAACCGCTGCCAAAGAGGATTATAAAAGTGATCTGAATAACGAAAGTCCTGCAACTTTAGAAAAGTTGGATTCTTGACATTATAAAGCAAACATGCACAACAAGTAGCCAGACAGGAACTGGCAGAGAATGCCTTACAACCCCTTCCTAATTCAGTCTGTGCCATAGGATCTGGTGCCTTAGTATCTATATTGGCTTCTGTGGGGAATTCACAGGGTTGAATCTAGATCTGCCAGTGACCAAACAAAGACAACCTGAGATCTGTGGAGGCTTGACTCTCAAAATGTGGATTTGGTACAATACCCTCTTGTGTGATGAAATAACAATTAAATGGTTCTTAAAGGCAGTGTTTTTCCCCCACTCATACAGCAACTGTCAGGATGTTTATACAAAGATACCTCAAACTAAAACATAGAATAAATGTGGTACAAGGTCAATAAATACAGTTTTCCATCAAAATACCACTGAAAAGTGAATGAAATTATCTCTTACTCAATAAGACAGTCTTTTTCTTAATTATAAAATTCTTAGATGTAGTAGGGTTTTCTTATGGTATACTCTGTACAAATGTGATAGGTGTTTAATGTACAATTCTTAATGACATCATTAGGGACTGTCTCTTGTAACATCTCCTTTGTAACATTACCAACACCTGTCCCCTATGACATTACAAGAGGTCACAGGCTTTGGCCCTGAAATCTCACAGCCTGCAGTAATTCTGACTTGGCAACTCTCTCCTCAGTAGAAAATACTGGAAATAATAATAATAATAATAATAATAATAATAATAATAATAATAATAATAATAATAATTTTCACAACATTTTTTGCAGAACAGAACCACATTAAGACAAAATGCATATTATTCTAATTCCATATTTTAAAAAGAAAAAGCCTCTCACAAACTGGGCCTCTCTTCAGTAGTTACTTGGTTTGTGCTTAAGTCCAGATGTGATACAGCCATCTTGTCCTTGTTTATAGCTATTTGTTCCTTTTTCTTTCAGATTTTACTACCTTTGTATAAGACCTTTCTCATTTTACAAGTGACATGAGCATATTGTATCTCTCCAGGAAATCATAGACAATTCAGGGAAAACCAACAACATAAAAAAAAAACCCTTTAATACTGAACACTGATGTACTAAATAATTGCACTGGAAAAGCAAACACAAGACTATACGATATCACAGATAAAACTTGTCTTTGATACACATTTAAATGTAGTGGGAACTTTCCATTTTTCAAAATAAAATTCTAAAATTACTTCTGTAGCACTTTGATTTGTCAGGATTTCCCCCCCCTCCCACTACTAATGCAGTTCTCATGAAGATGTATTATCTATGGAACACATTTGTTATAAAATCATTAAGCTAAAAACAAATGTCCTCCTATAAATAGGCTTAGCAAAGCACAGAAATGCTGAGTGGTATTATTTTTGCAGTATTACTGAAGCCAAATGTGTGCTATTCAAATAAAACTACTTAATATTCTGGGTGCTCATATCTAAATGCTTCCAATAATTTAACTTACCTATGGAGCTAGAAATCTGGACCAGAAACTATGGCACTGGCAAACAGATATGCAACTTATTAAAATACTATTAATTTTACCATCATTTACCATGCATGTTGAGAAATGTATGTGAATGTGGAACAATAAGCTAATACATTTTTCCTGTATTTTTCTTATTGGCATATTTAACATATTTTCTGAGCAAAACCTGTACAACCCACTCTCATCCTTATTTACTTTGTGGACAGTGTTGCTAACAGGTCATTCGAGTCAACACTGGTAGACAACAAGTATCAGTGAGCTAGTTTTACATATGAAAAACAAGAATAGTGCCTTATAAATACCTCTAAAGATAGGAAACATACCTTTTCTGGATCAAGCGTTGTTATAACCCATACACAATGAGCATTGTCTTCATACTGAACAGGATAATTGGGTGATGTGATGATCCCACTTGGTCCACGGAGGTTGGAGCCACATGTTCGAGCTAGAAGCATAAAAAAGAAGCCAAATGACAATGACAACAACCACAACCACAACAATCACTCTAGACTTGGAAATTTATTTAAAAGGGACGAGTCAGACAATATTTTAGCCTATTTAGCCTATTTATAGAATAAATTCTGACCATCCTAGTTTACCATTACCCAGTAATTACAGGGTGCCAATCATGTAAAACTAAAATGAAAGTCAGTGGAAAAACTTCCAGTTGTAGTGAAACTGTGGATAGTAAGCTGTTCACAGTTGACATAGATCTTTACATTCAGACAGCTGGGTAATCAGAGTTCTTTGTTTTGCTTTGCTTTCATCAATAGATACATATTCATATTCCATCATGACTGTTGGGGAAAGTTGGAATGTAAGAAATGCACTTCATTGTAAGAACAAACTATGTACAATATGTGGTGCAACAAAACATAAATCTGTTTATATTATTATTGCTTGGAAACTTATGTGTGATTGAGAATAATGCACATTT
Organism: Ctenosaura bakeri; assembly: GCA_948474755.1. Classification (NCBI taxonomy): domain Eukaryota; kingdom Metazoa; phylum Chordata; class Lepidosauria; order Squamata; family Iguanidae; genus Ctenosaura; species Ctenosaura bakeri. The sequence goes on from CAOLHI010002160.1 coordinate 49,443, forward strand.
CAGAACCTTGCATAGATTTTATTTACCAAAACATACTCTAACAAGAAACAAACCAAACAAAGCACCATTGGAGTTCTTTTATGTGAGGGAACATACAGGTCCCAGGCTTTCACTGAAGTGGACCAGAAAACCTGTTGTTCAAATTCATGGAGTGGTGTACTGAGGACACATTTTCAAAAAGTGTGTGCATGTTGTTGAAGACCTTTCTGCTTTTCTGTTCATGTAATATTTTGTCATCATGTAAGTACTTGCCATGTTTTGAGTCTCTTCCATATCTGTGCTACATATAATCAATAGATTGCACCATATTCTTCTTAAACATAGATGAATTACACAGTTAAACACAAATGGCAAATCAAAAATTGCTTCGTGGACATCTATGTTTTTATGGTTGACAACTATTCATACAGGGAAACCTTATAATGGATGTTTTCATACTGTTTGTGAAGTAAATTCAATTAGAAATAGCATCATGACTATAATTACACAAAGTCATGGCACCTGTTCAGGTGACAGCAAGACAGTAATATTGGCCCTTTTCGCACTAGGCTTTTTACGCGAGCGGGGGCGGGCGGCTTGCGGGAAAAGCCTAGTTCGGGAGCCTGCCGGTTCCCCGCTGGTTCCTTCCGCAGCCGAAGGAACCAGCTGGGAAACGGCACCGTCCCGGAGGCGGCGGCGGCTCGCGACTCCATCCCCCCCGCGCGCGCAAGAAAGGAGCCCGTCGCTCCTGGCGCGCGCGGGGGGCGGGCGCGACTGTCGCTCGCTCCTGGCGCGCGCGGGGGGGCTGCTCGCGACAGCCTCCCGATCGCGCGCGCGCGCACGGGGGGCGGGCGCGACTGTCCCTCGCTCCTGGCGCGAGCGACAGTCGCGCCCGTCCCCCCGCGCGCGCCAGGAGCGAGCGACAGTTGCGCCCGTCCCCCCCGCGCGCGCGCGAGCGGGAGGCTGTCGCGAGCAGCCCCCCCGTGCGAAGCAGGATGCTCTCGCACCCGCCGCGCTAGCTCCCCGCCCCGCCCCTTCCTTCCGCACGGGCGGAGGGAAGGAGGCGCGACCCGGCCGCCTCCCCGACGCACCGCACTACAGGTGAGTGCGTGTGGGCGCCGGGAGCGTAGCGCGAGCGCGGGGTGATTTTCGCTTGAAAGCGAAAATCAAAAACCCCGCGCTCGCGCCGCTGCAGCCCCGTGAGAGCGCCGGAAGTGGGAGTGCGTCGTGCAGAGCGACGCTCCCACTCCCGCACGGCTCACGGGGCTATTTCGCCCGGGAAAGCCCGTGCGAAAAGGGCCCCAGTTTCAGTTTCTGTGAATAATAAGCTGATGTAACTTCTGGCTAACTTATCTAGAATGAGTTCTGACAAAAGCCAGAGCTGAGAGCACAGCTTGAGCCAAGAATCAATATTCTACATTCTAATTTGTTTCTTTATAAAACCAAGAGAATGAACTGGATATCAAGAGAACTAATTAATGAAAGTGTTAGGGGATCTTTCACTGAAAATCAAAGTTATAAAATAGTGCTTATCTGTTATTTACACAAACAAAATATTTCCTTCCTAGGCATTGCCTAAAATAAATTCAGGATATTTTAACACCACAGATGCTCATCTTGCAAAAATTGTGAATGTGAAAACATTCTCCTAGACTGCAAACCTATACATTTCCTTAGAATTAAGTTATGCTGAATTTGGTGAGCATATTTCCAAGAAGATTTACACACTGTACTATTAGATATAAAACACAAATCATTTCTATTTAATAAAAGATAGACTTGTTGCCTTTTGGGATTGTTTGACTAAAGCAGAGCAAGAAATCGCTGGATTTAGATTAAAACTCTCATCAGCCCCAGCCAGCATGGACAATAGGCATGCATGAGGGCAATAGCCCTAGGATTCTGTAGGATGAAACCACGGGAACTAAAGTATAACAACAGTGCTATAATTGTGTAGTGTGAATGGGCTTCAGATGCTCAACCCTATTTCAAAACACAGGTTAACCACCAAACATTTCCTTCAATACATGGAGGAGGTGCCCACAGTTGGAAGAGGCTACCATTAAAACTAAAAATGGAGTCACTACCCTACAACAACAGACTAGCCACAACTGCTACTTGGTGACACTTTGTGTCTCTTTGTTTCACTTGCGCATGTCCAAATGATAAGCAACAATGACCCTCATCCCACTTTATGTGTTACTGTGTGTCTCTTTCTTCAACTAGAACTGGCATCTTCCATGTCAGTTGAGCAGTGAATGCACTATAAGTTTTAGCTCAAATCTAAAGAAGCTATGCAAGTTACTGAACCGCTTTGGGGATAAGGTTCAATGTTTTGGATAATGCCTTGCATATTTAGTAGGTATATACTTTGCACTTCACAGAAGAATCTCACAGACCCTTCCCCAAATAAATAATTAAATCCATCCATCCATCCCTCTCCTTCTCTCAATCAGAATATAAACATGAAGGAACTATCTTTGTTGGTCTGGCTATAGGAGTTTTAGGATTAGCCTCTCCATCTCAAAATTTACAATTAGGCCCCACTGTGTAGCACTATCCTCCTCCTCCTCCCCCCATCATCATCATCATCATCATCATCATCATCATCATCATCATCATCATCATCCCACCTTTTCACTAAGATTAAAAATATATCCAAAACAAAGGCAGATATGATAGCCCTGGGTTATGTCTAGCCTGTGTCTACACTGGGCATGCAACAAGGCATGAGGATTGCTCTACTATGGTACCTGACTGGTTTAAACAACCAGAGCATGAATGTATGTACATATGGTCCAAGACATATGAGTTTTCAGGAGCCCTGGTGGCGCAGTGGTTAAATGCTAGTACTGCAACCACAAGGTTGTGAGTTCAATCCTGCCGGGCTCCAAGGTTGACTCAGCCTTTCATCCTTCCGCAGGTCGGTAAAATGTGTACCCAGCTTGTTGGGGGCAATTAGCTAAAATACATTGTAAACCGCTTAGATAACACTCAGTTGATAAGCGGTATAGAAATAAATGCTATTGCTATTGCTATTGCTTAATCCTCAAAGAATATGTGACCATAACACTTATACATACAAGAATGTGCATTCAGCCCACTTAGCTCTAACACTGAAGGCAAATGTGTGCAAAGGCTTCACAAGTGTTTAGAATAATGGAAAATCCATATCAAGACTAAGAATGGATAAAAATATTCCCTCATGTTATGAGTCCACTGTCCATTGCAGTACACTAAGGGGTGTTGACACGTACATGTTATTATTTTAATCCTTAAAATGCTGTAAGATTTTTTCTTATGTATGGCTAAAGAGATTGCTGGATGTTTAAACCTTATTTTAAAAAATAAATAAACGCCTATACAGGTCTCCACAGGCTAAACATATATGTGATTTGAGTTTAGTTATTCTCAAAAGCAACAAACACACCTAAGAAGGTAAGAAATTTGAGTATTTGCAGTGGTTTTTAAAAAAATAAATAAAGATGGAGTCTAGGACTGAGAAGCCTGAAATGGGGAACTGAAGATGTAAGTCCTATATCATGATGTAGAGAGAAGTTCATAAGCAAAACAAACCAAAGTTTTCAGCAATGACAAACAAAAGTCATGTACATCAGTGATTCACAAAATGGTGGTTCCTGAGCTACTGTTTGCCAGCCCTTGATGAGTTTCCAAGAAAGAAAGAAAACGTAGTCAGTGGACACAAATAAGGTGCCAGTCACTTGCATACTTGGAAAAAAAATTGCTGGTCCATCACATCACATAGCTGGAGAAACACTGATATACATAAAGTGAGTATCAGGAAATGGTGAGACGTGATTTTTAAGGGTAGGGTGAAACCAAATCAAAACAATCTAAGCAGTGAGACTCTAAATTTTGCAGCAAACAAATGTAATATTAAGCTCTGAAGAAAAATGATACATAAACATGTCAATAGTGCTGGACGATGTTCCATTACTCTTAGAGGTTCTGATACAACCTGCATTTTGTAATGTCTGCCCTGTTTTCTCTTACCTCTAACACACTATATCATGCTAAACTTGTTTTAGTGCTCCTTCCTTTACAGCTCACTTAAGAACACATTTTTAAAATCTCTAACCATGCCTTACTCTGTTCTTTTGTAAGTTTAAGGAAATCTTTCAGTGAAGAATACTCACCACGGCATATTGGCCTATGGTCACTCCAGGCAGCGAGGGTATCTGTCACTTTTTGACAAGTGATGCTTTTTGTTCCTTGAAGCACATAATTGTCATCACAGCTGAACTGGACACTAGCACCAACCCTAGGGAAAGGATAACACAGTAACTACAGGGCTAATTTTTATGTCAAATTACTATACAAGCTAAACACTGGTCTTAACATAACAACACTTTTTCAATAATTAAATGGAATCTATACAACCAACTTTGCTGCTCATTGGACAGATTTGAAAGTGAAAAGTCTAGTCTGTTAATAATATGAGGGGGGAAAAAAAAAAGTTGATTGAGAGTCAGCATGGTGCATTGGTTTGGCAGAGCACTGGAATATGATTCTGGAGAACAGAGTTAAAATCCTCACTCAGGCATGGAAACCTGTTGAGTGGCCTTGGGCAAGTCACACTCTCTTCTCAGATCGAGAAAACACAATGGTAAACCTCCTGTGAACAAATCTTGCCAAGAATACTGTTACCACATCATACACTCACACTTAGGAGGATGTGCTATATTCATAATTAGACATATTTATGGCTGAAACACATACTTGAAAGAGAGCTGGCTATAAGCATGCTGCCAGATCAGGATGGACCTCAGACATAATCTAGTCATAAATTCAGAGAGGATTACGCAGAAAAGCCCAATGCTAATAGGCTTGTGATAATCCTTTCAAAAACTGCAATCTACGTGTACTCCTGAAAACAACAAAAGACAAAACTGCCCAGGTAAAGCAATCAGGGACCCTACTGTGAACATATCCTACAGAGACCTATTCATACTACCTGACCAAAAAATTAAGAAACTGTCAGGATTCCCATCAATGTTTTGTCACTTAGAGTTAAGACAATCAGCCCATTCCAGATTCCTTTGTCAAACCCTGTGAGAAAGCCATTATCACTTTGTCCACATAGTTCCTTCAGCACAGGAAATAGGGTATAAAAACCCTAGCTCCAGCTCCAGTAAATGGTAGTACGTGATAGTACACTGGGTGTGTTATGCTGCATGTGGTACCACTCTACTCTGCTTTGGTTAGACCCCACCTTGAATACTGTGTCCAGTTCTGGGCACCCCAATTCAAGAGGGATACTGACAAGCTGGAGCAAGTCCAGAGGAAGGCAACCAAAATGGTGAGAGGCCTGGAAACCATGCCCTATGGGGATAGACTTAGAGAGCTGGGGATGTTTAGTTTGCAGAAGAGAAGGTTAAGAGGGGACATGATAGCCATGTTTAAGTATTTGAAGGGATGCCATGTAGAAGAAGGAGAGGGCTTGTTTTCTGCTGCTCCAGAGACCAGGACAAGGAGCAATGGATTCAAGCTGCAGGAAAGGAGATTCCACCTGAACCTCAGGAGGAACTTCCTGATGGTCAGGGCTGTCCGGCAGTGGAATGTGCTGCCTCAGAGTGTAGTGGAGTCTCCTTCCTTGGAGGTTTTTAAGCAGAGGCTTGATGGTCATCTGTCGGGAGTGCTTTGAGGGTGTTCCTGCATGGCAGGGGGTTGGACTGGATGGCCCCTGTGGTCTCTTCCAACTCTACATTTCTATGATTCTATGATTCTATGATTCTATGTGATACCCCAGACTCCGCGCTAGCCTCAGACACACTGTCTGAGCCATTCTGCTTCAACCTTCTGTTTTAGGATCAATAACTATCACTCTTTCCCCCAATCTCTCTCTATCCAACATTTCCCGCCTCACTTTCAGATAGCTTGGTATGATTCTTAAGAGTGTCTGATTTCCTGTATGTGCCAATGAAATACTCTGTTTAACTAGAAACTCTGTTTAACTTTTTAACTCTGAAGTCCTCTCAACAGGTAGTACTGGTATACACAGATGAAAAGAACTCCTAAATCCTACTGGACTACAAGAGCTCAACATTTTACATCTGACACACTGGATCAACTTTTTGGATGGGCCTTTTTGTATCACTCTCATGAAAACCATTTTTTGCTTCACAATAAAACATATGGCACATGGGATACAATGTCTACCTATAACAGTACCTACAAAAGCAAATTTGACATATATGTCGAATTGTGTCAAATGTGTGAAATGCATGTGAACACACAGACATAGAGAGAGAGAGAGACTGAGAAAGACTGAGAGAGAGAGAGCTCTCTGAAATACAGCAAGGATTATTAACATTTCTTGGGGATTAATAGAAAGTGCTGCACAGAAGATCATTTAAGTTTATTTTGGAAAATGAGGAAGATCATACCATTTGTAATAGCAAGCAGGGCAATATCATCTCAACAACAAATGTAGATGAACAGTTGCCTTTGCTGCCCTAAACTTGCTTTGAAGGGCAGGCAAATGTCATCAAATGCCAATTTGCGGCTGAAAGAAATTAATTCAGGGGAAAGAGGCAGAATCCATGGTCAGTTTAAAATTGAGGCTGAATCCTGCCACTCAGATGGGGTGGGAAAATCTCTGTTTTATTTTCTCATGCATTCATATTTTTCCACCTCAAATTCTTTCTGTCCCAAATATGACATTTTTGAATGCCAGCAACTTCTCCAAACAATGGAATGAATTTTTTCTGCACAGCTCAAATTCTGTAGGCACAGCTATTACAACATACAGAGGACTGGACTGCCCTATATATATGTATGCGCGCGTGTGTGTGTGTGTGACACACACACACACACACACACACAGATATGTTATATATTCATAAAAATGAAAAGGGCCCAAAAAAGAAGGAGGTGGGTGGCCTTGATTCAGTCTTATCATAGCTGAATATGAAAGAGATTCAAAGTCAGACTTAGAAAAGTAAAGCATTGAAAGTCCCGAGGGTCAGGAAATGAATTTGTACATTTCAGTGTCAAACAAATTCAAAGTTCTTAAATCTCAAGTTCTTTGCATCCCAAATATGAAAACATCAGCCATATTTTAATTTTGATGCATTCTGATTTTATGAACTGAAATGAAATTTTCACCTATCCCTATTCATAGAAGTGAAAGAGACAACATCCCTTGCTTTACCCTTTGCCTTCAATCTCCTCTGGTCCCTCAGATATATCTGGTGGAAGATCTCTAGAATGGCTTGGGAGGAGGTATAGGATATTGCAACAGAAAAAGGAAATCGTCAAAATAACTAGTTTCCCTCTTTTTCCTGTGACAGGATACCCCAAGTTAATACTGCTTTTCATGAATAGATGAAAACCTTCTATTTGCAGGAGGACTGAATGTAGATGCTAGTAATAAAATGTTATTTCTTATTCTTTAATACTTAGCTTTGTACCCTGTTCTAACATCATTCATTCATTCATTCAATCATTTAGTCATTATCCATCATTCCCCTGAAAACAGGGAATATTGTAAGGTGGCTTACAAAATTGAAAGAGCAACAGATTTTATAGAATCTGATACTTTTTTTTTTTAAACCTGATTGCAAAAATAGAGATTTCAGCCTATCTGTTCTTGAATGTTGTTCATTTTCCAATTCCACATTAGTGGTGGACAATTCCTAGGATGATGCACAACACCATAACTGTCACCATAACTGCAATGCCTACATTATAAAGAATATCTTCCCATGCCATGGAGGGTATTTTTTATAATGTAGGCATTGCAACAAATAATGAACAAATAAGTGGTGGAAACAGAGCCAGACAACCAATGATGCAAACTTTGTTCCTGCAGGCAAGACCGAAAAATGTCTAGACGTCTATCCTGACCGTGTGAGACTGTGAGAATTTTTATGCATTTTTCAGTGGCTTTTTTTTTTATTTCATAAGAGAGATTTCTTGGAAATTGCACAAAAAGTGTTGTGTTTTGTGCAATACATTTCTTGACACTTACCAATCAGGATATCTTGTGAAAAATACAATATTTCTCTAACTCTTCCTCAGCATTTTGTGCAATATACAATGCTTTAGCACAAGTGGTTTTAGCACCCCCCTACGCACAGAGGCAACCTGTCAAAACTTTTTTTTTTTGACAAGCAACCTCATCAGGGACACTACACACACACACACTGAATATTCTTTCCATTCCTAGCTGAAGACACAAGCAAACAAAAGGCTGAAGTCAGTAGTATGCAGGAAATAGGCTCTTTCACCTCCACAGGTGATCTCCAGAGCACAGGAGTCCTGTTTGGGCCTGCCTTAGGATCCTGTCCTGCTTCCCTATTTTATTTTTTATTTTTTTTAAAAAAATTACATTTTGAAACCTAGTTTGTTAAATAGCTTGGCCTTCCACTTTAGAAGATAGCAAGTTATGTCAAATATATTTTAACATATGAAATAAGAAATAAATTGTGTTTCACATGCAGCTTAGCATAACAAAAACATTATCATAGGTGAAACATTCTCCCTCATTATTGGGAAAATAATGAGGATGCTCCAGATCATTTGGGTCATTCAACTACTACAGCTAGCACTATTGCTGAGGGCTCTAGCAGCTCTTTATACTGATATTTGCAATGCTAGAAGGCATGAGCAATAGGGAGTAATACAGTTAAGAGTGAAAATATAATAGACACAAATCTTATAAATTCTTACAGTTTTGTAAGAACATGTAATTAGAGCTGAAGATCAAATAGGATATGTCTTCCCCTAAAATTCATTGTTTCAAAGGCTTATGTTCTTCTGCGCCCTTAAGTACCGTAATTTACGAAGCAGTAGGTGATCCCTAATACTTCCCCGAAGAGCTCCAAGTTGATTACTATGAATTATAGTCTAGAAGACTAATAAAGAATTAGAGCACCAGGGGTTTATTCAACACATCAGTCATCAGCACATTTGAGCAGCAAAACTGCAGCTTCCAGGCTGACAATATCAGAAGAGTCTCCCCTGGGAGAAAAAGATCTAGAATGAGGACATCTCAGTGACCTTTCATGCAAGGAGACTGGGATGTGGAATGTAGAGAGAGGATTTTCTGCACCACTCAACTGACAACCAGCAATCAGAAATGTGGTTATGGAAGTTTTTTAGAAAATCAGAAATACAGATGAATAAAGTTTGCTCTTTTTTATATTTCGCTCAAAGCTTAACTATGATCTTACATTTGAACTTTACTACTCTATTTCCCCCATATTTTTAATGCTCGTTGTGCTGAACTTTGCTGCTACTTTTGTGACTTTCTGTTCTCTTGAAAAAAATACATATATTTAAAAGGCAGTTAAGATACTTCTAAGTATGCTTTGTTTTGTTTACTCTTAACATCCCCACATTCCACCTTGATATGCTGCAACTACGTGGAAATCACTTCTCTTTCTCCACTCACTTTTGGTTTTGAAAACAAGAGGGGGGGAAAAAACCTCTTACATTTTCACTAAGGGTGCAGCCACTGTGGGGCCCAGGGGATCAAAATGAGTTCTAGACCTGCTGAAGTTTGCCACTTCTGCACTAAACACAAACTTATGGAGATCATAAACCCTATGCAAGCATGGATTTCCATTCTGCCCACAGCCTTTTTGACTACTAAATAGCAGGAAAGTTCTCCTATCTCTGATCAGTAATTGTAGATAAGAGAGTCCTTCTGACCTCACCATTCAGAAAGACTGTGGATCCTTTCAGCACTATGACTTCACTTTAACTGTCATGGCTGTATCCTAGGGATGATATATTTCAATTTCTCCAAATCCTAATGGATGTCAAGAATAATGAAGCAGTTTTTCATCCTGCAGCTTTGTATCATAGAGTTGTAAGAGACCACAAGTGTCATCCAGTCCAACCCCCAGCCATGCAGGAATGCACCATCAAATCATTCCCAAATAGATGGCCATTCAAAACCTCCAAAGGGGACTTCATCACACAACCTACCCTGAAAACTGGGCAGGTTTTTATTCAGATATAGATACACATTTTTGTGCAAGATTGCTTTTTTTAAACATAGTAAACAGTAATGTTGCACAACAAAAATGTCATACAACATTGTACAACAAAACCGTATGCCTATTTCTTGTGGAACACTCTGATTTTGTGCAACACTTTTGTTGTGTAACATCTTTGTTTTTATGTAGATTTTTCTGTATAATCCTCAATGGCACAACAAAACTATGTGTGGCTGCAGCTTCAGTTTACCTGAGTTTCTTTTCCTGCTGTGTAATATTTGTGTTTTGCAACTTTCAAACAGGTAAAGGCTGAAGCTTCAACACATTGTTTTTAAAAGGGTACTGTGTGGAATTTAGTTTTGCATTTCTGCACTTTCCCCAAAAATATAGGGAGAAACAATGGAAGTGAGTGAGGTCCCCCCCACTCCAGGTCAGGAAGCTATGTAGGTTTTTTTGTGCTTAGTAAAAAAAGACTGAATGTAGGTTTTGACTGCAAAGTTGTGCAGTTTCTCAAACTCTTCTGCCATCTTCAGGAACTGTGAAGTTTATATTGTTCTGGGAACAAAACAAGACAAAACAAAATAAAACATTCCCACAATTTGTGGGAGCTTTTCACGTGCTGTTCTTCTTCCCTCCTAAGTTTTTCAAGGGGTTCGGAACTGCAAATTCAATATCAGTTGGGAAACTGACAAATTTCCATTCCATCTCTATTGTATTCTATGGAATCCTGGCAGTTGCAGGGGTTTTTTTTGGGGGGGGGAGAGCATTCATAATTTTCATTCAGAACTTTCTAGTGCCTCATCAAATTACTCACTCCAGTATACAATAGGCAGTTAAAGTGAAATTATAATGCTCTAACTGTGTGATTTGAAAAGGGCCTTGTGTTTCTGGACAGTGAGTAAGGGAAAACCATCTTCTCAGCTGATCTGCATGAATTATATGAAAGAAGGCAAGGAAGAATATTGGTGTGTGTGTGTGAATGGTATGAAGGATGTGCAGAAGAGTTAATGGTCAATGCCCAATTTGCACTCTAGCCACACCAACTTTTAGTTTCCATGTGGTAATTCATTCACCCATGGTGTATCTGTGAATCTGTAAATGAATGAATCTCTGGATATGCTCAAATTTATAGTGTTCACACACAAAACAATAGTATCAGTAGCTTTGGAGGAGCCCAGTGATTTTCTAAGTATACATATAAAAGATCTTTCACTAAAGTAGACCAGTGGGCCAATCACCAAAAACAAACAAACCAACAAACCAACCCTCACTAAATAACAGAAAATTGGAGAGGAAGGGAAATGTAATGGAGTGCCCTGGAAAAGGACAGGGTTAGAAAGCTGGCTGGCTAGCCAAATGGAGCAGGAAGCAGGATGACTCTAGAGTTTGTTTCATGTGCAGTTTGTTATACTGAGAAAAAAAAGGGGGGGATCTGACGCCATTCTTGCATGTGTTTGAGGCAGCTGACATGTACCTAAGCAAGCCACAAATTAAATGGGTGTTATAAATCAAATTAATTCAAGCATTAAGAAACTGAAAGATGTAATTTCACATCAGAATTAAGGGGAAAAAAACCCTTAAAGAACATAGAGCTTTCTGGGCATAGGCACCCTCTTTATAAAATAAAGATATCTATTAAGTTTTATAAAGAAGCATCCTCTTTAGACAGATCTTGCATTTTTGCTGATTTTAGCCTTATTGCAAACCACCTTGTGCCCCATGAAAGTGAAAGGCAAGGAAACAAACAAACAAACAAACAAATTTTGGTACCTGTTTTTGTTGTTGTTCTTTATCTGTTGTGGATCCCCCCGCCCCCGTAGCTGTTCCTATACACTGTTTTAACTCTTTTCTAAGCCCCCTTGCAATTGCTTTCCAGTCTTTCAGGTGGTCAGTCTTTTAAAAAAAAGTAAGTCAGCTGAGGTGGAGATGGGATGGGAATAAGCTTATTATTTTGATTTGTGTGATCACAAATTGACACTTTCAAATAAATGGTCATGTTCTGAACTAATTTATATTAGTAATCTATACATTCTGAATGTGTGTATGTATGTGTGTGTTTATACTGTCCCGTCCACACTGCAGAGAAACAACAAAAGAAGACATTTTTCTGCCTTGATGAATTTCCAGTCCAAAAGTTGACACAGGAAGAGAAACAGAGGCATCAGGTGAAAGTAAATAGAATGAATGTGCAGTCAGTTCAGTTAAGGTTAATTTAAGTTTTATTGGTGACATGAGCAATGGAGAGATAACGCAAAAGTCTTCACAGAAAAATGTACATTTTGGTTATCTGTGGGAAATAACAGTGCTGGGATTTAGGATGAGATTGATATCACTGCCATGAAAATACAAAATGTGAGCCAATATATGTAATGGGAAAGAGCTCAGAAGTAGTTTTGCTGTCACGGCACCATGAAATTTAAATTGCATTATTAGATTGAACCCATGGGGAGCCAATCTGCCAGGTAAAATGACAAGAACAAGGCAAAAACGAAGAAAAAGAAATGCGCAAATACACATTCGCTCTCGTACATACACCAGAAAATGGCTTTTAATTTTTTTTATTAAAGTAAAATGCTAAAATCACAAAAAGGGGAGGGGAAGACAGGGAAATAGCCAAGCTAAATTCTTTATTACATTTTAAACTATGAGACCTTTTCAAAGAACTTGTCAGTATTGAAGAAGCAGTGGTTAGACTGACTTTAAAATGAACTCTCTCCCTTTTCCATCAAGTTCATTCACTAAATATCTTTCTCCAGACTTAGAAAGCTTTTGAATAATGTGCCTGCTCATCTATTGCAATTCAGCCTAATAGCCATCGCCATTATTCTCCTGACAAGTGCAATAGCTTTCTCTGGAGTCTTTACTTGAACTTATGAAAACAAATCATTGCTTTCATCTTACACTCCAGAGAATATTTCATTTAAAAGAAACAACAAAAATGTGAAGCAACAGCAACAACAAAAAAACAGGGTTTTATTCTTGAAACTAGGGAAAGCAAGAATGTGTGGTGCTCACAAAACAAAACACTGTACCGTTTTGGGTTGTTTTTTTAAATAGAGACAGTATTTTCTTAATCCTATCCCTGAAGCTTCAACACGGATAGAAATTTTCTAATGATATATAAAGGAGATCTCCCCCCCCCGGCTTTCTTAAGAAAAGAACACTAATGACCTTTTGTGAAATCCTGGTGGTAAGAACTATGACTATAAATGATAATGAAATAGATACAGTTCTGATTGGCTCTGAAAGTTTTTATACGATGCCCATTGCTAAAATGTGAATTAGTGGCACTGAAACTCATCCATATTTTTTAATGGATAATCCTTCACTGAAGAGTAGGTATGGGGAAGAATATATTTCGAAAATATATTTCTGAAATATATTACTGAAAATATTTAGAAAATAGCTGGAAAACAGTGGTAAGAAAACCTGACAGGAAGAACCCTATACTGACCAGAATCTTTGCAGTTTGAGATTTATCTTTCCACAAAATTCACATATGGTTATTTTGCACAGAAAAGGGAGTGCTCTTCTACAGAGAAATATTTCCTGTGAAGAAAATTCTGTTCCTTGAGCAGGAAATGCTGTAACTGAAGATTTATTCTGTGCAACCTTCGCAGATGGTTGATTTGCCTAGAAAACAACATTTTCTGCGCTTTCTGTAAAAGAAAAAGTGATAGCATTTTCTGTGAAAGAAATAATATTTCTGGTTTACAGTTTTTAAGAAAAATCACATGTAAAATTTGTGCTGAATAATTGCAAGTTGTCAATGGGTTTTGAAAACTGCATGGTTTTCATAGATTGTCTCACAGCTGGAAGAAAATTGTTAAAATTACTCTTTGCTTCTTTCAAAAAGAAACTTAGCGAAGAATTGCATCCCTACTGAAGAGTGACATGGCATTTTTGAGACATTCGTTTCCAAAATGAGTGTCACTTTTACAAAAAGTGTTTCAAAATATATCCATTTCAAGATTTAATTTGAACGATAACCTCATTGTGAACTACTCCCCATCCTAACATCCAGAGGCTGGTTTTAATTTTTAATCGTTTCTTATTTGAAATTAAGAAATGAACTAGTGTGAGTGATACTGATAGACAAACAGATATATAGCCATCTGTGAACATCCACACTTAACTTCTGTTAAGGATAGTGCTGCTGGACAAGTATCTGTCTATTTTGGAGAGTATTTTGCTTTTAAGTAGGATGTAAAAGGGGGAATTTAAACTGCTGGATAACTTGCTGCTTTTATGGTGCAAAAAGTCTTGTCTACAGTAACTAGCCCTTTGTTTCGACAGTTTTGAAGACAGCGATGTTCACCTGTGAATATATGTTTCTCACGAGAAACTCACTAGAGTGTGAAAGAAAGGCAGAGGATAAAACCCTCTCAGTCCTGTGGCAACATGGGCAGTTGAAAACAGTGTACCTACTATATAAAAGTGAATGTTTGTCTGAATGTTTGTCTGTTTGTCCACATCAGCATATGATGGGCTGTGTGAGGCGAGAAGACCTCATAGGCTTGGCTGGCTGTGAAGACTCCATGGTATCCTGGGGTTGGCAGTTTAGGGAGGGGCCTTCAGAATTCTCAGCCAGAGAGCTCTTGGGCCTCAGGCCGGTTGCTATGGAGATGAGGCCTACCATCAATAAGGATGCCAGAAAACTTTTTGGAGGCATACGTGAGAAAAATTAAAGTGACATACACAACTTAGCTACAAGGTCTTCTTGCCTCACACAGTAGATTGTATGGGTTCCGTACGTGAGGAATCTTAAATTTGAAATTCAAAACAAAAAATGATTCTAGAAAAACATAAAGCCATTGTACAAATTCAACAGAAAGCAAAAAAATCAAAAGCCAGTACATCAACATCGCCAAAAAGTTACAGGTACTGGAATATTCCAGTTGCTATGGAGACAATGCCTAGCAGCAAGGAAGAAGACAGTGTATTCCTGCAGGAACCAACCTCTGTATGTTAACAACTACGAATATAGATTGGATCGGGAAATATGGGATAAGTTACAGGTACTGGAATAGGCCTGTTGCTATGGAGATGGGGCCTAGCAGCAAGGAAGAAGACGGTGTATTTCCTCAGGAACCCAACCACTGTATGTTAACAACTCTCAATACAGATTGGATTGGGGAATATGAGGAAAAGTTTCAGGTACTAGAGAAGACAGTTGGGTGAGTTCTTAAGAGGAAAATAAAATCCTGGGCAACACTGGGGAAATAAGTTAGTTCTAAAGTAAATGTTGGTATCTCAGCAGACCAGAGATGGTCATAAAGTCTGTCACTAAATCTAGGGCTACCTACGCCTTCCATAAGCATCAGGACTTATTAACATAATTGAGACATGGCAAAGCATAACGTACACCTCAAAACCAAAACTACTAGGCCCTAGTAGTAGTAAACCCTAGTTCAGAAAACTACAAAGCTGGAACAGACAGCAGAGTTCAGTTCTTTGTGCTGTGTTATAAACTGTTCCAGGACTTCTCATGGATTTAGGAGCTTTGACCACCAAATCAAAACTTGCAAGAAAAATAGGTATTGATTACATAATAGAAACAGAGTAGCCCTCCAACTACTTCTTAATATGTTGTGGATACATAAAAAGATGATTCATCCTAAATAGTGTGTTTTCATAATACTAAGCAGTTTAGTAATGTAGTAGCGTGAAAAATTGTAAGTTTATTTATTGTACTGTGTGAACAATATTGTTTTTGATAAATGCTTGCGTTAAGCTGTTCTACTAAATGTTTTTCATTTATTTTCAATCTTTCTCATCCTAAATTAAACTAAAACCACTTATAAACACATGTAAAGAAAGTCAGTCGTGTATGGTTTGTATGATGTGTGGGCTTACTTGCAACCAAAATTCACAGATAGTAATCCTATAGAATAAATTCTTAAAATACCTTGGAGGTATAAGACCAGAAGAAGAAGCATTATTCACTGCACTGTAGTGTATCTTACAAAACCCAGGATCACACAGGAACAGCTTATAGGTCATTTCCACACTGCACTGTGATAGTGCTATTATTCCACTTATCAGCATCCTGTGGAATTCTGGGGTTTGTAGTTTATTGATGCCAAAGAGCTCTCTGGCTGAGAATTCTTAATGCTCCTCCCTAAATTGCAAACCCCAGGATTCCATAGGATGTTGAAAGTGAAATAATAACACTATAGCAGTGTAGCATGAAAATGGCCATAGCTGAAGCTACCTCAGAACAGTTCAATCCTCCAAAAAGCTATTTTTAAAATGAGGTGTGAGAAAATCAGGCACAGAATGCTCCTGAATAGTCCCAGGTTTTCCTGGATGGAGAAGGGTATAGGGGTTGTCACAAGAAACCAAGAAGACAAATAGCTTTGCCTTCTCAGCTTATCCTGTGGAAAAAACTTGCCTTGGGAGCAAAGAAAAGGGGAGAAGATGGCTGCAGCATTGACTGCTGTGGCCAGCAATCCCTCTTGCTCAGGTGTTTCTTCCCCTGAACTACTTTGAAATACAGAAAAGAGCTTGCAGCAGCTTCACCTTGCATCTGGGGTTAAGAGAGACAAACAACACCCATCATTCCTGGAGAGGAATTCCAGCATGCCCCATGATCCAAAGTGGAAGAAGGAGAGACAGGTGAAAATAATATTAAGCTTTCTGGGTGACTTCATTTAAATTATTGTCTGACAGACTGTTAACAAAAGCATGCACATGTCTTTCACTTTCCTGTCATCAGGAAGTAACAATAATTGGCAGATATTTTTTTTTTTGCATTGTCAAATTATATGTAAATGCGTGTAGACAGCTCAAAGTGCATATTGAATGCTATACATACACAAACGTTCATTGGAAAGTGTGCCCATGGAGAGAAATGGAAACAACTGTGGGTACCAAAATATATACAAATTTCTATATGAGGTGGAAATAGAAGACTTGCAACCTGATGCAAAACAAAGATGTGGAAAAAAATGCAGATAGGATTTGGAGAAACATAACATGATTTTCACATCCTTAGGAAATAGTCACTGAAGCAGCAGAGGAAGCATAGGTGGAACATCCTAAAAGGAGCTACTGTTGGAGTTGCTTGTCAGTTACCTCACCTTGGCCCTATAAGTAAGCATTTCCCCCTTAGGCTGTTAAGTTGGCATACAGCAAACCCACTCTCATAAAAGTTACTTTGATATTCCACTCCCCTTGTGATAATGGGGCTTCCCATTATCTAGTCTTAGCTAAAAAGGGGACACTTCCCTCTTCAGGCAAACCAAGGGTTAATAAGGTGTTGGGATTAGATTACATTTTAGTATGTGGTCAGCATCATAGGTCATGTGGGTCAGCATTATAGGTCACAGGGTAAGACTTGACCAATCAAAAAGGAAAGAGGTGCACATCTTCAGGATGCTTCCAGATGCTTCCAAGGAGAAGTTATAAAACTTCTTGCGAGGCCAAGTGGCAGAGAGATAACAAAGGGATAACAAAGAAGAACAACCCAGGAACCTCCTGGAGGGGGGTTCTGAGCCAGTAGCAGGCCGCAGGCCTCGCCTCCTGGCCCTTCCCTTTAGAACATCTAAGCCTAGGAACAACCGTAAGTAATTAGAAATAGTTATCTAGTCGCGTTAGGGACTTTTCTGTTATTTTGGAGGCTGGCTGATCTAAAGAATGTATCTGTGCTTTCATATCTGTTCTTTTGTAACTACTTGTAACTAAGCGTGCCTGGGAGGAGGGGGCTTCCCATGTGTGGTAATTTGCCTTGTTTATTTGCATATCTTTAATAAATACTTTCTGTAAAAGACCCTGTTCTCTCCTTCCCACACCAAGCTAGGTAGACTGGGGGAAAGGAAGATCCTTAAGCTTAGGGATGTACATGGTTGGACAGGGTCCCGCTGTACTGTCCAAGTGTCCAGATAATTCATAATTCAGTGGGTGGTGGCAGCGAAGATGAATTAATAGCTAAAATTCATAACAGGCTGGAATATACGTCCCAGCAGCACATGAGGACGATCCAGCTTCACACCCCTTCTTGAGGGGGTGTTCCCAAACTTTCAAGGCGACTAGCTTTCTGTTTGACCTACCCATAATGAAGTTTGGTGTACATCTATACATTTTGTGGTTATGTATGTAAATGGAGGGGGGCATAAACATTGTTTTGAATAATCTGCATTTTAAGACCACAGAGTGTCTTTTACATGTATGCTGTTATATCAAATGAGGCATTTTTTGGTACTCTGAGAAAATGTCTTTGCATTCTGGACAAATTCATTCAAGTATATTTGACAAGTGCTCCCATCTCGATGCTATACACATTTCTTCTCCCTCCCTACCCCCAGCAGAACAGTTTCTAGCACTTAAGTGGTGTTTATTCATCTCAATCCTTGAGGCTCTTCAGATAAATAAATGACATGAACTGGAAATCTTTGCTTCAAGGAACAAAATCAAATTGATCATTTAAATATTTTTAGCTAATTACCAAAGCCGTTTCCCAGTCCATTCCCACAGCCAGCTGTTGCCATTATGTGTTGTAAACACAGTGTAATGTAATGAGACAGCCATTCTTCTCAACTGATTTAAGATTATGACAGCATTGGTAATACTTTAAAACTTGGATGCATGAACAAATCTATTTTATTTAATGCATAATGAGAGCCAAGAGATATTTTCTCTGTCACTATAGCTGCATGCATTACAATGCTTAAAAAATGATTGAAAACATTGTAGACCTATGTGCTTTTATTAGGGAGTAAGTCCTATTATGTGCTCTTTGGTTTAGTCATTAGTAACCATGGACAGAGCTAGACTGCATGGATATTCTCCACACACACACACACACACCCCAGCTGGCTGCCATAATGAGCAGTAACACAATCTTTTAAGACTGCATAGTTGTGTTCTGCATAGTTAGGCCATAAAGCAAGGTGTTACTTCCCATTCTAACTCAGCAGAAAAGCATAATCATGTAACAGGAGGTCCTGAAAGTGACACAGCCACTGGTGGAACAGTGGTTCAAACAGAGAGGAAAGGAGTGGCCTTCACTATGGGCTGGTTACACTGAACTTATAGCTTGTTGTTGTTGTTGTAGTTGTTGTGGTGGTGGTGGTGGTGTGCCTTCAAGTTGTTTCTGACTTATGGTGAGCCTAAGGAGAATCTCTCACAGGGTTTTCTGAGGCTGAGAGTATGCAGTGTGCCCAAGATCACCCAGTGGCTTTCCATGACTGAGCAGAGAACCAAACCCTGGTCCCCAGGGTCATAATCCAAAGCTCAAACTACTACACTACACTGGCTCTAATAGCAAGTCATTATTTAATTTCTGCCCTGTGGAACAGTAGCAATTCTTCTGAACATATGAATCTCCTGCCTACAGCCAGAACTGTCTACTCCAATTGGTAGTGGCTCTCCAGAGTCTCAGATGTCATCTACTAACTGATCTATCCAACAGGAGATGCTAGCAGTGAACCTGTGACCTTCTGCAAGCAAACTCTGGGCACTAACACTGAACTCAGGTCTCTTCTTTTGCAGTTCAGTAGATTCTTCTGACATGTTACTGCTTTAGTAGCTGTCAACAGGATGTGAGTTTTCTAATTTCCCTTTGCCCTGTAGCCCAACACAGTGCACACATCTCTAAAGAGGAAACAACTGAAGAGGTCGGTAACATCTCTGTCTGTGAAACTGTCCTCTTTTCTAGTTGATAGAATTCTTTGGTCTTTCTAAATTACTTTTTCCTTTCCTCCTGCTGAAAGAGGGGTGATTTCCAGCTTTTTGAAGGGAGCTGAGGTTTGATAAAATGCCTGTTCTCTTTCTGTGCTTAGCGGGGTGACTAAAGAACACTGCATCTCTGTCAAATCTGCTTTAGAGCCATTGTGACTACAGCAAAATAAATTGGCACAAAGCAGGCAGGAAATCTAAATAATTGCAGCCTTCCTAAATTTTCAGAAATCAGCACAGTCAGAACAAATTTTACACACATTATCATGTGGATTTCCAAAGAAAGGGAGAGGCAGGTGTTGTTGTTTTTTCTTAATATTTTAAAACTTAATATTTTTAAAGCTCCCAAAGTTTACTATACAGTAAAATATATATTGCTTTTTATGGTTAAATCCCAACAAATTGGTCCCCTACCACCACCTTGACTTCCACAATTAAACTAAATGCAACACCAGAGCAGTTCTAAGCATGAAGCCTCACACAAAAGGTCCATGTTCCTGTGTAATGGCTGGAAGAGTTTACGCTGTGCCTTGTCATTATTCCAGTAACTGAGTAAAGTAACCTCACATACGTTCATCTCTGACATAGGATTCACCAGCCACCCCTACATTAACCTCAGTTATGGCTGATGACTTCTGTGTCAGAGAGGCAGCAAATCTGTTCCAGGACTTGGTCTGAACTTCAGACAATCTGGCAGAGCTCCTCAACTTATTTGAGGATAGGATTCAGCTCCTGGAACACATTCACTGTCCTAATAACATGGAAAACACTAGGCCCCACTCCCTGCATTACTGGAAAGTGTATCTACTAACGGATTTTGGGAAAATTTATGGGGGGAAAAATAAGTTACTGCTTTGGATTCCACATTGGGAAAAAGGCAAGATATAAATCAAATCAAATTGATTAGTGCACAAAAACATTCATCTTTTGCATAGAAAATACACACAGGAAAAATACTCATTTTTCTGCCCCATGTAGGAATCCATGTGTTTATACAAACTAGATACCATACATTCCTGCACAGAAAAACCAAATATATTTTGTATATAGTATAAATATAAAGTCTAAATGTTGCACTTTATGTATGTATACTTATATGTGCGTGTTTGTGTTTGTGTGTGCACACATAACAACAACATGCAAAATTCCATATTCATTCCAGCTAGATTAGAACCATTGAATCAACTGGATTTACTTATGTGTTGACTCACAATTCAACAATCGATTCTATGGGTCTATTCCAGTTTGGACTAATTAATAGGATTCTAGCCATGGATTTTTGTCCACAAGGTTTTCCATAATGAAGTCACAAAATGTGAAGAATCTTGTGGCTGATCACTTTTTCCTTTTTTTTTTCTTTTTTCTTTTTTCATTTTTCTTTCCTTTTCCTTTTGTCTTTTTTTTTTTTTGGTCAAAGATTCAGATACTGAAGGGTGTTCTTCACATCTCTGCTCTGCATACTAAATCACTGCAGCGTATCTAAGGGGTATAAGGTATAAAGCTTATACATTACAGAGATGACAGCTGGCCCTATCTAGAACCCTATCCATGCTATACCGCACAGCTGGAAGTCCATGTTTGCTCTAACTGAAAGGTTCACTTGAAGTCTAAACACATCTCCCCTACCTTCTGATTAATGACACAGTAGGAATCTCATTTATTACTTGACTTTGGCTTGTGTTCGTACCATTAATTTTCTGCTTCTTTGAGCAGCCTTTTTTCTGCCTCTGTGGACTGACCTAGCTGCAGCCTGGGTTTCTAGACTTCACCTCTTAACACCACTGAGGAATTGCTTCTTTAGCTGGCAAACACTCTAGGCCTTTCAGATACCTACAAGTAAAAACCAGCATAGTCTGCATGACTAAGCTTCTAAATTTCCTCATTTGCATTCATGTTTTGAAATAGGTTAGTTCAACAGGTTTTTATTCTGAAAGAAGGATAACCTACTTTGTTTTCAATGCTCACATTTGTGGGATGATTTTAGTTACTGCTACTATAACCTTCACTTAATATTTTCAGACTAATCAGAGTAAAAGTTTGGCTCTGAAGTCCATCAAGCAAACAATTGTATTTGTCAACATAAAATCATGTTTGGTGCTTCTTCCACACTCCAACTTGCAAGGCTTGTGGCATGGGAATTCATCCCATAGCTACTCCTTTGGAACTCATAATGAATACCAGGTGTAAACAATAGGTCATGTGAAAATAGTTGAACTAAAAGGGAAACAAAGCACAGCAATTCACTATGGCATATAGTGTCATGACACATTAAATTCCCAAGTTGGTGCACCCACCCAATAATCGGAATACATACCGTAAGGTTTTGAAAGAAAAGAGAACTCTCCTCCAAGGTTCATTCCATCAACTCATCTCTTGATGAGCAAATTACAATTTCCATGTGGGTTATTTCATGCACCATTAACCAGTAAAATGACTGGGAGCTGTTGCTTGCAGGGGACTGCCACTACATAGGATCTCTCAATTTTGGGTGTTGTAAATTTGCAATCCTATCCCATTGTCTTCAACCGTAGTTATAACAAACCACATAAATGAGGATAAAACTTCAGGCTTCTATGTCCTCTCCTTCTCAGACCATTCCATATAACATACAATATGAAATATGAATCTTTATAAAATTCTTACCTAAAATCCAAACCTGTCCTTTTCCCATTCTCTGGAATTCCTGGATCGGGGCATGTATCTGATGCAACTGCATCACCACCTTGACTCACTGTAGCAGATATAAAAAGAATGAACTGTTATATCGTGAAAGCTGAATATATTTCAGACAGCCTCAGGAGAGAAGAAAGGTCATAAAAAGTGAAAATCATTATTCCTTGTTTTTATCCAAACAGAAACAAATCTAACAGAACTGTTTTATTTCACATGCACTCTGGCATGCAGTATCCATGTGGAGTTGCTGTTCTGGGCAACACTCTGCTGGGAATTTCTCTTTCATTCAAACAAGACTCCTTTTCTTATTTGAAACTAGCAACAACGTCTGGCTTCATTTTGAAACAGCAAAACTTCAACCAAAGTTACAGTGCTGTCAAAAATAAATAGGTTGGCCAAAACCTCAATCACACAGGCATCATAGTTACAGTAGGCAGCAGAGGTAGTGAACAAAACAGAAGCTGTTTCCTTTGTTTTTCTGTTTCCCATCGAATGCAACAACATGGTTTGGGGGATGTTGACAGCTGTTCCATCTCCCTGACATTGATTGGTGCCGTGGGTTCACCCAGGCTCATTTCAGCTGTTCTTGAATGCCAAAGAAGGGAGAGAGAACTGGAGTAGAAGCTTCCACCCCCAGTGTAAGACTGTTCCTTCCCTCCTTGGCAAACCAGCAGCTGGTCAGTATCCAGGAAGAAGGAACCTGGAAGCTCCCCAGCTGTTGTACAGCATGGTGGGAGCCTTGCAGGAGGTACTAAATACCCCAAGTTTTACCTGTATACATCACCAACATGATGCTGGCTATTGTGCACACCTCATCTGGAAGACAGCACAGCTTCTGAGAACCATAGATATATCTCCTGTCATGGTACAAACCTAAGCCAGAGATCTGTATGCCCATGAGAGAGGTGTGTCCACAGCATGAGCACTCCAACTCTTTCAAGTCCACCCCCCCACACTAGACTATTTCCCACATCTTCACCCTTCAGATTGTATCAACTGCATTTATATGAGCTACCCAACCACCAGCTAACTAATACCAGCCACCTAGGGAATGAAAATGGCATTCCAGACTTTTATCCACAGATCAATAAAAATAAATTAAAATCAGTTAATTACATTAAAATCAATAACCACCAGGTGCAGGGTACATTTCAGGAGTGTAGATTTCTTGGTCTTGGAGTTATGACTCAGAGAGAGAGAGAGAGGTAGGAAGGCACACAGAAGAGGAAAGAATGCTTGGAAAACCAAAAGTGTCTCCTCACCTTTATAAGACTTTTGCAAAGCAAAGCACTTTCTGCAGTGTATGAGAGTGGGTTAGGCAATATTCTTACATCTTCTGAGGACTGTGTTTTTGTTTTGGTCTGCTTTGCTTTGCTTTGCTTGAAACATGAAGAACCTCTTTCTTTTCTTTCCACTCCCCCCACCCCCATTTCTATACTGTTTGTCCTATTACAGGAAAGCGGTGATGGTCCCTCTCTTAGATGTGTGAAATCATGACTCCCCAAAATGCCTTTGAAAAAGACATGGCATAGTATTCTTAAATGGCTATCGTTGAAGAGAAAATACAGCTGCCTTTGTGTCAGCCCACATCCAAAACAGTCTCATGTGCCTGATACCCTTTTCCCAATCCTACAGTCATATCCATAATGATGTCTCTGCACATAAATATATGGGCATGCAAAGCACCAGAAAAGGAGACCAACTGGTTTTCATTTAGGTCATCAGCAGCAAAGCAAGCAGTGAGTCATTCTAAAGTGCCACAAACAACTGCTGTCTAGAAATGTAAATCTTGATAAATTTCACTCTTGTAGAGAACAACAAAAAATTTTATCAATTTTCTCCCCACTCTGAGAAATTCCTTGAAAGCTGTGCAGTAATCAAGGACTATTTGCAGCCTGGGATTAACTCTGATTGCCTCTCCATGCTATTGAATTTAGCTCAACAGATCTTTTGCTGACCAATCCTGGAATAACAAGACCAGACACAGAGAACTGGGTTGAAATGGATCTTGTTATTTAACCTAGAACCTATTTAAACCAAGTTGAACCTGGAAAGGTGAAAAAGGTGGGGGGAGCAACCTAGTGCAGGATCAGTGAGGCCAGGCGTCACTCCATGACTTGCTCCTCAGCTTCCCCTGGGTGAACCATCTGAGCCCCAAATGCAACCCAATAGCTGGGTTCCTCCCCATCTGGCCATCTATTGGGAACAGACCCAAGGAACCTGACTCCCAAGTCACAGGAATTAACTGAGGGCAAAGCCCCAAGGCCAACCCCAAGTGTAGTCTCCTTCCCCATCCTACCCCAGGTTTCGGGATCTAAAGAGGCAGTTCCGGAGCCCTATGCTTCACCAAAATGGTACCAAATAGTAACTCTTATTTCTCCCCTCACTATCTGCCAAGTGACCTTCTATTTAAAGACACTACCCCAAACCAGCTGACGCAGTCCCCCAGATACAGTGCAGGGTAAAGGAAACAGAAGAAGAAGAAGAAGAAGTAGTAGTAGTAGTAGTAGTGGTGGTAGTGAGCAGTAGTAGTTAAAGGGCCAAAAATTCCTTTCTAGCACCAAAGTGACCAGCAAAGCTCACACTGCTTTGGAGGTAAGACAGAGGGTCAAAACATCATCCAACAGGAAGTGAAAAGGGACAGACAGAGCTAATAAACCCCTTAGCTCCATCCGCCAAATGCCTGTTGTCATGGTGCATTATGCCTGAAATTATCAATGCTGGCCACTCCTCCCTCAGTGGCCAGCAAAAACAGGTTCTCCCCCACATTGCCTCATGCCACACAGGTCCAGATCCATATACTATGAAGGCAGCCTGCTATTTTCTTCACACAAAAAACAAAACATGCCAATTGCTTCAACCCTCACCCTGCTACTGCACAGATCAGGTCCTGAACTGTAATCATTCTCATCTGTTTAGTCTTATCAGGTTTCAGACAGTCAGGAACCACTTTTTGTTCCAGATTGTTCAGATGTTTTGAAGCATCCTTTCTATCATTATTATTGTCTTTTTCTTGCCACACTGAATAACAGCGTATTTGTGTCACAGCATAACTGATTATGTTCCCAAATGTCTTGTAGCAACAGAATTGAAAAGGGAACTTTCTACCTCCCAAATCACTGGACAACACAATCACCAAAAAATCAGAAAAACACACAACTGTTTGTCTAACCATGCCAAACAACAGTAGGAAACAAACAACAGATAGGTCAATATAAAATTGATCTATATATCATAATAATATAATACCTTGCCAGTTGAACTAATAAAGAAACCAACATAAAAAGCCACAGTACATTATTATGTGTCTACTCAGAATTCCCATTGAATTCAACTGGGTTTATTGCCAAGTAAGGTTGCATATCATCACATCATTGGTAATATTTCTAAATATTAAAACTATCAGAATAATATTAAGATTTCAACTCAATTTTACTGAAAATTCCTATCCTCCATTAACAGACCATACTCATTTCTTAATATTTTGAATTCTGTTTGTATTCAACAATGAGATCCAGTGGGTTATCAAAATCTCAAAACAAACAGAGATATAGACATAGTTATAGACACACATCTATATCCAATGGTTCCCTTTAGAGGAACAGTTGCTAAAATTATGTTATGATGATAAAATTATACGTAGAAGTTTGAGTATTGCTCTGAAACTTTTTGAGAATGGGCCATATAAAATGTAATCAATAAATAATAAACAAGATGTAACACAATTTCAGAACAAACATTATATTATTTTCAGGGGAGTATGAGCTGTCCTGTATCAACAGAAATGTTGATATCAAAAATAGTCCTATTGCATATACAACACTCTTGAGAAGATTTTGGAAAATCTTTTTTTTCCAAAAGTGGCTAAAGTTCCACCCCCCTCAGAGCAATCCAATAGTATTGAGTCGAAATGTTTCCATAGCTCAGAATGAATTTTAAACACCCAAGTAGATTATAGAAGACAGAATATGACATTTGAAATAAGATTAACTGTAAACTATGGCTGTTCTCCCCTGGCCCCAGCTATAATACGGTAGGTTTAGAATAGGATGAGGTGGGATGGATTTACATTTGTGTCATTGAGGGAGGAGAAACAAGACAACAAACAGGTAGTAAAAACTATACACTCAAACAATAAAATCTATAAATTCTCCTTGCCTCTTCCAAAGGCATCATGGCCAATTAGCTTTAGCAGAGAGCTTGACAAAGAATCCCCTAAATATACATGTGTGGGGGGGACTATATTGAAAAATCATTACAACACTACATACATGCATACTTAAGTCAACAGATGTAAAAATAAATATAGTATTATTGTTGTCGCTGACTCTCCTTCTCCTCCTCCTCCTTCTTCTTCTTCTTCCTCCTCCTCCTCCTCCTCCTAACAAATACAATAGAACAAGCACACACTCTTGTAAGTGCCTAATTGCTATCCCCTAGTGTTACTTCTTGCACAAAACTGATTAAATTTTGTTGTTACACAACATTTTCAGCATACATATCCCCACAATTCTTGCCTTGGCAAGAAGAATGTGTAGACCATAAAGCCTGGGCAGGTTCAAATGGCAGAGCACAGCTTTTCAGACTGTTTGGTTGTATAGGGATTTTTATGTCATAACATACAGAATGATCGATCTTATCCAGCACTTTCGACTGTGCCCGCAAATGGACTAGTAGTCCATGGAATTGTTGTTAAGAAGGACATTCATGTTCTCTGTAACTAGTCATAGTCAACCAATCTGAATACACTTGTTATGGAGCAGGTGAAGTTTAAAACACTCTTTGAAGGCAGCCTCACATAGCAAATATTACAGTAATACATGCAGGATGCAACAAAGGCATGTGTCACCATGGCCACATCAAT
Organism: Ctenosaura bakeri; assembly: GCA_948474755.1. Lineage (NCBI taxonomy): Eukaryota > Metazoa > Chordata > Lepidosauria > Squamata > Iguanidae > Ctenosaura > Ctenosaura bakeri. The sequence continues at coordinate 76,605 of CAOLHI010002160.1, forward strand.
ATCTATAGGAACTAGTGTAGTTGGCACACCAAATGCAGTTGTGCAAGTGTACATCCAGATACTGCAGACAACTGAGAGCTCAGGTTCAGGGATGAATCCAGGATTACACCTAAACTGTGAACATGTGTTTATAGGAAGAGCATAGAACCCATCCAGCACAGGTTCTATCCCGATTCCCTGATTGGCCTTGTGTAGATTACATGTTGACTTGTTCACCTTCATCCAGTCCACTTCTGATATCATACATGGTTACAAGGAGAACAATTTCCTCAGATTTTTGAAGGAAGGAGAAATAGACACAGGTGCCATCAACATATTGGTTGTACTCAGTGGCAAATCTTTGAACAATTTTTCCAAGCAAATTTTAAATAGCAAGACACAGTCCTGCTTGGAGAGATGCCTGAAGTGTCTAATAGAACTTCCCAACCCATCCCTCAAAGAAGGACCAAATACACTGTTTGTGTGTGTGTATGTTCCTTCGAGTCACCTGTTGACTTATGATGGTGAATTTCATAAGGTTTTCTTAGGCAAGGAATATGCAGAGGTGGTTTGCCAGTTCCTTCCTCTGAAATGTAGCCTGGAGCACCTGGTATCTGTTGGTGGTCTCCCATCCAGGTACTAACCATGACTGACCCTGGTTAGCTTCCAAGATCAAACAGGATCTGGTGCCTTTATGCTATTTAGTCCTTTCCTTTAGGGTATTTAGGTCCTCATCACTACAGAACATTTTCTCCAAGTCCTATCCCAGAGACGTGGCTGAGAAGATTATCATACATGATAATGTCAAAAGCCTCTGAGAGGTACAACAGAAATGAGCAGGGATGCTGAAGCCTGCAATCCTGCAGAGTTGAACTAATTCCATTTTACTTACTTTACTGAGACTTTATAGCACAATCAAGTGCATGTCTACTCAGATCTTATTAATTTCAATAAAGATAATTCTCAGGTAAATGGATATTAGGTTGTAGCCTTAAAGAGCCTAAGAGTATTAAAGGTTATAGCCTAAGACACTGAGTGCAATCAATACAGATTCATTGAGACAGATATTGAATTGTGCCAGACTGAATTGAGCAACCTGAAAGGGAAGCAAGGGGTATCTAGGATCAATTGTTTAACTTCCCCCATTCAAAATTCCTCACCATTTATCTTTTTTCTCTAAGTAGTCGGTATGACATGACCCAGTTATGAAGAGAGCCGGGACATGTTATGGTTCACACAAAATCACTTTTGCAACTAGAAGTAAGGTAGAGGATTCTTTCAGCTCCTGCAAAAGGGCTTTCCTCATAATTTTTTTTTTTTGTATCCCGCCTCTCCATATGGATCGAGGCGGTGACCAACTTACAAATAGCATGTATTTCGATACATTTCTATACGTAGAAATCAAATTACGTATCTACGTTGAGAAGAGATTTATCTAATGAACTTCTGCCTTTTGCAAACAGGTGTTTTAAAGGGAAGGGGAAGTAACAATCCTGCTCTCAAAACATTCTACTGGAGAGTGCAGCTTTCTTCTCCAGCATCAGATGAACAAGTCAGTCAGAATCAGCAAAACTTCCTCTTTATGTCATCTTTTCTACAGTAAAGGATTTCAAGCAGATCCCAGCTTCATGGCATATAGTAACAAAAAAAATTCTCCTTATAAAATGAACTGACTCACTGAATATCTTCAAGACAAGCAAGAAAAGCAACATGTGAAAACAAATCAAGATTACTGCTGACCGTGTGGAGTTTAATGATGCGGATGCACTCTAAACTAAGTAACATTTGTCATGCCAACTTCTTTTTACAGTCAGAGCTCCTGTGCCTCAAGCAAATGTATGGCAAAGAGGGTGTGTGTGTGTGTGTGTGTGTGAAATTCAGCTGGTGCATGTTTCTGCATACTGCAAACCGTGTCATTTGATGAATTTTTCTTTTTGTGCTTAGTTAAAAGCACAAGAAAGATGTGCCAACCAGAAATTTATATCAAAAGATATGTGAGAATAAAGTGGTAGCAATAATCAGCAGCAGCTATGCCAGAGAAAATACCTTTCTGAAAAAGAAAAAAAAAAGACCAGAAATTGCTCTGCATCTCAGCTTGCTTGCTTGCTTTCTGACAGTTCATTCTTGCCTATCAGGAGGTATCACCACAACTTGACTACAAAAGGGCCGGGGTTTACTATCAACTGCTTGCTCCTTCTTAACTCTTTATCTGCTTCCTTCTCAGGAGCAGGGAACAGAAATATCTTCACCTAGCCTGCCTACCACTCCCAACTAAATGCAGACTGGCAAGTTGAATGTGTAAAGTTAATGTTTTTAATTCATCGTTAATAAGCTAAAAATCTAATTCAGTTGCACGTATCTTAGAAGAGTAGAAAACCTTTTAAAAGTCTGTGCTAAATTTAAATTAAATGCCTACACTGAAAGCTTTACCAGTATGAAGCTGAAAAGTATCTCTCCACTTGCCCTTGTTTTGAGCTTAGGAGAAAGGAAACAGCAGCATTATTTTTTGAAAACCTCACTTCTCATCCACCCAGCCTCAAACTCTTTTATTTCCTTTTCCCTTCTCCCTCTGTTATAATCTTGCTACTACTATTCTCCTTCTTTAGCTTAGTGGTTCCTACATACATCCCAGCGAATGTCCATGACTTATAAAATCTGGTTTCTTGGGACAGATGAGGAACCTGCATGTGGTGTCTGGTGCAGAATACAAGAGGACTATCTAGATAAAAGGGAAACTAAGCTCTTCTAAAATGCCCTTCCTACTTGTTGGTTTGAAATCCTTTAACACTGAATTAACTAAAGTTTCTGTTGAAATCCCAATCAAATTTCAAAAAATGAAATTAAGTTGCCCCTTTCCATTAGTAAATGGGTAGCTTATTTGATGACTTAATTCATTTATACTAATTAGTTCCTATCTCTTCTACCACTGTTTCAGAAAGGTGCAGGAATGTCCTTCCCATCTCTTAGAATCATGATTTCTCATGTATGCAGAATGTAATAGCTCTCAAAAAGTGAGTGTTGGCAGCAACTCTTAGAGAACTACAGATGAAGGGTACCCATCATACTATTTTAATTTACAGGGCTGGAAGTATAGCTGTACATCAGTGGCAGATGGTATCTTCCGTATCAGTAGGGGTGATAAATCTGCTCTCGCATTTAGTCTGAATTTCAAAGAGGCTATCCGAGGTACTGAACTTTTACTTAAATTGATTCAGCATCTTGGATAGTGTCATGTCTTAACCTGGAGCAAAACACAAGAAGGTCTCTCACATCCACACAGAAACCATGTGATGATCATATTATTTGGTCTATCACTTTTAACTGTGCCTCATACAAATTCTAGTGTATTAAGAAACATTGACACTTAGGTGAACACACAAGAGGCTGTAAAAACACACCCATTATAAGCTTCTGCAGATCTGCCAACTAAACTAATAAACCAACTAATAAATTAGTGCATACTGATTGTCTAAAATATGACCATCATATACTACTTATTGTAGGTCATTATAAATGTGCCCATTGCTCATGTTGTAAACAATGGTTAGAACTAAAAGTATTCACACTTCCAATTTCAAAAAATATATTTTATATAAGACTTAACTAGTTGCAGTTCTAAAGGAATAATTTACATTATCCACTGCCCATGCAATAAACCAGTGGTTCTTAAGCTGGAATCCACAGACCCCTGGGGGTCTTTGGAGTGCTCACAGAGGGTCCGTGAAGCCCTGCTGCTGGACAGCAGAAGCAGTAGCAGCAACAGGGATGTGGCAGCAGGGTGGTGCAGGTGCTGAAACTGTTCCCGTGTTTGCAAAGGAAGGAGCAGTTTGGGCACACACATAGGTCTGCCATCATGTCCCTTTCATCAAGAACATGGCAGCAGGTGGTGTGGGCACCAAGGAACATGGCAACAGGTGGGTGCATGCAAACTGCTCCCTAGTTCGCAAATGAGGAAGCAGTTTCAGTGCCTGTACCCCCCTGCTGTCACATCCCTGATGGAAGGGACACAGTGGCAGGCCTGTGCATGTGCTCAAACTAGAGGCCTTTCCACACTACATTGTTATAGTGCTATTATTTCACTTTCAACATCCTATGGAATCCTGGGGTTTGCAGTTTAGGGAGGGACCTTTAGAATTCTCAGCCAGAGAGATCTAATGCCTCAGCAAACTACAGGATGTTGAAAGTGGAATAATAGAACTGTAACAGTGTAGTGTGGAAAGGCACTATGGCTGTTGTGATGAGGGTCTGAATGCCTACTGGGCCATGGAAACCCACTGAGTGACCTCAGGCAAGTCATGGTCTCTCAGCCTCAGAGAAAGGCAAAGGCAACAAATTTTGCCAAGAAAATCTCCATGATAGGTTCACCTTAGGGTCACCATAAGTCAGTTTTCAAAGGGAAGATAAATGATGGCTAGAAAGAACCTCTCCCTGTCAGTGGAACCATGTAGATCCTGAACAGCAGGAGTCAGAGATGCTGCACCTTTCCGACCAACAGAGACTAAAACAGCAGCAACAACAGAGGAGGGCATATACTGGCATGCTTTAAAGGAAACACTAGGATAATTAGACTAAATGTACTGACTTGCAGGTAGTCATACATTAGTAGAGCCAAGACCATTTCTTTGCTGTAAAGCAGCAGTTTCACCATCTTCAGTCAGCATCTTGTGACATTCCTTGTTTATTGCTTCCTGACTTTTGGTTTGTTCCTTAGACTATTTTCTTCAGTGATTCTCTGCATGGCATTAGATCCTTCCTGGACTAATTTTTGCACTCAGACCCTGGACTGCATTTCTGTTCTTTTGTGTGACACTGGTCTAGTTTGGATTTTCCATTGTTCATTTTCTTGAACTCTAGGTGAACTTTCCAAACATCTCCTACAAAGTTCAGACTAAAACCTGTAGTCAATCCATTGACCCATTGACATGAGACACATCAATCACCACTAATTTGTTTGCATCACAAAATGTCCTTCCCCTCTGTATACCTTGTTATTCACCTAATTTCACATATTATCTTCTTAAATATCCTTGGCGTTTGCCAGTTGGAAGTTGAAAACAATGAAGCTACGTATGCTAAATCTACTTAATGTTTGCATTATTCTTTTCCACAACCAAGCTTCTTCCTATTCAGTTAACACTGATGCTTAAAAAAATGTTTCACCATTCAAATATATATTGCTATTCCAGATTATGCCATATACATTCTATTATGTTTTCCAGTAACCGTTCAAAATCACTCTTCATTGGTTTAGCTCATGTCACCTTTTTCAGCAGCAAACTGAATTTTCTGTGAGGTATCGCTCATTTCAAGCTTCATAACCTGATGAATGAAAAAGGAACATTCTTGTACCTCAAAGGGTTTCAGCAATTTTATGGGGAGCTAAATAGGAGTCACACAGGCATACATCTCCATACCATGATGGAATAATCTTAGACAAGTTTAAGTGAGAATAAAGACTTCGTATAGACCTCCCAGGAGATATCTGTGAGCAGAGGCTGGCAGGAATATAATATTCTACTTACAGATCTTCTCTATAAAATAGGCAATGTTTTTCATATTCCAGAATAATAATATCTGCACATTATTGGTATACATTACAATAGCTACCCTATACTACATTATAGTTACACTCCTTGTACTCTAGCAAGACAACAAAATAACAAGCAGAAATAAAATGAAGGGCCAAATATAGCTGATGAAAGTAATTAAGTGCCAATCTTTTGAAACAGAAAGGGTTGAGATGTAAATTCATGCACTTTGGATAATGTCTGGATACTGAGTCAAAATGGACAATTGTGGAGATATGCAGACCATCTCCTGAGCAAAGTGAGTCTTCTCCAGGGTAGTATAAAGTGAAGTGGGCTAGTCCTGAAGCACTGATCCAATTCAGACCTTCTTAGCATATTGGAGCCATTGTCAAAATACTTTCAGAGCTATCTGAGGTAATTAGAGCTGTCAAAACCTTCAAAGGAGTTTCAATTTGCACAAGAAGAAGAAACAGCGGTGGTGGCGGCGGCAGTAGAAGCCACAACTGCTCAGAAACCACACCGTGGCAGCTTCTGAGGGGGTATCACCATGGTTAATAAAAATGTCAAAGAAACTCTTATAGAAGGTTCCCTTCAGAAAATGGAAAGCTCACCCAAATAAGGAGAACAAGGAATATACACAAATCCATGGTAAACAAATTCAGTTAAAAATAAGAGACATTAAACAAAAAAATTAAGGAGGCTGATAACGCTAATATAAAATGACATTAGCCAGAGCAATGGAAAAAAAAAAATTCAATCCATTCAAAATAAATCAGAACAATAGGAATGTGTTTGGGAAGCTGAAGAGAAGGTGATGGCATTATTGGTATCTCACTTGACTGTAGCATATATAGGCTAAATATCTGTGCCCGAAGGGCCATTTTGAGGAAGGAAGTCCTCAAAGCCAAATAGTGATGGGAAAATATCAGGTCCTAGGTTTTGCTGACACACTGAAGACAAAGAAATCACCAAATCCTAGAAGATGAGCCTAGAAGATGAGCCTCTGCATGAGAAAACTGAGAAGTGGCTGGTATAATTCAGAGTTGCAAAGAAAGGATTGGGGGCATTCAGAAAATTAGCTTAATATCTCTTCTGGTTAAAAGCAGTACAAATTATTATTAAGACAAACCTTACCAAGCACACAAGAGTAAAAGTATTGCTGCAGAATCAAGTGTGTCCTCTAAACATTTCAGAGTTCTCAGAAAGCTCCCCCATATCTAAATGGGTAAGACAAGGATGTCCACTGTCACCATTAATATTTATTGCTGTCTTGGAAGTATTGCTAAATAAGATAAAAAAGGACTCAGAGATAAAAGGTTTGAAAATAAAAAAAAAAGATAATTGAAATTTATAGCCTTTGCAGATGATGTGGTAATTTTTTGTGGAAGACCCGAAAGAATCAATTCAGAGGTTGATGGAAATTATACAAGAATTTGGTCAGGTGGCAGGATATAATATTAATAAGGAAAAGACGATGTTAATGACATTGAATATGTTGAAAAAAGAGCAAATAGTGTTCGAAAAAAATATCAGGATGCCAACTTATGAAGAAAATAAAATATTCAAGAATATCTATCACAAAGAAGAATCAAGAATTATTTGGTAATAATTATCAAAAAACATGGAAAGACATTAAAAACGACATGGGAAAATGGAGTAAATTAAATCTGTCTTTCTTGGGGAGGATTAACGTTTTAAAATGACTTTATTACCTAAATTTATGTTTCTTTTTCAAAATCTGCCAATAATTGGAAATGAGAAAGTGTTTAAAGAATGGGAAAAAGAAATCCAAAAATTTATTTGGTTAGAATAAGATTTAAAATGTTACAGAATGCAAAAGAGAGAGGTGGACTAGACCTACCATTGTTTAAGATATACCATCATGCCTGTTGCTTGGATTGGATTAAGGATGGGATTTTGTTAGAAAAATCATTGACAAAAGATTTGGAGGAATTTGACAATAGATTTGGATGGCATGGTTATTTGTGTTACAATAAGTTAGCAGTAAATAAGAAATTTAGTAACCATTGCATCCAGAAATCCTTATTAAAGGTTTGGCAACAGATAAAGCAGAAATATTATATGAAACTCCCAATTTGGACATCACCTCAGGAAACATTGAAAATTACCCCAACAAAACAAGGAAAACTATTAACATATTATGATATACTGAAATGGGAGGGAGACAATCCAAGAATGAAGATGGTGGAAGAGCTGAAAGTTGATGGACATGAATTAAATTGGTTCCCTTGGCAACAATTAAAAGAAAGGTTTAAAATGGACCAAGAATTATACGGATTTGAGAGAGAAAAAAATGAATTGGACTTACTGTTGAAAGAACATCAAAAGAAGAGAATCTCTAAACTATATAAACTGCTATTAAAGAGGAAAATGGAACCAGATATAATAAAAGGGACAATGAGTAAATGGGCTCAGAATGTAGGTCATCCAATTGAATTAGATGCTTGCGAAAAAGAATGGAACACAGATAAAATTTACTCCAAATTTAAATTTAAGAGAAAACTTCTATAAGATGATGCATAGATGGTATATGACTCTGGAGAGGTTGCAAAAAATAACAAAAAATGGAGATGCGAAGTGTTGGACATGTGGGGAGAAGGTGGGAACCTTTTTTCATATGTGGTGGACTTGTCAAAATGCAAAGAAATTTTGGAAGGGAATTCATGATGTAATTCAAAAAGTTTGTAAAGTGAATTTTGAATTGGCACCGGAATTTTATTTGTTGAATATATCAGGTCAGAATCAAGAGATTAGAAGACATCAAAATACAATATTGCATTTAATTACGGCGGCATGGTTTACATATGCTCAGCATTGGAAAGAAAAAAATAGAAATTAATTTAGAAGAATGGAAACTAAAAGAGTTGGATATGGTTGAGACTGAAAAATTAGCATATTCTCTAAAAAACAAATCTGTTCAGAACTTTGAAAGAGAATGGAAAGGAGTAATGGATTGGTTAAAAATATAAATACATGTGATGATTAGGTAAAATGTATTTGTGTAAAAATAGAGGATTCATTATGGAAAAGATAGTAATGACCGAACTGGGGAGGAACAATACAGGGAAGTGTGTTGCAGGGGGAAGGACATACCAAACATGGTGATGTGTGTGTCTTTTTTTTATGTGTTGTGGAAAACTAATAAAAAAAAAACTATAACAAAAATTCAGAGTTCTCTGGCAGTGTCAGCAAGCATGTGGATAGGGATCACCTGCTTGTCATTGTGCATTTCTACTTAAAATCCCTTATTAAAGACTCCTGAACAAACTTAGCTGTCTCTATGTAATAGATTTTTTTTTCTTATGGACTGGTAAGGGATTAAGAGGGAGTCAACATGATATAGTGGCTTGAGTATTGGACTAGGACTTTGGAAGACCAGAGTTTGAATCCCCACTCAGCCACTGAGGTCCACTGGATGAAAAAGGGAAATTCCAAGTTGACGATTGTCAAAGCGTGGGGGAGGGGGGATCAACGTGATCAAGGAACAGCTCCCCTATGAGGAAATATTACTTTTTAGCTTAGATAAAAAATGAAAATGGGTATGATAGAAGTCTACAAAATTACAAACAAACTAAACAGAGAAATACTTTTCTCTGTCTCTTGTAATACTACAATCGAAGTCACTCAGTGAAGGTGAATGGTAGAAGATTGAGGACAGACAAAAAGAAGAATTTCAGACACTCGGCAGTTAAACTAGAGAATTCACTTCCACAGCAGGTAATGATGGCTGTCAACCTTCCTGGAGAGGAGAGAAGACAAATTACTGGAGGGTAAAGCAGTCAATGACCATGAGCCATAATGGTCACATATTAGTCATCTAAATACCTGTTTTACTGCCTCTGAATACTAGCTACTGGAAAATGTAAACAGTGTTCTTGTGCTCCTGTCCTGCTTGTGAGCTGATTGGTCACTGTAGGAACACAAAGCTAGGCTAGATAAACTTTGTGCTCATCCAGTAATGCTCTCCTAATTCAATTAGCAACCCAGTTTGATATTTCTGAACCCAGTTGATAGCATTCCTTTTCTGGACAAATCTCCTATTTGTCCCAAGAAGTTGCTGGTAATATGTATTCTCATATAGTTTACTGAATGCATTTACTTTACTTAAAGGGGAAAAAAGCAGAGTAAAATCGTTCTCTAAAATGTCTTTGTCACATAATGTCATCAGACAAGCCAAACAGAGAAACACATCAACACATCAACATTTGTTCATTGTGAACATGGATTTTATTTCAAATGGCAGGTGTCGTAGCTCAGTCTGGCAACTTTGTAAACTAGACAAGACTTGACAGTGAATATCATGTCTTTTTACAAATAAACAAGTGACATATGTAAATACTAGTGTCTTTAAGCAAGCCAGATGTTACAAGTAAGGGCAATGAAAATGAAATGTCATTACTAGCCAAATTAAATGTAAGATTTTTGATGTTGCATTTCAGTTTCTTGATTATTCTTAGGCATCTTAAGTTTAAAACAAATTGCATTTCAATATTGAAAAGAGTTGATGAACATTTAAAATGAACCTGTTGTAGCTATATAATTTTGAATTAATAGAGTTCTCCATTTTAAGCACTGAGATTGAATGCATGAGCTAATGCTACAAGTTTTATTGAAGCTTTGATTGAACATTTGATTGAGGCAAACATTCAGCATTTTTCTTGCTTCAAGGAAAGTTCCATTTAAAAGAAAAAGATCAAATGCTTAACTACAATTATCTTCCATGGATAATGTTTGTAATGTGACACTGTTTTCAAGGTTTCTTACAGACATGATCTGTGAATTTTCTCATTTTCTGTGATGCCATGTCAGGGTCCTTTCACACTACAGAACAATAGTGCTATGATTCCACTTTAACTGCCATGGCTGCATCCTATGAAATCACAAAGTTTGTAGTTTGATATGGCACTAGAACTCTCTGTCCAAGTAATCTAAAAGCCCCTCCCAAAGCTGCAAATCCCAGGATTCAATGGGATGGAACCATGCCAGTAAAATGGAATCATAATGCTAAAACTGTGTAGTGTGAAAGGGCCTGAGATATCCATGAGCATTAGTCCAGCACTTGCACAGATGAGAGTGGTGGAATTGTATGAGTTCCTGTGTCAATCATGCTATGCTGGTTACAACAGAATGGCCTGATGGTTCAGTAGAAGAGGCAGCTGATAATTGGAGGAATCCACTGAAAGCTGCAATGATTGTGGCTGAGCTCTTGCCATAATTGAACAATTACTCCTGGTATAAAAGTTGGCCCCACTTCTGCACAGCGAAGCCTGGCTGCTGGGTGGAGTAATATTTTCTGACCCCAAAGAACTGAAACTAGAGGGTAAAGGGATCAGTTGATCTTGGTGCTATATTTTCATTTGGCAGGAAAGGACAAATAATTTCACATTTGTTCTCCCTTCTGTGAGAAACTCCCTGAAAACTGCACTAGTTTCAAAGACTACTCCCAGTTCAGGACTTATTGTCAAGTTTTCTGCATAGAAAACAGCATTTTCTGCTCAAAAACACTGTTTTCTATGCAGAAAATGCTGTTGTATGTGAAGAAAACATTCTTCAAAACATGTGCATTTTTTTATTGAGAATAAGTTCTGAACTGCAAAGGATGCTCCTTTCTAATGTTTACTGACACTTGAGGAAATCCCTCTTCCAACTATTTCCAAATATTTTTGAACATTCTTTCCATCCCTTCTTTGCACTAGTGTCCTGAGACATGAAGAGCCAGCACAGTGTAGTGGTTTGAGCATTGGACTATGACCCTGGAGATCAGGGTGTGATTCCCTGCTCACTGAAATCCACTGGATGACCTTGGGCATGTCACACACTCTCAGTCCCAGAAAACCCCATGATAGGTTCACTTTAGGGTTGCCCTAAGTTGGAAATGATTTGAAGGCACACAACAACAACAACAATTGAGGCATAGAGACACATGACACATAGCATGGGGCTTGATAAGCCAGCTCTGCTTCTGTCTCTGCCTCTTCTGGTTTTGCTCAGCTCATTTGGCTGTTCTTCAGGCCAAGTCTTATGTTGAGTGTTGTTTGGGGCCAGATAGGGATTTTCTTTCTCTTTCTCTTCCAGGAGGTTTTACCTAATCTGCACTGATTCTGAGAGGGCATAAGGGAAACTGCCATCAAGTGTATGTTACCTTGTTTTGAGGGACACCTAAATGCGCTCTCAATTATATAAGTTGGGGAAATTAGCACAGAGCACAAGCTAGCAATACGAGAGGCAGGGCAACGGAGTAGAATCTTTTACCCAATGTCTATGGGGTCAGGCCGAGTCAAGGAGCAAACAGATTTGAAATAATAATAATTGGTTTTATTAAAATACAGTCAAACAGTGTATGCAGCACACTCACACAGATAACTATAGAAATAAAGGTTGGAGTGGGATAGAGGGATTTTTAAGAGGAGCCGTTGGTTTGGGTAATACTATACCTGTCCTGAAGTCCAGGTAGTCTGCAGCAGAACTTCTGAGGTATGGAGTCTCAGTACGTGGGACTGAGGGGAAGGCTCGCCAAGCAAAGCAGCAGCAAGGCTGGCTGGAAGGAATGATCCGAAGAAACTCTCAAAGTCAGGGGTTTTTATAGGGGAAAATGTGGTCGTAGGCTAGTCCGTACTTGAGGAAAACAATGAGTTTCGGGCTGGAGACAAAGCCTCCAAAAGGTGAGAATTTAGCATGATTGAGTTAAGTTCGAATTGACAATAGAGTAGACAGTATGCAAACACAGAATGCTTGACAGATGAGGATTCGTCTAATCAAGTTGCCTGCTCGGGGCAGGGAGTTCTTTGTAAGTAGCGTGCATACATCATAGAGTACTTGCCTTTGAGGTCTCCTGAAGCGGCGGGACAGCTATTTCTGGCCTGCCTGTACTGTTTGGAATATTACAGCGATTAGTGGCCGTGCCTGTCTGCGAGCTTGTCCGGGGGACCTCACAGCACGTGGAGAGGAAAGAGTAAATAAGGCCAAATTATTGATATCAAAATGATATCTAATATCCCCCAAGTGATATCTAATATCCCCCCAGTAGCATTTAGTTAATTAATTACTTGGTTGATAAGAAATATGGAGAGAATGGAACGGTGCTGATGGCAAACACCTCTAGGTATCTGAGATGGATCCTTGCTTCTGTCATTCATCTTGTCCCCTTTCCCCTCCACATCCTGCCCTGGATCTGGTATTTAGACCTCAAGGTGTTCCCTAAATGGACCAGTGAATGTGTTGTTCTGTAGGTTCACTGCAGTAAGTGTGACCAAACACTCTATCAACACTTAACAGGAACAACCAAACACAGTTGTAAAAAGGAATAAACATGCAGAAGTGTATTAAAACACAGATCACACATTAACCCCTGAACTTTTTCATCATTCACAGCTCCCCAAAACCCAAATGTGGATCCTCCCTGGATGATCGTCCTGTGTCTATTACTTTTTTCCCCTATCAGTATGCCATCTTCCCTCATGTGCCTTCTGTAGAGACAAGTCTCAGTTTTGTATCCTTTCTCCCCCATAGGCTCCTCTTCACACCATTCCTTGAACTGTGATTTGCTGCCACCAACCAGGCTTGTCCTGCTATTCCCTTCACAGTGCCTATTTGGCAGAGGAGATACCTCCAGCCTCCCTCCTGTTATTTATAGGCTCTGTGGGCTAGGAAAGGAGATAGCCTGAAGCAGTTCTCTCTTTTAAGTTGTGGGACCTGAAGGGAAGGCCTCTTGGGAAGGTGGCTCAGTGACAAGCTCTGATGGTAGCAGGTACTCAGCACGTGGGGACTCCCAAGGGGTCTGAGGAGAAAGTCAGAATGAGACTCCCTCTCTCCTCAGCATCCCACTTTAGACATTCACACACAATTCTTAAATTTATCATCTTTTTAACCAGCATTTTTCCATTTGTGTACACATTCCCAAAGTCTGCAATGTGGAGTTCTGCTAACAACAACTGGTTTAGGCAGAGACCCAGCCTCATTGCAGGCTGAACCCAACTATCTACTCTGCCTCTCAGTGCCCAGAAGATTTCACGAAGCAACTCTGAAGGTGACACCTGTTTTTATCAAAACATTTAGGCTACCATCAAGGACTGAACCTTTTTGCCCGTTCTGTTTTCATTCCTGCCTAAAATTCCTATTATCAGGAGTTGCTTCAGGAAAAATCAATTGGCAATATTTCAATCACTGCAGCACCATATGTATAAACCTTTGGAATAATCTGATCTTAGCCTGAGGCCATAACAGGGACCTGTTGTTGAACCACAACTGCAAACAACAGTACAAAAAAGAAAGGCCATTTGCCATTGTGGAGCTCTTGAAGCCAGCTGCAGATGTTGGAGAAGGCAAATATAGTAGGATGTGAGGATTTCAAGATGATTTGCATAAACTGCTATCTGAAGTCTCAGAAATGAGACAGCAGCAAACATCGACATCAAACTGTTGAGTTTGAAAAGGTCCCATACTTCTCCTGAGTGACTGTAACACTTTGTAGTAAGAGACCAACTACTTTCTATAAGTGTTTCACAGCCTCCCTCACTGAGTACATTAAAGCAAGTTCCTGCTCTCTTCAAATCCCCAGTCCCTTGCGTGTTTTACCTCAAATTTAGATTGTAAGCCTGGAGGCAGAGACTGTTACTACATATCTTGTCAACTGCCCCAGGATACTTTCCAGTTGAATGGTGTTATCTAAATAAGAAAACAGTAAATAAAGCATGGATTTTTGTCAGTAACATGTGTTCTGTTTCTTTGCTTGTCTTGGAAAGTTTGAATTGGTTATTTCTGCAATACTATGTGAATCCCACTTATCCCCTCCCCTCCATTCCCTAATGGGGAACTGCATGCAGCATTTGAAGGCCTAGGTCTCCAACAAGACAGAAATAGCAAAAGAGACAGAAATAGAATAAGGCATTACAAAGAGAGTAGAGATGGCCTAAGACATTGCTTAAAAGCCAGGTATAATTGCAGTATAATAATACTGAAGTTATTTGTATTTCAGTACTTTGAGGCAATTTGTATGCGTTGATTGCACACGTTATTTAAGCTTGCTATCTTCTGGCATCACTAGACTATTTAGATGAGCATGTAGAAAGAAAGCATAAAAAATAGTTTGCTATTTTTGCATACAGCTTTGATTAAAACTGTGTAAAAAGAGCAACTAGCAGAGGGACAACTCCCTACACAAGAACAACAATTTCACACTAATTTTGATGATTTCAGACAGTGCGACATTTAGCATTTAAAGAAAGAACCACAGAATGGTCTCCTGTTTCAATCCTTGTACCCTTGCTCTCATTAATGACTCACTTCCAACAAAGGATCAGAGGATTAAGCCATCCTTGTTTATCAAAGTATCCTTAGGTTATAATAAGGCACCATTGTTTTGTAATTATCCTCTTCAATTATCCACAAGGCTGAAGCCTTGTGTGCTGCCATAGGTAGTCTGGAGCCATGTACATTGTAGAGTAGCCTAGCAGAACATTGAATTCCACTTGTGATCAATAAAATTTGAGTTTTACTGATTCTCTGTGTGGTTTGTATTTCTGTTCCTGATTTCTGTCTTCATAACCTTGGTAAATATTTATATATATTCATGTTTGGTAGTTAGTAGTTATACTGCATGCATATTCATTATGTAGATGTGTTTCTTAGGCTCTTGCTGCATGGACATGGCATTCCGGCTTTGGGACGGGAGAGGAGCAGGACCATGATGGCGCTTCGGCATAACATCTTTGCAGTCCTACCTTCTCCCATTGCCAGCTGGCATAATAGCAGGGTAAATCATTAGTGGAGTTTCTCCATCCCCGATCATGCAACACTCCCTCACTTACCTACCATGTGAAAGGGCCAGAAATGCAATGGTGGCACTTCCTGCCCCAACACAGCATGAGAAAGAACCTGGCTGTGCTGGGGAAGAGGCGTGTCCCTCAGGCTCCCTTCTGCAGGCAGCCGGTCTGGTGTTGGGGGAGTGTTCCTGTCACGCTCCCTTCCCAGCAAAGGTGCCGCCAGGATTGCAACTGCAGGATAGCAATAAGATATGGTGCAGTAAAGGCCTTATATAAGGGCATTCCAATATCTCAGTTAGTCATTAGACTTCCATTATATGCTTTTATCTCACTTCTTGGATCAGAGCAGTTAAATCATATCGGTAACTCTTCTTTGTTTGACATAAAATAACAGCAGTCCTAATTCCACAATGTCAAAAATATTTTAAAGGAGGAAAAAATATATTCTTAACTACATTAGGTGAAAAACTAGGCAGGATTTTAACATAATGTACGCGTGATAAGTCATGATCTCATGATATAGGGCAGGATACAACCATTTTCATAAATGAATAAATAAGTTTTTGGTTTTAACTAATACAGTAGGATTCCTTCCTTCACATCAAAACCATGCATATGTACCTCTATAATATTTTCAGCACAATAAAAAACACTAATCGACAGTCAGTTTAGTTTAGGGTGAGAAGAAAATTAAGAGCAACCTGCCCTTTAGTTAATTTCTTTAACTGTCAACACAGCAAAACAGGACTTTTGTTCCTCTGGAAGACCTTCATGTAAGTACTAAAATGTTAATTAATAAATCTTAGTGTCAACTCCCATTGAACTGATCTTAGTACAGTGGAAAATGTACTTTTGGTTTGGTTTGTCTTGTAGGTAGATAATCAATTTCAATAAATAGGTTTTTCTTAGTGATGTAAATGGGTGTTGTGTATGTGAAAGGTACAGAAGAATGCAATTGTTATATTTCATCATGTGGGACATTATCAGCCTCCCTAATCAATAAATCCTATTTGGTCTGTTTCAGCTGACTTACCAACTCATGTAGAAAACTTAAACTTAGAAGGATTAGCAGTGTGGACAATGGTGTTTTAAAGTAAATTATCAATAAACTAATGAGGAAAATATATAAAAATGTTTACAGCAGGAAAAAAAATAATTCCCAGATATACATGTATTTCTACACAGGGGAAAAAAAACAAAACAAAACAAAGTCTCACATGCAAATATGGAACTGGGACAGAATTCCAGAAAACAAAATAAAACACGAGTCTCATAGGCTTTCACATTCTTACTATTGTCGCTTTCTTCTTAGCTTCTAGTTAAATTAAGAGATGTTTCAATTTCTATAACCTGAGGATGTGGACAAGATTCTTGAAGATGTAACTGGCTAATAAGAATGGTTAAAGATGGGTGGATGGATGGATGGATGGATGGAATGGGTGGTAGAATTTGAAATTTCTTATTATAGGAAGAAGTGTTCCTTAGATACTGAAAAGAAAGGGTGGTAAAACCATTGCTGGGAGGGAAAACTATCCTTTGCTCCTCTGTATTGGGGAGACTCCGGTGGTTTCTAATGTTTTATTCTTAGTTAAGTATGTGGAAGCTTCTTATCTCCTGATGAACTAGATCCATTTCTTTCTGGATTCAGGACTAAGACAGCCTTGATGGATTGCAACAGTATGCTTCCCAACTAATTTTGATGCAATCATTATGCCCATACCTAGAAAATGCAGATTTGGCAAACACATGCCTCTTAGTTACACCACATTTAGATTATTGCAAGACATTGTATATTGGAGCATATTTACACTCCTGTAAAGCTACAATACATAAAGCATCCAACTCCATTGTTGAAAACAAACTGCACTAGCTTCTGATTTGTTTCTGGTTCCCATTCAAAGTGCTAGTAATGACTGTTAAAACTCTAAATGATATAGGAGCAGGATATTTATAGAACCACTTTCCTACCTGCCCACCAGTGATCATATTAAAAGGCCCTCTTATATTTTTTTAAAATATATATATGAGTTTATTAATGTAGAATATCTTACAAAACAAAAAGTTATACATACCACATCATAATAATATACCCAACATTTAACAATCTACTCATAAACATACAGTATTTCCTTCTTTTTTGTCCCCTCCCCCTCCTACCCCCCCCCAGGGAACGGTGTAGCTTATTAGTTGCCTTTTTTTCTCATGTGGAAAATCATTTTAACTGTTTCTTTTACTTTCTCATATTTCTCCCTTTCCTGAACAAACTCAATCATTAATCTCCAATTACTAAACCAGACCTCCTCTTTCCTTTGACCAAAATATACCCTTCTTTTTTCCATTATATAATCAAATATTACATATTCCGATATGTACTACACCCATCCATTCCGACTCCATCTTTCTTTTTCATTCCATCCATATGCAATTACTGCTTCTGCTGCTATAATTAATAGTTTAATTAAATATTTTTGTTCCTTCTTTAATCCTATATTCCCAGCATTACAAGTTATACATATTTCTTTATTTAATTTAATTTCTCCCCCAGTTATTTTATGTATTTCTTGTTCTGTTTCCTTCCAAAAACTTTGTACCTTGGCACACTCCCACCACATATGAAGATATGTTCCTTTACTCCCACACTCATGCCAACAGGCAGGTCATACATTTTTAATAATATATGATAACTGTTGCAGTGTTCTATACTATCTTGCTATGACTTTCATTTGTTGTTGTCTAACCTTCTTATTTTTTACCATTTTGATTTCCTGTAACCATTGTTCCATTTCTTTCTTATTGAGCAGGATGTCCTTACCCCAAACTCCTAACAAACCTTCTATAAATTTATATTGATTATTCAATAACATCCTATATATCCTGCCACCCAATCCTTTTCTGCCTTTCTGTCTTTTCTTCAAAATTTCTTCTAATGGATTTTGGCTATTTTTTATAGATATTATTTCCTGTAAACTGTTATATATACCATTTAGTTGAAGCCAATATTGATTACCTATTAAATCTAGTATTTCTTTTTTCTAGATTTACCTAGATTATCCTACCCGTTTACCTAGATTATCAGATAGGTCACCTATTATTGTATATCCAATACTCCTCAGTTTCCTTAATACTACTCCTTTACCAACTTCTCCGTCCTTACTCAAATATTCTAAATGGTGCCAATAATAATTATTAATCTTCATTCCCCCCCCATTTTTGCCATATTCGCCACATTGTCCTAAAGGGTCCTTTATTAATTTTATTTTTCTTTCCTTTTCTTATTTCTAACATTGATTTATATTCCATGTCATTTAACTGCTTCTCTATCCTAACCATCTTTTTTGTATATCATATTCAAAATCTAATATTCTTAATATTTGGAAAGCCTCAAAATATTTTTCCAGACAGGGAAGTCCCCACCCTCCTTCTTCTTGATGAGTATATAATAGTGTATTAGAAATCTTACTCTTCTTTTTCTTTAATATCCATTCTCTTATTTTCCTATCCCAATTTCTTCATATCTGTATTGGTACTTCTTCTGGAATTGTTTGAAAAAGAAATAATAATTTAGGGAGAATCATAATTTTAAATGCTCTAATCCGTGTTAGGTTATTCCAATAGAAAGGCCCTCTTACAGCTTTTTTTTTTAGCTTCTTGATTTTTTTAAAGGTTTGTATCTAGTTTTGTTGCTGTTTTGTTAATTCCATTTATAAGGTAAAAAGCTCCCTCTCTTTTGCAGACCCTAGCTGCCCAGAGCTTTCTTCTCCATGTGTGTGCCTCTTTCATTTGCTCATTCTCCTACCTTTATCTGAAATGGACAGAGCAGTAAAACGCCTTGCAGTCTTGAACAACTGTGGGCTCCCCTTCCACATTCCTCCCAAGCCAGCAGGAACACCCTTTGTCTCCTGGGTTTACCTGAAAGCAGGCACTTCAACAAGTAATTTTTAAAGGTTGGCTGCAGTGTAGTGCATGGTGCTTGAAGAATGCTAAAGGAAGAGCCCCCCCTCACACTCTGATGAATGACAAACTTGAACAAATTTGGGGGAAAAGTCTGTTGTAGTGAACCTCCAAGTGTTGTTGACTCTAAAACTAGCCATGTCTACTCAGAAAACTGG
The DNA here is from genome assembly GCA_948474755.1 of Ctenosaura bakeri. Lineage (NCBI taxonomy): Eukaryota > Metazoa > Chordata > Lepidosauria > Squamata > Iguanidae > Ctenosaura > Ctenosaura bakeri. Next base: position 96,003 of record CAOLHI010002160.1, read on the forward strand.
ATTGTTTTGCTTTGTCAGCAAAGTGTAGCTGCAATGAGTCAACCTAAAGATGAAACAACAAATAATGAGAAGAATGCATTATTTCCTTTAAGCTTGCAAACTATCCTGTAAATTGCATAAGCATACGAAAGCCACACACATACCCCACTCCATCCCAGCTGCAACTGCATTGGTCTCAGAGGGAGAGAAGCAGCAGCCAGAACCTTCTGGACTTAATCCCAACCCTCCCTTTCATTCCCCTTTCCTCATGTGTCTATCATGTCTTATTTAGATTGCAAGCCTGAGGGCAGGGAATTGTGACATTTACAATTTGTAAGCTGCTCTGGGAGTCCTTTTGGCTGAAATGTGGGGTGTAAATACTCTAAATACAAATAGACAGATATCTCAGCAACTGTGCAGGTGTGTGTGGTTGGGACTAGAACAATATTAAGATTGATACCTTAAAGCTCTGGAACTCCCTTCCAAGGGAAAATCATTATGTCATCATTATGTCCCTCCCATTTTAAAACAAGGTCTTCAGTGAGTTTATAAATTGCTGCTTTAATCAGCATCTGTTTTAAAGATGCATCACAGAGTTTTGTTTTTATTCTGCTGTTGCTTTGTGTTTTACGGTATAGAGAAATGTTTTAATTGTTATGTATTTTTAACATGAGCTGCCTAGAACTCATTACAGAATAGGAGGGATACAAATATCTTGCAATAAATGAAAAATATATACTAGAAATGTCTACCTTTCCACAGACACCTTGCTCCTCCAACCTTGCCATAATCCATCGTGTGAATTTGTAATGGTCTCAATTCATAACCAGCTAAAAGGAAATTCATATCTTAGAAATTAAATTTAAGAGGTCTGCATCAAATCAGTCTAAATCAGACTGCATAATTTTCTTGGGATTATTGTCAACATCTCAATTTCAGTTGTGGATCAGATATGGATGCTCTCCTGCTTCCTACAGAGTTTCATTTCACCCATGACAGCCTGCAGCTGTTATATGAGAATGCAAGTGAATGTGAATCACTGATGTGAAAAGTTGCTGTGATTGCATGGACACATGAAACAATATTGATGGGGTGAAATCTTGCAAGGTAAGCCCTTTAAATCAAATCCTTGTGTCTTTGTGTCCTCTGGGTTCCTTTCTACCACTTCAGATTCCTACCTGCAGATATACTGATCAATCTTACCACTTCAGAAGTTTTCTAAATTATCAGGTATATGCCTATAGTGGGTGGGTGTTCCTGTAAACCCCTGTAAAAAGTGACAACTCTGTCCATCTTTGTTTGACCATATGCCCTTATGTAAATTTATGACCACTAACGTTTTCCATAAGATATCTCAATAAATTGTATCTGTCTAACCATCCATGCACAGTAGTGAGTCAGTTTCAGTGTAAAGGGAAACATTCATTTAATTGGATGGAACAATTAAAGCTGCAATTCTAATCATAAGAAAACTTACAGGACACAACAGAACTAACTTCCAAGTAAATGTACGCAGGGCTTAACTATCAAAAGAAAATAAATTCTTTTGCCACAGTCAGGTGCAAGTAAACAATGATACTGAAAATCTGTTATTATACTATACCAGCACAAGCCACCAGCTAGTGAAGTTTATCTCTAGGAGACACTAACGCACACACTCTAAAGAATAATGAAGTAAGAATATGACATTCTTGCACTTTATTGTGGAGAGACTGAACCTTTTTTTAAAAGAAAAAAAGGGCTACATTCTGCTGGGTATTTCTTCTTCTTTGTCAATTCCAAATGAAGGAGCTTAACTAACAATAATAAGAAAAATATATTTATTTTTCTTATCACATTACTGACAGAAATTTGTCTGGGCATTCTGCTCTTTGCAAACAGTAATCTATTTTTTCAATGGGAAGCAACTGTCATGTCAAAAACACTCATTTTAATGTAACATGAGACCTTATTTTTAGAGGCAGATAATGTACATATTTAAAAAAATCCCTTTCTATGCATACAAAATCTAAATCGTTTGTCTCCTGAAATATGGAACATATCACATATCTTGTTTCAAAGCCGATTTCACTCAAGATTCTAACCAGGAGAAAGTCTTATGGTCATGTTCTCCATTTAATGTTCACTCCTATGCAAGCTCTGAGACCCTGAAGGTACCTGAGCATGGGAACTGCCTCCTTCTTCATTCAGAGTTTAATCATGGTGCCCAAGAATCTAGAATAAAATCCTGACATGGCACTGTCCAAACTGTAGAACTCTCATTACTTTGTATAGGTTTCGACCAATACATCCCATGATGCCAAGGCGTCTATACAAACTATCTTAGACAGCCATGGGGTTTCTGACCAATCTCTGTCGGGGCACATCTGGATGGACTGGGAAAAACCAAAAGTTTTGTTCTTCTTCTTTATTTATTTATTTGTTTGATGACCCATACAACATTTTACTTATCCCAGACTATTTTCTGTCAGCTCCCAGTATGATGAGATACTTCTTGAACCAGCTCTCCAGGTTGGCTTATTTTTAGGAATGAAATAAATAGTCAGTTTACTAGCCACTTGTTTCTGCTATTTCAGAGCTTTCATGAGGCAGCACTTGCTGCGAGATTACCAGTGACAGGAGGAAGAACTTGAGGGAGAGGGGGAATGACTACAGGAAGAGAGGAAGTATTGAGCTCAAGGAAAACGCACCCACAGACAAACCCCCTAAGAAGAAGAAGAGGGATGAATGAAAAAAGAAACATCTGTGTGAATCTGAAGTTCTTGAAAAAAGCCATTTTGAAAGCAGAAAACAAAATATGTTAAGAAATGTTTGGATGTGGGAACAGTGAATAAATATGAGTCAGTCAGTCAGTGCTGGAAACTCTTGGTTCTTTTAACTAATAACTCTGTTATGTCTGCCTGATTCTTCCCATCCCCAATAATTCTCATTTGTCTCTCACCTCTTTGCTTAAAAATGATTTGTGTATATAGCAAGTAGTCCTGGAGACTTCAGAACATTATCTAGTCTATGGAGAGGCTGCAAAGAGAAACAGCAAAACTAACAAGCTATATCACCAGCACACACATGGATTTCTCTGCAGCAAGTCAGGGGAAAAAACTCATTTCACTGTAGATGTGATGAATTGTAACTCCTTTGCAACTCTATATACATCTCCAGATTTACTGTATCCATGAAGTGTGGGGAGGTTGTTATATTCCCTGCTGTCCTTTGAAGCATTTTGAACACAAATTTCTGGACTAGCTTACAAAAGATGTTCCACATCTAATCATTTCTGGGTTTCCCTCACCCCCTTTTGAGTAATATGAATTAAATATATGGAAGATCCAGGATGTTTATCAGCACCAACACAAAATAAAATATCTGTGCAAGAAATTAGATGGTAGATTATAGAGGGCATCCATAATTCTTTAGGCTGAGGACAGATGGAATTTTTTTGGGGGGGAAGGTAGGTATGCATCCACACACACACACACACCACATTTTCATGCAGTGGATATGCTTGAAGTCTACAGACCTGAACAATGTTTCCATATTCAGAGAGTTTGCCCTTCTGGAACAAGAGATGACTAAGGCCATTTCCGCATGCAGCGAGGGAATCACTCCCTGCCGCTACTCACCTGATCTTCTTTGGGTCCGGTCTGGTCCAGGGCGAGGAGGAGCAGCGCATGATCACAGATCCACACTGCTCCAGTGTCCAAAATGGTGGCTTCCAGTTGGTCGTTGGTCATGACCAATCACTGAAGCTCGCCAGCCTAAAGCCCGCCCTCTGCAGATCACAGGCTCGCATTGGTGCGAGCCTGCGAATCTGCATTGGAGAGCAGGCACGCAATGGCACGTGCCGGCATTTTAAAAAACCTGAAAAATCAGGTTTTTCAAAAACACGCTGGAGGACCACTTGGGGTCACTCCGGAAAGGACTGAGGTGCAGATCTACACTAAGTAGTCTGGACCCAGTCTGCTCCAAGGTACAGACATCCTCCATGGAGGATGCATTGCACCATTTTTTTTTAACCCATGTGGAAATGGCCTAAGGGAACTTAGGTCAGAGGCTTGGGGAACCTCTTTCTGCTGCTGTCCGTGGTTCCATTGCTCTCACTAATTTTCCATTGGAAAAAATACATAAAAATACATAACATGACACAGCACACCTTCTGTTGTGGGACTGTGACAGTAGGAAGGAATGATGACAGGCTAGTCAAACAGCTTCCCAATTTTTTTACCAGTCTGACAGAGAATCCGTCCATTATTTAGACTGCTAAACCACCTCCTTCCCATATGAAACAAATTAATAATCCCTCATCCCTTGAAATGGCAAAATAAAATAAAATAAGTTGGGCCAAATGCTTCAGCCCAACACATCAACCCACAATGAGTGAAATTATGAAGGTGAATCCAGCTATATCCATGGAAGCTCCTCCGGAAGCCAGTCTGTGTCACAAAAATGGTTCCCTGCCTTTCAGAATTTGTTTCAACATGTTGAAGTCAGGCATTAGAGCCCAAAGTATGATGGGTATAATGTTGGGGGTGGGGGGAAGTATGAACCAGAAGAGCCAGAATTCCTTTTCATCTAATGCAGTCATGTCATGGTCATTATATGAGAAAGGGACTGTTGTCTAATGTGCATATATTTAAATACATAGGCACAGAATTACAAATGGATCAGTTTCTATAGGTTGTTGTGGGTTTTCCGGGCTTTAAGGTCATGTTCTATTAGTATTTTCTCCTGAAGTTTTGCCTGCATCTGTGGCTGGCATCTTCAGAGGATCTGAAGATGCCAGCCACAGATGCAGGTGAAACGTCAGGAGGAAATACTAATAGAAAACAGCCTCAAAGCCCGGAAAACACACAACAACCTATGGATTCCAGCCATGAAAGCCTTCGACTTTGGATCAGTTTCTTTTCAGTTTTGCAGTACAAGGCCATTCTGTCCCATTTCCATATAAATCTGCTTTTTTTAAAAAACAAACTTTATGAAAGTTTGCATGTAAAAACCTATTTTAATATTATTTTAAAATCTATTTTCTCTCTAGCAGGCATTTTAAATTTTAATACATTTTTAATCCTAGTTATTGGGCCAGAAAGTGCATTGTACCAAAGAAGTAAGGATCAGGTGAGCTTGTATTGGAATTTGCAAGAGTGAACTCTTCAAGTTTCCCTACATCTAATTTGAACAAGTGAATCACCACCAATCTACTCATCGGCCACCATTTCATAGTAACCCTTCAGTAAAAGGAGTAATCCAATTAAAATTTTTCAAGTTGTGAATATTCAGGAATCACAAACATAAATATCAGAGCTGCATGAAGGAGACTAACAGCCAAATAAAAGGGGAAGGGAAATACCATCTTCCTTGCATGCTTTACAGGGTACTGAAAATGTTTTTATCCAATTTCCCAGGACCCATTTGATTGTATTGTATTATGCTGGTCCGGAAAAAGGAAAGTACCACTCACACACACTTGTTTTATATAATACTAGAAAGAATATTTGCAAGAGATAAACAGACCATCAGAAAAATCCATTCTATTTGATTAGATATTTCATAGGCTGCACATCAATCACAGTTAATACTCTCTTTTATATATATATATAATTTCCAGCCCAGACAAAGATTTAAGACATGTCCTCATCTGTATTCTACAGAGAACAGAACGTGCAGAGATCTGAACAGATGTCTCATTTCAGGGACAAATAAGCTGTTCTTTCCAGTCATATGAGTTTCAGATAATACAGGATTAAAAATCAGATATTGCTTTTAGCGTTCCCTGTCTTTCCTCCATTACCTACATACCTGTAGGTATTTATGAAGTACAGGCTATAAAACAAAATCAGAAATGCCCCAATGAGACCTAGTGAACTAGAACCCTGCAGCCTCTTCATTTCTGTGTTCGGGGGAAAAGGTCTGAAGAGACATATTTTAATCCAAGATTTATTTCTGTATTTTTGGCTACTATGATTTTCATATCAAAGAGATACAGACCACTTTTTCTTTCTGCATGTATAACCATATTCCTAGGCCTGATTATGATAACAGAATACCAACAAGATGCTCCAATCTCAGGCATGGCTTTTCCACCAGGAACTCCAGTCTCAAGAGGATAACACAAATTTAAGGCTAAAAGAAAGCCTTTGAAAGTTCCTAATCAAACGTAAGAAAGGGAAAAGACAAGCCTTTTTTAAAGACAGCAAGTGAACAGACAGCACTGTGTTCCAACTTTAGAGGGATCTGTAAACCATCCTGGGCATGTAAAAGAAATTTCCTACTTATTGCTGTGCAAAAGGCAGACAAATAAAATGCCTGCCAACACGAAAGATTTCTGGCTTAGGAAAGTTTGTCCTTTCAACAATTAGATAACATTGCATGCATTTATTATTTTAAAATGTTGTCTCATTCATTTTCCTCCTAAGGCAATATTTCATATATTTAAATCTGGATCAATGCAAACAGAAGTTCCTGAACTTGGGAATATTGAAAGAAAGAGTTTCCTTCTTAACCCCAGTATTACCAAATATTTAATTAATATAAGGTGGTGACTTGTTCAACTTACCCACTGATCCACAGAACACAGTGATGGCTACTCCAGCTGCAACTTTCCAGAGTCTCACATGGGAATGTAGATCTTTACTATGGCCATTTCTGCACTAGGCTGTTATAGTGCTATTATTCCACTTTCAACATCCTATGGAATCCTGGGGTTTACAGTTTAGTGAAGGGCCTTGAGTCTAATAGCACTATAACAGCCTAGTGCAGAAATGGCCTATGTCAATTTTCTCCTCTGATTTTTTTTTTAAACTTAGGGCTTTTTCGCACTTTTGGGGGAAAACGGGGTGTTCTGATACTTACTGGGCTGGCGCGCTCCCTCTGCTGATCCAGGCTGATCCGGAGCAGTGCGTGCCCGCGCTACACACTTCTCCGGGGACAAAAATGGCGCTTTCCGTTTGGTGGAGGCTCTCCACCAGCCGGAGAAGCTCGCCAGCCTAAAGCCTGCCCCCAGAAGATTTGCAGCCTCGTGCTGGTGCAAGCCTGCAAATCTACACATTAGCGCAGCGACGGACTGGGGCGTACTGTGCTATTGAAAGAGCTCTTTTAAGCGGTCTTTTAATAGCATGGTGAACCACCAGTTCTGGTCATTCTGGAGCAGGCTGAAGTCTGGACATACATAAAGTAGTCTGCACCCAGTCCTCCCCTAAGTGCAAATGTCCTCGCCGGAGGAGGCTGTGCCCTGTCACTAAATCAAAGTGCGGAAAAGGCCTTAGATATATAGTGCTATTGTGCAAAAGTGTCATTATCAAGTTAGAATGGGCAAAAGTGTACTTGCCACTCATCATGAATGTTCACGTTTTTGGAGTTTAAAAAAAAAGTCTCAAGAAGCAAAAATATAATGCAATAGAATAAATAAGAAATCTTGCAATGTTTGAGTTTTTGTGCTAGGTTATCTCAACACAACAAGATTGGAAAATCGGAGAATACTGTTTACGTCACTGGTCTTACAGCACAAAAGCCAAGGACAGCATGAGAAATGTTCTCCTGACAACTGCTGCAATGGCAGCAATATCATGAGGAAAATGTAAGGTCCTTGGGGCTTTTGTGCCCCAGGAAGCTGCTATCAGTATAAATGGAGAAAGCAGTAAAAGAAACTTCTTTCTTCTTGCCATGCCCCTGTTCTCACAACTACCTCTCTGAGAGGTAAGTAAAGTGAAGAAGAAGTGTATTTTACGAAATAGAAAAGAGTTCTGGACTCCGGGAATTCAATGACAGTCCAAACTCTGAAGACACTCCGGGAAACTCTACTCAACCATCTATATTATTGAGGGGTGGATTTTCTATTTTTATCCCTCCCTATAGGAATGGAGAAAACTGTTTCCACTCTGTGTAACCTTCTTCTTTTTTTTTTAACCCCAATACGGTGTGCCTTCCTTACCCATGGTCTCTGGATGTGTGAACTTGAGCGCCCACAACTGTGTCATGCCCTACACTTAAAATGGCTTAAACATGAATGCACACGCCTGAATCATCTGCTCAAATGTCACCACCATCGAAAATGATAGGACTTGTATTTGAATGTCTATTTTCCTCACCACACCTACTTAGATATGTACTTTCTCTCAAAATACATATTTATATGTCCTTTTTTTTAGCATATGTGTTTAAATGAGTATTTTGGTACATTTAAACTGCCATGATCTGCACTACAGTGTTCAGAGAAGTGTGAAATCTGGTGGTGAACTATGTTCTGGTCTGAACATTAGTCCAAGAGATTCAGATCAGGCAATTTGATATCAGAATCCAAAAAAACTTAGAATTACTCATGCACATCCCTTCATCATCTTGTGCTATGACCCATATGTGACCAAAAGAGATACCAGCAACTTTGGGAACCCCTAGGACTGCTGCTAAATAATAATAATAATAAAAAAAGAAGAACATTCCACTGGAAGAGAAACCACCTAAACAGTCTAGTGGGGACCAAGTATGTTGCTGCAATTCTGTGTCGGTATGTGTTTATGCAGTGCTCAATGTCAGGAAACTGGTAGTAGAGAGAAAGAATGCTATAGATTATTATGAAAGAAGGTGTGATTGGGTGGGTGAATCACTGAAGTCTTTATGCTGCAACATTTTGTTGTAGGACTCATTCATATAAGCATACTTCCTGGTTTTAACAGACCTGTCAGGCATAAACACAATTTAGAGATTTGGTTTTTAATTTTTAAATAATAGAGAACAGGGAGATTGTGGCCTCATTTTTTTTCCTTTTACTATAAAGTTACAGCTGTTTTTCCTTTCTAATAAAATTTCATTCTGGTTTCATTTTTTTCCCTCCTTTTAGAAAGGCACCTCACCACACATAGACACTTCCTTTGGCTAAGAAATTATGTCTGGAGAAAACAGGACTTATCCAATACATGACAAAGAAATAAATTTTAAAACTCTTTCTGGTATGTTGGGGAAATATTTGACAGGATGGATGCAGAATTAAGTGTTTCACTTCAAGAACAAAAGTGGCTGACCAGCAGTATAAAGTTTATTTAAAGTAGATTTTTAAAGAAAGGGAATGCACGCAGCATATAAAAATGGCCAGCTGACTCTATTCTACACACACACACACACACACACTATATATATATATATATTCTCTAAATTACTTTCTATACAATGTATGCTCATGAGCTACTACAGCAGTAAGATCTTTCGACCATTAGACAGTAGATGGTAAATGTTTGTTCTGTCGAGTTTTTGAGTACAAATATGTTAGCAAGAATAAAAGCACTTGGGACTGATCATCTGTTAGATTCCATATTGCAGGAATAAAATTCAAATGAACACATGTTTCTACAAGTGCCAAGACTCTTTTTCCTAATATAATATTAGTACATTGTAATGTATCCAGCCAGAGAGGATAACCACTGAACGTATCTCTACTCATTCCTGAGAGTCAAGCCACTGATTTTTATGTTTTACCCCATTCTAAGTCTGTCCCTAAATTACTCTTTTGTGCTCTTAGTCTGAGCTCTTTAATTACCCTTCAGACTACTCTGTCCTTGAGACATTTCTTCAGAAACCCATAGAGCAGTGGTTCTCAACCTGGGGGTCGGGACCCCTTTGGGGGTCAAACGACCATTTCACAGGGGGCGCCGCTCCTCAATCCTGCCCCCCTTTAAAAGAAGGTGGCCTCACAGCCAATGGGAGCAGTGCTTCTGAGATCCCTGCGCTGGGGTTCAAACTGCAAACCCCAGGATTCCATAGGATGGTGAAAGTGGAATAATAGTGCTATAACAGTCTAGTGCAGAAATAGCCAGGATGACCTTCTCCTCTCGCTTTTGTTGTCCGTGGACCCTTGGCGCTTGCCACATGCATGTATTGTGTTCTTCGCCCTGACTGTCTTGCATTCCACGCTTTTTGTATGTTCAGCATCCGCACTCCCTTTAAGGGAGGGAGGGAGGGAAACAAAACACATCTACTTATGCCGTTGCCATCTTTCCTCTCTCCCTGTCCTTTCCTCCCTGCGCCTCGTGTAAAATGTGGGCTGTTTCGGCATTGCCTTTGGGAGTGACTGGCTTTTTGAACTGTGGAAACCCAACATTCAGAACTAGAACTACTGCCTTAATTCTGGCATTGATGGACGCTTTCTGTGCTTAAAAAGGGGGGAGGGTTACCAGTTTTTAGGCATTAGAAGTCTATCCAGAGCAGTGATTTAGGGCAGTGTTTCCAATCTATTTGATGTTGGAAATAACTAACTAACTAACTAAATAAATAAATAAATAAAAAATAATGAAAATGATTTTATGGTTGGGGGTCACCACAACATGAGGAACTGTATTAAGGGGTCACGGCATTAGGAAGGTTGAGAACCACTGCCATAGAGCATTCTCGAGCATCCTTCTGCATAGACCCTATTTTAGAAATGCTCTCTTTTCCTCAAGGGTCTCTTCCAGCACCATCTCTTTCTCTTGAAAAACTGGACATTTCCTTCCACAACTTCCTTTCTTATTTCCTTCTTGTTCAATCAACTAACAAAGGCACAAAGCATTCAATCTGAAAATGAAATACAAGGACTGGTAACATCATCACATATCTGTGTGTGTTTGAATGAGTGACTAGTAACTTTTATTTTATTTTATCTCATTCTTGCTGGGCGGGGGGAGGAGGTTTTGTGGAATATTTTGTGGAGTCTTTTTGGAGTTCCCCCTCCAAAAATGAAGGCAATTATTTTACCTTTTAAAGTTTTTTCCTCAAAATGCAACAGAAAGGCTAAAAACTCTGCCTAACAGTAATGAGTTATCTTTAGAGGCTTTGCAACAAGTTATATAATGAATTATGCCTTAAAAAAAACTTTCTAAGATCTCATTTCAGCTGCAGTGTCCCACCACATTGAGTGGAGTTCATTTGTCTGTCTAGGCCTGGGGTAAGCAACTGTCTGAAACTGAGGACCACTTTAGCATTTCAGGAAATCTCAGAGAACTTCACTCCCTATAGTATTACCATAATGTTTTGGTGTTGTTGTTTTTTTAACTCCAAATGCCTCCAGCTATCCTTTATGGGACAGAGGTGTTTTCCCCAGGAGGGATGCATTTTTTAAAAAATAAAATATAGCATGTTTTATTTATACCAAAATTAAAATAATCTTCACAATTTAAAGAAAAAGTTATTTCCTGGCAAATATAAACAACCTGTGCCCTAGAAACTGAGGTCAACCAGCACAAAATCCAAGCACAAAATCTATACAGTTCCATGGTTTTGGCCTAGCTGTTCTACCATAAGCTTCCATAGCCATCTTTCTTCTCAGACAACACAGACTTGAAAAACACATGCCTTATCTTGATCCATGCTGTTCCAACACCATCTGCCAATCTGTAGTCAATTTGGCTTGAACCTATATACTTGTAGAATGTCTCTCATTATCGCAACAGGTATCGGCAATTTAGCCAAGTAGCACCTGTTCCTCCAAGTGATTAGAAGCAGAGCGAGATAAGTAGGCACAGCTTTCAAAGTCTAATGAGAGAAGGTGGAATAGCTTTTAAACATGAGGCATAAGATGGGATTTCCTTTCACAAAGAGATACTTCAGAAATATGAATATCCCTTCCTACAGTGTGCTTCACTATGCTTCTTTATCCAACAATAAGCCACAACTTGGTTGTTGCTGCTGATGCATGTTCCTTCCTTTCCCCCTCATTTTCTTGAAAGAGGAAGAAGAAGAGAGACAGGGGGTAAAAAAGACTGTTTTAGTCTAAACTAACCTGGTTTCTGGATCATAATTTCCTATCCTTGCTGACTCTATGCTGGAAAGACCACACATATCTTACCTCCTGAACTTACACCTTAGAATGTCCAGCAATAACCAATCCAGATTTAACTATGTGCAACTGAGTTGGTGAAAGTGAACTCACTCACTTCATAGCCATTCCTTCATCTTCCTGAAAATATTACAGAGGTGGTTGAGGAGCCCTGCTATATATAGTAAGGTGTTGTGCAGGTGAAAAAGGAAATCCCAGCAAATCAGGTTGAGGCATTTTCCAAAAGTAAAAGACTGCAAAGCAGAACTTGGATTCAACCCAATGACAATGCTGTGATTTATAACACCTGCTTTCCTATCTGATTTGAAATCATCAGGAACCACAGCTCTCTCCAGAGACTTGAAATAAGGTTGAAAGTGGGAAGAAGAACAGCATTGCACATGTCAACCTGTCTCCATGTACACTCCATCCTGATTCATAGCATGGTAAGGTCTGAATGGAGGCTCTTCTCACATTCACTTTAATGAGCCTGAATGCAAGCCGATCCTCTGTTCAGCTTCAATGTAATCATGCTGACAAAAGAAGGGGCAGGAACCCACATTAATGTTGGTAGGAGGGTCAGAAGATATGTCCCTATGCCTGCTCCCACATTCAGCTGTTCAGGGTGCCTTTGGAACCCTGAAATAGATTTATTTCTGTGTTTATATATTGTAAATACAGGCACCTATACTCTGCCTACCATCACCAATGCTATCATGTAGACAATACAAGATTTCAGTCCTCAAGAAGGAAATGTATAAACTTGGCCAATCAGGGAACTCAGTGACGAGAGAAAGAGGGTCAAGTGATGCAGATACAATGACTGGGGAATGCAGACATATCACTCACCAGATCCTGTTTCCTATGTCCTCGCTATGTAACAGAAAGCACCATAGCAGGCAGATAACTCCACAGGTCAGGGATGTTTTCTAACTTTGATCATAGGCATGTAAACAGGTATTCCAATCAGTTCTTTCTCCCTTTCAATTACCTATTATGGTTTCTGTGAACATTAAATAGTTGCTTCTTTTTTGCTCCCTGTCCTTTGAAACACTATTGATTTTAGATGCTACCTGGAAAAAGTATGATAGAACCTGTTTAACAATGCAAGTTACTGGGTCTCTACAGAATGAAGAAAACATGATAATGGGTCAGTATTATTTTCCTATTTTGCATGGTGTGATGAAATGGTGTACTAGAATATTGTAAACAGAAGTGTGACAGCAAATTTTCCAGGTGCTATTGAAATCACTGGGGTATCTGAAAGCAGAGTGTTCTCTAAAGCACCTTCTTCTTAAGCTAACTCATGTGAGGGATCTACAGGGTTTTCCCCCTCCCAAATTGCAGGGAACAGGACCATATTTTTATCCACTAACTACAACTGTTTCTTTCTTTCCTGGAAACCTGCCACAGACCACTCTGCAAAAGCTCACAGACCATCAATGAATTGTGGACCACTGTTTTAACTAGATCTGTTTTAAACAAATGGTCAGAAGTCTGTGTCAGCTACCTAATCACCTTAGTTATGTCAGTGTGTAGAATTTTCTGGCCTGACTCTCAGTCGTCAGTTACTAGGCAGCAGACACTGCAGGCAACAGAGATTCCTTGTTTAATGGGAAGTAGCTGACTGATATTTCCACCCTTCTTGTGCGTGATCACTATTGCAACAGGCAGCCGTTACCTGATAAGTGGAGACTGGGGAACCTTCACAGTTCCTAAGCATTCTCTAAAGCACTAAAAATGTAGAGACCATGAATACGAACCAGTCCTAAATGCATAATTCTAGGTTCCACATGTGTATCTGCCTTAGTGAATTCTGGCCAATACTTTTAACACTGATCCATTTCAAATTATATATGAGCAATTGTGCATAGGTATTTAGATTACAATTTAAGCCAAAGAACAAGTTCATGTGCAAAACAAACATGCCCCTTTTTTCCTTGTCTTTTGACAGTAGTCTTTGACATCTGACAGCAGCACAATTATAAAAAAGAAGAAGAAGAAAGAATTCATTTAAAGGAAAACCAAATATCCAGCTTCATGCCTTTCACAGGAACCCCTTTTATCTCCTTTTCTCATTTCCTCTAAATCTTTCATGCAAGTTGGCAGGAGGTTAGATAGGGAAGGTGGTTAGTGGTAAACAGAAAACATAAGCATAACAATGCAGAAAAGTGTGTGTTGGGAGGAAGCAGATCTCTGATATGTAAGTATATCACATACAAGAAATATATTTACAACTTTTCCCTTGGACTTCTTTTATGGCTCCCTTGAACAACTGGCCATCAGCCCAGGCTTCTATTGTTGTACTTCATTATGGATGCATATTTTTTTTTATGATCCTCTAATGTATTTTTCCCAACAGAAATGAAGTTACCACTTTTCTACTGATAAAGCTGTTACAGTAACAACATGAATATATTTACCTTCAGGGAATTCTAAGCTGTAGCAGCAACACTTAAGTCCTCATAGCATTGCTTTTGTGTTATCTTTTTTTCTGTATTATGGACACTTTGCAACTAAACCATTAAAGCTGCTTTTCTTTACCTGCTACTACCATTATTACCGCAAAACGAACCAACAAAAAGATAGAAAAAAAATTGAGGGATCTATGAGAAACTTGTATCCTCTCCTAATTTTGGATTTAATTTATCCATTTATTCCATTAAAGGAATAACCAGAGAAACGCAGCAATCAAAATGAACAAATGGTTGATGCACCTTCCCTAGCCATGTTAGACTACTGCACTGTGCTCTGCATGGAGCAACCCTTGAAGACAACTAGTGCAAAAAACGGCAGCCAGAATTTTGGTAAGAATATTGCACAGAAGCCGTATAACACCAGTCTTCAAGGAGTGGTGCTGGCTACCAACAAGCTTCCAGTCTGAATTCAAGGTGATGTTAATGGTAGGCAAAGTCCTAAAGAGCTTCAGACCTTAACACTAAAAGGAGCACATCTTCCTGTATACGACTGCCTCAGGCTTGAAGTCTGAAGGAGTTGCCATCACCTGTATTCCTCCAGTTGGAGCAACACAGTGTAGGAGAGGGCCTTCTCTGCCGTAGCACCTCTCTTGTGGAAGATGCTCCCCTTGGAAGATTAATCGGCCAATAGTGGTATCTTTCCATCATAAAGTAAAACACATGGCTTTTTATTAAAATATTTGGGGCCTAACTGATTTTACCCAAATCTGCACATGCGTAATGATTTTAAATTGTCTTAAATAGTTTATCATGTTTTAGTCTGTTTATTTTAAGTGTTTTGGATTGCTACTTTGTGTGAGTGGTTATCTTTTCCCAACTTGGGTAAGTTGTGGACATCCACACATCAGATGTTCAATGGGAAGGCACTCCACTTCCCTGCACTCCAGAGCAGGATTTTGTTTTGTTTTTCAGCACACATCTTCCCACCCAGTTTATATTTCAGCATTGGGATTTGCCAATTATCTTATGTGGGAATAAATAGGAAGTTTTGCAGGGGCAGTCACTACTGGTAAGACCCTGCATCTTTCCTACTTACTTTATGTTGTGCCTGCATAGGAGACAGGGGGTGGAGAGAGTCAGACCCTTCATTGGAACTGCAAATTTGGCTCTTTCAGTCATTGTTTTGCCATTGTATTAATCACATCTCACTGCATTTCACTCAGTGGTGATCTGTTTTATTTTATTTTGCTATTTGAATCAGTTTTCAATTGACATTTTTATTCATTACATTTTATTTAGTTCAGTTTATTGGCCTCTTCATGATAGGCAGCACAGTAAAAGCCAGGTAGCCAGGTACCATACAGTGAAAAAATTGCTCACCTGGAGATGTCTGCACAGCCATCTGATGAAAAGCCTCTGTAACAGGTGGGCAACTGTGGAAGTCTGAGGGCTGCATGAGTCTCCAAGTAGATCTTGGAGGGCTGCATCTACTTGTCAGAAAAAAAAGTGCCCCCAATTTTCTCTAGAGGGTCCAGGGGCATTTTCATTATGTTTGAGGTTTCAAAAAAGGCTTCTCCTGGGCCTAATTTGGATGCCCACAAAAAGTAGAGGGAAATATAGTTCATGCCCCCTTGTAGACATTTTGGAACATTTTTAAAAATTACAAAAATGCTTTTTGCTCCCTGCTGGACGCCCTGAACTTTCTCATCAGCACCTCTAGACTGTGGAATGACTTGCAGAAAGAGATTTGACAGCAAAATATGCTGTCTGATTAAAAAAAAAAAATCTGTCTCTTCTGGCAGGCCTACCCAATCTCTTTTTAACCATGATGTAATTTAATTATGACTGATGTATTTTAATCATGATATATTTGTATTTTAAATAATTGTATGTGTTTTTAGTGTATTTTAACCTATGATGAATTTTTTTATTGTATTTTCATTTATGTTGTACCCTATCTCAAGCCTTGGGGAAAGGTGGGTAAGAAATAACAACAACAACAATAATAATACGAAGAATAGGAAGAATAAGAATTGATCTATATCTATCAATTTGATAGATATAGCCCCATCTCTATTTCCAACTGGTCCTGCCTGATAGTTCTACATATAAGCCTCTTATTTATATTTTCCCACATAGCACTCCTTCCCCCAACATTCCTAAGGTTTCATTTGGGCAGCCCTCCCCAGGCTTTCCAGTTTTTCACTTCATACTCTCTTTGGCCATTTCCTCACTAAGCCTGTTATAGTGCTATTACTCCACTTTCAACATCCTATGGAATCCTGGGATTTGCAGTTTAGGGAGAGGCCTTTGAAATCCATCTCTGGTGTCTTGTCTTCAGTCCGTAGCCTGGGTATGGGGACAGCACAATGGATTATCAACTAGCTTCCAGGCTGGGGAGTTCTGCTTCCAGTGTGCTTTAACACATTAGAGAACATTGTGAATTAAGCAAGGGAAAAAGAAAAGGGGGAAGAGGGAGAGACTTTCATTATGGCACAGTTCCTGCTGCAGTGTATTAAAGAGCAGAAGGACTTGCAGAGATAAAAAGCAAACTGCTTGAATTAAATAATCTATACTAAAGTTAATATTGGTTATGCAAGTACAGTTTTTATCTTAATAGTCAACATAGTTAGAGAATTAAATGAAATGGGGAGAGTAAAAGCAAGTTGTGCTGGCTGAATAAGTGATCAGAAGATGTGAGAGAGCACCTGTGTCCTGTTTTACGATAATAATGCACAGCTCCCATCCCATAAGGTTGTGTGGCATGCCTTTTCAATGTCCTTGCCTTTGTAGTCTTGGGCTTTGAAAATAAGCTATGCAGCTTTCTTGACAAGCTGAGTTGTGTGAAATAATGCAGTTCAGATATGCAATACAAATATTAAACAAGCTAAATTCATTTAAAGCAAAATCAGATGAAAGTTTACTTGGATGTTGGTCCCATTGTGTTCTATGGGGCTTGCATGCTAGCTGGCATGTTTAAGATTACAGTCTTGGATTTTAAACAAAGACATTTATGTATCATTCATGAAAATGAGCTCAGTTTCTAAAAATTCTACTTCTATCTACCCATATATCTATGTTGTTGTTGTTGTTGTTGTGTGCCTTCAAGTCGTTTCTGACTTACAGTGACCCTAAGTCAGAGTTATCACAGCGTTTTCTGGGTCTGAGAGTGTGTGACCCAGCCAAGGTCAACCAGTGGGTTTCTATGAACAAGCTGGGAACTGAACCCTAATCAAAGCCCTCCACCATGCTGGCTCTATCTGTCTATCATACAACATTAGTTTTCACATTCAAAGATGTAGCCATGTTAGTCTGTTCCAGCACAAAAACACATTCCCATGCATCTGAGGAAATGGCTGGAGTCCACCAAAGCTTTTGTTAGAAATTCCCTCTGCCCCATTGATGCTACAGGATTCTTTTTTTTAATATTAGTGTCACATTTAATGGGTTAAATTCAATGGAGGCTTTTGTTCATGGAAGAATAATTGAGCTAGCCATGAACGCAAGACGCGAGGCAATTTTCACATATTTCTCCCTTTGCCTTGCCTTGTCTGCCTCCCAAAAATCTGCTTCAAAGAACTAGGTGATAATTCCGGAATTGAAAGAAAAAAAGATAAGTGTGGTTAAGAATGAAAAATGGATCTCTTCCTCTTGCATTAGAGGAAGTCTCTGCTAGATCAAACCAAAGAATTCTTCTTTTCTTAGAAGAACATCAAAAGAAACAGCCCAATATACTTACAAGCAATGCTAACTTTGGTTCTAGATGTGTATTTGTGGATATAAGCCCTTGACTCCTATACCTTCTTAGCTGCCAAGTACTAATAAACGGTTCAAGGTTAAAGAGAAGAGAAGCACAAAAGAAGTGTATAGAGAGAGCGGATACAATCAATTATTATTATTAACAATCAATTAAATTATAGTGCAACAGGCAAGGGCAAGCAGCAGACACTAAGAAAATTACTACCTGATAATGCGTACATACTATTATCACCAATAGCCACATTTATTAAATACCACAAAAATGAAAAAAGAAAGAAAAAGAAAAGCAGTTCACTAGCCCTCTTTTCTAAAAGACTATTGTAAAATTGTGAAATGTAGAAAGAGTTCTGTGAGATGTCTGGGTGAGACTCTTACGTGGTTTTTTTTTTTTTTTAAAGAAAATCACAAACACAAAATGAAGTAATTTCTTCAGTCACCATTTCAAGCACAGCTACTGTATGAACTATCTTACACAATCGTTCAAAAATTGTTGGGCAGGATCCTATCGGGGGGACCATGATAGTTGCTCAAGGGGGGATGCAAGAAAAATAAGCCTGCAAGTACAACAAATATGGAAAAGAAGGCAAACCTCTCTTTTTTTGTGCATGTATGTGTGTGCACACATGCACCATTGAGGATTGACTGTTCTCTATAAAAAAAGTGATACAAAACATCTTCCCCCATTATGCCTTCCTGCAACCTCAGACAGCAAAAATGAGTTTCCCTTTTTTATGTTTTTCCACTCAACTCCTTCCATCATTGGCACAGCAAGCACATTGCCCTTTAGTGACCATGAGAATTCAGCATTAAGATGAAAATTGTGTGTGGCATGGGGGGAGGGCTGTGAGAGAGGCATGGGATAGGATATGAGGATGCAGAGAGTGTAGGTGCGCCAAACATCATTGGGTAGATGTAAAGAAGGTCTTACTGAGGACTGGTCTTACTGTTCTGTAAAACCAGTAATCCATTATTCAGTGAATTAATGTTCTGCAGAAGTTGTTTTATGTAAATAACCCTCATTTTTAATGGAAATTAGGGAGATTGTGGCATTTTACAGAACCTCTACTTGGAAAATGCTTCCTATGGAGGAAAGAAGCAGATAAGCACTTGTGCTTCTGCTATGCAATGCAACCCAGTCGCTTTCCACACTAGACTGTTAATAGCGCTATGATTCCACTTTCAACATCCTATGGAATCCTGGGGTTTGCAGTTTCGGGAGGGGCCAGCCTCCCGAAACTGCAAACCCCAGGATTCCATAGGATGTTGAAAGTGGAATCATAGCGCTATTAACAGTCTAGTGTGGAAATGGCCCCAGTTCATAAGCTCATTGTAACATGCCTTAATATAAATGTAGGACAGATAGCCTAGATTTCTATAGTCCATTTGCTTTCTGAAGGTAGAGACTGGTGTTGAAAGCTACAGAAAAGGTAACATGTTCTCTTTATAGGCACCAATAATATGTCTAGATTTTTGTGTGAAATGTTGCTGAATTTTCTGGTAAACAGAGAAGTAGACTTGGACCTCGTCAACCTGACCAAGTCCCTGCTTAGGGTCTTAAATTACCTCTCTTAACTGTTACTCCTCATCTGCAGAATTCAGATAATCATGATGTGTTCCAGAGTCACTGGAGAATTAATGAAGTCAAGATTTGTTTACTGAATGTGTTAAAGATATATTAATGATAGTAGTCACAGGAGATGTAGCATGGCATGGTGCTGTTAGCTGAAGCTGTGAAGCCTAGCTAGCTTTGTTATCTAAATACATGAATGGGAGGCTACCTGAGACTTCCAAGTGTGCTACATTGAGCTCATAAGAATATGTCTTATACTGAGTCAGACCGCTGGTCCATCTAGCTCAGAACTGTCTACACTGACCAGCAGCAGCTCTCTCAGAATTAAACTGAAGATGCTGCAGATTAATTCACATGCAACAATAGTTTCCTCCAGCACTAAATTTTGGGCCCTGCCTCTTACTTTGTCAGGGTAAAGGTGAGATACCTGGATAACAAATAGACAAGCATTATAGGTTGTTATTCAGTACACCCCATAGATATCGTAGCTCCAGGATTTATTTTCAGGCTAACATATTGGTTATATGTACAAGAAATAACTGATGAACGCTTAATGACTACAAGGGTGGTGTTCTTCCTGCCGTGCTCAGTAAACCTTTTATTTATTATCTATTATCCCAAGATGTTATGATGATAAAAATTCAGAACAAAGCAAGTCAATGTTTATTTGTCATACCATGAAGTCAATACATGTTCTAAGGTGTTTTTTCCCATAAAATAAATAAATAAAGCGATAAATCCCACAATCTATTTCTATTTGTTTTAAAAGCCTACTTAATGAAAAATTAAACTTTAAAGAATCCTTTTGTTTCTACCTTCCTGTAGAATCCTTTCAGCATTATACAGTGTTTTACACAAAAATATTTTTTTTATAATTATTTAAGTGATCACTTATGTGAATGATATGTTAATATCAATAATGGAAAAAGGAAGCGCCTTTTGCTTCTACTTGCAAGTGATACTTTTCTTCCCAAATACATTTAGACAGCCATTTTGTTCCTAGCTAGATTTGTGAATAGCACTTTGAAGGATATTTTAGCTCCTGCAGTGACAAAGGCCTATTTTCCAGAAACAAGTATAATTTACTAATCTGATTTATGAAGCAATTTCCCCAATTTAATAAAATAGCACTGCATAATATTATTACATAGGGATGTGTATCATCATTGAGAATGCTAAAATCTTTAACACTTGGGAAAATCTGTATTATTACATTTTATGATGGAACAAAGTAGATCAGGGTAATTATCCCTCTTGTTTCATTAAAGCCTTATGCAACTGTGAAAGCATAATGCTGCTGTTATTTTCCCCACTATCAAAAGCTGTTCTATTGCAAAACAGAATTATGGCATTAACTTCACATTGAGCTAATAGTGAATGATGTGTACTTTAGCATTTTTTCATACCAGGATCTCAGCAGATGACCCTGTCCTGTGAGAGGGAAAGGTCTCTTAAATAGAATTCTGAACAGCGCCTTCACAAAGCTACACTTTCCAAGACCCTTTGGGGAGACCATAATTGTCAGACTAATTTCAGACACGGTTAAAGCCATAGCGCACATATATCTGTTAAGATGAAAGCATAGATGGGTAGAGTTCAGCCAACTAAAGGGCTAAAAGGCTAGCTGTATCTAACATGGAAATGTCCTGGGAGGTTTTCATTCAAATAGAGGACAGATGCATTTCAGTCTGGGATCTTCTTCAGTGGCCAGTGATAATCTTGCATGCTCATCTACTTTCCTGCTATTATTGATTCATGCCTTATTGACCTTCACTCTCAGTACTATTTATAAGACTGAAATCTGCATTTTTTGAAAATTTGAATGATATTTTAATATATTTAATATATCTTTTAATATTTGTCAAACATACACATATGTGTGTTAGTCTCAAAAGTGCTACAATATCCCTTTATGTGTAATAATAATAATAATAGTAATAATAATAATAACAGTAATAATAAATTTTATTTTGTTATCTGACTCTCCTCAGAGCTTGAGGTGGGATACCACAGAAGTTAAAATACAATTAAAACCAGCATAACAATTAAAAAAACTCATTAAAACACACAAAAACCATTCACATACCATTAATTAAAACCATAATTAAAAACACATCATAGTTAAAAATAAGCTAAGTAGGCCAGCCAGAAGAGATAAGTCTTTAGCTGTTTTCTAAATTCAGACAGCATATTTTGCTGTTGAACCTCTTCCGGCAGGTCGTCCCGCAGTCTAGGGGAGGCCTTGTTTTAGGCAATTTAAATAAATGGCCCCCAGAGGACCTGAGTGTATGGAAGGAGGCAATCCTCTAGGCAACTTGGACTCAAACCAGGTAGAGCTTTAAAAGGATATTGTAGCATCTTTGAAACTGAAAGAAAGACGATTGCAGACTTCATCAGATGCATCTTCACAGGTCTTCTACATAATAACATTTTTGATTTGTAGAGCTAATCAGGTTATAGACACTGTGCGGGACTTAATCTTGTACAAATAGGGCTCCACATCTGTTCTTATGATAAGGTGATATAAGTGTGGAGACTGGAAATGTCAACATAGTGAAGTGATGAATCTGCTCTGGACCTTAAAAGAGCTATCCAAACTATGTACTTAGGGCATAGGGTTCACCACCTTGGGACGTAGTTTTTACCTTGCAGCCACAAGCTTACCACTTTGCACAAGCCTAAACAACATGTGGCTTCACCGCCACACTTATAGTCAGACACCAATCTGTGGCTGCAGGGCTACAAGAGGAGAAACAATCCCTGTTCCATTGATGGAAGCCATTCCATCAGCAGGATGAGCTCAATGGATTCCACCAGTGCAGATTTACTGTAATGGAATTTGAAAATCAGCTGCTATTGTGCCCTTTTGCTCTTTACCACACACAGAGGATTATGCAAACGTCTGTGGAATAGATACCAATAAAATAAGTGCTTTATCCAGAGCCAGTGTTAATTATAAAAATGGCTTATTCTTGTTACTTTTATGTCTCTGTGAAGCTGAAATAAATGTTATATATGCTAATCAGTACAACATTAGGAAAAGACACTACTGAATGAGTGAATGAATGAATGGAGTATTTTAGTAAAATAACCTCCTTTATGTAAATAGATTAATATTTCATATTTGAAATGTTTCTCAAAAATGTGTATTCTGTACTTTAATGACTTAAACATGCACTTTATTCAGCTATGAATGTGTCTGCAGGATCAAGCACATTTCTTTACAGCATATTAATAGCGGCCATGAATAACATTTCCGCACTTAACAATGTTCTTATCAAACACTTACATACCTTACATTCCATACTTATGTTTAAGAGAGTATGAAACAAAATGGCATGTTTGTAAATGGGTTCGCATAGAAACCTAATAATATTATCTTGCTGTTTCTCCTATATTGCAACTATTGTTGCTGTGTGCCTTCAAGTGATTTCCAGCTTATAGCAACCCTAAGGCAACACTATCACAGGTTTCTTTTTGTGGCTGAGAATGCATGATGCACCCAAGGTCACCCAGTGGGTTTCTATGGCTGAGCAGGGAATTGAACCCTGGTCTCTAGGGCTGTAGTCCAATCCTCAAATCACTATACCATGCCGGCTCTCAATAAGGCTTGAAACAGTCTCTTGTATCATTACACCAAGACCCTTTTCACATGGCATTTGCCATGCAAAAGAGGGCCTGGAGTGTCGCGTGACTGCAAGGAGCGATCTGCATGATGCATTCACAATTGCACGACGCTCCAGGGGCCAGCAAGCGCCAATTGTGCACCTTTTCATTTTCAGCTAGAAGCCGATAATGGTGCACAGTCGTGCATTGCTCCCAGGCCCTTACCTGGCGTGCAGAGCCTCTGGAGCTGGGTCAGTCGCGCTTCCTGCCCCAGTGCAGCCTGGGAAGGTCCCAGGCTGCGCTGTGGAAGGAAGAGGTGGGGTTCTCATGTGAGCAGGCAGCTCATGTGGAGCTGAAGCAGCAGGGAAGGGAGAGCCTCTCAGCAGAGGCTGCTCGCACGATCCCAGCACTGAAACAAAATTAGGTGCGGAAACGGCCCAAGTTTTAACCACAAATTCAAAAATGGCTTCTCTTCAACAGTTGTGAGGTTTTAAGCAATGAAATAATCTACAATGGCCATTGAGAATCAAGAGTCATGTGGGGTTAAACTATATAGAAGTCATGAGTATGAAATCTTAATATTAATTTTGGCCCACTGCACTAAAAAATGACATGGCTCACACAAATTATACCTTTTTTGTCTTTTGATGAGGACCTTGGAAACAACACACCACAAATATTATAAGTAGTCTGGGATAACAGGGCCAATCAAAGGCCAACCATGCTGTCTGCATTTCCAATTCAGAACTAATCAATTAAACTTGATTAACTTAAGATGAACCTAGATGTTAAGGGGAACATCTGCTACCTGAAATTAAAACACTTTCTCTCCACCAATGGGAGATATGTGCCTCAACAACCAGACTTTCAAATTAAATTTGTGCTTCCATGAAAGGCATGATAAATGAAGGTGAGGAAAAGTATGTGCTATGACAAACAAATGACAATTTTCAACACTTGAGGGAACATCTATTCAGAGTATCATACAGTTTGACTCTTTCTTGCCATCTGCTGGACATTCACATTTATTTCATTCTTAATGGATAATTTCCATATTGGCAAGCCTTCTGCACTTCAGATCATCACTACACATGTGTAGTTTGTGGGAGACAGGAACAGCAAATGTGGTGTGGTATAGTGTGTGAGAGGCGGCACCATCCAGTGTGTCTCACTGCAGGCTAAGGGCAAGAAAAAATGGAAGGCTTAAAGTTAAAGCAATTGACCTCAAAGGGGGAAGCCATTTATGCATTATATCTAGTGGATTTCTACTACTTTAATATATTTTAATACATTAATTCCCAATGTTCCCTCCACATACACATACTCATGACTTTTTTATGTATCACAGGAACATAATAAGTGGCTAAATATTTGCCAATACACTCTTCTTCCTTTATCTTCCCACTGTGACTTAGATCCAAAGTAAATAATGTGTAAGGGGTCTCGGTTAAAGTTACTTTCAGACTCTCCTCAGATCCCAGAAAAGGTTCTTCTGAGGGTCACGGGACATATCTCAATGACTTGGGGTGGGGTGTGGGTGACTAACTTCCAGAGATAGAGGAAGAATGGGGTTTCCTTTCCTCTACTTCAGAATGAACAACTTGAGATGATGCAAGTCACAGGCAAGGAGATTAGATGAGAGCTCTAGAATCAAAATCCCTTCCAAAAGTGAAACTCATTGGATAACCTTGGGCAACTCATTCTCTCTTTGCTTTACTTGCCTCACAGGTTGTTGTGGGGATAAAATGAATGAGCAGGACCTCTGAATACCAGTTTGAGCTCCTTCTAGGGAAGATGGGATGTGATTGTTATAAATAAATGAACACAGATTACTTAGATGAGCATTTCACAATATTTCAAGGATATATGTGCTTTTTCCATCAATGGATTGAAAGACATAAAAATGGACCAGAGTCAAAAACTTCCCTTGAAGTCCCTAAATTTATTTCTGAAGAGATCCTGAGTTCTTTTCTTCCTCTCTTATTCACTCACTAATTTCTACAACTTAAACAAGCCATGTAAAACAGACCAGAGCTACTGATGACAGCTTAAATGACGTATTCTGAAACCTAAGTTTCCCCTAGGTTTAACAAATGATATTCTAGCATGAGATACCAATCTGTTCAAGCAAATCTTAGTGAACAAAGAAATTCCATCAGCATTCCCGCATGCCATTCCTTCATGTATTTATCAGACTACAAAGAAACTGTGGTGTGTTTTTTTTTCTAAAGAGACCCTCTAGAAAAAAAAATCCATCAGATTTTGCTACATTGAGTTAATAATAAGGTCACAGAACCATTTTTGTTTCTTTAATCTGCAATTAATTATCTAATTACTGGCTAGCATAACCATTTTGTTTATTTCTTTGTTTTTCATGAAGAAATTTCCATTCCTCCGTTTCTGTGATCATCTAGAATAACCAGAAAGCACACAGACAGGTTAAACAGATTATGTCATATTCGGTTTAAAATGGTACCCATTAGCTGTATAGATTAGAACACACTGGAGATGGGGAAGCGTTTTTTTAAAAAATGGAAAGGAGTTCAGAAATAAAATCCTGGTCCATTATGAGCTGATTTCAACCCTTATTGAATTTTACTTCATTTTAAAATGCACAGATGTGGATTACACAGGCTAAAAGCCATATGAATCCTTGTAGACTCCTCTCTGAGTCTCCTGAGGACAGCCTGAACTTCCACTGAACTGGCCATTGAAATTAAAACACAAAGCATCTACTGTCAAGGATTCAAAGCACAAGAACCCTGGGAAAATACTCAGACCACTGCAAGGCATTGCATCATACTCCAGCAGTGTGTATCGCAAGACATTGCATCATGTACTGGGGTGGTGTGCAAAGGGTACAGGGTGGTGCGAAAAGGGTACAGGGTGGTGTGCATACCCTCGTAGCTCATTGGATGTAAATGTGTATATAGGGCAGCTACATCCAGGTCATGTTGTCGATTGACCAAACCTGGTGCCTGGCATAAGCTTTTGTCAGTCTGTTTGTGTTCTTGTACATATCGGAACCTTGAAGCTAAGATAAAGTGCCTCTTGCTTGGAAGAAAGCTTATCTGTGTGAGTATCCTTCTTAAGAAACATGGTTGCTGCTGTCAGTTTGCTGAGAACCCCTATTCGCTGTGTCTCCGTGGGGGTTGATTCTCTTATCTTCCTCCCAACATCTACAGCTACCAGAGACCATGTGAGCAGCTCCATACTCACCCCCAGCATACAGAATTTCTCCTAGGATATTGTCCATAATCCTCATCTTGGTGACTGTCCTCATCTGTTGCTTTCCCTCCACTCCCCTTTTCAGCACTTTTAAATATACCAAGCTATGTATGCTTGGGAAAGCCAACAGAAGACAAGAGCAACTTTGTACTGCTGATGTAAAATTATCTGTGAAGTATAGGATGCTATTGTTCTTACTCATTCTGACTGTTATACAGAAAGAATAATGAAATAACAGTTCCCAGAAATAAACTTTGTGGCTATTTTAAGCCATTCCTTACTTCACAATGAAAATATTGGCACACATCTGAGTCTGGTGTTTGATGTTTCTTAGAAATGTATTTCTTTTTATTGCCTTGAATAGGGGAGAACTACTTCAACAACCAATTCCCACCCCAGGACCCTTTGGATGTTCAGAGGGACTGCCAAAACAAAACAAACCCAAAGTTGTTCTGCACCCCATCTTCTCCCCAAAATCAAGGAAGTTGGCTTTAAAAATTATATTAAACATACAAGTAAAAACTTTCCCAATCTCCCCTTCTTGGGCAAGCTTCTAGAATGTGACCTCTAGAGTCTGTGTAAGCACTTAGAAAGGAATGGTGTGATCACCTGAAGTCAACATGGGTTTCTCAAAAACAAGTAATACCAGAGTAATCTCTCTCTCTCTCTCTCTTTATGATAGAGTTACAAGCTTGGTTGATAAAGAGAATGCTGTAGATATAACATATCTTGACTTCTGTAGGACCTTTGAAAAGGTCTCTCAAGACATTCTTGCAAACAAGCTAGTGAAATCTGGGCTAGACAATGCTACCATTTAGTGGATTTGTAATTGCTTGACTGACTGAACCCAAAGGGTACTCACTATTGGCTCCTCTTCATCTTGGAAAGAAGTGACTAGAGGGGTGCCACCAGGTTCTGTCCTGAGCCCAGTGCTATTCTACATCTTTATCAATGATTTGGATGAGGGAATAGGGGGCATTCTTATCAAATCTGCAGATGACATCAAATTAGGAGGGATAGCTAACACCCGAAAGAATAGGATGAGAATTCAGAATGATTTTAACAGATTAGAGAGCTGGTCCAAAAACAAAACAACAGCAGCAACAACAACAACAACAGAATTTCAACAGGATGAAGTGTAAGGTACTACATTCAGGTAGAAAAAATGATATGCGCAGATATAAGATGGGTAGCACCTGGCTTGACCACAGTACATGTGAAAGGGGTCTAAGAGTCTTAGTAGACCACAAGCTGAACATGAGTCAGCAATGTGATGTGGCAGCTAAAATAGCCAATGAGATTTACACTGGAGGACCTAGAGATTCCTAGATAAGTGTGCTCATGTAAAAAACAAACAAAAAAAACCCACGATTTTTATTTTAACTCACATTTTATTACTTTCCTGGGTGACTTGGTTTCCCCAACCATAATGAAAGTGGAGGGCTGATTGTTCATTGGAAGATATATCCAAAGTATTATAGGGCTTTATAGGTCATAACCAGCTTTGAACTGTATCTGAAACAGATTAGTGGCCAATGGACCTAGTCGAACAAAAGAGTCATGTGCTGCCTATAACCAGCCCAGTCAACAATCTGACTGCAGCTCTTTGGACTAGCCACTTAGGACTGAAGTTTTCAAACATTCTCCAAAGAAAGTTCCACATAGAGTAAGACACAGTAAACTAAGTGGGAGGTAAGTAAAGCCTATGTCACCACAGCCATATCCAACATCTCTAGGAGTAGGCTTGGCTGGTGTCCAAGCCTTAGTGGCTCTCCTGGCCTCAACAGAAACCAGAGTTTCCAGGCTCAGGCTTGAATCCAGGGATACTCCCAAGCTACAAACTTGTGTCGGGGCATGAAAAACACTCTTGGGGGCTATATATAGCCTCAAGGAAGGCCACACTTGCTCACCCCTGGTCTATGTAGAATGTTTCTTTTATTTTGTTTTTTAAATCAATGTACTATTCCTAGAGAGCCCATTTACAAAATAGTAATCAAAGCGCATACAGTAGTCAAAGTAGCCTTCATTTCAGTTAGCTGGAAACATATGGGTTAAAACTATACAGAAGTTAGATGCCCCTTTCCTCCCTCACTCAGTCCTTCTTAGTTTGTGAAAATAGTCAGGGAAGAAACTGGCAGACATGAGAGTTAGCAATAGCATGAGATCTTATCCAGGCTATCTCAGCCTGAACTTTTTATGAAAATTTACATAAAAGATATAGAAAGACACACCTAATTGCAAGGCAGTTTTCAACTATGTCAAAAATAAGCAGCTTCCCATGGATTCTGATGGTGATGGCGGTGGTGGAAACAAGCTCACCTATTCATGTGCCATGTGTGATGCTGCAAAACAAGGCTGGGGAACCTGTGGCCCTTTAGATCACAACTGCCATCACTCTTCACCATTGGTTATGCTGATGGGAGCTGTAGTTCAACAGCATCAGGAGACCCAAAGGTTCTCTGGCTATGTGATAAACCCATCACAGATTGCTCCAAATACAATCTGAATAAAGCTGGATGATGTATATCCTTTAAAGCAAAAATATATTGTAACATTTGCTCTGAGCTTTTTCTACCCTAATTCCTTGCATTAGTAGTAATTTCCCCCAAATGGTTAACCAAAGTAAATAATAGCTTTTCTATCATTTCCCTCATGCATCCAACACTGAATCAGCAGGGCTACCCTGTCCTAGAATTAGTTATTTTGGCATCGACTGCTGAGTAACACAGCATGTGCCATCAATTTATCTAAATGTGTTACAGCAGATCAATACTGAATCTGTAAAGCCATTTGTTCTTTGACTCTACATGGCAAAAAACATTGCCTTAAAAATAACTCAATTTTCTCCATCTCTAGGACTAAACGGAACATCAACACTATAAAAGTAAACACGTAGCACAAAAGAGCAGAGTGTTTGAAATATGTTTCTCTTTGTAGGCTATGGCACATATGGGAACATTTTATTTTTACAGGATCCCCTCCCTACTCCTGAGATGGGGGAGAAATGAAGTCACACATGCCTATGGAGTAAAAGGATATGTTAAAGTCAAATTGTGGTTCTCTTTGTTTCTCAGGGAGGTGCAGTGGTTTAGCTAGAGCTTTTGCCACCCGGGGGCGGTCCCTGAGTTTGCCGCCCCTCTCAGAGGAAGGAGGACCTATCCAAAATATCTAATAAAAATGGCTCGATTGGCATTGGGTGATTGGGCTCTGATTGTTCGCATTCAGAGGGCGTGCTCTGCCTGTGCTCAGAGACACACCAGCATTCCTGCAGCAATGAGCACCCCCTCTCCGCCCCCCCCCGCTCAGAGGGTCAGCTGGGCTGGGCTCATCCTCAGTCTCAGAGGTGAGATGGGGGAAAGATGGGCGCCTCTCCCCACCTCCCCGGGGCCTCTCCTTTCTTCTCCTCTTTTCTCCCCTCCCTCCATCTCTGCCCGATCCAGAGGTCTGCTGGTGTCAGCGCTGCTGCTTTGGCTGGAAACAGGTTTGACTCCAGATTGGGAGGGAGAGAGGAAGGGGAGAGGGGGAGAGGGGGAGAGGACAGCCCCCTTTCCCGGGATGGCATATCCCTCCAGCAGACCTCTCCAGGAGGCTCCAGTGCCCATCTAGTCACTAGACATCTGCCAGCATGTGGTGGGTGACCCAGAGCCGCCCCCCAAAACACCCTGCCCCCGCCCCCCCTCAGTACTGGGGAGATGAGGCTATATCACCAAAACTCAGTGGGAAAACAACTAATCAGGTTTCATGGCAGAAGAAGATATAACCCATTGTGTGTGAGGGGCCTGATATAGTCATCACACAGCTATGCACACATGCATTTACCTGTCCCTGTCTTCAAACATAAGAATACAACAAGCAAAGGCAATATGCTGTGTTAGCATTAAAGAAGTCACGTCCTAAGCTAAACTCCTTTTATACATGTACAACAGATAATGTTCTCTTCTTACACATCAGAACACATTGGTACTCTAATCCAGAGATTCTTAAATAATACACAGAGCTGCAGAATCTCATCAATCAGATGGACTGTGCTATCAACTTATAGCACTAGTTTTCTTCTTCAAATCCTTCTCTGAAACATGACTTTTCCACTAAGGCTTTGCCTAATTCCCCTCTTTCTCTCTGCATTCTCTCACACAGATAGCATCACCATCCAAGTGCATTTACTGTTTAAAGTACAGACAAACAAAGCAAAACAAAGGGGAAAAAAAGCAAAATATCAGAAAATATGCAAGGGAAATGTTTTATGAATTTGGAAATTGAGATTAGGAATTAATACAAGGTTTGTCTTCATTAGTTGATTGTTGGCATTAATAATACATTTAGATGGTGTGATGCATAATGGTATCATCCCTCTTTAACAAAATATAATAAAATGCTTTTGAAATCCACAGCAGATTGTGTCATAAATATTGTTAATAGCATGTCATTTATTCTCTATCTGTAATTAAAGCCAGCATCCTACATGCTACACTGCAAAAATCACAGGCATGAGCTGCCACCTTCAGAAGCTACAGGTTCAAATGAGCACAACAGTTGGTCATACTGCACAATCCCAAGTATATCTACCCAGAATTCAATGCAACTACTCTAAGGTAAGTACAGGACAGCAGCTTTAATCTGGTTTTCTGCACTATTTATCCTCTGAAAAAAGTTTCCCTGGAGTATCAAGTCTAGAAGTGATGCACTCTCTCTCTCTCTCTCTGTACACACACACACACACACAGAAGAGAGAGAGAGAGAGAGAGAGAGAGAGAGAATATGAGGCAAATTCTATGCAGTCTAGACCATAAAAACAATTACTTCACAAAAAATTATATAAAAATAATCCTCATTTACCTTTAGTATTACCCCATATTCTTTGGCTTTCATACAATAGAAAGAATGAGACAACAGACCAATGCAACTGTGTTGTACATCAGGAATAAAGGTTTTCTTATGATGTGTACCATTTTTAGAAAGAGTAAGATTGTAGAAGTTTTGCTATAGCTTCATCTCATTCCATCATATAACTGAACAATTTTTCCTGCTCTGTTGCAACTACATTTCAATGAGCCAAAAGTGGTGGCACTGAATTTGCTGCAAATCTGAATGCAAGAAAATGTCATCTCTCCTTTCAGAAGATCAATAAACAATGGTTCCACAGTTCTGTGATCAAATGGAGCCTATTGGCTAGTGCCAGTAACGTTACTGCAACAAGGGAAGGTGTGATTAAAGACTACATGAGTTGTGTCAGTTGTAACTAGATTACCCTTGTGTAATGCTGGTGCATCAACTATAACCATTTCAAGAGAATGACAATGGTTATGTGCACCTTAGTTGCATGCACCATGTCTGGGCTTCTCTAACTTGCTCTACATAGCACATCCTATAGTATCAGACTAACTACAGTTAATCTGGAATGTGGGAGTCAGTTTCATAAACCAGGATCAGCGCTAACGATATGATATGTCTCATGTAAACCACTGTACTGGTTTATAATTTATTTCTTTTTTGGGGGGGAGGTCCAGTTTTTTTATGCTCAGTGATACTTCCAGTGATTTCAGTGATTCCTAGCGCTACCAATCAAAACACATTGTGCGGCTATACCATTTTCCTCTCCTTGATGAATTTTCTCTGCTATGGGAAAAGTTTAGATGCATCAGGTGGGTTACAAATTCCAGACGTCACATGTACACCATTACATTCCAGAAGTGGTGACAAGATGATTGGACAATAAAGGCCTTCTTTGGAAGCACCCCTATTCTTTGTACATTTTTTTTCAAAACCAGTACCCAATCTAAGACACAGCATTTTTATGTTTCACATTAGATCTCATAATGTAGGGTAGAATATATATGTTTTAATAAACTAATAAATCAGTTTTATATTTTAATATTATGAAAGTCAAGGTGCACGGTTGCTAAGGATGGTCAAGTTGCACACATCACTGAGGCAGACAAGCCCCCTGTTTCTTTGTCAGAAGAAATATAATAAAATTAACTAAATAATTAACAAATTGCTTTCCTTCCAGTTCCTTGAGGCAGCTGCCTCACTTTGAATAGTGACATATATCTGGCCTTGTATATTCCCCCTCACTACATACTTGGTCACAGATTCACTCATCTGTGTCATTTGGATGTAATACTAAAAGGTAACACATAATCTCAAGAGAGTAAGTATCTGCTAGGAACTTACAGACAGAATTCTTGTGGTTGCTGTCTTTATTAGGAAGCATCTTGACTCCTCTTGACTTCAACTCAATTGCCTTTTTTACTGTAAAAGACAAAAAAGTGAGAAAGTATTAGAAAAATACTAGAAACATATGTTGCATTCATTGCACTCAGATTTGAAAAAAAAACCCTGATATGGGCACAGATTATTTTTATATAAATGAATAATTCATTGGATCACAATTGAAAATTATATTCTTTGGAAATAATATTTCCCATGCCAAAGCTTTACAATCATTTCTTTGGACAAAAAAAAAAAATATCATTTTTAACATCTGAAAATGGATACAGATATTACCTATTGTTAAGTCCAATTATTGCACTGCGAGATTTAAAACATGTTCAGCTCTCTTCCTGAATCATCAGCACTTAATCTGGATTGCATTTCTTCCATAACGCTTCATTTTTTCACAGTTTACTGGTTATAAAGATTCATGTGTCATGATGATGGAATAAAATAGTCACTGCTAGAACTCTAAAATCCATACTTTATGGACCTCAGCACAAAATATGGTATCAGACATAAAATGTGTAAGTGCAGGGGTACATATTCTTTTCCCCAGATTTTTGCCAAGCAGCTCTGGCGATGGGATGTCATGAAATTTTACACACATGCTGACCAAACTATCATTTAACTGAACTTCTAATCTCTTTCCTGAGGGACCATTCTGTCAGAAGCTCAGTTTTTATGACAGTATGGTCATTTTGAGAAGAGGGACAATGGGAACAAAAAAATGGTAGGCAAGAATGTTACTTCACCAGTTTTCCACCTGACATTTTTCTAATTCAAAGTGATCCCAAGATCACCCCCCTCCAAGAAGCTTCCAAACTCATGTTCATTCTTCACTTAAAGTAAATAAATTCTTCAGCCACAAGAGTTCACAGAGTGACTTTCAGCTCAGTCAGAAAGCAAGACAGTTTCTGATTGCAGACTTATAATCATAGAATCATAGAAATGTAGAGTTGGAAGAGACCACAGGGGCCATCCAGTCCAACCCCCTGCCATGCAGGAACACCCTCAAAGCACTCCCGACAGATGGCCATCAAGCCTCTGCTTAAAAACTTCCAAGGATGGAGCTTCCACTACACTCCGAGGCAGCATATTCCACTGCCAGACAGCGTTGACTTGTCAGGAAGTTCTTCCTGAGGTTCAGATGGAATCTTCTTTCCTGCAGCTTGAATCCATTGCTCCTTGTCCTGGTCTCTGGAGCAGCAGAAAACAAGCCCTCTCCTTCCTCTACATGGCATCCCTTCAAATATTTAAACATGGCTATCATTTTCCCTCTTAACCTTCTCTTCTGCAGACTAAACATACCCAGCTCTCTAAGTCTGTCCTCATAGGGCATGGCTTCCAGGCCTCTCACCGTTTTGGTCGCCCTCCTCTGGACTTGCTCCAGCTTGTCAATATCCTTCTTGAACTGGGGTGCCCGGAACTGGACACAGTACTCAAGGGTAATGCAAGGGTCCCATCCCCCTCAAGAAAAAAAATGGAGGCAGGAAGGAGGGAAAAAATCCCAACATCACACATCAATGTTAAATATTTCTTTTAATAACCAGCTCAGATGCAGATAGACTGCTCATAATTCAAAAACACTACTTTGAAAACATGCAAGGGAAATTGTCTGGAGTCAAGAACACCATTGGAAATACAGGATGAGAAAGCATTTTGACTTCCCTTTATCCTACCTATGCTCGGTTTTTCTGTTGTCAAACAAACTCCCACAAAGTGAGATCCAATAAAAAAAAAAGTATACTATTACATTCACTAAGAGGCAGAATCTTATGCTGTGAACCGCACTTGATCCAGAATGCAGGTTAACAAGAACCTGTAAAAGGAAGCAATTTTGCTCCTGTTCTGCCTTCCTCTCCAACTTCCTATACCAGTTGGATCTTCCAACTCGCTGGAACAGATTTTCTGGTTGTTGCAAACATAAACCTTTGCTTATTTCATTTTTGCATACAAGAACAGAAAGAAGGAAGGGAGGAAGCGAAGGAGGGAAGAAAGAAAAAAAAAGAAAGGAAGGAGAAGGAAAGGGACCTTTCCCCCTCATTCCCAAAGGACTGAGGACAAGATATCATGCCAAGTACATTAACAGGTTGTGCTATATCCTCTCCAGGAAACCATTTAACCATCTCATCAGCATTCCACATAAAAAACAAGAGAAGATCAAAAAGGAAAACTGAGCTCTGGAACCACATATACCAAACCCCCAGCCCTCTACACAACAGAACACTAGACAGAATTTCTCCAGAAAAAGGAAAAAATTGATACTTATGGGATGCAGTTTACTTCTCTAAAGAAGAAGAAAGAAAAGAGAATCTCTCTTTTACTTCACGCCTCAATGGCTCACAACAGAAACACCAACCAACTTGGACAATTATATTGGAAACTTTTCCAGCCCAGTAGAGGAGTCTGTCCTCTCATGAGACCTAGCCTTCTGCCCTTCAAAACCAACAAACGATTCAGTTCTGTGGTGACTTGGAGGCCTTCTTCAACTGTCTATGACTCAAGGGATATTTCAGGGAAAGTGATATCAGCCAGGCCAACAACTCACAAACATCATTTCAGTCTATACCATGTGACAATTGTCACTGTAAGGTCATTGTATCAACACACAAGAATATATTTCCAAGTGCTACAGAAAGAAGAACTCTACATGGACACCCCCCCCCATGTGCTGGAACATGGAACTGGATCTCTCATAGAATGCTCTTGTTGAAATAATCAACAAGAGACAAAGCACTACACTTTTATAGTGCTATCATTCCACTTTCAACATCCTATGGAATCCTGGGGTTTGCAGTTTAGGGAGGGGCCTTTAGAATTCTCAGCCAGAGAGCTCTTTAGCCTCAAGAAACTACAAACCCCAGAATTCCATGGGATGTTGACAGTATAATAATAGCACTATCACAGCGTAGTGATGAAAGGCCCATAATTTACCACACAGTCTCATTTATACGGAATAAGATGCCATCCACAATCTCAAAAATAATCCTAACATTATTATACAAAGGGGGAGCTATGGCCATCATGAACAAGTCAGACTACCATTAATCCATTTGTAGAAGTATGAAGAAAGACAACGGCCCTTTTCACATGGCATTTGCCATGTGAAAGGACGCCTGGAGCATTACACGATTGTGAGGAGCAATCTGCACGATGCACTCACAATTGCATGACGCTCCAGGGTAGGGCAGGCACCACACACACACTTTTTCATTTTTGGCTTTCAGCCGAAAATGGTGCGTGATCGCACATTGCTCCAGGGCCTCACGTGGACTTGCTGTGTGTGCGGAGCCTCTGGAGCCACAGCGGTCATGCTTCCTGCCCCAGCGCAGCCTGAGAAACTCCCAGGCTGTGCTGCAGAAGGGAAAGGCAGGACTCTCACGTTACCTCCTCGGGAGCAGGCAGCTCGTGCGGAGCTGAAGCAGTGAGGACGTGAGAGCCTCTCATTGGAGGCTGCTCACACTATCCTCACACCGAAAAAAGGTAAGGTGCGGAAAGGGCCAATGGCTTCATGGTATACTACATATATTAATATAAGAATCCTTACTATTGCTTGTATAACAAAAGGAATCTTCCCAAAGAGAATTTTGATCCCAAGGAAACTGACTCGGGATAAGCAGATTTACTGATTTCACACATCAAAACTTACTGACAACTGTAAAAAATTATTATGTGCAAAATCCAATGTTTTTGTGCAAGCCCATTATATTGTGCACATACAACTTTTTAATATAGAAATTTATTTAACTTAAGACACTTTCTGGGGAGTACAAATGAAATTTCTGGGAGCAAAAGGGGCCAAAGTATCATTAAAAAATGTTGAGATGCATCAAAACAGCTTTTTCATTAAGAACGAGAAAATATGCATCATTACTTTTGCACTGGTTATTCAGGAACAGTGGTAAAATAAGGGTTTGGGAGGGACTACTGGGTCAAAAGGCATAAGATGGATGGCAGTATGGGATTCCAAACTATCTCTGATTTGGTACTTACTCAAGTGATTAGCTTTTAGTGAATACTTGGAAAGGTTTTTTGGGGGTTTTTTTTAGGAGGGTACAACGGATCAAGACATCTAAAAGAGGCAGGGATGGATAAAGATTTCTTTCATCTACAAAAGGGGCAGCCACTTAGGGCAGCCTAAGAAAGCTCCTGGATGAAAACATGAAGATAAATTGTTTTAGAGATTTGGATATTAATTTTAATGTCTTGCTGGTAATTATGAAACTTTCTTATATTTTTGTCAGTAATGTACTCTCTGTAATAGCATTTTGCTGAACTTTGTATATTCTACATATCTTTTGGGTATTTTAATATATTTGTTTTGGCCTTTGGCCAATACAATAAACTCAAATTCAAAGATGCTTTCTGTTGTTAAAATAAGAATAACCTTCACACTGTTGGCATCTGAGCTATACAGTTTTGATAAATATAAAAGGAGGGGAAGAAAACACTTGCCAATACTAAATTGGACCTCAGTTTCTATAATGAGTGAACATTGCAGGTCTTTTTACGGGTGAATTTCTGTTTCCTCATCAAAGTACCATGCTCTAGTAAAGCCTCATTTAAATGAATGACACATGTTCCAT
This sequence comes from Ctenosaura bakeri, assembly GCA_948474755.1. NCBI lineage: Eukaryota > Metazoa > Chordata > Lepidosauria > Squamata > Iguanidae > Ctenosaura > Ctenosaura bakeri. The sequence goes on from CAOLHI010002160.1 coordinate 133,140, forward strand.
TAGAAAGCCATGGAAATCAGACAACTCTGGGTTTTTAAAAATCATGCTGGCAGTTTCTGTCAATATGTTTGAAGTGCCTCAACTGGTATTAATGTTCTCATTACTGAATTTCATAGAGGACATAAAAGCATTATTGCTGCTTTATATTGTTCTGTCTATGAGAGATAGAGAGGGCAAGAAATTACAAGCCTTCAACACATTTCCTTCCACCACAAATGCCTGATTTATCTATTGCAATCTAAGAGACTTTCTATTTTTTTCCCTTGGTAACTGTTCATTATTATTTCCTAAGCAGATTGATTATCAGTATTGAGGGCTCATGTATTGCCTACAAGGTGATAATTTACCTCCGTGCTGTGCCACAAGCAATGCTGTACACATAGTATTACTTCCATTTTTCCTCATGCCATGTATATGAGAAAAATAACCACCATTCCAGCACATCAACAAGCATGCACACATAGGCACACACGTACCAGTCCTCTAAGAAAAACCTTCTCAGATAATCAGAAAATTGATACCAGATGGGAACTGTGCCAGAATGATAACAACAACAGCAACACAAATTAAGCATGTCACAGAAGGGATTGTATTATTGTTCCGGCACCAGACAAATGAGGAACCTGAAGGCTGCCTCAGAGGATATGTTACTTATTGCATTAGAAACACTACCAAACTAATCCAAACGGAAACTTACAAACACTGTCTAGTCACATTTGCAAAGTTATTCACAGGAATAAGTACTTTTTATGAGGCACTCTACAAGATGACACAATTTCATTTATGTATCGCAAGGCTCAAGCCTTTATTACAGAATTGTCATTTTTTTTTGTGCACCCACTATCATATTGCCCTTGTCATATTTAAAGAGGGAAGGGTTTTAGGAGGCTGCTTGCTGGTTGAGAGCTCTCTCTCCATATTTGTCACTTACCAAGCTCTACTGCCTTTTTCTTTTTACTTTTACATTTATGCAAACGTACATACTCCTACATAAATTGCCATACATGTTACATCATAGAAGCTAGTGAGGGAAAGCACATTCATATCTATACAATCCCAGATTGAAAAAAAATAGGTTTCTTGATTATCAGAAAACCCTGTCGGAAAAGTAATAGACCAATGAGAATTCTGCACAATTTTCCCTTGGGAATTGCATGATCCAAAGTGGCGTGGGGAAATTATTCTGTGGAAAAATACATGGAGGTGGAGATGGTGTGTGTTCAAAAACAAGATTTGATGCTCAACCACGGAATAAAGAGACCAGACACAAAGTTGGGATAACCAAAGGCCACTTTATTTTGACTTGTTTTATTTAAATTGTATTAGCCTGAAAAATACAAGGAGGGGACATAATATGGTTCCTGTTAAATTCACTACATGACAACTTCCTCAGCCTACCCACAGGCAATAACACCTCAGCTCCAGATTGCTTTCATTGCTTCCCAGTCCAGCATCTTGGAAGGTAACCTAGGGCTATAAACGTGAGAGCCTTATTCCGAGGTTAAACTCAAGTGTAGCATTCTTCACTGACCCCATGATATATATGGCCCTAAAGAGATGGTTCCAGAGCCTTACCCTACACCAAAGGGGTGCTAATAGGTGATCACCTAAGTTTTATTCTCCCCCATTATCTGCTATAGGACAATATGTTTAACGATACCACTTGGAGCCAATTTACCCAGTTCCATCAAATAGAGTACGGGATGGAGGAGGAAATGAGAAAACAAGGAAAAAACCTATCTGGCCCCAAAGTGACCAGATTAACTCTCACTGTGTTGTGGGCAGGAGGGGATCCACATCAAGTACCAAATGACAGGTATACGGGGTGAACTGCTTCACTGTCTCTTTTGTCCCTATCATGTGTCTTGATTTGACACTTAGCACCAATGAAACATAACACTCTGGTCTCATTCTACAGAAACCATCAAAAACTGATGCTTCCCTGCAGCATTTGTTGCATGAGTCCAGATAACTATTATGTGAAGAAATCAGATTTGTTATGTAAAAATGCTGTTTCCTGTGCCAAAAACTCCCACAGTTTTCTCTGCAAGACTTAGGAACATTTGAATGTATGGACAATAGTGCAGAAGAAAATGTGTTTTCTTGGACAACATGGAACAAAGACATGCTTGCATGTGAGGATGAAACAGTCAAGGATTTACATCCATAACATGTAAACGTTCCACTGGCCCAGTCAGTCTTCTCTCTGAGAAACAAGGCAAGTGGCAACATTGCAACAGTGATTGGGATCCTAAGAGTTACTATTGATGCCCCAAATTCATCAAGGTATCAATATTCTTAGTTTCAAAAGGAGTGTGGCTACATAAAATTGTTGTTCAATACACACTATTTCAAGCCTACTTTGCAAATAATGGGAGATAAGCAGAGAATTGCAAGGGAAATCCAGCTTTGTGACAAGGCTTCATATCACCTCTTTCCTGCTACAGTGCCTTCCATCTACTGAAAAACAACTCCCCCCTACACACACACACACACACACAAATCAGGAGAGGCTGCAGCTGGGAGAAGGGGAAGTGGGTGTAACTGGAGTAGGGAAGACAAGAAATAGTGTTTTTGGCTAATTGTTTTATTATACAACTACTCATTGTAATCATATGTTTCATTTTGAGATAAACTAGTATTATAAGATATTACTTTTTAAAAGCAAAAATACAGTAACTTCCTTTGCAGTCTTCTACTCCTCCTTCTCCGATTTTTAAAGGAGGGCTTAATGAACCAACTTCAATTTTAATGGAACATATTCAAATTTTAAATATGTCAGCAGACCAGTCCTGATAATGGACCTATCTAGAGCTGGTGAAGAGACCAAGAGAAATAGTCCATTTCTGCATGATGGCACTCTCTTGTGTCATCCCATCATAATTCTGGCAGCACCTTTGCTGGGATGGGAGTGCATCCCCAATGGTCCCCTCTTCACCCAGCCATCTCCCTGTAGAAGGGGGCATGAGGGACATGCTCCTTTCTTTCCCACTGCATCTGGCCTTCTTCCCTTGCTGCAGTGGGGAAGCAAGTGCATGATTGCACTGCCAGCCTTTCTGCATGGTTGGCAGCAATGGGAGCCTCACACGAAAAGGGATCATTGACAGAGTTTTTCCGTCAATGATACACCCTGTAATTAGTATGGCTGGGGACACAAGAAGGGTGGGATAATGACAACATCATGTAGAAGTGTCATCATGATCCCACTCCTTTCACATTCCCATGCCAGGAAGGTGCTGTCCCGCGGAAAGGGCCATAGTCTTTCCTGTGTCAGTTACAAATTCTCTAATTGTGGTTTTCACAATTGTGGTTTTCACAATTAGGGGCTAGGGGATGCTGTTGTTTTTTTTAACCGGTGTTTTTAAGAGTTTTAAAATCTTTCAAATTGCATTTTATTCTTTTAGTGAGCAATAATTGTTTTCCTACTGCATATAGTTTAATTTTATTTTAATATTCACTTCTGTAGGTTTTTAATTGCATTTTAAATTATGAACCAGTTTGAGTCACAACTTTTGGGAAAAAGTGGGACATAAATATCATCATCATCATTATCATTATCTTCAGCAGCAGCAGCAGCAATGTTTCCTTATAGTTCAGAAGAGTGAAGTTGGAGATAGAGATGGATTCCAATGCAAAAAGAAAAAAAAGTTCTACATGCTTCAGCAAACTTTTTATTCCGAACTCACAATACCTACATGTGAAATTAAACAACCAGGTCGGGTAAACCTTTCCTAGGTAAACAAAACATGTTGAACTTTCTAGAGACCTCTTGAAAGCTTCTTCAAAACACGTCCAGAGATTATTCCTCTTTTTTAAAAAAGAAAATCAACCCAAACATATAATGTGGCCCTCCACTTTCCCAAGGGTATGGGGAACAGAACCCTTGGTGAAAGTGGAAAAACCACAAATGACTTCCCCCCAACCCTCTCCCATTCCCTTTCCTTTTGAGTGCTGGGGCCAGGGACAAGAGAATGGGAGGGGGAAACTCGAGAAGGAATTCTCATGCACGTGCCCCCCCCATTCCCTTACATTTTGCCTTGGTGTGCATTCTCAGCACAGGGACCAGAGGCAAGGGAATAAGAGGGGAGAGCTCCAGAGGGGAGAAGGAAGGTGCACATGTGCCTCCTCCTGTTTTCTTGCCTTTTGTCCAGTTGCTTGACTTCCTTCTCTATGCCCACAAAACACAATGGAATGGGAGGAGGACAACGGGGGTGGGGGAAGCATACACATGCTTCACAAATAATCAAATCTGTGAAGGTCAAATCTGCAAATGTGGAGGGAGGACTGTAGACCTATGCATTTTTTTAACATTATGGGTATGGGTGGTGAGGCCAGATTATCTGCTTTCCCTTTCCTCTCTCTTTTGCTGTTGATATATGTTCATTAAGGAATTCTGGCAGCAGATGCTCTTTATCTTGCCTGCTGTAGCCAATCCCACAAAGCTATAGTAGGATTGACTACATAAGAATCCCATTTTTCCCAGCTCAAACTTCATCGGGTTTTTTTTTGTCACAGACATGTTGCTGCAACCCATACATCCTTCACTATCTTCCCAATGGTGTTGCTGCTAACAATCCTCCAGCTAAGCAGAGGATGAAAAAGAAAAGGAAGGGTTGGGTGGGTGAAACAAGATTTTGTAAAAAGGAGCTTCTTTGCTAGAGGCTTTATTAACCAAGGTATGCCTGCATTTGTTACATTCTTCAACAGACATCACTTATGTTTTTGAACAGTGCTCATATTGTACGAATGACGACTCTGTACATATGTGTGTCACCCAGTTTATTGTTCTAATTTAGAAGCCAATGTTTCATGTTAAAAATATGACTATCTTCACCAAAACCATATGGCTAGGAAGACTCACAGCTTGGAAATAACTAGTTAATTAACTTGCTACATTACTCACTCATTAGATGTCTTTTAAATCACTTAACCCACTAGATTTCCTGATTAAGGTGAGGTTAATCCTATACTTTAATGAGTTAATTGATTTCAGGTCATTAGGATTCATCAGGGAGGCTTGGTTCTTCTTCTGCCAGTTTGAGTAAGACAATAAATCAGGGAGGTGTCAGAAGAAGTAAGATTAAGACCCATGTTGCTAAGCAAGCTGATCTGCCTACACTGGGGAAGCAACTGAAGAATGGAGAGAATGAAAAATAAATGATTCCTGGCCTCAAACAGAAGAATGTTGTCTGTGTGTGTCAGTGTGTAGTTTGCGCAATAGAAGGCACTCAAGCATTCAGAGTCCGTTCAGAATGTCAGACTTTGAGGCTGAAAGACTGACGTTCTCCCCACTGCCCAGTATGGAGGTTGCTGGAGTCCTTCTTGGGTGCCTAAGAGGGTGCACTGTGACTGTCTGGGAAACAGCCATAAGATCATTGTAATTTTGAGGAGGTATAGGATATGGTCTGACCTTAGCTTGTTCCTCCATGCTCTAAGTTCCTCTGTGCTCTAAGTTTCTCCATTCTACTCCTAAGTAAGGTCTAGAAAGGCCTTCTGGCTTGCTCAGCACACTGTATTTTGCTTTGATTTCTGTATTTTGTTTTGATTTTTCTTTGATGTATTCTGTATGCTTGTTAGCTTAAAATGTAGACAAAACAAAGTTGCAGGTGGTGCTGGCAAATAAGCACCTGCCTTTGGTTCAGGACAACTATCCAATTAATACTAGATAACAGTGCTGGGAGGAAACCAATAGGTAACCACTTAATTGGTGTCCTTGGCAGCTGTGATGAGTTTAGCTCATCCTAGATGTCCACTTAACTGGTGACCTTGATAGTTAAAAGGAGTTTAGCTCATCCCAAGTGTGTAAACAATCACAAAGTTCCCATGAGAGATGGCCAAGTTCTCCCTAACCAAAGAGCATATCCCGACTGTGCTTTCAGTAGGAGCTCAGTATGGGCTTACAGCTGGAGTGCCATGCAGGTGGCTAAACAGAGGGGTTTCCTTTGCTGCTTCATTCTGGGCTCCTGGGTGGTTGATTAGAGGAATCTTGCTTGCGGTGAGAAATCCATCTCTATGTTATTAGGCATCAATAGGTTTAGGTGGGTTTCATCTGTATGCTATAAGTGGATTTCAACTGTATTCTAATACTGCTTGTATGCTGTGGGTTTCGTCTGTATGCTAATATTGCCTGTATACTTACGTTATTTAAATTGTTTGCTGTTGAATAAAGTTTGAGGATTTTCCACTACAACTGGTCTCTTTTGTTGCCTTGGATCCCTGAAGCAAACCCTTTGTCTTTGGTGGATTGGCCATTTGACTTTGGCAAACAGTGAGTGTCTTTTGTTCACCTCATCAGTTGATTTTCTTCTGGTTTATATAGTATTATATATTACCATATAATATATCCTATTGTGTTCACTGTATGAAATATAATCTGGTATTTATTGTGTAACTTATACAAAATAGTTTATTATTATTTAGGTTGCACTGCATTTAGAGATGTATTGCATTAAACTATTCACTTTCATAAGGGAAAATTGATAATTTAATCAATTTTCTCCCCACTGCCAGAACTATGCATTTTTTGTAGTAGTTTCATATGAGAAGCAAGTCTCCAGTGGCAGGGTGGGAGTGCAGTGAAGATCAGAACGAGTACAGCATTCCACAATCCTCTCTCAGCTTATCCCATCTGCCTCCACAAGCCATCAGGAGGTGTGGGGGAGAGATGAGTGAGGATTGTTGTATGCTTTATTCTGTGTATATCTTATACATTTACAGCTTTGAAATAAATGAATACCAATGTATTGTGATGTAGAACTTGTGTCTTCAGAGATTAAAAAGACACATGTCTGAGGCCCTTTCCACACGGGGGTATTAAAGCGGTGTTGCGCAACCTCTGACGGAGGCCGTCTACACCGTAAAATGGATTGAGGCGGACTACTTTTGCATAGTTCCACACCACAATCCATGCTAGGGTGACCGGAAGTGACAGCACCGCGTGCTTTTTAAAAACCACTTTCAAAGAGGTTTTTAAAAAGCATGATCGCAGCGCCCGGTGTGGATTTGCAGGCACGCACAAGGGCGTGCCTGCAGATCTGCCGGGGGTGGGCTTTCTGGCTGGCGAGCTCCTCCGGTTGGTAGAGAGCCTCCGCCAGTCGTAAGCTGCCATTTTGGGCACCGCAGGATGCCACGGGACGCCAAGGAGTGTGGAGCAGCGAAAACACGCTGCTCCACATGGCGACGGACTCAGGTAAGCTCCATTTCAGGATGTCTCAGGACATTTTTTTCCTTTACGTGTGGAAAGGGCCTGAATGTTAGGCAGTGTGAAAGCACAAGTCTTCTATATGGTTCTGGGCATTTACTCAAACTAACTCAAAATAAGGATGTTGCAGGAAAACTCAGGCAGAGGAAATAATAAATGGGTGATATACTACAGAATGATGGCCTTGATAGAAGCCTAGCACTGTAACTAGTACTTAATAGTTACAGAAGCTCTTAATCAAACTGAATCATACAGTTTAGGTAGGCCCCTCCCTAAACTGAAAACCTCAGGATTCCATAGGATGTTGAAAGTGGAATAATTGCGCTATAAGAATATGGTGTAGAAATGGCCTTAGTGACCTCATACAAATGCCTAATTGCACTCTTATTGGATAACTGGATAATTACTGGCCAATTAAACTTATTGTTAATTGACTGATAACAGGCTTCCAGATAAAACCTAAGAGACTTTTCTTTCCTGTATAATCTTTACCAAATAATAAAGCTTTAAAGCTTTATCAAAGAATAAGAAAGAACTTCAGTCCAGAACCTATTTACTTTAATCAGATTAGATTTCAACCATTGAGTATATTAATAAAACACTTTGTAAAATATCTATCTGGATTAGATAAAGAATCTATGATCTTTGTTACAAAAATTTAAAATTTAAAAATGCTTTTAGAACATCTAGATATCAAGAAAGTCTGGTTGAACTTCAAAGGACTGCTCTTAGTCTCAGATCAGAAATGTGCAGAACAAAACATACATATTAGAAAATCTGCATCTTAAAGTACGCTGCTTAAAATGAAAATGTATGAAAGGGAGATATTAATGAATTTGATAAGCATGTGATTCAAAACCCTGGAACACAGCAGAACACAGTTCTTTATATTATTAATGGCAACAACAATATACTTTCAGTATCTTAATAAAATTAGGATAGCCAGACATTTTCCCCCTTTCTTTTTAAACCAAGAGGCATACTTTCTAGTTATTTATTACAGAATTTTGCCATAGCTGCAAAATCTGTTCTACTTCTGAAGGTCTTTCAAATCTTAACAAGGATTTGGACAACTAATTGACTTTTCTATAGAATGTTTAGCAGAGGGTAAATCCTTTAACAATATGTAAAAAAAAAATATAACAAAGTGGTAGGGAACAATGCTTTGCAGAGCTTTCCACATACTTTACATGCATGGATTGTTTCTTTCAGGTGAAATGGATGGGGACCTGCAAATACACACAGGAGCTCTGCCAGTTTATCAGCATATAAACAGATAAGAAGAATTCTGGATTGGGCTGGGTGATACACACAAACACACTCTCTCCACAAAATAGATAAGAGTTTACTTCCCTCTTCTACCAAAAAATGTATTTCACCATATAGTTTGTTTTCTTTTGTGCAGTTTTTTTTCCTCCACCAAAAAGTCATTCCTCCAGCTTCCATTATACACAGTGTTTGACTGTGGGATTATCTATTTGTTAAAGCCTGAATTATTCAAAGTAATCAAACAGAAAAGGAAGATAACTTGTGGTACATAATGATCAAAACATTTCATGTCTCTTTGATCCATTTTTTTTGTGCTATTTGACCACAATACATCTGACTTAAGCATCTTGTGGTAGAGATCACTGGCATTCACTTCAAAGTCACCTGTGTGCTAAGGGATCCAATTGTAAAAAATTGGAGTCTGAGAGTCACATCACCTATAATAAAGCTCTTGGGGTTCACATTCATGTGGTGGAGGACTTGGAGCCAAATAGAATAAAGAAGCACAGAGAAAGACAGATTGCGTGCTTCTGGGTTTACTGCCAATGTGAGAACCTCCCAAAACTTCCAGAAAGCCTCTGGGAGGACATGAAAAAAGAGGCAGCACAGAAGTCTTCTCTTGGAGTTCTGAGACCAACATGTAGGATACTGGGAAAATCTGAGAAGAATGCTACATTGCTACTTGGCTTTTGTTTTTTTTTTTAAGAGCAGCTCTAGTGCAGTGGTTCTCAACCTGTGGGTCCCCAGATGTTCAAAAACTTCAGCTCCCAGAAGCCCTGAGCATTGACCATAGTGGCTGGGGCTTCTGGGAGCTGAAGTCCAAAAACATCTGGGGACCCACAGGTTGAGAACCACTGCTCTAGTGCATCACCAAACTACAAATCCCAGGAATACACAGGGTACAGCCATAAGAGTTAAAGTAGAAGCATAGTGCTGTAGCTGCATAGTGTGCAAGGGCCCCCAGATCTCTCCATTTGTACTTCTGAACTGTTCTAGGCTGCCTCCCCTTTCTAGCCCAAATGTGGGAGAAAGAGAACTCCTAAAAGCAAGTGTGTGCGTACTGTAACTAGTAAAACAAAAATACTGGAAAGTTTCAATATGGCGGATATAAGCACGTTATATCTAAGTTGCCCTTTATATAATCAAGAAGATGGAGTATTCAAGGTAGATTAATAATCCTAAGCATTATGTCCTAGGTTGAGACAATCTGGTTTTAAGTCTATACATCCAGAAGTTCCAGAAGTTCTCCCTGTTTTCTAACATGCTTGGATCTTACCGTATTTCTGTTCTAGTCAACCACAAACCATATAACCTATGATTTTCTGAATTAAGGTGCTTTGACACTGGTTGTTCTAATTTTGTCTTGGTTGGTTGGTTGGTTGGTTGGTTTTTTGTTACTGAAACATGTGCATAGGTCAGCTGTGGCATTACCAACATACTTTGTACTCAGGGACATAAATTGGATTGCATTACCTAAAGCTGACGTTCTGCTTAATATAAAAATTCTTACTAATCACAGTATTCTTAAAGAGAACTTACTTTCTGAGAGACACACAAGCATATTAAAGTGTCACAGGAGTGTCCCTTTAGTTAAGAAAGATTATGCACATGTACACACACATACACACAATCCACCATTTTAAAATTCCTTATGAAAATGACCCCTGTTGAGCTAATAGCCTGAAACGTCATGTCTATGATCTATCTGATGCAGTCTACAAATTGCCAAATTTAAAACCAATGCAGTTTTGCCAGAATGACGGCAAGTTAAAAAGTGCTTAAAAATTAACACATTGGGCCTTTTCTCCAGATTTTGGGAAGACATATCAATTGTCAATTTTTGATGGAAATTACTGATGTAATTGATTCAGGCTTCTCATGGTAGGAAAACTTTCAATGGTGGTTTGGTGAAGCTCTGACTACAGTTTCCAATGCTATTTAGTGTAGGGTTGTTCTTTTTAATGTCCCATTGGATCATATGAAATTAACTGAATTATTTAATTCATTATTGTGAGTCTAGAAAGCTAGATCCTGTCACTACTTTATACAGTTATATGCTATTACAAGAAATCAGCAAACAGCTATAGCTCCTACTGCCCTATACAGTTATGAGGGAGAGTATTATGCCTACAAAATGTCAGGGTTTTTTTTTTAATGCCTAAAGATGTTGAAATTGTGAACTTATTCAAGGATGTCCAACAGTTTTCTCGTCAGTACTCTAACAGGGGATGAAGAGAACTTGCATCACTCGGAAAAGTGTGAAGTAATTCTACATTTCAAATCACTCTACTAACAAATGACTGAAGACAGGGGAAACATGAAAAATCCACCATTGAGGAAACATGAAGTAGGGCAGGGCAAAAGCAGGCACAATGGGATGAGGTGGAGTAGTGGTAGGTCCTGGATTAGGGAGAGAGAAAGTAGAGGTGCTGGATTTATTGATGGAGTATTGGAGACATGAGATGGGAAGGGGAGGGAAGGGAAGGGGAGGGGAGACACGCCATGTGGAATAGTGGCTTAGCACATAATTTGCAAAAGAGAATATCTAGTAAGATTGAAGTGGGGGAGGTGTTGGACTTGAAGGAAACTGAGGAGACAAGAAAGCAAAGCAAGGCAAGAGCAATGCAGCCTAAAGAGGAGAAGGAATTTAATCCCAAGAGAGGGACAGAGAAGTTGGGTGAGGAGGAAGGGAGGGAAGAGAGGGGACGGGGGTGAATTACTTGTGTGTGGATCAAGGAGATGAGATGGCACACCAAGGGTGGGTGATAGTGGTGTGGTGGAACACAAAGCAGGAAGGACATGATCAAGTGGGAGAGAGACAGAAGTTGAACATCTTGAGGGATATGAAAAGATATTTAAAGGTAAACAAATAATGGTTTAGTGGTAGTGGAATACATGATGGACCTGGGAGGAGAACAGCACTAATTAACATCTACCCTCTGCAACCCACCTCTGAGCTAATTTGTCCTTTTCTCTAGTTGTACACTTTAGTCCAAGTAACATACCACTACTCACACTCTATCTCTCTTTGGATCCACATAATGAAATGAAAAGTTTTAAATAGGCTTAAATTTCCTTAAGTTAAACTAATCTACAGCAAACTGACTTTAAGCAGTACAGCCCTAGAGACCATCATTTAAGGGCAATTTAAAAAAGAAATACTTTAGTCCAAATGTGTGTATGAGGCAATGACCCATTACATCTTGTTTCATCTGATTGTCAAACTGTTTACATAGGAGAGAGGTCCTGGACAGTGAGCTATAGCACTCTTCATGTAGTCCACCTATTTGTCCCTCAAAGACATGTGCTCCAACAGAGGCTTCTGTCAGATCGGGGTGAGGACACCCCAGGAGGACAAATCCATCACGTGACACCTCAGAGATGTTCACTGGAAAGTCCAAATTGCATGCTAACCTTGGCCTGTAGTATGCCACTACAGAAAGAAGTTATATACACTTGGATTCCCTCTCCCACTGACCAAAAATCAAACATGCTCCTTTGCAAATTGGACAGAAGTGATTCACAAGATTTGTTGGAGTAAGGAACCACAACAACCTGTCCGCCTAATAAAAAATAAAGTTGAGGCCAGTATAGGTACCTACTGTAAAAGCACTAATATCTGTATCCACTTGCAGTGCCAAGTCAAAACTTTTCCAGACCCCAAGATTTCAGCTCCAAAGCCTGAGAAGAAGGAACAACTTCTTGTAAAGTCAAGGCAGCAGGCTCTCTGATATCATTAGGCCCTTAATCTTGGGGCCCTGGGGCCATACAGACAAGTATATGGCAAGTCTTATCCAAACAGATTGAAATGATTTCTTTGAATTTATTCCATGGAATGGCTCAGACCAAAACACGGCCATGCCTGGGACCCAAATAGGCAGTGTCTCAGGATCCTGCCATATCTGATGCAATAATTGAAGACCCATTGTCTTCCCAAATTTGTTCATCTCAAATAAGCAGGAAGAACAACAGACTTGCATGCAAATTATTGCTAAAAGAGAGGAAGGGGATGGTCTCATAAAACAGATTATCTGTCCTAACAAGATACTCCTGCTGGGACAGTCTCATTGTGCACAGTTCTGTCAATTATTTTTTAGTTGCATTAATGTAGGAGACCTTTTGGACATTATTATTACAAACACTTTCTCTCTTCTCTGTCCACCTTTTCTAACTAAATAAAGTTATAAAGAAAAAAATGACACTTTCCAATTAAGTGGAATATGAAAATAGCAACTGAACGTTACCTTTGGTGATTCCAGCATGTGTGCATGGATTTAAACAACTGGAAATGACCCCAAATGAATCAGTTTTATCTTGACTGGTGAGTTTCAAACTAAAGCTGAAAGTTGTGTCTCGAGAGCAACGAACAATAGGTATCATTTCACTTTCAATTAGCTTGAGGGCTGTTGCAATGTGGGAAGCAGTATTGAGTAAAAGCTAAATTCTCAAGATTAAATCTTTCACTGGTAAAGATAGCCTACAAAAAGCAGTGCCACAATGGCACTTTAATCTCTTTTAATCAATCTTTCAAACATCTGAAACTGAATTAATCCTGCACAGGCATTTTTGATCAGATGGCTTGCTTAAGACCATTAGTTTTATAATTTGTTATGATATGCTTGTTCTCCCATAAAAGTGATTATGTTAGTCCAACAAATAGATTCTACAAAGAATTGCCAGCTGTATAAAAGGAGACCGCACAGTCAGAAATCTTTCAAATTCAGGTTATTATTTTGTTTTTCAAACTACTATGACTGCAGCCCTGTTCACAGGCTGACGTATTTCTAATGAATTCAATAGCATTTCAATTACTAGCCTGTACACAACTGACATTTGCATGAGATTATTTACTCTCTCTTTTTTTTAATTAACTAAGATATAGGGATGTATTTCTTTACTAATTTTGTTCCTGAAAGAACTAGCAAGTAGTTTTAAAAATTCTTTTCTTACTGCAAAAAAAACAACAACAACCCAAACCTCTTCAAAGACTGCAATTTTCAAAGTCTATTCACAATTCAGAACTTATTCTGTGCAAAACTGACATGTGACTTTTTGTGAAGAAAACACAGAATACATCATTTTCTGCACATATAATACTTCTGCAGGGGAAAAAAAGTTCTGTGCAGAAAATGTTGTTTCCTGAACAGAAATGCTGTTTTCTGTACTAAAGTATCACATGAATTTTGTGTAAAATAAGTCCCAAACTGGAAAGATTCTAATCATTCCAGGATGAGAATTGTCAAGGTTTCCCAATCATTCGAGACGCATATTTTCAATGTTTTGTTTTCACATTTTCAAATATGATTCATTTTGTTGTTGTACATCTTCAAGTTATTTCTCACTATCACAGAGTTGTTTTATTTTTTGCATGATTTATTGGAGGAGTGTCTTTGCATTATTCTGAAGCTAACAGAATGTGACTTTCACAAGGTCACTCAGTGGGATTCCATGGTTGAGTGGGGATTTGACTCCAGTCTCCAGTGTCATAGTCCAACACTCAGACCACTACACTATGTTGGTTCACTATTACTCCCATCTGTACCAGGATATATACTCATTTATTAGACATCTATGGGTGAAGCAGTACAAGAACTTCATTTTTCACTGTCAACATTCATTGGTGCATATTTGAGAATTTGGTAAAAAAAAATATCTAGGATTATTAGTATGCATACAAAAATGCTGGCATTTATTGATTGTAGTCTTGGCCTCTTGCTTTATGATAATACTTGAATCTGCATTCCTGAAGTTTTATGAGGAAAAAAATATTAAAATGCATACTGCAGAAAGGGCACTGCTAGATATGCAAACATCTCAAAACCTGGACAGAGAAGATATTTTAGGCTTATAAAAAGCTGCCTCCAAGAGAGACATCAGCCTCACAACAATCCAAGAAAGCAAAGAATGTCTGGGTAATTCCAATTGTTAGTCCCAACTACTGTGGACCCACTGAATCAGGGCAACAAATGTAAGTGCCGGCTTATCATGTTCCCATTGTTTCAATGCATCTAGTTAAGTTGGAGGTAAAATTAGATTTTTGGTCTATATTTCCTTCAAAAAAAATCAACTTCACATGGGAGAAATTTGGAAATCAGACAGAAGTGATCCTCCTGCCATTTTGACAAAAACAGTCAAAACAAGTCAAGTGATTATATCAAGCAGTTCCCCATGGGGACTGTGATAATTTTAATCAAATAACTAAAATTCCTCTTCTGTTCGTCAATACAAACAAATCATTTCCACAAACTGTTAGCCTACATAGTGATGATCAGTCTGAAACTGAGGAATTACATCACCATATAAACTTCATCATAGTTATACCCATCAAAATGAATGGGAAATGTACCACTTATTTTTCATTTGGTCTTAAGCCTGCTTCCTGAAAAGCAAATTGTGTCTCTCACAGTGATTCTTATTAGCAAATAAGAATGCTAATGACTGCAAAGTACAGCAAACATACAAGTAAAACAAGGAAGTCTCTCCCAGTAAACTTCAGCTGGTAAGGAAAGCAACTTTTGAAAACATTTAAGATTCCTAACTCTCTCTGTACAAACAACTGACATTCCTTTATTTTCTTTTTTTCCTTTAATCATAGAAGTTGATTCTGAGCAATGATTTATCAGGACGAGGAGGAAATCAATAAACATTCCATTATAGAAAAATTGCTTTTTGATAAATATCCTTGTGGGCATACACAAAAAGTGATAACACTGAAGCTCTCATTTTCTCATGAAACAGATATTTTAATAAAGATGCCATAAAGAACCCTCCACCAATCTCATGTGTGTACTTTTCTTGAGTGTTGGAAAAGAGACAGGCTTCTGAGTGGTGAAACTTGAATGCTGCAAGTTTCACTATATCAAATTAACAAATAAATATATGATAGATTATGTCCAAAGGAGGCATAATCATCTAGGGACTTTGCTCATGAATATTTATTTATTTGTATCCTATCCATCATGTCCAAAAACAATCTTCTAAGTACCTGGTCATTGTCAAGTAATAACTGAGCCCATCCAGCTTGGACTAAGATAAAAGGAGTAATCCAACTCATTTGAATGAACAACAACTGGCCATATTTATTTTGGGTCACTGCAGAGCTTTCAAGTAAATGAGAGTTATGAGTTTTCTCATCTACAACTCCTCTCATCTACAGCACTACAATCCAGATGTATATGAAGGCCCTGTTAGGCCCTTTCTGCACTACGATGATGTCCTGGCATGAGGACATGAGAGAAGCAGGACAGCAACAGTGCTCCCACATGACTTTGTCATGGTCATGTCCTTCTCACGTTGTCAGCCAGTGCAATCACAGGGTATATCGATGGAGTTTCTCCATTGATGGTCCCCCAACTGTGTGATGCTCCTCTCCTTCCCAGCCATGCAGAAGGGCAGGAAGCATGATAGAGGTGCTTCCTTCCCCAGTGCAGCATGGAAAAGGGTCTGCCTGTGCTGCGGAAGACAAGTGTACATTGCTCACGTTCCCTTCCACAGGGAGGGTGCAGAAGGGAGCATTCCTGTCATGCTCCCTTCCCAGCAAAGGGACTTCTGGGATTGTGACAGGAGGACAACTAGATGAGGTAAGGTGCAGAAATGGCCTTAGATAAATGGTATAACACAATAAATAATAATATACAGTGGCCACCCAGATATGCAAGTATAACATTCATGGATTTGATTATTGACGGATTATTTTCCACCGCCTCCACTGCTGTCCTACACCATTTTTAGTAGGAACTTATAAATTTTGCCTCATGTTTGCAGTCTCTCCTTGAGCCTTGCAAGACTAAGAAAGACTGTGAAAAGAAGGCAAGGAACAAGGCAGCAATGGAGGCGGCAGCAAGCCCCATCAGCAACCCACTTCTGCCTTGTGAAGAAAAACCCACCAGAGACTCAAACATATTGTGCACTGTATGCTTGAATTTGTGGTGGGTTGAATCCGCAGATCAAACTTTGTGTTGTTTATGGTTTAGGGGCCTTATAGAGATCTGCAAGTTTTCCATTTACATGGGAGTCCTGTGCCCAAACCCATGTGAATTTGGAGGGACGACTTTATTATTAAATAATATATGCTATACTTTATGTTTCATTTGAGACCAATGATCAAAGAATGAAGATTCAGCTTAAGTAAACATTAATTTTGAATAAATTAAATCTCTTGTTTTAGTTTTGCAAAAGTGGAAAGCTTGGTGCTTGAAAATGATACAGATTGCATGAAATCCCCTCTGTCAGTGAAAATCTTGTTCAAAGAGCCACACACTTTACTTATTAGCATTAACATGCTCAGGAACAGCTTCCTACTCTAGTAAAGTAAAAGATGGAAAAATACCTCACTGCTTATTCTCAGAAAACCTGTATGTTTTCAAAAATTCCAGATGAACACTCAGGAGGGCTTGGGTTTTCTGCAGTTTTTCACCAAAAATATAATGGAGACATTGGGTACTCTTTGGACTCTGAAAGCACCTTTTTCCCCAACTGGGACTACCCATCTAAGAATCTAGAACAAGAAACTGACGCTGAGGTGCAACACTCCTGCCAAGAATGTCCACATGCTTTGTGTCAGTTTCCCATGGGATTTCCAGAGTTTGCATTCTTTCCTTCATAGATGACCAACCCATCATTGGGCTACATCTTCCATAATTCATGAGCGCTGGCCAAGCTGGTTGGGGTTGTTGAAAGTTATAGACCAAAACATTTGAGAAGTCAGATTAGGGAAAGTTGGCCTAGAAAGCATCCACTAATTTTACTACTTGTCAATATTAACATGATTGCTTAGGCACTACTATATTGTGTAATTATCCTGTGAGGCTATAGCAGAATTTCAAATAATATTTAAATTATCTGTACAGATTTAGAGTACAGGGACATGAGGGGTAGTAGAAACAAAAAAGATTGTTTAAAAGCATACTTTGTTGGTCTTATTTAGGTATAAACAAGTGTCTGGCCTAATATACATTAAAAATCAATATAAGTAATGCCTGTGACCTATTCCAGAAGGGAAATAAATGATATACCATAGTAAATAAATGGAAATAAAAACAGCAGCAAACATGTGACTTTTAAACAGATTTCAATTGGACTTAATATTTTTGAGTGGTGGTAGCTACTGTTCCAAGTGGTCAAGGACTTTGCACTCATCTGTGTATTCCCCAAACATTTAGTGCCTAAATAAAACATTTCCACAACCATCACTTCTTTCAGCCATTTTTTTTTTTTTTTGGTTGGAAAAATAGATTTCAACTACTGACAGGTTCCTGTGTAATTCTTACCTTGGAACTGGGCATTAAATCCTTTCCGTCTGTGATTACTGTCAGAAGTGAAATGGAGCCTTAACCAATTTTTGCTGCTGATGACAGGAGAGGGCAGATTCATGCCAGTCAACCTGAGGGGGAAAATGGATTCATTTTAAAAAAATAGAAACAAAACTCATCAAGCTTGTTATTAAAGTGAAGTATTTATATCAGATGATAACACATACTCACCATGAATAAAGCCATATAATTACATGCAGTATTCTTGACATATTAGACCTAATTCCTCTGTCTGCTAGACTATTCTAACACTTCTTATTTTTTATTTATTTTCAAAATAACCACATATCTGTTGTACCATAATTAAGCAGATGGTACAATGCCCCCCAAATATGATTAAATTTACCTTTCAAAACAACAGGTTTTCATCCAAGAGTTTCTCAGACATAATGTCACATTGAAAGCAGATGCAGAAATAAAGAGAAAAGACAGCTGTGTGGGCTGAACTAGGGGCATTTTACTATTTAAACAATGACATCGGCAAAGAGGAAAAAGATGTGCAAGGAACCAGCCCCATCTTTCAGGATTAATTCCTGTCAGCCTGGAAAAAAACCCACAGGGGAGATCAGAGAAAGAGTTAACTTCTTCCATGGCCCTTCAGATTGTGTTTGCACAGTTGGAGAAGATAGGTGACCTCTGCAGGCATCTGCTGTGTCTTACCATCCCTTATAAATGCCTCCAGTAATCTACCATAGACTTATTTTATTTTTATTTTTTATTTAATTATTTGTATCCCGCCTCTCCATATGGATTGAGGCGGCGAACAACTTACAAATAGCAAGTATTTCTATACATGCCCCCAACAAGCTGGGTACTCATTTTACTGACCTACGGAAGGATGGAAGGCTGAGTCAAGAGTCAGCCTTGGAGCCCGGCAGGATCGAGCTCACAACCTTGTGGCTTGCAGTACTGGCATTTAACCACTGCGCCACCAGGGCTCCTTCTCCTCTTCTCTAACTCTTATACATCCCTGCCTAGAGGTGGCCAAATTTATTAGTTACCAATGAACTTTAGAAGAACTTATTCAAACCTGAAAAGATTTGTGTAAAAGAGGCCTTTCTCTCTCTCTCTGTATCTGTGTGTGTGTGTGTACACCACCTGGCAGAGGCAAAAATCCCTACTTGGCCTGTTAATAGATTACCAGCTAATCCCACAAAATTCAAGGGAAGAAAATCTGCCATAAAAGAGCCCTGCTGCCAGTGAACGTCAGATGTATACAACTTGAACCTAGGCCCCCTGACGCTATCAAGGTACACAAGTGTGCTGGAAGCAGCCTCACCTCCTTCCAGTCTGGCTGCAAATTGCACTCACCAACCCAGGCTAGACTGGCCAGGCAGGGGATGCAAGTAATCTTCAAAAGCGTTAGCCTTACAGTGAAGCCAATAAAAGAAACTCCTTCAAGATAACAGTAAATAAATAAATGAATAGCATGTTATGCATGACTTAGCTTGCATGATCAAACATTTATTTGAAGAATGCCCTTGTAGATAGAACATACTTAAAAACCAAGAGTAAGGATTTCTGAGGGCCTAAAAAGAATACACTCATGTTTGTACTGTTATGTGTCCAACATGATATTCCTTGTATTACAAAATAATGACCAAACTATGCTGGTATTGTACATAAAGTAGAAATTCCCTAACCAGTTCTGGATCAATACAGAAAGTTCACCATTTCTGTGACTGTTAAAACTTAATGGTTTTCTAACCTCTTAAATTTTCTGGTATGTGTACCCTAGAAATTCAAGATACACAGTAAATGAGTATTCACTAAACAAGCTATTGGTGAGGAAGGTGTCTAGTAATAGCAGAACTGACTTCACACTGCTTCAGTGTAATGTTCTAATGTCACCTTTTTAAAAAGCCTTTGGATTGAATCCAAAGAAATTGAATTTAATAGATGAAACACTTCCAGCAAAGGAAACTTCTTTGGATCCAACCCATTTTCAGAATGTTCCATGACATCAAATTATATAATGCAGCTGAAGAGTTGGGGACATTATAATTATTGCAAATATTTTAAAAAAAAACCTTGATAAGCTATGCTGATGGTCATTATGTTCATCAGACTGACACGTACATAATTATAAATATATCATCATGCATATATTATCAAATTAATACTTGGATGACTTTGTTCACTAATACATTTTAATGTTATTTTAATACAATGTGACTACACCATTTTTAAAATCTTGTTTCAGTGGAGCTTTCCTTTCATTGTTCATCCGTGATGCATTGTGAAATGGTTGGTTTTAGATATTTTATATTGAGGCTCAGTAGTGCACCATAGTTTCAAATCCTTAAAAGCTCCTTAACAAATCATAATTATAGGTGGTCAAACATTCTCAATCACCTTCTCAATTGGATCCCACTTGGACCTTCTCAATTGGATTCCAACTGATTCCAGCTGGAACCTTCTCAGTTGGATCACCATCATTATCCCTGTAGTAGGAGCTTCAGATTTTTGTTAATTAAACATGAAGCTCTGAAAGAAGCTTTCATGGACATTTAGCCAACACAAATATAAGACCCCTTGTGATCAGTCATCCTGATAAGGCACAGAAGTCCCTTCAGACCTTTGTGTTTGACACCTGAAGAAATCAGTTTCCTTGAGTTTGCTGGTCAAGGTTTGGTCATATGGCCCCCAACACTTTCTTTGTACATTAATTGGAAAGGCTTCAGTCTTGAAAAGCAGCTGAGAAACACTTTCAATAAATTGATAAAGAATGTTTTAGTATGAACACAGAAGTTGAAATACACTGCTGAAGGTTATGGATGATTGACTTCCCCTAAACAGGTGTTTGAAAGCATGCAACATGGTTTGAATAGCTACCACACGGTTCTTGGTTACATGAGTTAACCAAAGTGACCTCATGACATACATGGAAATGAATATTGTGAAGAAATTTGAAGTTCATTCAGTACCCCAGCCAAACTCATATTCAGATTTAATTCAGAGACAAGGGCCATTTCCACACTACATTTTATAGTGCTATTATTCCACTTTCAACATCCTATGGAATCACGTGGTTTGCAGTTTAGGGAGGGGCCTTTAGAATCATAGAATCATAGAATCATAGAAATGTAGAGTTGGAAGAGACCACACGGGCCATCCAGTCCAACTCCCTGTCATGCAGGAACACCCTCAAAGCACTCCCGACAGATGGCCATCAAGCCTCTGCTTAAAAACCTCCAAGGTAGGAGACTCCACTACTCTCCGAGGCAGCAGATTCCACTGCCGGACAGCCCTGACTGTCAGGAAGTTCTTCCTGAGGTTCAGGTGGAATCTCCTTTCCTGCAGCTTGAATCCATTGCTCCTTGTCCTGGTTTCTGGAGCAGCAGAAAACAAGCCCCCTCCTTCCTCTACGTGGCATCCCTTCAAATATTTAAACATGGCTATCATGTCCCCTCTTAACCTCCTTTTCTGCAGACTAAACATACCCAGCTCTCTCAGTCTATCCTCATAGGGCATGTTTTCCAGGCCTCTCACCATTTTGGTCACCCTCCTCTGGACTTGCTCCAGCTTGTCAATATCCTTCTTGAATTGGGGTGCCCAGAACTGGACACAGTATTCAAGATGGGGTCTAACCAAAGCAGAGTAGAGTGGTACCAGTACCTCCCTCGATCTAGACACCATACTCCTGTTGATGCAGCCGAGAATTGCATTGGCTTTTCTGGCTGCCGCATCACACTGCTGACTCATGTTCAGCTTGTGGTCTATGAAGACTCCTAGATCCCTTTCACACGTACTGCTATCCAGCCACGTGTCCCCCATCCTATATTTCTGTATTCCATTATTTCTGCCTAAGTGTAGGACCTTACATTTCTCTCTGTTGAATTTCATTTTGTTCGCCCTGGCCCAGCTCTCCAATCTATCCAGGTCATTTTGAATTTTGATCCTGTCCTCTGGCATATTAGCAACCCCTCCCAATTTGGTGTCATCTGCAAATTTGATGAGCATGCCCTCTATTCCTTCATCTAAGTCATTGATAAAAATATTGAACAGCACTGGGCCCAGGACAGAACCTTGTGGCACCCCACTAGTCACTTCTCTCCAGGATGAAAAGCAGCCATCCGTGATCACCCGTTGGGTTCGGTCGGTCAACCAATTACATATCCAATTAACAGTAGCCCTGTCTAGCCCACATTTAACTAGCTTCGATGCAAGAATGTCATGGGGAACTTTGTCAAAGGCCTTACTGAAATCGAGATATGCTACATCCACAGCATTCCCTTCATCTATCAAGCTAGTAACTCTATCATAAAAAGAGATCAGATTAGTCTGGCATGACTTATTTTTGAGAAATCCATGTTGACTTCTCGTGATTATTGCGTTGTTTTCTAAATGATTAGAAACTGAACGCTTAATGATCTGCTCCAGGATCTTTCCGGGTACCGATGTCAGGCTGACTGGGCGATAATTATTTGGGTCCTCTTTTTTCCCTTCTTGAAGATGGGGATAACATTTGCTCTCTTCCAATCTGCTGGAACTTCTCCTGTCCTCCAAGATTTCTCAAAATTATAGCAAGCGGTTCCGAAATGACCTCTGCCAGCTCTTTTAGTATCCTAGGATGCAATTCATCTGGCCCTGGAGACTTGAATTCATCCAATGCGGCCAGGTATTCCTGTACCACCTCTCTACTTATTAAGTGCCTCATTTCCTCTGCTTCCTCCCCTGCTCCCCAACCGCCAGGTTGAGTGCTTGTATCCTTCTGGGAAAATACGGAGGCAAAGAAGGTGTTAAGTAGCTCTGCCTTTTCTCTCCCCCCTGTGAGTAATTCGCCATCTTCTCTGCGTAGCGACCCTACTGTCTCCTTCTTTTTCCTTTTCCTGCGGACATATTTAAAAAAACCCTTTTTATTGTTTTTAATGTCTCTGGCCAGCCTAAGTTCGTTCTGTGCTTTAGCCTTTCTGACCTCCTCCCTACATCTCCTGGCTACTTGCTTAAATTCTTCTTTGGTGGTTTCCCCCTTCTTCCATTTCCTATACGTGTTTCTCTTAACTCTTAGCTCAGCTGAGAGTTCTTTAGTCAACCATTCTGGTTTCTTCAGATGCCTTCCATTTTTCCTCCTTATTGGCACAGTTTTAGAATTCTCAGCCAGAGTACTCTTTGGCCTCAGAAAACTACAAACCCCAGAATTCCACAGGATGTTGAAAGTGGAATAATAGCACTATAAAATGTAGTGTGGAAAGGTCCAAGCATTCCAACTCTGAAGTTGCACCTGAAGTAATGACAGTGAATCACCAAGGTATTACATCTCTGTTTAATGTATTAAATACATTGCCAAGCTTCTTTGCAAATCCTGTCTGTTAAAAAAATATATCCTGAAAGCAAGTATTAAACCTGTTCATAGTCAGAATTGCTTTTGACCACCAATTAATGCTAGAACTGTATCTTTCAGCCATGGGTTACTTCCTTTCAATTAAAAGCATGTCCTTGAGGCAGTAAATAAGATTAAAAAAATTCCCTCTTTGTCTACTATGGTTCAGTGCATAAAACATTCACCTGCAAGTCAAAACATTGATCTGACTTGACTCTGTGCTGTGCAAGCTAATTTACCTCTCAGTGTCTCTGTTTTCTTTTCTATTTGTCTCCTGCTTGTATAAAATGTAAGGATTTATTTTTCCTTTCTTTTCTTTTTTTAACCCTGGGGACTTTTGCTTACTATGTACTTGGCAGTGTGGTTAATATAATGAAGCCATGACCTCCTCTGGGACCTGTAGGCATACTGAAACCAATTCACAAATACATAAACCCAGACAGGATTAAATAACATAATAAATCATTTATGTGGACTACTTGCATGGCAAGGTCTAAGATAAAACTGGGATATCCCCAACAGTTTTGTGCTAGGAAGCTGACACAATATTGTCATCATACACTTCATTTTTCATTCACGTTGTACCTAAGCGCTTTGTTTATATGAGATTTCCTGCTCCCACCTTCTTCATACATTGCACTTTATTATTTTGGTTCACAGTACAATACATAAATGTATGCTACTTTCCATCCAGTGGTCCCAAAGGCATCTAGGTTGCATAATGAACTATTAATGCACCTACTGAAAGGGCCATGTTCTCTCACACGAACATCCACATTTTCTGAACCCCCTCCCTGAGTCCTTCCTCCCTCAAAAGTAGGATGGGTGACAAGAGGGCAGAAAGCCTTCTCAGATAGGGTTGTCAGTGCTTAGAACTCCATTCCAAGGAGGCTCAATTGTTGTGTGAGGGCTTGTTTCTGGCATCACATGGTATTCTTTTTATGTCATTTGGTCAGGACATTTAAGCAGTGCTTGGAAAAATGGCTTCCCCAGTTTTCCCCTTTTGGATTACAACTACCAGAATCTCCAGTCTATAATGGTCTCTAGAGTTGTGGTCCAAAAAACTTATGTTTCTATACTTTGCTTCTAGATCTATCCCTTTTCATTGAGTTTTTAATACTAGGATTTTATCTGCCTTGCTATGTCATTGTCTTATTGATTGATTTTATTGACATTTTCTACTTAGTTTGTAACCTGACATAAACCATTTTGAAAAACTTTATCTGAATAGCACCAAAATATACCTACCTACATATATAATACATTTAAAAATGTGAGTTATCCTAAAGCAACATTGCCCAATAGGATTTTTGTTTTGTTTTTGTTTTTCTATATACCATAGTGCCTCCAATCATATGCCGTAGGAACTCATAGGTGCTACACTGTTGCAAATCTGGTCCTAGGGTTCAACTGGGAATTTTAGCAGGTCCTTCATCCATAGTCCACCTTTGTCTGAATGTTTGATCTTTCTAGTAGTGTACTTTACCACTTCTGAACTTCCTGGATTATTTTATGGGGTAGGAGACAATCGAATGATCAACTGTTGAAAAAACAAAACAAAACAAAACTGGTTGTTTAGAGAGAAATTTAACCTGGAAACTTTTCCCTGATTTGCTAGACCAAAATAGGATGATGATGATGATGATGATGATGATGATAGGCAGTATTTAAAATTCAGCTGCCTCATCTTCAATTTTAAGTGATTCTTGATTTGCAGTTGGCTCAGCAATGTTAGTGAGTGTTGGACATTGCCATGAGCCAGTGTGGTGTAGTGGTTTGAGTTTGACAATTACCCTGGAGACTAGAGTTCAGTTCCGTGTTCAGCCATGGAAACCCACTGGGTGATCTTGGGTGCATCATACACTCAAAGACCTCAGAAAACCACATGACAGGTTTGCCTGAGGGTCACCATGAGTTAGAAACAATTTGAAAGCATACAACAAGAGGATGTAACTATGTTAACATTCACAACCTGTTTCTTGTCTTTTGCAGTTCTGTGGTTTCCGTGAAGAAGGAGAGCTTCACCCTCTCTTGACAAGGAAGGGAGTGGCAGATATATTGCCCCATGCCGGACCAGATTGCATGTCATATATTTTGTGACTCTTTCGCTGGGTGAGAGGGTGATATCCCAGTGGGACTGTTGTACAAAAACTCCTTTCTGCTGACTGGCAAGTCAGGTTGGCTCCTTCTGTTGGTCTGACACACAGGGCAGCTTCCTCTGGTCATCACTGTATCTCTGAAAGCTTGTTGCCATTCTACTTTAATGCTCTATGCAAAGGCTGATAAGCAGAAGGTACTTCTGAAGTTAAATAATTAGTATACTTCCATCAGCCAGTGGAGAACTTAAGTAATGAATTAAACTTCAACCTGCAAATATGAATTATTTACACATGTATACATTAAATAGAAACTTCAAGGAATAAAAAAAAATGTGTTCTTTAATACATTTATGTTATTACCTCTTTCAGAGGAAGTGGAGAGTCTGTCTTTGAAGCTCTCATTAGATCGTCAAAGGAATAAAACTCTTATTAAAATTTGCCAACTTAGCCAGATTTGCTACTCAAATAACTGATTTATTTTTGAAAAAAAATAAAATAAAATGCCTTGTAATTTGCTAACTTATTTAACTGGAATCTTCCACTCATGCATAAATATTATTTGGTAGAAGTGAAGAATACTATCTTCTTTTCTTTTAATTATACAGACCTGCTACTGAGAAAGAAATGGGAACAGTTTCTTCTCAGCATTTAAAGCATCTAAAGCATATTTAAATGGAATCCAACAGAACATAACTACAGTAAATATAATTCAAGGGGCCCAAGAGACATAGTCTTGATGTGCTGATATATTGATGGATGGTATCTGATAAGAGTTCTGTGAATAGATAGTTCACTTTTCTTCAGAAAAATTGCTGTCATAATGATACTACAATTTTTTTAAAAAGGTTCTAAGTATAATCCTTGTCATCTCCCATTTTAGCAAGAGTACTATCTGAAACCCTGGAGAACCACTGTTAGTCATTCAGACCAGTAGCACAGAACGTCCCCCTGCCATGAAGTGCCAGGAAAAGTCACTGGGGGAAAACACAGATGGGGTGTGTGCAACCACACATCAACATAGATATGATATGAGCAACCACCATCACTTTGACTTGATTATGATATTGTAACATCAAGGTACCGTTTTATGCTACCGAACAATGTTCAGGGAAATGAGGTTATATTACCCAAGTAGCATAATATAAACACAGTTCTGCAAATACTAATGTCAAAATTGCTTCCTCAAAAAGTTTATAATTACTCTAAAGCTATCATTACCGTACAATAAGGATATTACATGCCCGGCACTTTCTTGATTTATGGTTTCCATTGCCCACTGCCAGTAGAACATTAAGCCTAAGGGCACAACAGATAGATTATATTTTTGTTATTTAGAGAAGTGATATCAGCTGCAGGCCCTTAAGCTGCATGTGGTTTTTCATGGCTCTGTGTGGGAATTATTCTTAGAACCAAACATTAGGAAAGATGTGCATAATGTTCTACAAACTGAAGTGGATGGAAAACTCCCAATCAGGGGAGAAAAGTTAAAGCACAGACACTTACATGTTCATTTGCCCTGCCTGAAGAATATCTGCGCTTTCACTATACATATACAAAGGAGGAGGGGATGGGATGGGATGGGATGGGGTGGGATGGGATGGGATGGGATGGGATGGGGGAGTGGGAGCAGGGAAGGCGCACATATGTGTTCCTTCATGCTTTGGGCAGATGGGTGAGGGAGAAGGGGATAGGACAGGAGAGCAGAAGAATTGTGCTCCCTCCCTCCTTTGTTTGGATAGGGGGGAAGATTTTTTTTTCATATTTTTTTCTATTTACATGAGGATCTTACATCTCTCACACTTGCAAATGTGGATGGCCAACTGTATATCTAATCAGAAGTAAGACTTCAATGCAACTCACTCCAGTCTGCATTCATAAGGAGTGTGATGATCTGGCAGGTATGTGTGGGTTAGGCCTGCTATGCTTCATTTCTGATGAGGCAATACTTCACAAATATGGGAAGTGAACAAAAAGAACATGGGATGCCATGTCACAACAAGAAGCTAGTAAAAGAAGCTAGTAAAATGTGGGCTGCACAGGACTACTGTCAGGTGGATCTGTAACTGGTTGACTGACCATTCCCCAAGGGTGCTCACCAATGGCTGTTTTTCATCCTGGAGAGAAGTGACTAGCGGGGTGCCACAGGGTTCTGTCCTGGGCCCAGTGCTGTTCAATATCTTCATCAACGACTTGGATGAAGGAATAGAGGGCAAGCTCATCAAATTTGCAGATGACACCAAATTGGGAGGGGTTGCTAATACACCAGAGGACACGATAAAAATTCAAAATAACCTGGACAGATTGGAGAGCTGGGCCAAGGCTAACAAGATGAAATTCAACAGAGAGGAATGTAAGGTCCTACACTTAGGTAGAAAAATAGAATACAGAAATATAGGATGGGGGACATGTGGCTGGATAGCAGTACGTGTGAAAGGGATCTAGGAGTCTTAATAGACCACAAGCTGAACATGAGTCAGCAGTGTGATGCAGCAGCCAAGAAAGCCAATGCAATTCTCAGTTGCATCAATAGGAGTATGGTGTCTAGATTGAGGGAGGTACTGGTACCACTCTACTCTGCTTAGGTTAGACCTCTTCTTGAATGCTGTGTCCAGTTCTGGGCACCCCAATTCAAGAAGGACATGGTCAAGCTGGAGCAAGTCCAGAGGAGGGAGACCAAAATGGTGAAGGGTCTGGAAGCCATGCCATATGAGGATAGAGAGCTGGGTATGTTTAATCTGCAGAAGAGAAAGTTAAGAGGGGATATGATAGCCATGTTTAAATATTTGAAGGGATGCCATGTAGAGGAGGGAGTAGGCTTGTTTTCTGCTGCTCCAGAGACTAGGACAAGGAGCAATGGTTTCAAGCTGCAGGAAAGAAGATTCCACCTGAACCTCAGGAAGAACTTCCTGACAGTCAGGGCTGTCCGGCAGTAGAATATGCTGCCTTAGAGTGTAGTGGAGTCTCCTGCTTTGGAGGTTTTTAAGCAGAGGCTGGATGGCCATCTGTCAGGAGTGCTTTGAGGCTG
This sequence comes from Ctenosaura bakeri, assembly GCA_948474755.1. NCBI lineage: Eukaryota > Metazoa > Chordata > Lepidosauria > Squamata > Iguanidae > Ctenosaura > Ctenosaura bakeri. The sequence goes on from CAOLHI010002160.1 coordinate 161,368, forward strand.
TTCCTGCATGGCAGAGGGTTGGACTGGATGGCCCGTGTGGTCTCTCCCAACTCTACATTTCTATGGTTCTATGATTCTATGAACAACACATGCCCAAAAAGAAGTATCTGGGATTGGAACAAAGAGAGACACTGCTTTTAAACCACTAAGGAAAAAGTACTGCTGCTGACTGTTGACTATGGAAAATGACCAACAGATGGTTTTGGAACATAGCTTTGTGTTCTATGAATTGCAAATTTACATCCAATACCATATATAGATAGTGTAACCTATGTTCACTTTGGATTCAACCTTGTCAGGATAATTAGGGAATTTGACAGATGAGAGAAAAAAACGGAAAGAAGAAGCTTACTCAAGTGTTTCCATTTTGTTATTGCTGTTGTGTGCTTTCAATTCATTTCCAACTTATGGCAACCCTAAGGCAACAATATCGTGAGGCTTTCTGAAGCAGAGAATGTGTGACACACCCAAAGTCACCCAGCAGGTTTTCATGGCCGAGCAGAGAACTGAACCTTTGTGTCCAGGGCCATAGTCCAATGTGCAAAGCACTATACCATGCTTACTCTTCGGTTCCATTTTACATTGTCATTATTTTTGGATGCATTTCTGCTCTGAACACATTTACCTTTCAGAGGTGTGGGATTACAGACATCCAACATTAGCATAGCTTGCTTTCCTGTAAACTGATAATGGTCTAATAATTACACCACTGTAACAAATTAACTTTTCATGGATCAGCCTCCTCTTATCCTCTCTACATATCTCTTAGCAGTTGTTTGATTTTGATTTTAAATATCTATCAACAAACCTATGCATGAAGCAAAATTAGTAAGCATCTTAAAACATTGTTCATGAACAGTTGGTACCATTAGACTGTAAACACTACCTTTAATCTCTTTTGAAAAGCATATGCTTTTTATATCTAATTTTCTGTTGCCTAGGTTACCTCATGTGCTTCTTAAAAGCTGTTTATCCTGTTGAGCTATCCTTGCTTAGCAAGATATCAAGCCTTGACCAAATACTTGACCACTTCAGATGTAAAATACAGAAAAATATATTAACCATAAGGTAGTTATTTCACAAAAAAAAGGTGGTACTAGGAACTATTGCTTTGGAAAGTGCACTGATTTATGCTAATTCAAAATAAATCCTTTAAAAATTTAAGTTTACTGATATACGTATATTATATAGTGTTCTTTTTGTTAACTGTTGTCAAGTTGACTTTGACTTATGGCAACCCTATGGATGAGAGACTTCCAGGTCACCCTATCCTCAACTGCCCTGCTCAGGTCTTACAGATTCAGGAATGTGTCTTTCTTGATAAGAGTCTTTCCATCTGTAAATGCGGCCCTCCTCTTTTCCTACTGCCTTCCACCTTACCAAGCATTATTGACTTTTCTAGTGGGTCATGTCTTCTCATTATATGGTGAAAGTATGACAGCATCAGTTTAACTATCTTGGCCTCTATGGAGAGTTCAGGCTTGATTTGCTTTAGGATACATGCATCTTTTTAGCAATCCAGAACTCTTCCCCAGAGCCACATTTAACGGAGTTGATTTTCTTTCAACCAACTTTCTTCACTGACCAGTTTTCACAACCAGACATAGAAAGTGGAAATATGATGGCATGGAGAATCCTACCTTTAATATTCAATTATATATCTTCACACTTTAGGAACTTGTCTAGTTCCTTCATAGTTGTCCGTCCAAGTCTCAGGCCGTTTCTGCATTACATTGTTATAGTGCTATTATTCCACTTTCAACATCCTGTGGAATTTTGGGGTTTGTAGTTTACTGAAGCCAAAGAGCTCTCTGGCTGGGAATTCTAAATGCCCCCCTCTAAACTGCAAACCCCAGGATTCCATAGGATGTTGAAAGTGGAATAATAGCACTATAACAGTGTAGTGCAGAAATGGCCTCAGTCTTCTTCTGATTTCTTGACTGCAGTCATTCTGATTAACGACTGAGCCAAGATATGGAAAATCTTGAAGTATTTCAATATCTTCATTGTTTGCTTTAAATTTGTGTAAATCATTCATGGTCATTATTTTTGTTTTCTTAATGTTCAGCTGTAAATCTGCTTTCGCACATTCTCCCTTGACTTTCTCATATAATTGTTACAAGTCTTTGCTTTTTCTGCTAATAGTATGGTGTCATCTGCATATCTTAAACTGCTGATATTCTTTCCTCCAATTTTTATGCCTCCTTCCTCTGAGTCTAGTCCTGATTTATGTGTGATATGCTTAACATACAAACTAAACAGGTATGATAAGAACTAGGAATTGTAAAAAATGTAATAACCATGTGGGAGGTAAACATCAGTTCAAAAAGAGATGCATTGCTGTCATTGCAATTATCATTAAAATTCTCATTTGCCAACAGAATATGCAGTGCTATTTGATATAATCTTATATGTTCCAGTCAGTAAATTACAGACGTGTTGCAAAATCCATCAAACTTTCCCTCAGTATTTTTCAACCTGGAATGTACGGATAGAAAGCTCCAACAGTTGATTGCTTTATCAGTCTTGTTAAATTATATTTTCTCCTAGTTACACTGGCAGAAGACAACTAAATATCGAACAACCTTTCTAACCTACACCCAGAAGGATTTTTTTAAAAAACCAATAACAACTTTGCACCGTGCGAATTCTACAATATATTATGAAGCAATGAGAATCCCTATGTATTGATGGTAGGGGTAAGGGTTAGTGGAAGTATCAACAACTGTAAACCCACTGAAAATTCCAAAGCTCCCTCTCCAAACAGGTGCAGTCTCCTGACAACCAGGCAATGTCACTTTTTTCATCTCTTCAGTATCATGGCTTACTGGAAACAAGATTCTTTAGTAAAGGGGATTGCTTCAAAAGATTGGGGCTTAAGAAACAACTTATAGATGAAGATCATGGCAACTTCTGAATAGGTTTGATAACGAGGAACTCTTAATTTCAATCAAATGCTAACAGGACTTTTCTTTCCACTTTCCACTTTGCCATAACCTAAGAGACAGAAACATAGGCTGGAATTCTCTATCAGCTACCTAGCTACATAACCATTGTAGTTATGTAATGTCTCCAGGCCTCCTCCCATTCTCACTTACCTGGCAGAACTCACTGCAATCAATGAGGGTCTATTATCCTGTCAATTAGGAAGCAGTTGACCAATGTTTCCATTTCCACCTTTATTGCATGAATGATATCCTTTGTGACAAGAGAGGCAAGGTCCCTGTTGCAATCCCCCTTGCTTCAGAGATAGCTCATGTAAGGGTGTGTGTGTGGAAACATTGCTCAGCTGCTTCCTGGTCAATACCCAGCAGCTGCTGACCAGTAAGAGGGGACTGGCCCTGTGTATCTCCTGAACTAGGGAATAATAGGTATTGTAAACATGTATCAGTCACAAATGTGTAAGTCTAGTGTATACATTCATAACTGCCTTAGTGAATTCTTGCCGTTGTTTATGGGCTAAAGGGACAGGCAGGGATGGAGGAAGAAGACATTTAAGCTTTCAAATTCTGCCTAGAATTTGGCAGATTCTGCCCATCTTACTAGACTGGAGAAACCAAAACTCCCCTGAATTTTTTAAAATTGTTTTTATTTTGGGCAGGGAATCTTGAGTTTTCCCCATTCAGAAGTCTTCCCAGGGAACACCCAGTACTTGCAAGGACGTTTTATTCTCACTTTTCAGGTCAGTTTAAGTTAAACCAGTATTTCCTTAAATGAAATGTACTTCTCCATGGCAGTGTTATCTTGGAGCTAGCTAAGATGGTCATCATCAATAAACATAGCAACTGTTCCCAGGATAGCTGATTTAACAGGGATCTAGTGAGAGAAACAGGAATTCTAGCCCTAAAAGAAGATGATCCCAATGCTCAACTAGTGTAATATGGCTAAAGCACTTTTAACATTTTGACTGTAACTCCTGAATAATAATTAAAAGATCTCAGTGGAAACTAGTGAAAGGCAATTTCAGAAAAGTTGCTTGAGTCTAGATGTGACATGTGATCAGTGGGAGGGAGAGAAGACATAACACAAGGGTGGAGTGAGGGTGAGGATATTTCAAGAAAGAATTTGGATGCAAAACCATAAATATGCAGGTAAAATCTTAAGAAAAAACACTGCAAAGTCTCAACATATCCAGGGATCTGTTTGGATAGGTGCTTAGAGTCCAATAAAAGGTCTAGGTCTCAGTATAGACTGAGAAGCAAAATTGTTAAGTAACAGCTTATGGGGCAGAGGTGGCATGAGTCACAAGTACAAAATATTGTTGTAATAAAAATTATATATAAAATAATTAAAAATCCATATAGACACATACATAGGGATGGAAAGAGTATTTTTAACTATTTGTTTCCAGGTTAAAAAGAAAAAAGGAGGGAAATGCCTCCTGACAGTTTGGAAATCCTGTTAGGATGATTAATAGTCCAGTGAGTTTTTTGCACAATTTTCTTCTGGTATTCAACATCCCAAAGTCTTGTGGAAGAATTATTCTGTGGAGAAAAAGCTTATTGTTTTGCACTAACACTTATTTTCTGCAACAGGAAATAGATTGCCTGCAGAGAAAACACTTTTTCTTGCTTACAAAGCTTTTTTTGAACAATAACATGTCCTCCCATTCCTTCACAAGGTCTTTGGATGTTCAAATATGGAGAGAACACTGTGAAGAACCATTGATTTGCTGCTACAGTAGCAAGAAAACTACAGTAATTATTCATCCTCACATGCAAGGACAAAATTGCTGCAGTTTTATATTCCCAACACACATTTATTTATCGCCTGTGCATCTTTTGTCTATATGGCTTAGTTCACATAGAACTCTGTGAAAAATATGGGCATGTCAATATCTCTCATCTGGTCTGAGTTACTTTCACATGTGTTCCTTCTTAAACCAATTCCATCCATTTCTGCATTAATGTGTGACTTTAAAAAAAAATCATTCACTTCAGACCCTTTGGGAAGTGCAAAAGCTGGTGCATGGCTAACTACTAGGTTCTAACACACGTATGGATAGGTCAGTAGGCACTGGAATGTGTAAAGATACAATTCCTTGACATACTGACTGACAAATAAGCAGACGCAACTGTTCTCTGAACTCAAGTAGGCAAAGTAATGCAAAACCACTAATCACAGCCACTAACAATACCAGCAGCAGTTCTCTCAAACTGAGCAGCTTTCCCAGCTGCTTCCAATTTTCAGAGCACTTGCCTTTTCTGAAAGCAAACTTCTGTGCTCTGAGCTCTCAAACAGTGCACCAGTATGTGGAAAGCTATTATGTGAATGTACCTTCATAACTGTATAATTCACTTCTAAATATTATATGTAGTTGTAGCATATCATGGTATGACATTGGATAAGGCAGCTTCCTGTATTCCTAACATAAACAGATTCAGTAAAAATGAATGCCACTGAAATATGAACAAAACAGATTGCACAATGTCTCACAGGGATTTTAAAACATCTTCATGACAGCTACCTGTTGCAGAATATGTATTCTTACCCCACAATGCATACTCGCACATGAAACTAGTATAGTGTGTTTTTGCAGTCATAATAGTGGTCTAAAAGAATGCTCCTACTGACAAGAGTATTCCGACAACAGATTCTGCTTTTATTGACTGCTCATTGCTATTCAGATTGGCAAACTATTGCTGAAAGAACAGTAGTGGCTTCTAGTATGCTAGTAGGTCACGCTAAATGTTTTGGTATTAACCTGCAACCCCTAATCAATTTAGGATTGGGAAACGTCCCCAGTACAGACTTGTTCATGACTGTGTCCCATTTATGTACCTTACTATCTGGCAACAACCAAGAAGAAAATATTTTTCTGTGCTGAAGGTTGATGTCCAGGATACTCCTTCCACAAAACAAACCTGTCCCACAACCCTGATGCAATTTAGGCTCATATTGAAAACTTTTCCCCTTCCTCCTTTTTACTTCAGTGTTTTTTTTGATCTCTGAAACCTGCCACTGTGATTTTCAGCATGCGGCCTATTGATTATGTTTTATTATCTTTTAGTTATATTGTGGTGCTCTGCTTGGATATGTTGTTGCATGAGAGAAATATTGTAAAATAAACAAATACTAATGCTTAATGAATGCAAAGAATATGTATCCCCACCACCATCACTGCCAGGTAATTTGTTGCCTTTATTTAATCTAAGTATTAGCATTCCCTTCCTGATTTTGTCATTTAACGTGAACAACATCACAGGTATCAAAACAGTTATAAGCAATGAAACATATTAATAGCTCAGCAATATAATTCTGTACATGTCTACTCAGAAGCAAGTCATATTAAGTTCCATGACATTTACTTCCAGGTGCACCTGTGTCTGTATGTAGGACTGTAGCCTTAAAATACACCCCTGTCATTCATTTCAAAATACAGCTGATGTTTCACCTTTTATATCAGATGATAAATTGTCTGTCAAAAATGTCTGAAGAAAAACCAATTTTAAATCTACAGGAAAGTCCACACAACAGCACAATGAACAAGGAGGCATATATTTTTTTCCCCCAGAAGGCCTTTTTCTGAAGGCAGTAAAACTCAGTAAAAAGTTTCTAGGCACCTGAGTGGGGTTTTTTTCGGGGGAGGGGGGGCTCCTAGACACAAGCATATTCATGATAGCCATGTTTTAATCCTAGAATAACTGTTTTTTTCAGAAAGCGTGTGTTCACTACTTGAGCTAATGCTCAAGAAAGGAGATATTATTCTGATATTTTGATATCTAATATTTTGTTGTGTTGAGACTGTTACTTTTCAAGAAAATATAGGACCTTATCTGATTATCCATCAGTTGTACTCAGTTTTTTTGTTTTTCTTCTTTATCAAGGCATGGGAAATTTGTTTCTATACCTGACTTTTTCTCTGTGCAAAAATACGGAAGTATAAAAACAAGTTACCTATTTCTTGAAAAGGAAGAGAAACTGGAAAATTGAGTACAACTGTTGGTTAAAGAGATAAAGTCTTATATTTCCTTGAAAAGTAACAGTCCTGATGCAACTAAATGTTAGCTATCAAAACTAGAGAAAACATTCAATCTGAAGAATCATTTTCAACTGTAGCATATCCTGGCAATAATGGATTGGAGTCATATTTACCGCTTTCTGTTCAAAACAAATCTTCACACTGAGATGGGATGGGCAACTTACTTCTTGAGGTATTACTAGACTGTAATTTTTATCAGTTCTAGCCACTGTAGAGGGATGCTGAAAATTGCAGTCCAGAGACATCTGGAGAGCCAAAAATAGATCAGGGCTGCACTAAAGGTTGGTCCACACACCCTTCTTTATTACTGGATAACTGCATCACTATTTATATATACTAGTTATCACAAATATAACAGTATGCCACAGAATTCTAGAGGGCTAGCATGGTGTAGTGATTTGAACATTAGACTACGACTCTGGGGACGAGGGTTAAAATCCTCCCTATATCATGGGAACCCACTGGATGACCTCAGGCAAGTCACTCTGCCTCAGTGAGAGCCATGGTGGCACAGTGGTTAAATGCCAGTACTGCAAGCCGCAAGATTGTGAGTTCGATCCTGCTGGGCTCCAAGGCTGACTCAGCCTTCCATCCTTTCGCAGGTTGGTAAAATGAGTACCCAGCTTGTTGGGGGTATGTATAGAAATGTTTCAAAATACATGCTATTTGTAAGTTGTTCGCCGCCTCGATCCATATGGAGAGGTGGGATACAAATAAATAAATAAATAAATAAATAATAAAAATAAAAAAAAGAGGCAAAGGCAAAGCCCTCTTTGAAAAATCTTGCCAAGAAAACCCTGTCATAGGTTCACTTTAGGGTCAGAAACAACTTGAATGACAAAATTTTGTGCCAGTCGGTATCACCTCAGACTCAGCACTATTTCAGTGATGATAAGGTCAGAGAATTAAATTTTCTATGGATGCAGGCAGAAGCAGCAGGAGACAACAGGGTGATGCATCTACTGTCAACCTGTTGATTCTTCCCTACAAAATGAGCCTCCCTTGCCCTCACTCATCTGTGCTTTCTTCTTATTATGTTACTCTGTCCTTGAGCGTCAGTTATGAAGAGCAGAGTGAATAAGAAGTATGAAAACATTGTGAACAAGCCTCAGCTGTACTTTTTAATGCATACATCAGTACAGTGAGATCCATCCCTCTATGAAAATAAACACAGGGAATGCCTCTTCTATTTCCAGTACTGAAGTCAGAATTCCCCACTGAATTTATTCTTCCCCATCAAAGCCTTTTCTAACCAGGTTCCTTCCCGATATTTAGGACTTCAGTTCCCATCAGGTCATAAAACATGGCCAATGGTCAGGAAAGCTGGCAACTGTAATCTAAAATATCTGCCACACACCATATTTGGAAGCTTCCATTATATCCTGAAGTAATACCTGTATTTCCTTCCACTTTGGGAAATATGGAATAAAGGCTCTTTGTTCAGCAAGAGGAACAAAAGAACTGCAGTTTATATCATCACAGGTTTTATGGGCTGATTTTATTTCAGGCCACCTACCAGAGGCACATGTTATATGAATGGTGGCAGAGGAGACAGGAACATGCAGTGCAAGAGCAGAGTATCATGTTAGTGCAGCAACTCCCACTGCAGCATACAATGCTTTGGTGTGGCACAGGCATACATGTGGCATCCCCTATAAAATTCCCCCAGTGTGTAAGAATTCTTTTTGCTTCAAAATTTCTGGAATGTTTCCCAGAGATAGCCAAATTATTCCAAAAATTAACTTTAAGAAATTGATGGCAACTTCAATGTGGGGGGAAAAATGTAGTTGCACAATACTATGGGAGCCTCAGGGATCCTGGTTCAGGCCTTCCAATGATGGTACTCTTTACAGATCCTTCAGTTCATCACCAGTGTGTTCAGCCTCCACAAACAATGCTGGTTTTATCTTACCTGAAGGTATCACCATAGATGAATAGGAATTTCAACTGATAAATTGGTAAAAGAAAGTGAAGGTTGTGGAAGGAGACCATTAAATTAATTAGTCTGTTAAAGCAATTACCTAACATATGCAAAAGTAGCCCTCTGCTTGACCTTTTTTCTTTTCATTTACCATATGTTCTTTCTGGAAGAATGATCTATAGTATATTTCACTTCTGCATCTGCTTGGAGTTGGTGTGTACGTGCGCGCGCGTGTGTGTGTGTGTGTGAGAGAGAGAGAGAGAGGAAGGTGTTTTTAAAGTAAAACATAATTTCATCCACTTCATTCAAACAACTACAATGGGTATTGCATAAATGTCTCCAGCTATATCCCCAAGACCATTTTTCTGCAGCTGAGACCCAGTGGGGGCTGTGTGGAATGGCCAAAATGCATACAAAGAAAAACAGGAATAAGAAACCTCACAGAAACAGCTGGCAGTCCACCTCTGATTTTGAGGGTGGGGGGAAGTACTTTTAATGTTAATTCATGGAGAGGAGAGGCTAGTGACATATTTAAAAGGGGAGGATATTGATTTATTGAAGGAGTGGGAAGTTGCAGCCTTCCAGTTGTCATTCTACTATAGCTTCCATCATCTCTTAATGTTGACTGGGCTGGCTAGGGTTAAATGAAGGTGACATTCCAGACAGCCAAATATTACTCACTTTTAATTTATTGCAAGCAATACACACACACACACATATATATAGTGTGTTTATCTGTGTGTGTCTATATGTATATATATGCATGCTATATAAATAGTAATACACATGTATGTTAAACAACAACTAAAAAAAAAATACTGCAAGGACAAGACACACAATTCTGCATACTTAAAACCTCTCCAGTGTGGGCTTGAAGGGTGTCATGCAAAATGATGTTTTGATTCTCATTGTAAAGGACTTGTCCTTGAAATTTCAGAGGTGAAAACAGACACACAGTTGCCACATTCTAATTCTCATACCAAGAAAGATCACTAGGCAAACCCAATCCCTTTTGCAATTACACGTTGCTCTGCAGTAATCCTTTGATTTACAAGGCCAATAATGTATCTTGCTCCTTTTGGTATATACCTATGTTTTGAAGGCAGAACCGTCTGAAGATCCAGTTATGTTGCTGACAGTTCAGTATCTGCATTGTGTGACATGGATGGATGACCACTATTTATGTTTATGCTTTTACAGGCAGGTATACAAGAGTGGAGTAAATAACTACAAAATGTCTCCATCGACAGACAGAGCTGTTATAGACTCTAGAAAGAGATCTAAACTCCTATAATGACTACTCTGGAAACACATCTAACAAAAAGGTAGCACTCCAAAGGCCAAAAACAAGGTATGTCCTTCTTAAACAGAGACAGCTATAGAGCAGTCTGAAATGAGAAGAAAGTTGGAAACCATGGACGAAGCATTTCTCAGGACATGCTAGGATCAAACAAGGCATGTGACAGGATTAAGGAACAAACCAAGACACAGGAATATATGACAAATTGTGTTTTGGATGCAGATGTAAGGAAAACTTAAATGTTGAAGCAAGGCTTAAAATTCAACGGTCAACTAGTGGATGGAGTCAGCCTCACACCTGAACGTTCTTCACTGAAGGCTGCCATGCACAGTTTAGTAACACAGGGCAGCAACTAGGTCAGGGAGTTGCAGGGAAGTCATCTTTTCTCCACAACAAATACTTCTGAGGAGTCATACCAATCTCTTACCAATTTGCACAAATACTTTCCAGGCTGTTAGTAAATACTGCTACATTTTTGGCTCTAGCAGTTCTAATTTATTGCCAAATCCTAATCCAAATTTCATTTATTTATTGTGGAAATTATCATAATCTCTTGTTTGCCAGTCTTTCCATTAGTGCTATATCTTGAGTTAATCATTAAAATTAGTCTTCAATAAATGTGATGTCCACTTATGAAAATTCTGATTGCTGTCAATCATCTTTATTTGTCTTGTTTGAGGTGACGCCAAATATTTTCATATTAGTTTATCAGATTTCTTACAGAAAATGAGTCTATTGCAAAAAAGTTCTTTATAAATGACAGTTCGTATTACTTATCAGTGTGACAGGAAAACTGAAGTTGAAAACCTTACAGCTGTGAATTCCAGGATGAGCATTTTTCTTCTTCTTTTTGGTTTTAGGGGGAAAATAAAATTATTATTTATATATTAAAAATAACAGCATAGCTGTAGGCTTCTCTGCACGGGTGCCCCTTGGAATAGACAGCTTTGTGAGGAAAAGACTATAAGAGAAAAAAACTGATTATGAGGATGAAAATAGATAATTAAACTACATGTGTATATCTCACAAAATGTTCATGTCTGACATAAAAATTTAACACCTGCCAAAACATCTGTTATTTTGATGTTTTACTATTAAGAGGCCAACAGTACTTCTTCTTCAGGCTAGCTTTATTGGTAATTGAGAAACCCACGGTATTTGTAATTACTTGCTGGAAAACACACTGTGCTAGTTTAAATCAGAAATGGGCATCTGGCACTCCCCAGATATTTCTGAATTGCAACTCCCATAATCCCTCACCTCACTAAGCTGTCTAAACTTCTGGGAGTTGTAGGAGAGAAAAATCTGGACAGTAGCCATTCTGATCCCTAGTTTTCATCTGTCTATGTGCGTAAATACAACAGGAACAGTTTTCAGAACTATTTCTTCCTTAGATAGTAAAGTACCATATATGACTGGAACTCCACACAATTTTGAGCTTTTTTAAAAAAAAAACAACAACGATGGAGGTGTTGCTGGACTGCAACTCCTATTGGATCTAGCCAAGATAGCCAGTGGTGAGGAATGCTGGGAACTGCAGTCCAAAATGTAGAGTGTGCAAGTTGCCTACTCTTAGGATACTATTTATAGCTGATGAATGCGGAGTTGGAAGTCTCAATTTGTCCCTCAAACTAAAAATGACAAAGTATAAAAAAGCTGTTAGAGCTTCGAGCACCCATTTCTGATTAGATGAAGAGGAAAGATATCTCAAATCTGATATGAATATTTGTGATAACTAATCCAAAGGCAGAGGTATTCTCAGAAACCAAGAAGGCAGCTTTTAGAGCTTTTCAGCCTTGGATGTTCAGTTCTCCAAGACAGAGGGATATTTGAAATTCTTCAGGGGAGACTTACCTCTTATTGACCTGAAGTTAGATCAGCAACTGTTCTAAGTTATACTTGAAACATTTGCTTGGGTTAAAAAAAATGTTTTAAAGGGAGATAAAATACAAGGTAAAAATTAACAAGCATTGATAAACTGGTGATATATTTTGGAGGGTAAAGAAAAGTGTGCATTCATATTTATTCATTTTCAAACCTATACTGACATGATGTTGCTAACAATGCTGCTACTAGCAGGTAACTTTTCTCCTGATAAATTGGGTTAAATATTAAAATGTGCAGTGGCAGCAGCAGCAGTGGGAGAAGGGGCAATATCAAATGGTTCTGTGGTACTCGTAATGAGAAAAATCTCCTCCAACATGCTATTTTCAAGTTCACAAATCCTAAAGTGCTTCTAATAGGTCACTTCAGCTGAAGTCAACCTGGACTATTTCCCGGGCACTAGAGATAATGATGAATCACCTTACCTATTACCAACCAACCATTTCAGATGACAACAAAAGGAACACAGAATGGTGATGTATGTACAGGTGCTTCTCACATAAAACAGATTTAATCTCTTGCAGTGACATTCTTATGGACAGATCAATCTAGAAGAAAGTAATTCAATCAACTTGCCCTAGTGTTTTGCCACAGAACAATTTCCTCAATAATTGCTGTGGTTATTGGATATCTGAAGATTTGCAGAGTGTGCAAGAAGCATCAAGAATGCTGCAGAATTTAGATGAAGATTAAAACTTTGACTTATTTTTAACATACTGGAATGAAGAAAATACCCAGACACTTACATAACAATGCCATAAAAACTAAGCTAAAATCTCATCTGACTGTGAGTTGAAATTGATAAACATTGATATAATTAGTTTGCACAACCTGATATTAAAGCCATTTCAATGTCTCCCTCTTTTCTTTCCCATTTGAGGAAGGCAGAAAAACTTTTACAATCCCATTTTGCAAACAAATTAATTTAGAAGCCAAAATTATTTGTTATGGCAAGGAGATCTATGCATTTTAATGGTCATATTCCCCACTATGGTTTTCTTGCATTCGGGATATAAACATACACTGAGTATTATCTGATAAAATTTAAATAAAAGGTACATAAATTTTCAAGTGCCTGGATATAAACTTTTTAATGCTTTAATACTTCACTATTTTAATGCTGTGTTTTTGATGTTGCACCATGGACCATAACTGAGACTTTTCTACTCTGGTCTCCATTTTGCTGACTTTGTTTACCTTTGCATGCAACCTAAAGATGAGTCCTACAAAGTTTGCTCACTATATTATAGCTTTATTTAAAAAAAATCAGTGCCAGTAAATGTAACCTTGTTGATGTTTTGATTTATATTTTTTAAACTGTTGCAGTCTAATATGACTGCAACTTTTTAATAAATAGATTCGTTCACATTAAAGTTTTATTTTTCTGGCTTTTTTTATTGGCAAATCATAAATTGTATGCTCTGCTTTTAGGCCACAAGCATACACCTTTGAAAAACCATGAATCAGGTAGTGAAGCTTTAGTAAATGATTACCCTCCTCTTTCTGAAATTCTATATGGAGATAGTAAACTTGATACTACCTAAGGCCCCTTCACATTATACATAAATTTAGATCCAGTGTGGTCCACAGTGCCACCACACCTCAGGGAGAATGCCAATGTAGCTTCAGTGTCTTGGTGAGGTTGTCTCTGTCACTTTATATGACATGGCCATGCAAAATAGCAGGTAGCACCAGTTAAAGCCTCTGCTTGATACCAGCCTTCCAGCTTCTTGTGCAGTGTTGGGGGGGAGGGGAGAACATAGAACAAACCCTGCCATTTTACTTTAGTCTCCACTCAGTAGTGGCTTTGGTATATAGGTCTCCTCCCACTACCTTTTATTTACATATAGCAATCCTGTACCATTATGATTAGAACAAATATGGAAGAGTATTTCATAAAGACTGAAATGCACTTGAGTATGGATATAAGAAAGGAGTTAATATGCAGAAGGGGTGGGAAGCTAGAAAATATGGCTATATTCTGAGAGCCTGGATCCATTTCCATACTAGCCTGTAATAGCGCTATGATTCCACTTGCAGCATCCTATGGAATCCTGGGGTTTGCAGTTTCGGGAGGGACTGGCTGACCCCTCCTGAAACTGCAAACCACAGGATTCCATAGGATGTTGCAAGTGGAATCATAGCGCTATAACAGGCTAGTGCGGAAATGGCCTGGGACACTTTCTATAGACAGCCCCATCTAGAATATGTTACAATAAGCCAAATAGGATATAATGAAGTTATACGTCACTGTAGCAGATCAGACATCACTACAAATAGGTATAGTTGGCACAGTAGCTTTAACTGTGTAAACACATTTGTGCCAAAAGGAATAGTGCAACCTTATTCAATATGGGCCGAATCCACATTGCCCGATCTCCCTTTCAACTCAAAAGAAGCATCTGTGTCCTGTTTGGATTGATTTTCAATTTATTCACATTCAGCCAATCTATTGCTGACACCAAGTCCTGGTTTAGCACGAAGAAGAATCTGATGGAATCAAGAGATAGAGTTGGGTTTCATCATCATATTGATGGCTCTCAAACTCTAGGCATCTCTCTCTCTCTCTCTCTCTAGTTTCATATATATGTTAAAGAGCATGGGGGTCAAAACTGAACCCAGGGTATCAGTCAGGGATTTCTAGAACTATTTTATGAGTTCACCACCCCAAGAAAAACTGGATCCACCATAAAACCATGCCTCCTAGTTCCATGCCTAAGAAATGGCCCAGAGGGATGCCATCGCCAGTGATACTGAAACCCTCTGAGAAGTCCAGAAGAACCAACTAAGATACCTATTGTCCCATTCCCTACCAACCAACCTATTGTCCCATTCCCAATGGATGTCACTCACCACTCACTCCATACCACAACTAAACCTGAAATCAGATGGAAATGGATCGAGATCATCTGTGTCATCTGTTACCCCAAAAGGTGGGGAACCTTGAGGTCTTCCAGCAGTGTCAATATCTCCTTTGAAAGGTGGGGAATTATAGCTCAAAGGAGGTCTGCAAGGGGGGGGTAAACCCCAGGACCTTTTCACTTGTGTATACCAGTACTAACTGTAGGACAACATTTAAGAGTCAAAAGAATGTTTTTACTGGAGGAATTCACAATTACATGCAAGGAATCAAGCAGTCTCATGAACCACACAAGGCTAGCAAAGGTAAAGGAGAGAAAGGTTGGATAACGAGAGATTTGGGGGTGAAGTTAGTAACAATTACCATTCCAGAGGCAGAAGATCAGACTCAAACATGAGAGTTTGAGGGCACCCTAGGGCACAAGAATGGGGGAACCAATGGGCAGAGTGACACAACTACATGCATCTAAGGTACTACAAATTGTTGGACTTGAAGCCAGGGTTTAAGAGTCTTGTTACCCACCCTTAAGGATAATGTGTTAATTGCTCTCTGGTAGAGTAAACAAAAGGGTCTGGAATGGATTAATGCTCCTACTTGAGGTGACAAAGCATTAATAGGAGATGTGATAACCTCTTAATGTCTGGGCAGGTGAGGGAACAAAGGAGAGTTTCCACAAGAAGGGTACAGTTTCATGATCATCAGTTGCTCCATTGAGGCAGTTTTGTTTGCTATGTACTTGGGGATTGGGTTGAGGGATTATTGCAAGCCCATCAGTGCCAGGGCTTTCCAACTAATCCGTCTGAACTTATGACCTGGCCATGCTGAAGTCATCTGTCTTAGCATGCAGGGTCCAACTAGAGTCCTTTGTCCACAGGCCTTCTAGCCATAAGTTTGTGATTTTTACGTTAAAAATATTGCCAATTAAATGATATTTCCTGCCAGTTAGACTGCACCATGGATTGGGGGGTGTATGGCATGATTCTATGATTTTCCAGAACCCTGAATTCAGTGATTTGGAAATGCTTTTCAGGCCGCAAAGATTGGTTACAATTACAATGAAGGATTTCAGCCACATTTTGGAGCATTTACAACATAATTTTCATAATTCCCATTAAAGAGCCCAAGACTAATAGCAACATATTGCTAGAAATGGCTGGAACTGTATATAAACTGTGGCAGTTAAGTCCTTGTCTGATTCACATTACTCTAGATTTATTATTTCATACAATCTCTCTCATTTTTTAATGTTCCCTGGCTGGCAAGAAAGTAAAATGTCACTGTTTAAAGAAAGGAATCTTCCGACATGACAAAAGTACTTGAACAAGTTTCTTAATCAGTGCTCATTGATTTAAGTTAAAAAATGAGAGATACACTTCTCTTAGGAAATCATCTAACGCATTTTTGTCTACCATTAAAGGGACAAAGGGACATTGTATTAAATGACAAAGAAGAAAACAAAATGGATTTCTGCTGATAAATTCTTTTGTTTAGTCATCAATAAACTTTTTATCATTTTGGTAATCAAAACACAGAAAGCTAAAAGCTAAGCATTTTGGTTGCTTAAAGGACAAAAACAAAATTCGTCCTGTCTTTTTCACTGTGTACAAAGTACCATTTTTTGACAGAAGTCATAACTCAAGGGTATTGCTGCCAAATGCAGTACAGTAGCTTCTTCTAGCACTGTTAGCATATGTGCATACTTAAAGAAATTGAAAGGTCTGCGACTTTTGACACAGTTCCTGATCTCTCTCTTCACACATTGACAGTCTTATGCAGCCTCTGTGTCTCCCAATATGTTACTGCTCTGACACGGGCTGACTCCTTGTATCAACACTATTGCACTGGTCTACTGAGTAACTGAATTAGGAATGGCATTGGTTAGAGAACTAGGTGACCTGACCTGATGTGCACTGATAGGCATCCACTGCTCAGCGAAATTCCAGCAAAATCTGTTGTCCATTTTTAGGATTTATCTTAGGCTGTCCATAAGGACAAAACTTGCACATATAGAGACACCACCCCAACTTAGGCCCTTTTCACACCTTATCTGATTCCGGCGTGGGTGCGCAGGGATCACGCGAGCAGCCTTTTGCGAGAGACATTTGCGTCCCCTCTGCTTCTCTCTGCAGCAGCTCCCTGCTGGCTGGAAGGAAGCGTGAGGGCTCCACCTCTTCCTTCTGCAGCGCAGCTAGGTACTTTCCCAGGCTGCACTGGGGGAGGAAGTGCACATAAGGTAAGTGCACTGAGGGAGGTTCTGCACGCAAGGTAAGTGCATATGGGGCCCGAGAGTGACGCCTGATCATGCATCATTTTCAGCAAGAAGTCAAAAATGATATATTCTGCGATCGCTGACTACTGGCTCTGGCAGCATCGTACAATTGTGAGGACATCATGTGGAACGGTCCTTGCAGTTGTGCAATGCTCCGGAGGCCCTTTCGCATCTGAAATGGCACACGAAAAGGGCATTAGTCAGGAGTAAGCACTGAACTTTTTAGTCCCTTGAAGCTTTTACACCAAATTAGATGTCTGTTGTTTCAAAACTGGTTTATACCATCTTAATTACAATTTTTTCCATGTGATTAGATTGACATTCTTCTAGCTTGGCATAAGGTTAGATTTACCCTTCTAAGCCCTTAGGGGGAAGAAAGACACATGAACTTGCCTGGTTAAGGACCCATGTGACCAAAGAAGTGAGATGTGTGAGCATTTCTGCTCTTCTTTCTCATGGTTTCTTCTTCAACCAACCTCATATCCCTAACAAACATCTTGGCATTAATTTGGTTGAAGGACGCATCCTTACTCATAGTTGATAGGAAAGGGGGGATCCAGTTAGATTAGTTGGCATATCCGGGTGAACACTTTGATGTATCTAGAGGGAGAAACATAGCTTCCATAGCCTACTTCTCATGGGTGGTTGCCTCAAGAGGATGGGAAAGGTATGGAAAGATCCTTGGACCCTGGAAGCTTAATCTCATCTAGTGCTGAACAGTGGAGTTGAGGTATAGTAGTCAGGTTGTTGTTGGTTTGGCTTCATAGTGAGCAGACAATGAAAGAAATGGGGTTCCATGTTACCACATCCATTGCTTTAAGTGAGAGTGGTACTGCTCAACAGGAGGCTGCAGTTTCACACTTTCAGTATTTTTCTAAAGTATGCATTTTAGTTGTGGACATTTCTCAAACATCTACATGGCTTTATGCCCATCCCTCTCCCTGATCAGTACAAACCTCACAAGATAAGACAAGATAATCTGCTCTGATGGCTACCTCAGTGTGAAGCAGGTATTTCTATATGGAACTGTATTATCTAACATTCCAGGAGCTCACATCTGATGAGTAGCAGTGCTTCTCCACCTGGATGAACTAACACTTCAGTCATGCAATCTTGTGCCACTTTTGACAGTCAGCATGCACATAAGACATATCGATAAACATCAGAACATGTTAACTCTGAGAGAACTCCTATAGCAGGCTTTCTCAGTCTGAACAAGTTTACAGTTCAAGGAATTGTCACTTGCTGAGATGTCCATATTCTATGAACAAGGTTCCTTGCTTGTTGCTCCAAACCCAAAGGGGTCTCATGCTACTAATTTGAATCTGTGGGGGGTTCACACAGTGGCAGACTGCTAACCAGAATGTCCCACTGTGTGGGGATAATAGTGAGTAAAACTTGCCAGTTAGATGAATGATTGCTCTGAAATGGTAACCACAACCACTGAAGATGCTTGGCATGGAGTCTCACCTAGGAGACAGATCCAGGGTGATTCACATCAAGGTATAATGCTGATAATGTTGAGCAAGTTTTATGAGAAGAGACATCACCATACAAATAAATCAGGCTTTGCTAATGGGGGACAAAGGGAAAGAAAAGAGAGAGAGAGAGAGAGAGAGAGGAGGGAGATCAAGGGCCATGTAGAGGAGAACTCTTAGATCTGAAAGTTTAAATGATGAAACATTTGCACGGGTGAGACATCTTATCTAATCAATACGGCTCCAGCACTTTCACTAAATGATAAATATTATTTGAATAATGTCCAGTAGCCCAAATTGCTGGTTTTTCTTCATGGCCTTATTTTCATTACTCATGTTTGACACCTAGCATTCTATTTGAAAAGTTTTACTATAGACTTCAGTACCGATAAGATTCTAACATTTAGTGCGCACATATCACTCATAAGTACAGTAGAATCTCTGAGTGTGTAATACTCCAAGATCGTAAATATATGATTCCTTCTGAAATATGGAAACTTGCATCATGGAAAAATTGTAAAGCCCATATAGTATAGGAATTCAGATGTTCAAGAGAATCCATTAAAGAAATTGCAGACATGTCAGTAACTCTTAACTGAGAAAGCAGCACACGACTTAAGATGAGAGAGATACAAAGATCAGGCAAAGGGTACAACATGAAAATGACAACATATAAAAGCCACTGTTCTTCACAAAATGCTACACCTGATCATTATTGCCCATTTCAATTAGTCAGGAAGCTATCAGTAGTAGCCAAAGAATGAACTTCCTTACTTTGGGGCTGAAAAGATTTTTTTTCCCAGCATTTATTCAATCAGTTCCCAAATTAACTGTTCAGGAGCTTGAGGAGCAGCTTAATGACATGCCAATTCTTTTGTGCCCATGATAATGTGTTTTGTCCTCTCTGATAACGTCAGGTATCTATCATTATAAAGAGAAGAGGCAGTGCAATTTCTTGGTTGGAAATTCTGAATTATCTCTTGTGTTACTTAAGAGGTTATGTTCCCTACTAGTAAAGAAAACAAGTCTGTCAGTCCATTGCAGATGAATATGCAACAAGTTCAATTAGCACAGCATCTGTCTGTCCGTCTATGGAATGTTTTTTAGTATTTTCACCTGCTGCAACACAGCAGTTTTTGGGAAGAGGAGAATTAAATCCTCTTTCTTAGTGCACTGTGGTCCACACTGACACCTTTGAGTACAACACATAAGGAACAACATGGTTCATCATTAACATAATGTGTAGCTTGAGTCTCACATTCCTTATTGGTATACCTTTTGCTCCATTTTATTTTTACCAAATATAAAATCCATTGACCAGAAGTGAGTGCATGGTAAGAAGGCCACATACAATCTTCCAAGGACTTTCCTATGGCCTTCCAACACTGTGGGGCATCACTCAATGGCCAAAAACACCCACTTCACCATGATACAAGAAATGGCTGCCAATGAGACTGTCGTTGGTTTGAGATATACTTGATATTTTTAAAGCTGTTCCTCTGCCCTGCGGGGATATCATATTCACCCCCATCCTAGATGGAAAACCCACTGCCTTAAAGGACTCGTCAGCAATTTTATATTGAAATCTGTGAGAAATACTTTCATCTTTTCTCACAGACCTCAATTGATTTATTGAATGAGTGATTTGATTACTACTTCACCTTTTCCCCACAAAACAGAACTTGATGTAGCTTTCAATTTAAAAAAAGCCTAAGCAAGTAAAACAGTTGAAATAAAACATCAAATAACATTAAAAACAATTCCTCCCCGCCCAAAAAAAATACTTGGCCCAACAAAAAGCCCTTTTTACTTCAAACCAGCTTATCTGCCAAAGACCTGCCTGAATAAGAAGGACGGAGGATAGGCACAGAGACAGGCTGGGCTCCTTTGAGAAAGAGTTCCAAATATGACATATAACAAAACAAGGAACTAAGTGTATATCTTGGCGTTAAATTCTCAGCCTATTCTTGTACCACAGATTCACTTATAATTTTTGTATCACACTCATTTTTAGAAGTTCTCCCTGAGGCATCAAGATCCTATCAAATAATAGTATAAGCCAAGGAAAGGTTTGCAGAGAAATTCACAAGCAGGTTTTAAAAGAAAAGTTTTATGAGCAATTTCTGTTTAAATCCCCTTCCATTTTTTGCGTTCATATACTTTCCGCAGGCATGTTCGAAAGAGGATTGAAACACTGGAAGTGAATGGCACATAATAGGTGCTATGGTTTTGAACAAGAGACCCAAGAAAATTAGAAATCATTACCAAGATAAGGAGCCCTTTGACGGAGAACTTGGAAGAGAGAAACTGAGGCTGTGCCTGCTAGAAAAGGAAGACAAATTTCATCTAGGTTTTACTGCTCGATATGTTATCCAGATTACAGATGTATGCCATCACTACATTACTTTTTCATACTTAAGCATGCTTCAAACATTCACTTTATCCCTTCTTTGAACTTTTCAGATTTTCTAACACAGGTTACACAAGGTCGAGGGGAGGGGAAGCATTGTTCCTTTGATCTGCCGCAGCTCCTCAGTAGGAACAATCTCAGGGGGCTGAATTCAAGCCTTTGAAACACAGCATGCTGTACTAAAATTAAAGCCAATTTTACTTCCTTCTGATTAAACTAAATTACCATCAAAAGTAGATGGATGGGAGCAAAAGGAAATAATTCACTGACTAGAAATTTCATTGATTTCTCCACTTCTGTTGTTGCACACATGCTACAAATTAGAATCAAATTTGCTGCCTCTGAAAAGATGTTGCCTGAACTATCACATCCCACTGTTGTAGTTTACTCTTCTGAGTTCATGCTTATTCTATTCAGAATAGGCTGAAAGTTTGTTCATTCCAACTATACAAAATACATGAAGCAACATTAGTGAGGAAGATCTGCTTCCTGGAGAAGTATAGAAACAATAACCTGTTGCTGTTGTTGTTTTGTTGTTGTTACTGGTAAGACTGTAGGCCGAGTTTTCAACTGTATTTTATACTAAAATATACAGTGCGTCTTCATCCCTAAACAACTCTGTCTTGCTCTGTTTGTACATCTGAATCTCTATTGCAACATATATCCCTTATTGCAGAACTGTTAGAGGCAGAAGTGAAAGAAGGAGGCATGTTTAGACTTAAGAAGAGCAAAGATTACAAATCATCTCCAAGATGACTTCCTACAAGAGCACAATCTGGAAAAAAGACCCAAAGATAACATCAGATCAAAACTGAATTTAGGACAAATGTGCTCAAGACCAAGAATACTATTTTCACTCATGATGCTCAATGTTTTTTTAACAATTTAATTAACTCCCTTTGTATTCTTCGCATCTTTGAGGTTTCGTCTCATGAGCTAAGCTAGGGACAGCAGTTGTGTGATACCACCAAGGTATTAGCTTTATTTCTTTCACACCAGCATATTGAACTCCCCTCCCCTCAGTGCCTCCTCTTTATGATTTCTTTGTATATTGAAATTGCTCATTTATCCTCTTTGCAGTAATCTTTCTGACTAATTAGCAAGGTGTCTTATGATGCTAGCAAAATCAGTGTACTGTCAGATTCTACCTATGTTGAATTGTGTATAAGCATACATAACATTTTGGATATTTTAGAAATATATTTTTGTGTAGGTTAGGCCTTTATGTCTCCAGAAGTTCCCCAGTTTGCCCCCAATTTGTCTTTTCTTGTGAGCACTCACATAGCAGAGACACCCTATTAGTACCTAGGGGGGAGAATAAAAATAGGCTTCCTTACCAATTTTGGGTAGCTAAGGCATCATCATCATCATCATCATCATCATCATCATCATCATCATCATCATCGTAAAAATTTATTTTTATCCCGCCTCTCCCAGTGGATCGAGGCGGCATTACAAAAATATATAAATACATTAAAACATTAAAATGTACCCCATCCTCCCCACCCACCAACCCTTCTATCCCCCTAAAACACATTAATTATTAAAAACAAATTAAAAACGAAATTAGAACAGAGACAAATGATGAGAGGCGGTGGAACACTAGTCTGGGAAGGCCTGTCAGAAGAGAACAGTCTTGACTGCTTTTTTAAAGCAGTCAAGACTGGTAATGTGCCGGGTCTCATTCGGAAGACCATTCCATAACTTAGGAGCGACAGAAGAAAAGGTTCTCTGGGTAACTGCAGCCAACCTAGTTCTGATTGGCTGCAGTAAATTCCTCCCAGAGGACCTTAGTATGCGGGGCGGATTATATGGGAGAAGGCGATCCCGCAAGTAGGCTGGACCCAAGCCATGGAGGGCTTTAAAGGTAAGAACCAACACCTTGTACTGTGCCCAGAAACTAATAGGCAGCCAGTGTAAAGACTTCAGAATAGGTGTTATGTGGTCAGTTTTAGATCTTCCGGTGACCAACCTGGCTGCCATATTCTGAATTAATTGAAGTTTCCGGACTAAGCACATGGGTAGCCCTATGTAGAGCGCATTACAGAAGTCAAGCTGTGAAGTTACCAGCGCATGTACCACTGTTTTTAGGTGTTCCAAGTCCAGGAAGGGGCGCAGCTGGCGTATCAGCCGAAGCTGACAGAAGGCACTCCTGGCTGTCGCATCAATTTGAGCTGTCATCTGAAGGGGCAAGTCCAGGAGCACCCCCAAGCTGTGGACACAGTCTTTCAGGGGAAGTGTGACCCCGTCTAGAACTGGTTGACAAACCTCCATACCTGGGCTAGGGCCCTTAACAGCAAGTACCTCCATCTTATCTGGATTCAGCTTCAGTCTGTTTTTCCTCATCCAGTCCATTACTGCTTCAAGGCATTCATTTAGAGGTGAGATGCCACCCTTAGTTGATGCTGTTATCCGAGGCATGGAGAGAGATATCTGGGTGTCATCAGCATACAGTGAAGTGTAGCTAAGCTATCAGGGGTCACAGGACAAGCTGGAAAGCAGTTTGATTAAAGCTTATCTCAGTCCTAAGGTAGCCTTAATGATATCTGACAATCACTTCAAGTTTATACCTCTAGTAATTACAACAGAACCAAATACTAATGCATGACTTTTAATACGTTCATGAACACAACCTACCTATTCAGTATTGAACAGATACACAATGTGGTTATTATAACTGTTTACTAAAATACTACAAACAATGTATGGTCGTAGATTGAGACAGAACATTATTTTTAGTGCACAAACACACATACACACACACAAAGACACTTTTAACTTTGGTACTTCTCCTGCTCTAAGCAATTGTTCTCAGTAAGAGACTGTACTTACAACCTGATATTTGCTCTTTGTTTTTAAGATAGTTATTGTTCATAATTTGTCAACTCAACACCCAATTTTCTATATAATACCTAGGCACAGTTCTTGTACTGTTCTGGGAATGCAGTATGGTTTTCTTATATATTCTCAATTACCTGAATTTAATTTTTGCCTGTAACATGGATGCTCCTATTCTTCCATGCTATACTCATTCACTTTTTAAATTATGAGCTTAATAAATAACTTTATATTTCTGCTTAGAAGATGTGCAGGACAATGTGTCTTAACGCAAACCAAAAGTGACAACTATTGGTCATATATTAAAATGCATCCATGAAAACTGAACCAGTATTTTCTACATGGTTCCAACCAAGCTGAGATGAAAACTTAATGTAAGTGATAAATATGAAATTGGTTTCTTTGAAAAACAGATTTTCTCTGAATTGTTTTTGTATATTCCCTTTCTTCTTCTCCTCACATTATTCTAGATGTTCTTAAACTAGATTGCATTGGTTCACTTGAACTTAAATCTGCCTAGTATCTCATTTTTAGCTTTGCTAGTCAAACCTTATTTTCCATTCATATTATATACATATGCCATATATCAAACCATTGCTTGTATAATATGGGCCATCTCAGGATCCATCTTATACAAATATTTGCCATATTGTCATACGCATCTTCATTTCTATTAATTGTCTACCTCACTTTCTGGGGATTACTTCAGATCTGTCGTTATGTCCCTTGATGGTAAAGGATCCAACAATGTCCCCCTTCTAAGGCCACAATCCTGTTGAGTAACTGCACTAGCCTAATATTCATAGTCTAAATAGTTTGTATATGGTCCTTAGTGCAGCCAATCATTTTGCAAGCACCTACACATCTTGTTCTTCTTCATATGGTGGCCAGGAAGTTAACTGATTGGTTCATGACAGATGCCATGGCATCTATTGTGTGATATGTTTTACAACTGTCAGCCTCTGTGTAACTATACTGCCATCTTTTTATGCTATGCTAATAGGGCACAGGTTTTTGGCCTATGAACGAACCAAATACAGAGCACCTTATCATCATGCATAGACTGACAGCATGGAGATACAATAGGATAATACTCTGGCTTCACACCCAAAATATGTTTACCAGCCCTCATCATCCCAGCCTATACCATTGAATAGGACTTCTAGATCTGTATATCTGTACATGTATAGGCTCTTCAATCAGTCAGGATTTCTGATCATACAGGGTTCTGAACTCCAGACTGGAGTATAGACGGTCCTCGACACAATATTGGATGCCAAGACCCACCAGCTCCAACCAGTACAGCTATGTAGTGAGAACCAAAAGTCCAATTTGAAGAGGAGGGTCACCAGCTTCTAGCCCCTGAGATATTAACTGTAGGCACGCAGAAAACATCAGCAGATTCACAGAATGGCAGATGCACAGAAGTGGGTGTGGGGTCAATAAATACTGTTCTGTTGCAGCTCTGTACCATAAGATTCACATGTAAGGAGATGATGTGAAAAGGTATTGTTTATTTATTGGTGTCCAAGGCAGCACACATTTTTCTGCCCTCTTACCTGCTTCCACATTGAGTAAATTAGACTGTGAAGATTAGATTTAGAATCCAAGTCTTCTTTTTCATGACTTTAGAGACAGAGGAAAAATCTGTTGCTCCTTACAATTACAGAATAACTACAGATGTATTCAGCAAACAAAAAAATATTATTATTTTTTTAGCATTGCTATAGCTTCAGATGTGACAGTTCTGTTATCAATTATGTCTTTTTACCCAAAACCAAAGAAAATGCCACTTGATAAATACAGTGGGGGGGATCACTCCTCTTTAATTACTGATGTAACACATAGCTAGAAACATCTATGGAAAAGATGTCATCTCGCAAGTTAATAAAATATTAGATTCCTAAGCATAATTTCTAAGTCTATTATGTCATCTCTCATTAAGTATGTTTCTTTGAAAAAGAAACACAATATGATTCACTAAATAATGACATATCAAAATCTCAAAGAAAAAGGAAATATTGATGTTCAACAGTAGCTTAAGCAGCCTATAATAAAGGTAAGATTTCACAAAGATTTATACAAGCATAAACAACTTTTCTAAAGGTCAAAGACAACACGAAATGATATAAGGGGCAAACTAGTCAGACAGCCTTCTGATTACTGTTTATTCTAATTGTGTGGGATCTTTCAGATTGTTGACGAACCTTGTTTCAGTTTCTTTTTGTTGGATGGACTGATATTTCATTACATTTTATTGAATTTTAAGTGCCGTTTGTATGTCACTCAAAACACATTTTGGTAGGTGAAAATTGTTCTAGAAGGTTTTGAGCATGAAAAAAAAATCAGACTACAAATAAATGTCTTAGGGGGAAAAAAGTGAGGTTCTGAAAGAGCCACAGGGTGGGGAAGGGGGAGTGGTATTACACTATTGACCCAATTGTATAGGATATGGTTGGGGTTCAATAGCCATTTTGGCATAATAGTAAGCCACTGCATCTTTTGATGATACTCTACCTTAATTGACAGCAAACTGTTGAGCACTCTGGGGACAAAGAGAGCAACAGCAAGTTCTTTAGCTGTTTGAATAGCAAGTGATTCATCCTAGTAACTGAGATATGAACTAACTAATCAGCCACTTGGGAAAATATATCATTCTGAAAACTGCAGCCATGAGTATGCAGTTTTGTACTCATATGAGTATGAGTATGAGTATCACTTTTTGGAAAAGTAGAAATATCTGCAAAAATAATGTCCTCACATCTTTAGCATGGTGTGCTCACTCTAAATCAGTGTTTTTCAAACAGCAGTCCCCCAGATGTTTTACACTTCAACTCCCAGAAGTCTCAGCCTGCATGGCCATGGTTGTGAATTCTGGGATTTGAAGTTCCAAATATCTGGAAGACCAACGTCTGAGTAGCACTGCTCTAAATAACTTTTGACCTGTTCCATAGAGGTCAACATTTTTGATTGCAAACAAATCTGGATCTCTTCCAACAAAGTAATTTTAATATTTCTGTAAGCACACTTATCATCATAGATGACTATAAGCCCCTCATTTTGGTTCATGTCGGAACCAATGACACTGCGAGGAGCAGCTTAAGCCACATTGCAAGGGACTACGAGCATGTGGGGACAAAGCTTAAGGACCTTGGTGTGCAGGTGGTCATTTCGTCTCTCCTCCCTGTTCAAGGATACGGCGCACGTAGGGAAAGGGCAATAGTAGAGGTCAACAACAGGCTCCGCACATGGTGCCGCCAACAACGGTTTGGGTTTTTGGAACATGGCCTGAATTTCCATGAACATGGGCTTCTGGCGGGGGATGGGCTGCACCTCACAAAACTGGGCAGGAATGTTTTTGCTAACAGTCTTGCAAGGAAGATTAAGAGGTCTTTAAACTAAGTTCCACTGGGGAGGGAGACAATATTATTCAGGGCAAGGACTCAGAGAACACAGGGGTAAAAGGCCCAAATGATACTGGACAAGTAGTACAAGTGGCCAATGGCGGGAGGAGTAGAATCAATAGTACAGGACTTGCAGGAAGGGCCCAGGGACTTAAGTGTCTCTACACTAATGCAAGGAGTATGGGTAACAAGCAGGATGAGCTTGTACTCCTAGTACAAGAAAATAAATACGATTTGATAGGCATCACTGAGACCTGGTGGGATGAGTCTCATGATTGGAATACAGGAATAGAGGGGTATAGCCTATTTTGTAAAAATAGACCAAACAAGAAAGGAGGAGGAGTAGCCTTGTATGTCAAGGATGTTTTCACCTGTGAAGAGATCCAGGACTTAAACCCAGAAAGCCAGGTAGAGAGCATTTGGGTAAGAATTAAGGCAGCGAGAAACAATAGGGATATTCTGGTGGGGGTTTACTACAGACCTCCAACCCAGGCTGAGGACTTGGATGACGCCTTCCTCAACCAAATGACTGCACATTCAAAGAGGAGGGATACAGTAATAATAGGAGGTTTCAATTACCCGGATATATGCTGGCAGTCAAACTCTGCCAAGACAGTAAGGTCCAGCAAGTTTCTTGCTTGTCTTGCAGACAACTTCATGGTCCAGAAGGTGGAAGAGACCACAAGAGGATCAAATATTCTAGATCTGGTCTTGACCAACAGGGATGACCTTGTGAATGAGGTAGAAGTGGTTGGATCTTTAGGGGGGAGTGACCATGCCCTGTTGGAATTTAGCATTCAGTGGGAAGGAGAAGATAAGGGTAGCCAGACACTCATCTTAGATTTTAAAAAAGCGGACTTCTGTAAACTTAGGGAGCTGCTGGCTGGAATTCCGTGGTCAGGAATAGTTAAAGGGAAAGGAGTTCAGGAGGCATGGGAGTTCCTTAAAAAGGAGATACTGAAGGCACAGTCTAAAACAGTGCCATTAAGGAGGAAAAATGGAAGGCATCTGAAGAAACCAGAATGGTTGACTAAAGAACTCTCAGCTGAGCTAAGAGTTAAGAGAAACATGTATAGGAAATGGAAGAAGGGGAAACCACCAAAGAAGAATTTAAGCAAGTAGCTAGGAGATGTAGGGAGGAAGTCAGAAAGGCTAAAGCACAGAACGAGCTTAGGCTGGCCAGAGACATTAAAAACAATAAAAAGGGTTTTTTTAAATATGTCCGCAGCAAAAGGAAAAAGAAGGAGACAGTAGGGTCGCTACGAAGAGAAGATGGCGAATT
Source organism: Ctenosaura bakeri (assembly GCA_948474755.1). Lineage (NCBI taxonomy): Eukaryota > Metazoa > Chordata > Lepidosauria > Squamata > Iguanidae > Ctenosaura > Ctenosaura bakeri. The sequence continues at coordinate 189,996 of CAOLHI010002160.1, forward strand.
ACTCACAGGGGGGAGAGAAAAGGCAGAGCTACTTAACACCTTCTTTGCCTCCGTATTTTCCCAGAAGGATACAAGCACTCAACCTGGCGGTTGGGGAGCAGGGGAGGAAGCAGAGGAAATGAGGCACAAAATAAGTAGAGAGGTGGTACAGGAATACCTGGCCGCATTGGATGAATTCAAGTCTCCAGGGCCAGATGAATTGCATCCTAGGATATTAAAAGAGCTGGCAGAGGTCATTTCGGAACCGCTTGCTATAATTTTTGAGAAATCTTGGAGGACAGGAGAAGTTCCAGCAGATTGGAGGAGAGCAAATGTTATCCCCATCTTCAAGAAGGGAAAAAAAGAGGACCCAAATAATTATCGCCCAGTCAGCCTGACATCAGTACCCGGAAAGATCCTGGAGCAGATCATTAAGCAGTCAGTTTCTAATCATTTAGAAAGCAACGCGGTAATCACGAGAAGTCAACATGGATTTCTCAAAAATAAGTCATGCCAGACTAATCTTATCTCTTTTTATGATAGAGTTACTAGCTTGATAGATGAAGGGAGTGCTGTGGATGTAGCATATCTCGATTTCAGTAAGGCCTTTGACAAAGTTCCCCATGACATTCTTGCAACGAAGCTAGTAAAATGTGGGCTGGACAGGGCTAATGTTAGTTGGATTTGTAATTGGTTGACCGACCGAACCCAAAGGGTGATCACGAATGGCTGCTTTTCGTCCTGGAGAGAAGTGACTAGCGGGGTGCCACAGGGTTCTGTCCTAGGCCCAGTGCTGTTCAATATTTTTATCAATGACTTGGATGAAGGAATAGAGGGCATGCTGATCAAATTTGCAGATGACACCAAATTGGGAGGGGTTGCTAATACGCCAGAGGACAGGATCAAAATTCAAAATGACCTGGATAGATTGGAGAGCTGGGCCAGGACGAACAAAATGAAATTCAACAGAGAGAAATGTAAGGTCCTACACTTAGGCAGAAATAATGGAATCCACAAATATAGGATGGGGGACATGTGGCTGGATAGCAGTACGTGTGAAAGGGATCTAGGAGTCTTCATAGACCACAAGCTGAACATGAGTCAGCAGTGTGATGCGGCAGCCAATAAAGCCAATGCAATTCTTGGCTGCATCAATAGGAGTATGGTGTCTAGATCGAGGGAGGTACTGGTACCACTCTACTCTGCTTTGGTTAGACCCCATCTTGAATACTGTGTCCAGTTCTGGGCACCCCAATTCAAGAAGGATATTGACAAGCTGGAGCAAGTCCAGAGGAGGGCAACCAAAATGGTGAGAGGCCTGGAAGCCATGCCCTATGAGGATAGACTTAGAGAGCTGGGGATGTTAGGTCTCCAGAAGAGGAGGTTAAGAGGGGACATGATAGCCATGTTTAAATATTTGAAGGGAAGCCACGTAGAGGAAGGAGGGGACTTGTTTTCTGCTGCTCCAGAGACCAGGACAAGGAGCAATGGATTCAAGCTGCAGGAAAGGAGATTCCACCTGAACCTCAGGAAGAACTTCCTGACAGTCAGGGCTGTCCGGCAGTGGAATAGGCTGGCTCGGGAGTGTAGTGGAGTTTCCTTCCTTGGAGGTTTTTAAGCAGAGGCTTGATGGCCATCTGTAGGGATTGATTTGAGGGTGTTCCTGCATGGCAGGGGGTTGGACTGGATGGCCTGTGTGGTCTCTTCCAACTCTGAATTTCTATGATTCTATGATTCTATGACTGAGAACTTCTTAAACATCAACAATGGGCACTTTGTGAAAGCTTATTTGTGTATTTTATTGGAAGCTGTGGTGGCCCAAGGATAATCCCACTGGTGGGGGGAGCTTTGCAGCTTTCTGGATGGAAGGAGGGAAACACTCCCATCCCAAAATCTTTTGGACTCTTCTTCCACAAGAACCATTCCACCTATAAAAATGAACCTATTCCTCTGAACCCTGGTAACCTAGAAGGCCTTCTAAGTAGTTTGTCACTTTCATAGGAGTGGTTTACAAGGCATATACAAAAATTCTTCCATTGTATGTTAAAGCTTTCTCTTATGTGTGTTTTATTTTAAAGACAGTGTTGAATAGTGATGAATCCTGGTTTTCTGTTAACTCAGCTTAACCTGTATTTTCTTTAAATATCACAATCATTTACTGCTTCTTTTGTCTGTTTGTTTGTCTGATGAATACTAGCATGAGAAATGAAGAGTTTACAAACACTGGAGTGACTGAGGAATATTTCATGCATTCTTGTGAAGTTCAATTAATTACTATGCAACTGACAGAAATGCTTCATTCACCTGCAGAATACCTGCATCAACTAATTAAAAAAAATGTTGAATGATGCTGAAGGTAGACAGACAGTGATGGTTACAGGAGATGGCTAATGACACTGAAGTGGTTTTTTTTTTTTTTAAATTGCCTGGTTTTGCAGGGGTGGGGAGAGCAGGAAGGGACAGAGCCAAAGCACTATGGATGGGTGGCCTGAATAAATGGATGGATGGCCTGAATAATCACCTTCAAAGCTCATAGCCTTCTCCTTCCACTTCAACCACCTGCAACTACCAGCCCCAGCGGACTATTTCTCTGGGTCAGTTGTGGAGCTGATTTTTCCCCCAGGAACAGACAGGCAATATAGTAGTGATGGGCCAACTGAATCCTCGAATTCAAGGATTCAAGATTCAAGAAATAGGCAAATCAAATCTTTCAAATCCACCAACCAAATAGTTTGTTGGAGACCAGGACGGCTGAAAACCTGGGAGACCAAGACACACAAGGGGAGATGGCAAGTAAGTGAGTTTTTCCCTTGGAGTAATAATGGCCTTTGCTAACAATTTCAGAAATTACACCTGGGGTTGTATTCTAATATATTTAAACTTAATATTTAAGTTCAGCACTATTTTCTGTGCTGAAAATCAACAGCATGTATAAATGCTGGGGTCAGTGGGTCTGATGCCTATGAGAAGTAGTGGGGCAGAGGGCAAGGTCACACAATCTCATCCAGTGAGTCCCACATGTAGGCAAGTGTGCCTCCTTCCATAGGACAGTGCCTGGTTGTAAACCTATAGCTAGAATAGGATGAGAAGTGAAATGTCTGTCATGGTTTCTCATGAGCCACATGACAAACCACATGTAGCAGAAAGGAAAAATGGTTTTTAAAAATTGGCACCTCTGGGGCTCACCAAAGGCCTGATTGTCTGGAAGGTACAGTCTTCTTGAGATTTCAAGGACAGCTGAAAGATTCCTTTGCATAGCTCCTTTGCAAAGCTTTTTCATACACAAGTCTGGGGTTTGTAGTTTTACAAGGCGTCACAGCCTTCTCTCCCAAAGTGTGCTGGTGCATCATCAAACTACAAACCCCAGGATGCCAGAAGGAGCTAGGCAAAGAAAAGCTAGTTTTGACCTGGATTATCTCTGTACTGTAGTATGTGGCCCTGTTTACATGGGCAGGAAAATGTGGAATTAATCTACGGCCCTTTTCACATTGAGGCTTCTTGTGCGAGTGGGGGAGGGCGGCTCGCATGAGAAGGCTCCTCCGGGAGGCTGCCGTTTTCCCCTCCTTCCTTCCGCAGGCGAAGGAATGAGGGGGAAGCAGCACCGGAGGAGGCTTCTCGCGCGAGCCGCCCTCCCCCCCGGGCGAAGCAGGAGGCTCTTGTGTTCGTCCCCCCCCGCGTGCACGCGAAGCAGGAGGTGTCGCGTCCGCCCCCCCTGCGCGTGCAAAGCAGGAGGTGTCGCGTCCGTCGCGCTAGCGCCCCTCCCCTTCCTTCCGCAGGGGTGGAGGGAAGGAAGCATGACCCGGCCGCCTCCCCGACGCTCCACACAGGAGGTAAGTGCGCCTGGGCGCCAGGAGCGTTGCGCGAGCGTGGGTGATTTTCGCTTTGAGGCGAAAATCAAAAAACTGGCGATCGCGCTGCTGCAACCCCGTGATCGCAGCGGAAGTGGGAGTGCGTCGTGCAGAGCGACGCTCCCACTCCCGCGAGGCTCACGGGGCTGTCGCGCGAAAAGGGCCTACATTTTCCTGCCTGTGTAGAAAGGGCCTTCATGTCATTTTCAATCTGGGGAGATCCTGAGGCAAAACTATGACAGTTGTCTTGGGCAGATTTCTTCAGAGGGAGGTCTGCCTTTGCCTAGGCTTTTGCTAAGGCTGAGAGAGTGTGTCTTGCCTATGATTATCCTTCTTTACCTTGTTTTTTAAACCCTTTAAAAAAAAGATTCAAAAGATTCAAGATTCGTGAGATTCGTGGATTCCCAGAACCTTCCAGTGATCTGGATCCGGATCTGGATTCAGAAAATTCTGGATTCATCCCATCCTTACAATATAGAATGAGCAATGGTTTCCAGTACCCTCTTTTTTGTCTTTGCCTGCCTACTCTTATTGTTTCTTCCAATTGGGGCCTACTGTGTAAGTGGAAACAACTGCGTATGAGGTACTCAAGCCAAGGAGCATTTCAGAGCCATTCTAGTAAGATTATAATAAAAAGTCATATTCTGGGGAGGTGTAGGAAGGGAATGGTATTTTCCAGATGACACTCACACACTGTCCTCTCTGTAAATACGGGGTTAAAAATTATATGGAGAATATCTCAAAAGCACTGTTTAAGATAAAGACACAAAATAGGGCCTTCCTAGTAGCTGCTCCCATGCTGTGTAAGTCCTTCCCATAGAAGGCCAGGACACCCCCTTTCTCCTTCCCTTCAATTGGCAGGTAGATTTTGTCCATTAACCAGTTGATACACAAGGTTTTTAGATAATGCTTTAAATTATTTTAATTCACTACCCAGTTTTAATATAACATATTCCATTGGTTTTCAGATTATTCTATAATGTTATAAGCAATTGCTGAGCTGCTTTTTTTATATCTTGTTGTTGTTGTTGTTTAAGATTAAAATATAATTTATTTAATGTTTATTTACATTTCATTATATCAAATAAAATCTCTCAATCAAAACTGATTATTTTAAAATGTGTCTTAAAATATAAATCAGACTTCTATTAATGTTTTGACTCTGGCCAGAATTTTTTAAATCTTTTTATTAATTATTTAACAAGAGCAATCACTGTTAAACACAATACAGTTTTTTTGTGTCTTCTTAGCTAAGAAAAAAAATAAAAATCATGATACTTTATAAGACAGCCATCACCAGATTTTCATTTCCAGATATATATATATATATAAAACTAGATACAAAACAGCTAAAATTCGTCCTACACATCTTCTCCTGATGCAAATTTTGACATTATTATTTTTACTATGTTCTGTTTTAATGCTCTCTTCCTCTTTCAGAGCATAATTCGTGTTGTAAATCATTTTGAGTCTTATGCTGAGAGAAATTTGGGAAACTGAATAAAGAAATAGGCCTAAGCATGCATGAAAGCTCCAACTGCAATGCTTTCTTCCCTTCAGCCTTCAGTATGCCCACTACAAGCAGGAAAGCAGGACGTTCTGTGCAGGAGGTTCCCTCGTATCTGCTCTGTCATTGCTTGAATGGAAGTAGAAGCCTCAGTATCATCAGGTGTGCAATATTAAGAACTGCTGGACAAACTTGATTCTTTCTCTTTCTCTCTTCATCCCCTTTCATTTGGGTTGTGTCTTTTAGATTGTAAGGCCCTTTTCGCGTGGGCTTTCTCTTGCAAAATAGCCCCGTGAGCCTTGCGGGAGTGGGAGCGTCGCTCTGCATGACGCACTCCCACTTCCGCGGCGCTTATGGGGCTGAAGCGGCATGAGCGCGGATTTTTTTATTTTCAGCTTGAAGCGAAAATAAACGGCGCTCACGCAAGGCTCCCGGCAGCGTCCTGCACTTACCAGAGTGCGGAGCGCCGTCGCAGGCGGGCCTGTCGTACTTCCTCCCCGCTTCCACCCCCCACGGCACCTACAGCTCCCAGGGGGCACTGCGGAAGCTGGGGGCGTGGCTGAAGCTTTAAAATAATAAAGGGGGTTTTGTTTGTTTGTTTTTTTGCTGTTGTTGTTCTTTTGTGGGTATGCATCCTTTCATTCATAATGCTGTGTCAGGTACAGATCCAGGAACAGGAAATAATTACATAAATTCTAGAGGGAAAAAAAAATTATAGATGCAGGTGGCATCGGAGCAAGACATTCCTTGCAAATTAGTATACACCAAATACATTATACTGAGTGGGCTCACAAACTAGCAATCTTTCATGCAGACACACACAGAGAGAAAGAGGGTATTACTTCCTTAGCAAGTGATATCAAGAATATCTTATTAAGAAAATTCTACCACTAGCAAAGGAGAAGTAGTACAGACAAAATGCACAAAACCACAACTATATGGGTCTAGACTGATGAAACTAATTTACTGAGATATTAACAATACACACACACACACACACAAGATACAAAGAAAGTGTTTCTTACTGCAGGCAGTTGAATCCGCAGACATGGACACAAATTACCACCCCACCTAGACTGAGACCACATGTGAAGATCATGGCCATTGCTTTCCTTTTCTAGTGTTATTATTCCACTTTCAATATCCTGTGAAATCCTGAGGTTTGCAGTTCAGGGAGGGGCATTTAGAATTCTTACCCAGAGAGCACTTTATCTCAGACCTCAGTAAACTACAAATCCCAGAATTCCATAGGATGTTGAAAGTGGAATAATAGCACTAGAACAGGGTAGTGTGGAAATGGCCCATGAGTTCAAGACCCCTGCTGCCTCCCTATTTTGTTCTGATTTAAATCAGATGCTCTCAATTATTTTTTAGCAAGGTGATGGGGCCAGAGACATGGCTGCCAACTACATCTTTTAAACGAATGTGCATTTTCACCCTCAGAATGGCTTTCTGCTTCATAAAGTGGCTGTTTCATACCTTAATGGCTAAGGCCTTGCTCCAGCTACTTAGAGCAGACTGTAGATGGGTAATAGATGTTAAAAAAAACAAAAACAAAACTGGTGCCTTAATCTCTTGGTCAGCAGAAACAAGAATAATGAAAAAGGCTCATAGATAAAACAAATAATTTAGACAAATACTCCTATGAAGGCTGAAGTGAAGAATTTTGATTTAGATATGTTTTTAAAGCCCCCCCCCACTTTGTTGGATATAAATAAGATCTCACATGTGGAATCTGAGAGAGCCTATTTGACTGTGAAGTTCTCCCATATATAGTCTGTCAGATTGGATGTCTCTCATGAGAACAGCCCAGTCTCTGTGTGTTGATCCATCAAAGTAATGAGGGATTTTCAGAGCTAAATTTTGTTCTTACATATGAGCCCACAAAAGACTCTTTATTTACATCCGAGATCAGGAGGGCTTGCATTAACAAACTCAAAAAGTCCCAAGTTATTAAAGCACTGTCAGTTATTAGCCACTTGATTTGCAGTACACAACTTGAAGTTTAGAAGAGATCTTATTAAACTATTGTCTCAACAGCACATAAACAAGACAGTTTCTCTTAATAAATGATCTTGGCTTGCAATGCCTTTTTGACATCTGGATTTCCCTTAGGTGTTGTCATCATTCTGAGATTTTTGTACATTAGAACAAAGGACAATATAAAGATGCAATTCCATCAATAAAATAAGCTATTCAGATGGAACTAATCTTTTTTAAAGCCATTTTCAAACAAAGCATAGTTTTGAAAAGGCTCATAAAGTGCAGTGTATGAAATTTGATATGAAAATTGTCAGATTCTGTGGTAGCAACTTGGCCTGCCTTCTCTTGGAAATTATAGTTAACATAAAAATGATGGTATAAAAGGGGTGTTCAGGGACATACTATCTCAATATCATCCAACTTTTCAAGACTTTTATGCAATGCCATTATTTGCGTAGCACATTTGTGTAGCACAGGCAGAGGCCAGTCCTTCCATCAGCAAATACTAGATTGGAATAGAATGGGAAATCTGATGTCTGGTGTCTACCAACTACAAATATAAATAAAAAGTAAATGTCATTGATTGCTTGGGGGCATTTTGGCTCCCTGTGACCGGTGAGGAGGAAAGCAAGCCTTCTAGCCAATGGCCATTTCCTTCTTCTTTTGAATTTATTTTTATTGTAGACATGTTTAGAGAATTCAGTCTTCTACGAACGAACTTGATCAGCACCAACCCAATAAAAGTCTTGGTGAGTTTGGGAGGAAAGCTAGTTATTTCCAAATCATTCCTTTTCCCAATAACAAAGGTGCAACTACATTGCAATATGATTGCAGTTTAACATCATTATTGTGACTTAACTTCACTCCTTCTGTGGCACAACTTTAAGAGCTCAGCCATTTGTATATGGCTGAGAATGTAGCTTCAATAAATGGTGGAAAAAAATGTCACATAGTTTAAATCCTACATTGGGTTTCCACATAGTCATTGATATGACAGTGATATGGATGAGAGGAAATTGTATTTTGTAATACAAACCAATGGCTTTTACCAGTGTGAATTTATTTTAAAAAACTAAAAGTAACTCAGTTACTTTTAAGACATTGTCTTTTAGCTAGAAAATTCTTCTATTGGATCAAAAGATCTTCTAGGGACAGAAGAAGCTGTTGCAGACATGAAAAGTAAAGTCTGGATCCAATCCAGGAAGTTTTATCAAGCCACTGTAGAATAGACCATATATGGTTAGATAGTTCAGTTGAGCTTTGCGGCTCATAGATTTTATAGCTGAGGGAGGGTGAGGTAGAGAAAATGTTTCCTAAGGGGGAAAGGGTTTTTTTTCCCCCCATCAAGTTACAAACTGTGGGACATTGAATTCTTATAATTTGTCCAGATACATTAGATGTGTTTAACCTCAGGGGATGATGGGCAATTTTCTACTTATAAGATCCACTGTGCAGTGCACAATGCTTGCAAATGAGCAAAGATTATAAAATCACACTTCTAATTTTGACTTTGCAGGGTGGATAACAACAGTACATCTGTTGCCACTCCCCCCAATACACACTTTGCCTATATTTTGAAGGTTACATCAATCCCAAGAGCCACATTTTGCTCACCTCTAACCTACAGTCATTTTCTTCTTCCTAAAAGATGGGTTGAATTTAGATATGTCTCCCTTTTCTGTAAGTAAGAAACAATATTTCCTGTCCAAGATCCATATACATACAGCACATGCTATTGCTGTTTTGTTAATTTATTTGTATTAACATATTAAGATTCATTCTTTCTTTTATTTATTTTTAATTCTGTATACAGTAATTTTTTGTTACAAGGCTTATTTTGCAAGATAATATAAATCAATGATCCTTGACAATTTTTTTTTCAGAATAAAACAGGAACATTATATCTTTACAGTAAGGATGAAAATCTAATCAAAATCATAAAGTCTCCTCAAACTAATGAACACCAAGTGGCCCTAGTATCAGAGAAAGCCACATTGATTCTTTTTTGTCACTAGGATGAGAGATTGTTTTAACATGATAGATTCTAAAGTAAAACCAGGTGAGACTTTAGCTAAGACGAACTGACAAGTAGTAATAAATTACTGAATGACAAGAAATACAGCAACATTTGAGAAAACAGAATTAAATGACAGAGCTTGAGGGAAAGGTGGTGAAATATACAGGGCAAGAAACACAACTGATTCATCTCTTGTACTGTATTGTTTCTGAAACCCGCTGCTCATATCCTTAAAGAGCTTCCCCAATTTACTCTTCTTCTTTCACTAGTTTTGGCCCATATATAATATTTGTATTCATTTTTAGTAACCTGGTTGCCCTTGTGGTTGTTCCCACTTCAGCCCTTATTCACACCTATGCCCCTTTCCCTGATGAAATAAAACAGCCATACACTTAGGGCTGAACACAAGTGACAGCCCAGTTTCTGTAGTAAATAGAAAAAGACAAACAGACCCATAGTGCATCCACCATATATTCCAGGAACCCCTGTGTAAAACACAAAATGCAAAGCATCAAGTCCCCTTATAGTCAATGGACACAATGTATACACACCCATTGTGTCCTGAGATGGGATGCTTCATGTAACCTCACATTCATGCATGTGGAAGTCACATGAGAGGAGGGCACACTGTAGAGTATATGAATTCTCTCTGAAACTCATAGATAAACTTTTCATATTCTCAATACAAAGTTGTATCTTTGGTCTGTATGAGGTTCTCTGACATACAACTTTACACAGGACATGATCCAACCAAAATTAAGCTCTTATAAATGCAATACATATTACAGGAGAGTTAATTTTTTTCCTAAGCCTACTCTAATACCATAAATAATAAACCTGTGTTGTGTGATGTGTAGAGTGTATTTCACTCGTAGTTTGCAAAACCAATGAATATAATGAAGTAAAACAAAACAAAACTCATAAATGGCTTGTCAGAAACCCAACAGGGAAAGTTTTTGTCCCAATTTGCTAGACTAACTAGGACAAAAAGCTACCCAAATGGCAATGGCAATGACATTTCGAGACACAATTTATATCTATTCAAATGACAATGCCATAGTATGTCTTCAATGTAGGTCTGATGTTCTGAACCTTCTGCAACAAAGCCTGATGACAAAACTGTCCCAACTACTTTTTGATATCAAAATGATTCCATAGAAGTGCTTAAAGTTGACTGGGACTGTCCTTCCCTTTTCTCTTTCTTGCTCTCAACAGGTCCATCATTCTATAGAATGCTATAGAGAAAGAAAACAAAGCACCCTGCCTTCCTTCTACATGAGGCACACACGCACACACACGCACACACAGAGAGAGAGAGAGACAGAGACAGAGAGACAGAGAGACATGCCAATGTCTATCAATTACAATATAAGACTGTGAACAAGCTGTTCCCTATGAATATGACTTTTAAATGTAGGAGCTCTGATGTTGATAATAACTGGGATATCCAAGTGAGGGAATTTTGGGTAACCAAGAATCCATTCCAAGAGCAAAATGTTTAGAATCGTCTTGAGTTGTAATTTGGAATTAATGCAAGCTGGTATGAAAAAATGATCTGGTGGATGAAAGTCAAGACAAGTCAGCACATGCATGCACACCCACACAAACAAACAAACTGTAAATCCATTAAAATTTTCACATTTTGATGAGCCACAAAGTACATAGCCCAGGAATGTCAGTAAAACAGCCATATCCATTGCCATCATGATGAGCTGGATATCCTGATGCTAATCTATTTATGGTTTACATTTCAAAACTATCACTTCATCTTGCGAGATATGTTCTGTTCACTGAGTTCCAATCACTAGCCTGACAGACATATTCTGATGTTGGTGCAACTACTCAAAAGAGTTGAATGACAGTCCTTGTATAAAGTATGTTCTACTAATAGAACCTGGATGTTACAGAACATAAAAACAGTAGTGAGGGTCCTCTTCAGGAACAGCTGCAGCAGGTTTACAAGTTAAAATGATTAAAAATGGCTCCATCTTATAGATACCATGAAGTTCAAAATGAGGTACCAAAGTAACTTGGAATTCCTATAAATTGATCCCTAACTGAAAGTGCAAAGTCATGAAGAACATGCTTCCACTGTTCCATATTAGTCTCAGCTAGCCCGTTAGTGACTCCTGATATGTGTTCAGGATTTCTACAACTACCACATTTGTGGCTAAAGAAAACAAGAGTGCTGTATAACACTAATATAGAGATCATGAAAAACAATGGAACCTTCATATTCCCAGAGCCAAGGATCCAACCAGCCAAGCAGAAGTGCATGAACACTTTCTGGAACTGGTCTGCAGAAAGAAACAAAATAATGGGGTATGGGGCTTCCAGTTCCTTTGTCAGATGGAAAGTCTAGAACATTATTGATCAATGACACTGAAAGCCTTGGAAGAATCCAAGTGAAACAACGAAATCACAATTCCTCTCTCCTTCACTTGGTCTATGTGATCTAACAGGGCAATCAGGGTAGTCTCGAACCCAAAATTCAGCCTGAAGTCAGGATGAAACATGTGGTGATAAATCAGATTTATCCAGATACATCCATAGATCGCTGTTAAAAACAAGTTGTCAGAATCTTGCTAACCACACTAAAATAATTTATTTCTAAGGATTCTGTAGAGATAGCCATAGTGTTCAAACCAGTATAAAACTTGAATAAATATGTGGTTTTGTAGCTACAATATGTAGCTACAGTACTGAAAAGAAAGCATCCAGAGAAGCACCATGGGGCATCTGTCTCTTCTGTTTCTGATTTCTAATGCTCTTAAGCATTTCTTTCCTCCTCATTCTAGCAATGCTGTCCATGGAAATACAGAGTATATCCTACTCCTGCTAACCCCATCAGACACTCATATTTTGTCATGCTAAACAAGTCCATTCTGGGCCTTTTCAAGTGGAAACAAATGCTATGCCAATTAGATATAAGAAATGTGAAGTCTGAGTGCCTGGCTCTCCACTGACATTTTGAGGTTGCTATGGCAATTACTCATCTGTAATTCAAAAAAAGAGAAATAGGATTCAGCATTTCTTCATGTATGAGAAATAGATGTGTTTTAAAATTGAGCTGACAATACTTGGCATTTCATTTTTTATTGTACTGAAATACAATTCCCACCCCCCACGCCAGTTACATGTGTATTAGGTTTTAATAGAGGTAAGGAAAAACACTAAAGATACAGTTACAGAATGTCTGCTCTTTTCTGGAGGGATTTGGCTCTGACAATCCAACTAAACTTATGCTTTGGAATTTATCCTAATTACTTATGAGCAGTCTGGTAGTGAGAGAGAGACACACAATGATGGATTTCACCCTTATTAACATATTTTGTGCTAAAGATGTGGAGAGCTATTTTAGGAAATACAGTTCTGGTACAGTTATAATGTACAAAATCACCAAAAAGCATCCCTTAGTTTATAGCAATCCAACAACAATCAACAATCCCTCCCCAAAAAAAAGATCAACTGAAGTAATCTTTCATGATGCTTATGGTACAGTTAAGAAGGATAACACTCATAGTGCACGTGCGCACACGCACACACGCACACAAAGAGAGAGAGAGAAAGAGAGAGAGAGAGATTTCCAAGAAGAGTAAATTGTGGTGAATGTTTATTTGAATGTACTCTGGTCTGGTAAGAATTAATTTTCCACATGCAGTGCAACACTGAAACCTAGAGTTTTTCCTAGGTTGCATTTAAATGAAAGATTTACCATACGAAAGGGGAAAAATGTTTGCTCACTGATGGTGAGAACAGTGCTTCCTAGGACTGCTTCAGTTCTAGCTATCTACCATCGTAATGTTTTCCTGTTCGCTAAACTATCCCTGGTACACAGACCATCCAGGTTAAACAACTACTACAACAATAGCAACAAACAACAACATGACACTAGAAGAGAAATAGCAGAAGTATGGTAGTTTTAAAGAATGTGACAAAATGAATATTCAATGTTAATTATCATTGGAGAAAGGGAATATTTGTCTCTTAAAGCATTTCCAACCTCCAAAGATAAAGAAACAGCATATTCCCTTCTCTTCCAGCAACCAGCCAGTGCTTCATCAACCATCAAATAAGCAACATCAGAGGAGCAGCAAGCGAGGAGAGTGGTGAGAGATACAATGTCAGTGCTAGCAGGGCAGCATGAGAGGCGGTGGTGGAGAGAGGAATGTTTCAAGAAGGACCATTTGTCCAACAGCTCTTTAAGGGGGACCTAGCTGTGTCACTGGGGTGGGGGCAGAGGTGCAAGGGGGGCAGAGTCACCATACATGTATTGCCTTTATACTGCAATCGAGTGACATTTACCTGGGCAGCATCACTTGTTGGGGCAATTGTCACCCCTCTGCATCTTGTTGGGGGCTGCCTATTTTCTGGGTCACTGGGCATGCCTGGTTAGGGCTGATGTGGTTCTCCACCCTTTTTAGTTCCCTGTGTCTGAGCTGCAGCAGGCTGGTCTCATCTGGGTGGTTCTTGCTACACCCCCAGTCTTCAAACTTCTACTTCTTAGACGTCACTTAAGCACTTTCTAGGAGCTGTTTCTGATTGTTGTAGCAGTTTTCATATAGACCTATTTGTTCAGAAATAAGAGAGGTTCTTCTGTGTGTGTGTGTGTGTGTGTGTGTGTGTAAAAACCAGATGATGGTCAGTGTTATAAGCAGACATTCTTCTTGCTCTAGGAGGGTCATAAGGATGGTAAGGAAGCTGTGGTTCTTTGTCTGCTAACATCACATGCTCAGCCCATTCTCTCATGTTCTAGGTCTGGATAATAGAATTGCTGGCTCTTTATCTCACTTTCAGGAAAGCAAGTTTCAATTCTTGGCACCAATGGTGAACTAGCAGGCAGTGGCCTTCCCAGATGACCTGGAGTAGCTTAGAAGATAGCATAATACAGGGAGTACTGCACTCCATGGCCTCCACAACTTTTAGGGCCAGTGGGCAAGTTTTGGGCCTTTTGAAGGAGAGAAGGATATGAGGTAGCAACCCTGGTTTCTAAGAGACAGGTCTTGCATTTTTAAGCTTACCTTAAGGATTCGGACACCTAAGTCCATGTCCATTCAATTGGCTGGTATTTACTTTTTTAGCAAGGTGCAGGGATTTGGGGACCCATGAGACTTATTCCTGATAACAGGACTGTAGCAGAGTAGAAACAATTGGGACCTAAGAGGGATAATAAGAGGAGGCTCATTTCTTTCCAACTGTTAGGGGTGTTGGTCAGGTACCTTCAAGCTATTTGCAGATCTGATTATGAAGTCACTTTATTTAGAGATGCTTTTGCCATGCAATATTTTTGGGGGGCCCTTAGAGTTGGTGAGCTTGTGGCTAGTACCTAGTTGGACTGGTCAGAAAAGGCACTACAGGTCAAGGACATCTCCTTTGCAAGGGACTCTGTCAGCATTTGCATTATGCATTCTAAGTGTGACCAAGCAAGTATAAGGGTGCCATGGTAAGGATTTGCATCTTTGATGGTGATGGGCCATGTCCTGTTTGGGCTTTGTGTCCCTGGCCTCTTGGACTAGGCCCACTGTTTATACACTAGGACTATTTTCCCCTCACCAGGTTCCAACAGATGGCCATTTGCTAGCTAGCCCTCACCAAGTGGGGGGTCCCAACAGCTGAGTTTGGGAGGCATTCATTTAGGATCAGAGCAGCCAAAGAGGGAGCTGGTGGGGACCATCAAGAGGATTGGGAGATAGAAATCCAGAGTGCTGGGTACATTCAACATAGGTTAATATGTTCTTTGTTCCTGAATAGGGCCAACGAGAGATGTTAGCTGGACTCCCAATCATAGGAGGAGCTTGGATATTTTGGAATCAGTGGGGGAGCAATGGAAAGGGACCTCTGCAGGTACAAGCTAGGATAGCAAACTGGCTAGGCTAAATATGGCGGTAGAAGGGCGAGCATCCTCATGGACTGGCAAAAGGATTTGGACCTGGAATGGCTCTGCTGTTGGATGCAATGGGGGATCCTACTTTTATGAACTTGTTTGGACTTTGAAATCTGGGAGTCTGGTATCATTTGTTGGCTGCAGATACCCTGAGTTGGCAGCAGGTGAGCCAGGGCCCCCCAGCATACCTTTTGTGGTGGAAGCATGGGTCCTGGGTCTAGGATTGCGGTAACTGGTGTATCCCAGACATTGTTATGGTATGGGGTCTCCTTTGAGAACTCAAGGGGTGTGGTGTGGAAGCAGTTATGCACAGCACCAGAAGGGCATGACTTTCCCACACAGACTGGAGGTGGCGGGGCACAAGGGAGTTTCTCCTGGTGGGGGGCTTTCCTGTTGTCCCAACAGTTCCAGCAGCAGGCTAGAAGGTTGGGCTCATCAATCAACAGGCAAGTTGATCAATTCTCTGATCCAGATCCATCCATGTGCCAACCCTTTCAGCAATGTAGACAATACAGTTGTGGCCTTTTTTCTTCACTTCTGTGTCTTTTATGTTTCTTTTTGGCAACATCACTCACTCCTGATCATGCAAACATGCAGGGAATGCTTACGGCTGACCATTAGTGACTTTAAGCTCAAATTAAATCCTGGGGTTTGCATATTATGCAGAAGATACAGCACTGCTTTATATATCATGTTCCCAAGACACAAAAGTTAATTTATTAAATGAATCTGAACAACACACAAAGGTATAAACAGCACACAAAGGGGCTATTTATTTTAGGAAGCAGGCATCATTTCAAAATAAAGTTCTCTTCTGCAGCCAAGAAAAAACCAATATTTTATCTCAAGAAGGACTAATAAATATAAGAACACTACACAGGTGTTTGTAGACAGCAAGTGTATCAAGTATTGGCAGCCAGCATGAGTTACTCTGCACTACTTTATTTTATTTACTGCTATGCAGGTAGCAACATGACAATACATTTCCTTCCTCCTCCTGTCTTGCAGTAGCTCCCACTGGCTTTCATACCTGCACTTGTTTTAAAATATACTTTCCATTCCAGGGTTAGAAAAACAAAACTAAACCATGAAGCTGTAATCCATCATCATCATGGGTGCCAGAAAACTTTAGGTTTAGATATTCTATTAAAGTAGCCTTTTGATGAAATAAAATTCAATGCTGAGATACTTGGTTGCTTGGTATGTTTTAACTGGATGTCACAATTAATTGCCAAGAACACTGAGTGGTTTTCTAGGACTTGCTGCAATTAACTTTTAAAATCAAGGGTATGATAACAATTGGGCTAGTTCCAGGAACCTCTTATTTCCAATTCTATACAGAAGGTATCCACTTTTTTTTCCCCTTTGAAATATAATTGGTTATTTTCAATCGCTGAGGGAAGAGAAATGGTTGAAGAGGCAATGCATCTTCCCAAAGACAACCACCTGAGTTATAGCACCATTGAAGAATCAAAAATATCACTCCTCCCCACAACACACACACTCATTCTCCACTTTGCCTGGCCAGCAGAAGAAATCTTTGGAAAATTCACTAGCTGTACTGAATATTATAAGTATTTACTATTTTACTGTTTTAGTGGTGTTTTATTATTTTAATTAAAGTGTTTGAGCAGCATTTCAAGTATGAAGACTCTGTAAAAATATATCTTTTTTTATCTCAGTACAATAAAACTGGACATCATAATAGTTTGTGTGTGTGTGTGTGCGTGTGCGTGTCTGTTTTAAAGATTTTCAATAAAGTGGCATCACAGTATATAATCCAGTCTGCAGTATCCTTACTGGTAACATGGATAAATCCCCAAGTTAAAAAGAACCCATAGAGCTCCTTCAGATACAAAATCATTATTACCAACAATGCTCATTTGATTATGAGTATTGGTGACTCTTATTCGCAAAGGATCATTTTCACTTAAAAGACTGGCAAATGATGTCAGAATACTTTAGATATGTTATTGTGTGCCTTCAAGTCACTTCCAACTTATAGCAAACCTATCACAGGGTTTTGTGGGGCTGAGAATGTGTGATGTACCCACTCAGTGGGTTTCTATAGCTGAGCAGGGAATTGAACCCTGATGCCCAGGGTCATAGTCCAACACTCAAACCACTATACCATGGTGGCTCTCATCTTCAATCTACTATATTAAAGTCAAAGTTTGTCTGTTTGTGAGTTTGTCTGTTTGTTTGCATCAGGCAGGCAAAGACCTCATATGATTGGCTGTGTCAGATGAGAAGACCTCATTTGATTGGCTGGCTGTGATGATTCTATGGAATCTTGGGGTTGGTAGTTCAGGGAGGAATCTTTAGAATTCTCAGCCAAAGAGCTCAGGCCGATTGCTAAGGAGACGAGACCTACCAGCAAGAATGAGGGCAGTGTATTTCTTGAAGAAACCAAACTCTGTATGTTAATAACTCTTAATACAGATTGGATTGGGGAATATGGGGAAAAGTTACATATACTGGTCAAGACAGATTGGGGAATTAGAGACATAGGATCTCATATCTATGTATTTCAACTGCATCCAGTTCCTAAGGTAAGGTAAGATAATTCCCAAAGTGTTTCTAACAAGTGTTACCTATGAGAAAATAAAATCCCAGGCAGCGCCGGGTAAATATGCTAGTGCTGTATAAATATATAAACAATACCACTCTTTTGCATTTTTTTTGTACTAAACTGTCTTTGCTCTAGAGTGAGGTTTCCCATTCATGTGTGGTACAAACACATGTATTGCTTCAGTTAGCTGAATTTCAGGCAAAGACCATTGCCAAAAACAATTTCTAGCTTTATGGATATTTTTAATTTCCCACAGATTTACAAAGGTTTGGGGGGGGGGTGGAGGAGAGAGAGATTGGCAAGAAAGAGAAATTTGTGAGAACTGTAGAGTCCCTGGATTTGGACATAACAAAAGCTGTACGTACACAAAGCCTTGGGAGGAAAACCGAGCTGATACCAAGTGGAGATGGGTCTTTGTGTATATATGTCTACAATGAATGTGAAAGAAACATGTAAATATGAATACATATAGAGGAATAGGGAAATAATTGTGAGGAAGTGCAATAATTAATATGTATGTATGTGTATATATATTTGCCAGTTATCACTTGATCAGAATAATCACTTTAGTGTAGTAAAGTTACTGCTTTTTTCTGCTGCCCAGATTGGAATATAATCAGTGTATTTGAGAAGATACAGTCTTGCACTAAAAACTGTCCAGTAATGTACTAATTAGGCCAGTTCTCAAAATAAAATGAGGAGCATGTAAGGTATTTGTGACCGATGAGTGGCACATTAAACTTCACATCATCTATGGAAAAGCAACTTTGATTTTTTTTTTCTTCTGCTACCACTCAAGTATAATAAAAAAACAATGTGGATTTCCTTCTCAGCCACCAGGACAAATAAGCCCCCAACTCCACTGATCCAAAAATAAACCCCCAGCTTAGAGAACTAAATAACACATGCATATATTTAATGATTTAATTTGATGTAGATCCTATCTTTTTTCCAGAATTGGGACTAAATATTCTGGCTCCTATGACACAGGCACTACTAGAGACAATGCAAGTAAAACTAAGGTGTTAACTAAAAGAATGATTTATATAAGGGAATAAATTGATTTTATCTAAGAAACAAGATAAGATTGTTTAAATATGCCTATGTAAAATATGCTTGATGCCATTAGTAATAAGAGTCTTTCCCAGTTAGCTAACTCTCAGTAAGTTTTCCCTCAGACTACATTTCTCTCCACTCCAACCCCAACAATCACAACCAGGAAAAGATAACTGAACATTATTGCTTTCAATATTTCTTATTGTCTTTGACTTCTAGGATGGGTTCATGTCAAGGGCTCCTGCTGAATGGCTGTCCAGCCATGCAGCACTCTGAATGTTTCTGTGCTAGATTCTGCTGCTTCCTGAAGTTTCACTTTAATCTCATAGCATGGCTTCCCCATCCTCAAAATCATACATTTAGCCAGGGATGGTTTTGCCTTCCCTGGAAGAGTGGCACAGGAAGCATGCAGTGAGATTCTCCTCCCGGCAGGCTCCTTATAAGATGATGCAGGCTGAAACTTGCCCTCTTTGCTCATCAGCTGTCCTCCATCCTCCCTTCCTACATAGTACGGGCTAGGCCATTTCTGCACTACACTGTTATAGTGCTATTATTCCACTTTCAACATCCTGTGGAATTCTGGTGTTTGTAGTTTACTGAGGCCAAAGAGCTCTTTGGCTGAGAATTCTAGCTGCTCCCCCCAACTGCAAACCCCAGGATTCCATAGGATGTTGAAAGTGGAATAATAGCACTATAAAAATGTAGTGTGGAAAGGGCCCTTGTCTCTGAAATAAATCTGAATATGAGTTTGGCTGGGGTACTGAATGAACTTCAAATTTCTTCACAATATTCATTTCCATGTATGTCATGAGGTCACTTTGGTTAACTCATGTAACCAAGAACTGTTGTCCCAGCTATTCAAACCATGTTGCATGCTTCCAACACCTATACAGGGGAAGTTAATCATCCATAACCTTCAACAGTATATAGCATAATAGCACTATAACAGTGTAGTGTAGTGTAACAGTGTAGTGCAGAAATGGCCCTAGTTTCCTTTGGGAGCTGAGTAGCATTTTTTTTAACCATGCCATAACTGGCTTTGGGACATAGGTTTTTTTTAAAAAACCTACTCCATGGTATTTTAGTTTAGTTTAGCTTCCTGAGACACTATAAGATATGTGAGTCTTATCCACATACCTCTCATTTTCAAGCGGCTGGGGGGACGAAATGGGTGGTTTCTAGCTCCCAATTCTTTAAGTGTGCCTGGTCTATGACTTCCCTTCAGAGAATCTGGCAATAAGAAGAGTTCCTTTTATGGTTCTGAGTCAGAAAGTTGACGCTTCAGGGAGATCTGGACTACACAGGCTTCCTGGAATATAGCGGCCACATGTCCTATGTGCTGCTACATTGACAGTTCCTGTTATTGAGCCATGTTGTAGCCAGTTTTAACTCAGTTGTTGCCTGGAATTGTAATTCCAAGTGGAAAGGCAAACCATCTCCAGTATTCAGATCTTCCAGCAAGATTCTCTCAAACTAGTTTCTGTCCTTCCTCAGCTCTAAGCATCTCCCTTCAGTTACACTTCCTCAGCTTTGAACTTCTACTGCTCTTTTCTACAACCATCACTGGACTCATTGCAATTATAAGTCTGATATACACTGAAGCAGTGCGAACTTGGTAACTCAAGCCTGGTGTAAACACCACTCTGCTACACTAATTGGATCTATTGTCGTTGCAACTAACAATCTGCATTTAGTCCTGTGTATCTAACTTTCTCCAGGTTTTTTTTTTTAACCTCCTGGCCAAAATATTTAAATAATCACGAGCAGAATTCAGGATCATTCTTACGGATGCATAACCTGGACTTAAACATCCATAGCAGATCCATATTCACAGTTCCTGTGTGGTCACAATTGTGAAACTATTGTCAGAACTTTAACTGCCACCCCAGACGTACTGCACCAGACATCATAGAATCATAGAATCATAGAAATGTAGAGTTGGAAGAGACCACACGGGCCATCCAGTCCAACCCCCTGCCATGCAGGAACACCCTCAAAGCACTCCTGACAGATGGCCATCTAGCCTCCGCTTAAAAACCTCCAAGGAAGGAGACTCCACTACACTCTGAGGCAGCAGATTCCACTGCCGGACAGCCCTGACTGTAAGGAAGTTCTTCCTGAGGTTCAGGTGGAATCTCCTTTCCTGCAGCTTGAAGCCATTGCTCCTTGTCCTGGTCTCTGGAGCAGCAGAAAACAAACCCTCTCCTTCCTCTACGTGGCATCCCTTCAAATATTTAAACATGGCTATCATGTCCCCTCTTCACCTTCTCTTCTGCAGACTAAACATACCCAGCTCTCTAAGTCTATCCTCATAGGGCATGGCTTCCAGGCCTCCCACCATTTTGGTCACCCTCCTCTGGACTTGCTCCAGCTTGTCAATATCCTTCTTGAATTAGGGTGCCCAGAACTGGACACAGTATTCAAGATGGGGTCTAACCAAAGCAGAGTAGAGTGGTACCAGTACCTCCCTCGATCTAGACACCATACTCCTATTGATGCAGCCAAGAATTGCATTGGCTTTCTTGGCCACCGCCTCACACTGCTGACTCATGTTCAAGGGGGTCTGTTCTGCTGGCATTCAGGACATGGGTGGGTCATTCAGTCTCTACCCCCTCCTATCATCCAAAAGCAGGAGCCCTATCAAACTTCCTTGTGGTTGCCTTGCTGCCTTGTAGGTGTGTGTGCGTGTGTGTGTGCGTGTGTACATGCACGGAAACATCATCTGCCCATACTCCAATCACCAGGGTACTGAACCCCTTCTCATCACATGGCTGATGTTTTGTAAAACAGGTTTGGGAGGTCAGGCCAGGGAATACTACTTAGCTACTAATTTCCAATTACATATTTTATTCCATTAAAATGTCCTCCCCGCAAAAAAGAAGGTTGTTTTTTTCCCCACAGTCAATTTTAAACGGTCACTTTTAAGCCTTCCTTCCAAGCCTAACTAAAAGAGTTACTACTGCCTTATGCCTGATAAAGAGTACCAAAGATAGCCTTCCTCCCTACTCAGTTATATAATAACTTCAACCAATAGTCTCTGACAGAACATAAACATAGCAAAATGCAGTGTTTCTCCACATCTTCAAAAGGTCAGCTGGCTAAACCACCTAGTGTGACCTGAATGATGCTTTCAACACAGTTCTAACTCCTGTATATGTAGTTACCTCCACGGCAAGACAAGTTGTTCTGCCAGTGTGGATAATTCATTGCCATGTTATGTGGCTTTTTCATAAACTTGCCATATCTCCCCAGAGAGAACCTCCAAGTATTCCTTGAAAATAAATAGTACTGTTGATATTATAAATACAGAATGGACATTTCCGTTTGAACATTTAAAGAGCATTTTTCCTGCATCGATATAGCCCTCAGTAACAACTTTATGCTGCATGTATAAGTCTTCACTCACTTCCCACATGACAATTTGTAATGCAATCTTTCTTGTATGCCTGTAAACACAAGTGGCCCTAAGTACATCTCAGCTCTGATGTTGCAATACAGGATATATCAGTAAACTATGTGATGAAATTTAAAAGACAGGTAATGCCTGCCTACATGTAATATGCAACAATAAGAGACTTCATACACAACAGTGGGCATTGTCTGTAATGTTTCGTATATTACCATTATGACAGTGGTGGACATGTATATCTTTAAAAAGATCATTTCCACACTATACTGTTATAGTGCTATTATTCCACTTTCAATAACATATGGAACCCTGGGGTTTGCAGTTTAGGGACAGGCATTTAGAATTCTCAGGCAGGGAGCTCTTTGGCCTCAGTAAACTACAAGTCCCAGAATTCCTCAGGACGTGGAAAGTGGAATAATAGCACTATAACAGTATCGTGCGGAAATGGCCAAAGACTGCACAATTTTCTTTAACAAATTAAGTGCAAGGAGAAATGTGTAAAGAAATTAGTGACTGTTCTACTAGATGGTAGAAATGTGAACAAGTGGGATGTTTTTATATGTAGTAGATTTGTGAAAAGACCAAAAAATTGTAGAATCAACACATTCTATGGTGTATAAAATTCTGAAAGTTAATGTTGGGATTAGTAGAAAATCAAATTGAGGAGAAGTATACAGAATACAGAAAAAGCAATGAAACTGTTGGACTTAGCTGAAATCGATAAACTGATGATATTGATAAGAGAAAAATCAGTGGTGACTTTTTTGAAAGACTGGGATCCTTTCATAGATTTTTTTGCGAGAAAAAGAGTATAATATATTGTCTGTTGGTTTCAACAGTATTTTTGGAAAAGTAGCAGTTGAAACATTTGAATGGAATTTGTAGTTAGAGAAGTTAATTAATCAAGTTATAATCTGTATTAGGAAATCTAGAAATGGAAATTTACAAAAGGGGAGAAGGGGCACCCGTCACTGTATTTTCCACAGATTCCACAGGAAGCTGTGGCTATCACTTTGTCAATGAAATGAAGAAAAAGAAAAAAGAAAGAAAAAGAAAAAAGAAAAAAAAAGGTTGAGGTATCAATCTAGTCAGCAGCCATGGAAAATGAGAATGTGAAAGAACAATAAAATTCTATGCCTATGCACGCATGAAGCCATCCAACATATAGTGAGAGCAAAATCTAACACAAGACCACTGACAAGTTGGCATTAAAGGTTTCCATCAAAAATATTACCTGGCCAGGGAGATCCTTTAAGCTTGACATAACACTTCCTAATTCTAAAACCTACAGGGATAGAAATTATTCAAAAATATTTTTAAAAATGGTAGGAAAGTATGTTCTTTTGAGTGTTAAAAAACCCTGACAAGAAAAATTCTAGACTGATCAGAATTCGTCACAGTCTGGGACTTCTGCATAAAATTTCCACATTGATGTTTTGCACAGAAAACAACATTTTCTGCATAGAAAATAATATTTTAACACAGAAATATTAATTCCTGCACAGAAAATCCTATAATTGGGATTTATTCTACATAAAATTAGCATATGATAATTCACCTATAACACAGCATTTTCTGCACAAGAATTAACATTTCTGTCTTGAAATATTATTTTCCATGCAAAACAATACTTTCACACAGAAATACTAACTTTTTTTTTTTGGAAAGCAACCATATGCGAATTTTGCACAAAATAAGTCTCAAACTGCAAGGTTTTCAAAGTAAGGAGAAAAAAAATTGCTGAAATTGCTTGTTTCTCCCTTCAAGAAGCAACTTAGTGAAGTATGACACCGCTAAAAACCTATACCCTATCACAATTATAGCCTTTCCCAACCAGAGGCATTGGAATGGATCCAGACTAAGTCAGCTGCAGTTAGTTTCAATTGAAATCGAGAAATGTAGCACCATAATTTCCGTGGGGCTTGAATGGAACGAAATTATTCTGGATCCAACTCTGTAACCTAAATAATGTACAGGCATATGAAAACAGAAGAGCCACAGTGCACTCTGACATCTCCTTTCATTTTTTTTTCTCCCAGCAGAAAACAAACCATTATAAACATATTAGCATACTTTAAAAAAAAGTTCCTGGTCTCTTCCCATTATTGTACAGTATTATAAAGCACAAGTGAATACATGCAATAACAGAGTAAGATGCTAATATAGTTTGTATTTTGTATAAAAAATAATTAAAAAGAATAAACCAAATGCTTCATTGGCCTTCAGTCTGGCAAGCTTCCCAGACAGAAATAGTTCATTTTGTCTTCAGACTAATTACAAATTCACTGTACAAACCCTGCACTCTTCCTTGTCACTTAGATGGAGCACAGAAAGCATGCTTGAAAGAAGTTGCCTACCCTTCTGCATAGCCATTAGTGAAATGTATGTGTATCTCACACCTAAAGCACTGGGTTCTCAGCTAAATATTTTAATCTCATGAATGCAGAATTTAATGGCTAATTTTCTTTGGCCTAATTACAAGGAACTACAAATTTAGTTGTAAATGCTGAGTAGTTAAAACCAAGCTCCAAGCTCCATTCCTTGGCCAAATTTAGATGGTCAAACTTTTTGCAATATATAGATATAGATAGATAGAAGAGTTCTCATCTTTACTATACAATTCTGGCTGGCTCATACAGTCATGCATATCATTAGCTGTGCATTTTCTCTGATAGAAGTGAACAACAGCTAGGAGAAAGGCATTTTAATGGGAAAAGAATTAGGAAGCCTCTCTCCATCACGCTGGCTTTCTTCTTTAAATGACAACAATTGCACTGCTGTTGTTGTTTTATATCCCCACAAATAGTTATAGAATTACACATAGCCTATATTTCCCCCCTAAGCAAAATTGTTTCAGTTTCATGAGCAGAATGTTCAAATGGGTCCCCACAGGAGAAAACAGCCAATGAGAATTTGATGGGTTCAATGAGAGGTCACTTTCCTTTGTTCTTAAAGTTATTTTTGTTCTATTACTACATGGAAACAACTCTCATGGGTTTGTTAAAACTAAGGAGGCATACACTTCTCATGAGGACATACATCCTTAATTAGTGAGAAGGATCCCTAGTTTCAGATGCCAGCCCTTGGTGAACCATCTGCTTTTACCTATTCCCTTTGAAGATGCTTTATTAAATGTTATTGTGAATTACTAAAGGTGCAGTTCTTCAGAGGCCAGCATTTTTCCTAGGGATGTAAAAGAGTACTCACAAATTTTCCTGTCCTCTGCAAAAAAAGATATCCTAAGACACAGAGACAGTCCATCAATAAAATAGTCAAATGCTGAAGGATTTTATCATTTTAGGATTTTTTGTGGGGGAAAAAATCATTCTACTTATCCTACTTTCTTGTGTTTTAACATTATCATCATCATTATCATTGCTGTTGTTGTTATATCTTTTTTAGCCCTTGGTAAGCTGCCTTGGGTTCCATGCTGTGAACAGCACACAAATTAAGTGAAATAAATACAGATTCTCTCCGCAGAATTTCTAAAAGTTGCAGTCCAGAGTGAGAAATATGAGCCCCACCCTTGAAGCAAGGGAGATCAAAGAATGCAGAGCACCTGATGTCCAGGGCTTGATGCTTCCTCTATGGCTACCCTGCACCATTTCTAATATGGGGTTACTCTACAAGCGTCACCTTGCGAGGCTTCACAGTCTCACTGCAAGCCTTGTGAGGCTGACTTGAGCATGGACCAACCCCTCATGGGCACAGCAAGTCTACCATACTGTATTCTGAGCATCCATTGTCAATTCTAAGATAGTATGTATTTCTAGTGTGCCTTTAGCAGAAGTATCTTTAGCAAAAGAACTGCTGTGTTTAGCTTTTTTTAAAAAGTGCGGAACAGCCTATTGAAAAAAGTGACTACAATATGTGGGGAGGGACTACAGTGAGGGAGTTTGGATAATGACCGCAGAGAGGGAAGGTTGGACAATGACTGCTGTTACCAGGACATTAGAATATACTGCTTCTCTTCTAAAAAAGTAATGGAATGTATGGAGAAACAATGTATTTCTGTCTTTTTTATGTTTCTGTAATGTGTATGTGCACAATGACCATTCGAACAGATTATAACATATAACTGAATAGGCCAGAAATCCTAGTTCACTATTCTTTTATTCAGCATAGTTGTTGTGTTAGTTATGATTGCTATGGAAAGAAAGATTCACAATGATATTTGCAACTAGAGGAAGAGGTTGCATTTGTGTGGAGAGCCTTGAGAGCCTCTTGTGTAAAGAGCCTTGAGAATCATGACGAGCAACTGTAACTTCCATAAGGAACATGGTTGTACAGAGGCTGTACAGAGCTAGGATTTTTTTTTTTTTTGAGCAACGTTATTTATTCAGTCCTTCACAGATGACAGATTACTACTGTGATAAGGTTGTACGCTGAGCTTACAGTACAACTAACTTCCCATGGTGGCAGCTTGATTCATCTACAGTCAAGATGTGTACTGAAGAACTTCTAATGATGGCCAGAAGAGTGTTTCTTCCTGTATTCCACTGGCTTTTTACCTCTGTAAGAGATTTTATGACAGGCATAGCTGGTTAAGATGATACCAACCCACAGTTCTTGAGTAAGGAATTTAAAAGGCAGTCTGAGAGAACTCTACTAGAAGACCTAGATATTGGATCAGTATATTTAGGAAAGCAGGAAACTATGG
The DNA here is from genome assembly GCA_948474755.1 of Ctenosaura bakeri. Classification (NCBI taxonomy): domain Eukaryota; kingdom Metazoa; phylum Chordata; class Lepidosauria; order Squamata; family Iguanidae; genus Ctenosaura; species Ctenosaura bakeri. The sequence goes on from CAOLHI010002160.1 coordinate 216,911, forward strand.
TCTGAGGGATACAATGAAGCTTCAGGGAGGCAGAACCAGATGATTTCAGACATAAATCTGACAGAGGAATCAACAGTTAGACCCTTAGAATCTACAAGCAACAGGGACAGCTGGAAACAGCAGATGACTGTTGCATAGCAATTCTTCCTGGTTCTTGAAGGATTGGCAGGAGGGAGTAAGGGAAACCTGGTTTGAGGAAAATACTTTTTAATGTCTAATCAGTGGTATCTAAGCATATTTTATCTAATTAAATTTGATTTCAACAATTGCAACCTATTATTTGAAAAGTTACTGTTTATTCTCCTCACATAAATAATTCCCTTGCAAACAGCTTTATTCATCTCGTTTCTAGTATTGATTATCATTTCCATACTTATTATCATAGAAGTAAGGCAACTGAGTTCTACAACAATTCACTTGGGCCATTTCTGCAGTACACTGTTATCGTGCCATTATTCCTCTTTCAACATCCTGTGGAATTCTGGGGTTTGTAGTTTACTGAGGCCAAAGAGCTCTCTGGCTGAGAATTCTAAAGGCCCCTCCCTAAACTGCAAAGCCCAGGATTCCATAGGGTGTTGAGAGTGGAATAATAGCACTGTAACAGTGTAGGGTGGAAATGGCCCCAGTTACAGTAGTTCCAGGTCTCGTCACTATAAGTAGATGAACATTCCCAGTGAGGTCTTATTTGGAAACCTATTTGAAAAGAGGGGTAGGGAGTGCCGCAGATCACAACTTTCGAATTTTGAAAAAGGAATGCAGGTGAGAAAGTGGTATGACTCTATCATATCTGGTGACAATAATGGGATATCTAATTTGTAAAAATGTAGTGCTAGTCATGGTGGTCGTAGTAATGATGATGATGATGATGATGATGAGAACAAGACCAAAACAGCCTCTCCAGTTTACCATTTGCAGGGCATGGGATGGTTATCCTAGGTAATGGTTTCAATCCTGAAGAAGGGCAGTGCCAGTTATAATTGCAGTAAGGAGCTTTGAATTCACCTTTCTTTTTATCCTCCCCTTTATTTTTTTAAATACTTTTGAAAGCTAATTGTGAAGTAGTAGTGGGAGAACTGTGCCAAAAGGTTTTAAAAGTTTCTTTTTTTAAGAAATAGAGCTTTAAAAAGAAAAAAAGAAAGGAGGAATATGTAAAAAGCCTTCTCAGTGCAATTACATGCTCCTCCATTACCCCTTAAATCACATCCCTGTCTCAAAAACATTTTGCCCCTCTTCTTTCAGTGTTTCACTTGAAATGCCTCTGGTAAAGATTATGTGCAGCCTCCTGAAACAAAAAATAAAAGGAACTGCATCCTATTATATATAGACTTTATAGACATTTAGAACATGTCACTCAAAATTCTTTGTATTACAATGAAGTTAATTTCAAATGAGTGCTGTCATCTATAGTTAGCTAAAATGGCTATGTTTAACTCACACATTGATTAGTTGTATTCACTCATAAAAAAGTGGGGTTTCTTAGTTTCAGGAGTTCTTTCTTTAAAAAAAAACAACACAGAAAGTTGTACCATACCCTGGAGCTTGCTAGAAGCAAATCACATGACTTGATTATGTGACACCAAAGGAAGAAAAAATATATTATCAGCATATAAGAAAATACAGATCTCATTAAAATCTGTCAGTCTAAGAAAAGACGAGAAAAGACACATAAATATCAAATAAATAGAAGATTCACTTGGTTTCACTGCTTACTCATCTTCAAATTCTTGAATCTGAAAGCGGGCACAAAATCTCATTGGGTTCCACTAGTGCAGCAATTTCTCACAATGTTTACAGGACTTAACCCACATTAAGTTATTTGGGGTTAGAAGAACTTCACTGTCATAACTCCAAAGGTGAAAGAAGTCAGGAAAAAAAGTGTTCTACTTCATCTAACTCCTAAATGCTTCAAGCTATGGCAAAGTTGTCAGATGGCCTTATTATAAGGGATATCCCTTATTTGAGGATCAGAAAGCTTGTTACGTTTAGGACTGGGAAGTGTCCTTTACTATTCCCTATTTCAGGTTTGGAAAGTTTTTCCTTTTGTACATACTGAACAAGATTCCAGAAAATACTGTATTTTGAAGTGTGATCATTTTATGAAGAAAGAAGTGTCATGGAATTTATGAATGTGGATAGAAATGTTGCAAAGAAACACATGGCTAAGTTAATTGAAATCAATAGTTTCACTGAGTATTTAGGTAGAACACAAACTTGTTAAAAGCTACTTCTTGATAGTCAAACCTGCATATCATGAATTTCAACTGTCCCTTACTGCTACTTTGAAAACCTAGCAACATTAGGCTATGATCCTAAGCATAACTATTGAGAAGTCCAACTAAACTATGTGGTGTTTACCTTGGTGCAAACAAGCTTAGAATTATGAAGTCAGTGATTGCAGCTGTAATCAATTGCCACTTACCTGAGACTAATTTCTTCTGACCTAAGGAGTTACTTAGAACTTAAATCAGTATATGTTCTGGCTTCCCTAATTTATCTGACAGGTTAGAGACCAGAGCATTATCAGAAAACAGAATTGGTTGAGAAGCAGAACCCATATACTGTACTATAGGGAGCATGAAGGACTTACGAGAGGCTCAATTGGTACCAAACACATACACACTGCTTGCAAAGTCCCCCACCCAGCTTAGCAACTCTTTCTCCTCTCCCATCTCACTTTGGAAGCAGCAGGCATGTGAGCAGTTCCACACAAAAATCCATAGGCAAAAAGAACAGATGAAAGAGTGGAACCCTCATCAAATTAATGGAAGTAATCTTTAATTTGGAAGTGTCAAAAAAGCAAGTTTCAGAAGGCCAAAAGGTGGGGGTTTCCTGCATATAGTACTGTGCTGCAAATCAGAGAGTACAAAGGAAATTTTACACACTTGATTGTGAAAATCTACAACAAATAGGACAAAGCTTCCTATTTGCATTCTTGTTCATACCGTTTATATTATTAAATTCTATTTAAGGCCTGATCACTCCCTCATATGTCTCTTTGGATCTTCACAGCAGAAGAGTTCAGGACATTGTGATGTTAGCAATTTGAAGTAGTTTTGGTTGTCAGAGGCAGCACAGAGGGATTGTCTTCTGTTCTGCTCCAGGCAATCAGGGGTCATGTTTGTCCTTTACCATTGTTGTATCTGGTGAGGGGATTTTGGTAAGTGATTGGGTGGTCTGGGCTGTTTATTTCTTTCCTCATTTACCTGCTTGGGTTGATGGAAGAGAGTGGGTCAGGGGGACTGTGCTATGTGGGCCCTGTTAGGTTGGGAGTTGATTCTGATTTAATTGGTTGTTGTCCCTTTAGGTGAGCTACATATTCAGTTAGTTAGTCTTCCCCGCCTCTTCCATTGTAGGTAGAGGTGGAGAATATACATTTTTGATTATCACCTTTAGCACTCTTTGGGTGTAGGATAGAGCTCTGAAATTTCCTCTTGCAGGGTTCCATGACCCAAGGAGTGAGGAAGGAGGATACCTTTGACATTAACATAAGATGCAGGCTATCAGTTGTAGAGTTCTGAGGCTTGGATGGAAGTCCTCTGAGTTGCCTTCCAGTTACAGCTGGCTGAGAACCAACCCAAGTATCTGGACTGCCTTCGGGGCTGAGTTATTTCTCCCAAGCGAAGCCTGAGGGGGTTATCAAGGGGTGACATCTGGCCTCAGCTGGACCCACATCAGGTTGTTCCCCATTCTTGCTCGATTTCCTGGCCAACACAACCTAAATTGGTTAGGTCAAATAAAGTGGCCCTTATTTAACCCAATTTTCTGTGTCTGGTTTTGTTATTATATGATTAGTTATCAATAGCATGCAACATAATTAAAACAGAAAAATGTGTTAAATATGCATCTTCTTACAAGTGCAAGTAATCACAGCAATGTAACCATACTATTGAAAATTTACATGTTTATAACAAGTAACATCCAATAAATTTCTAGATAAGTTCTATTTCTTTAACAATATTTTTCAAGGGCAAAGAAAGAAATATGAATATACCAAATTGTGGGGTAAAACAGTCAAACATCAAAAACACTAATACCAGAGAACAATGTGGAATAATTTCCCTCAATTTGCTTCTGAAGTAGAGAACCACCTTACATTAAAATGAACAAACCCTTCCATCGTACAAGAATATCATAGACATAATAAGGTTCACAGAGGCAGTAATTAACCAAAAATGTTTCTGTCCAGATAAGAGTTTACCACATTTTTCTCAGTCCCACAAACACAACGCAGGAATGACTAAACAGAAAAAGAATATGTGGCTGTTTCAGTTTCATTTGCTCAGCTGCAGTTATAAACTAGGTTATAGTGCAACATGTACAACCAAAAGAATGACTCAGTAGCTTTATGAGAATGATTTCATGGGCTGGGAGGGGAGGGGAGGGGAGGAAGAAAGCACCAGGCAAGTGTCCTAGGAGGATATTCCAAGTATACAAGGCAGCAGAAAAGAAAGGGAGGAATCTTTGGATTAAGACCTTCTTTCTGATGGCTAAGGATGGTGATGGCTAAGGATTGGAGATAATGTGCAGAAATGCATCAGGATTATGCATCAGGACTGAAAGACAGAAGAGTGAGTGAGTGTAAATGTTTATGTGTCAGTTTTCATTTACGTCAGCAGCACAATACTAAGTGAGAGATGTGTCAGGTGTAAGAGAAAATGTACAGGCTTCTTTTCATGTTAAAAATCTTTTTGCCTGAAAAACCCTTTTCTGCCAGCTGATCCCAGGTATCTTCTAACAAAGCAGTTAGCGGACTAGTTTTCACTCAATTAACTCAGCAGGAAGGGAAGGACAGGAGGGGACAGTGTCCTGCCCTTCCTGGGAGATTTATTTGTGTATGTGCTTCCTTTCCCCAGGCTTTCCTAAATTCAAATTGCAGGTTATAGCTTCTTAAAATAGTAGTTTTGTGTGTTTTTCCTCATCAGTAACTTTTTTTCCCTCTCATTGTCTGGCAACACTCTTTTGATGACACTAACATTGCTTACGTGTAAAGTAGGAGCCAAATTTTGCCAGTCCCAAATTATCCTGCACAGTGACTTAAACCAGTCCAGGACACGGCTGCAGTACCAGCACAAAGTTAAACAAGAATGAGAGCAATCCTAAATAATTTCCATCAGGCTTTGGCTGGGAGCAAAGCTTCAGTTGGCCTGGTGTTCACCTTTGCCAGCTGGAATTTCACTTTAGCAATTCAACCTGATATATGTTTACCCAGAGGTAAGTCCCACTGTTTTCAGTGTGATGGTCCTCCTTGTAAATGTATACAGGACTGCAATCTAAGTATTTTGAGTCTCTTTTTCTTGCTGCTTATTTTTACTGTTCTCTGTATATTACACAGCTGTCTGTATAATAGCAAAAGGTATGTCATATAATGAATGAACTAAGAACTATTTCAGAGTACAGTTCAGTGTGTGTGTGTCATCAAGTTGCCTAATGACTTTTGGAAACCCCATGGAATTTCATAGGGTTTTCTTAGGCAAGGAATTCTCAGAGGTAATTTTGCCAGGTATAATCCAAGAATTCACATGTGGGAGAATCATGTATTTCCATGTAGTTTCCCAGAATGCTTGATAGCAAGATGAAGCAAGAAACTGGGAAAACAAACAAATAAACAAAACAGCAGCAACAGAGAAGTTTTTAAGGGGTATAGGGTATTCAAACCTGAAGTTCCCCAACTACTTTCAGAGATAACACTGTGGCAGAAACACAGTTCCACCTGCTTTTTCCAAACTATTGTATCAGTTCAAAAAAGTTCCAGCATAGCTACTACAAGCCTGATTGTTAGCTGGGAAGAACCAAAATGGTCATGTAAGGTTATTTTTGCATCTGCATTTTTACTAAAGCTCTTTGTATTCTTCTAAAATACAGAAGAAATTGAGAACTCTTCAGAGTGGTATTTCTTGGAATGCAGTGTGGGCTAAAGCCAGAAATAAAAAGCAGAAAACCTATTATTGTTTCCATGGGACAGAACATTCTGCATGAACACAGGCTTCTGTTGAATCACATCTTAAGTCATGCTTGAAAGCAATAGGACATAAATTAGTCATGAACTACTTTGGGACGGTGTAGCAATGAAAAGTGAGATATACATGTATTAAATAAAGGTTGCCATCTTTCAGTTTGTTTTGTTGAAATATTTATATCCCATCATCTGTCATATGATCTCAGGGCAATGTATAATAAAATCAACTTAAATAAAAATATAAAATATAAATAATTTAAACAGTAAGAAATATAATTTAAAATCGTATTAAGAAATCTACAAGACAATTAAAACCAGTTAAAACAATTGATGACAGGTTAAAGCCACAAAACAAGTATAGATTTGGATAACATCAGTTAGGCCCTCAAATCTTTTAACACAAAGCCATGTTTTCGTATAGAGCTGAAATGATGCAACACTGGTACTAAACAGGCATCTAATACAGGGCATACCATAATTGAAACGCCCCACCACAGATGGACTTCCTGCAGTGTCCCATGTCTTCCTGCAGTGTGGGAGACAAGAGGAGAGTTCCTTGTAGACCTCAGATATCAGGAAGGTGCATATAGGAAGAAGTCCAAAGCCATTTAGGGCTTTGAATGCCGTCACCAGCACCTTAAATTCATACCAGAAGCATATTGGCAAGCAATGCAAATCTTTTAAGACTGATGCTATATGGTCTCTATGCACTGTCCCAGTCAGCAGCCTAGTTGCTGCATTACACACTAGCTGCAGCTTCCAAGTTGTGTTCAAGGGCAGCTCCACATATGGTAAACTGCAGTTGTCTAATCTGGAAATGTCCAATAAGCTTAGATATCCCAGAGAAAGGTATGATTAATTTATTTTAAGAGTATGATTAAGTAATTAAGTCAAACACAATTTTTAACCAATTGTTTAATATTTGTTGATTTTTTTTGTTTTTTTAAGAAAAAAATAAACAACCACTCTACAAAAGTAAGCATTTAAAATGTTAAAGGTAGACCAAAGTGTGCATTGCTTTGTATCTATTGCAGTGTCTTAGAGTGAGAGAGGGTATCATTTATTTTAATGTTCAATTATCTACTGCAAAGATATGGATGTGGCTGGAATGCAGCAACATTTTTTTTTAAAAAAAACCTGTACAGCTAAGAACAGTAGTTATAGAAATCAGAAAAAAAGTATGTTTTCAGGTTTGCTTTTCAGAAACCTTTGCACTCTGATGATATTAATTATGAAGTATCATTGTTCCATTATTTCAGTACAAAAGAAAAATACTGTACTTCTTGCTATAAAACTGTGTGAATCATATATTTATGGCATTGTGCATACACACATGGGTGTGCAGAGAGTAATATTTAAAAATCTCCCATCCAGCAAAATGGTCCAAAACCTAGCATAGCAGCCAATAACATGACTCATCATATGACATTTCTAGATTCCCAAAGGCTATAAAATCCTACAGTAACTCCTGCTTGAGTTAGCAGCTTTTTACTTACAAAAAGACTATTCCTCAGGGAGGATCTAAGCATTCCAAGAAAAAACAAAGTTCCCTTCTCTTGAAATGAGTTTGAAGACTCACTAGGCAAATCATAATACTTAACCTTTCATCTGCTCACTCGTTATGAAAATTCTCACCCTGAAATCTATTGACTGGGTTTTCACTGGGCTTGTAGAACTGAAGAGCAGTGCCTGCCCAGTGGCTCTTCCACTTTCATGAGCGTTCGAGCTGCAGAACCATTGTGAAAATTGAAAAAAAAAACTAATAACTCCTCCCCATGCTCCCCTCCCCTTCTCTTCTGGGGTTCCCTCCCATTCCCTTACCCTTTGCCCTGGTGCATGGCTTTCTTCTCTATAACTGTGCAAAAAGGAAGTGAATGGTGGGGAAGGTGGGGGCTGATTCCCCTGTTCCCTTCCCTTTTCCTCCAGCATGCATTTTCCATGTGCAGGTAAAAGGCAAGGGAACAGATGGAGGTGCCTGTGCCTGGGCAAAAGGCAAGGGAATGGTGGGGGGAAGGCATGTGTTGTCTTACTTCTTCATGCATAGTGCTCCTCCCCACCCCCATTCCCTTGCTTTTTGCCCAGGCACGGGCACCTCCCCCCTTCCCTTACCAGGCACAGACAGATTAATAAGGCACACATGCCCAGGCAAAGGGTAAGGAAATTGGGGTGGTGATGGCATGCATATTTCCCTTCACAATTCCCTTTCCTTTCACCTCAGAATGCATTCTCCATGCCTGGGCAAAAGGCAAGGGAATGGGGAGGAGGCATACACACTTCCTCAATGTCCTTGCCCTCTGCATAGGCACACATGCCTTCCTTCTTCACACCCAGGCAAAAGGCAAAGGAAATGGAGGAGGGGGAGCACAAACCTCATGAATAATCAATTTGCGAAGGTCAAATCCAGAAATCTGGAGGGAGAACTATAATTTAGTAACTAAAGTATACCTCCTTGGCAGACACACACACATATGCAGACATGCTAGGGTTGAAAATGGAAAAAAAAAATTCTCCCCAGTACTTTTCCTGTATTTGAGTAATGTGAATTGTAAACATTACCGTGCAAAGAAATATACATGAAATTTTGCAAACACACACCAAATTTTCCACAGAGAAAACAAGTTTCCTGTGTAGGAAACAGTATTTTCCTGCACAAAAGCCTTGTTTTTTTTACACTATGACATCACATGTATTTCTCTGGAGAGTATTTCCTTCACAGTACTCCAGGACATGCAATTTATGGCTATAATTCTTTGCTAATTTCATTCTTGAAGGAAATAAGTGATTTTTCATAATTTTCTTTCCAGTGTGAAAAGGTCTTTGCAAATTGTAGTTTTCAGACTATTCATACCTCAGGACTTATTCACATGTGCCTTTTTTGCACAAAAATATTTTCTCCATGCAGAAAATGCTCTTTCCTGTGAAGAAAATGGTGTTTTTATGCACAAAAAACCCACTGTATATAAGTTTTATACAGAAAAGCCTGAACTACAATTATTCTCTTCAGTCCAGGATTCTCCTTGTCAAGTTTTCCCAATATTTGAGAGACACATTTTGACCAATTTTTTCCCCAAATATTTTTGAACATCCCTTCTATAACAATAGCAATAACATGTGTATTTCTATACCACTTATTAGCTAAGTGCTCTCTAAGCAGTTTACAATGTGTTAGCTAATTTTCCCCAACAAGCTGGGTACACATTTTACCAACCTGCGGAAGGATGGAAGGCTGAGTCAACCTGGAACCCAGCAGGGTTGGACTCACAAATGCAGTACCAGAATTTAACCACTGCACCCTGGAAACAAATGATTGTGAATATTCTTTCCATCCTTGTTCTGCATGAATTGGGGCAACAGACCAACCAAGACATTTCACAAGACACAGAGGATTAAGGATTATAAACTCTTAGACATGCATTTTTTCTGTGGGAGTCAAGTGCTCTCTTAATCTGGGAGGGAACTAAATGGTTTTCATTGGTTCTTCTCAGGGTGGTCTAAACTTTTGGGCTGAGAGGAAGACAAGGAAGTATGCTAGTTGCACCTCCTTTCTAGATTTTCTTGTTTCACTCTAAACACATTAGGATGATGGGCGGCAGAGGAGAGCCTTCTCTATCCATGCAGCATCACTTCAAGATCTTAGCCTCTTTTTTCTCAGATCCCAAAACCTCAAGAAAAGCCTCTGAGGACAGCAAAAGTGTAGAAGGTGCTGCTATTGTTGTGTTCCTTTAAGTAACTTCTGGGTTATGGTGACCCTCATGTGAATCTATCATTGGGTTTTCTTGGCAAGATTTGTCAAACGTGGTTTGTCATTGCCTTCCTCTGAAGCTGAGAGAGCATGACTTGCCCAAGGTTACCCAGTGGCCAAGCAGGGAATCAAACTCTGGTCTCCAGTGTCAAGCAGTCAAACCACTACATCACACTGGCTCTCATACATAGACCTTATACATGTGAATGCTTCAATAGATTTATATTGATATGTCTGCTTGGATTAATATCACCTGACAGCAATTAAATATACCCTGTGTGAGGGAGCAACAATTTCTTGTGTTTGACTTTAGCACACTTCCCCACCAACCTGCAAAGTTTGAGATGATGAGTGTAATGTTAAACACAACTGAAGGGCACTGAACTGGGGAAGGCTACTATATGTCAATCCATTTGGCAACTGTTCCATTCAGTTAACAATTGGTTTCATTTTTGCTTTGATGGTATGAAAAAGCATAGTTAATGTGCAGTTTTTGTAGTAAAACATGCTATTTCTCTCAATGAAATATTAATAGTGCAATTTCAGGCATGTCTGGTCAGCAGTAAGCCCTATGGCATTCAATGGAAATAATTCCTTGATGAATTTGTGAAGTTTCTAAGTCTCCTTGAGGTTTCTTTTTCCAACAAACTATTCACAGATCATCTTCATCTTCAACCACAGGACTTGATAGCCTGTGAGATTGTGTCAGCAGCATGCTATAACTTTAGAGTACAAACAAGGTGAAAAGTCATTTCCCCCGCACTGTGAAAATCTATGTCCATTTTAAGAGGTAAAAACTGCATCTTCCCACAGGGATTATTCAAGAGGATATGACTTGCAGCTCTTGTGTATTACAACTGCAGGTATGCATGGAGGAATACATTTCACACTGATTTGTAACAAACAAACTCATTGTATTCATGTGCTCCAGCTTCTATACAAGAAACAAAACATAAAGTGAGGTAGACAAGCTTTTCTCCAGTAATCCCATGGACAAAGAAAGTGGTTCATAATAATGGTTTCATGTTATTTAAAAATGCTTCTGTTTGCTTTTTGACTTAATTCCTCTCCTAATGTATTCATGACATCTGAAACACTGTCTAAAAGTGTATGTCTATATCTGTTTGTCTGTCTGTTCTCAGCATAGTTCTAAGCCCATGAAACCTAGCCACCTGCAAGTGAAGGATATAAGAAGACCCTAGATGTGTGCTCCCGAGAGTCACCTTGTTTTTAAAATTGATTAACAAATGTTAGTTAATTAAAATCTGACTGTAGCCTGCAACATCATTTTCAGTCAATTCATGGCAGAGTTCCCTAAAGGGAAAACTGCAAAGGATATATTTCCCCAGAACGCATCAAGAGTACTCCAGCGCTGCTTCATCTACAGATTCCTGAACTTCTTCAAACAGTGAAAAGGCATGGAGAAGGGAAAGAGAGGATGAGGGGAGGCTGTAGGAGGACAGAAATCTGCTACCTGATAAGGCTGGGAGTAGAGTGAGCGGATAGAATGGCTGAGCAACACCATCATGGAGGGAAAGACCAGCAAGAAACAAAAAGGAGAGGACAACGAGAACTTGGGAGATTGAAAAGGCAGTGGTGTGAGAGTGGATTGAATTTAAATGGCTTCTAACCCTTATGAAGCTCTCTGTTAAGTGATATTATATCAAAAAGTCCTGTAAGACTTTAAAAACTACAATTATTTACTACTCCATCACAGTAAACTGTTATAGTGCTATATTTCTCTTTAATTGGAATCCTGGGCTTTGCAGTTTAGGGAGGGTCATTTTGAAATTCTCAGCCAGAGAGCTCTTAGGCTTCAATAAAGTACAAATCCCAGAACTCCACAGAACATTGCCATGGTCATTAAAGTAGATATAGCTCTCTAAACAGTGCAGTATGCTAGTGTTTCTATTTTGTTTATGCTATGGTAGGCAACTTCATCAGATACACGGAATGTCACGTTAATTGATCAATCATTATGCACATGCTTGGGAACAGAGCAACCATTGGAAATCTGTCTGAACAAGAATTCATGAAAAGGTTGAATTCATCACCTGTGATTTGAAGAGGGCATAGGCTTTTGAAGAATCTAAGTTGCCACCCAACTTGTTAATGGCCACTGTTAAGAGTACAATAATTGTTTGTGGGCATCTGCATTTCAGTTTATTTTTACCCCATGGATTTCACTTCCCCAGCCACTCAACAACATGTATAATGATCTGTCAAGCACCTATTGAGGCAACAGTCCATGTACCAGATGTAATAGGCTGTAATTCTTGAATGCTTATCCTAATTTTAAAAATTACTCAAAATGCCACAAGATTTTTGTTGTTGTTTCTGAAACCGACTTATCCAGCTGAATGCACCAGAAATCATTATTTTTGTATCAGGATTACAAGAGAAAAGTTGAGCTACAAAGCAATGCACTCAGAGTGTGGATAGACATACAGAGTGACAGATAGATGTAAACACACTTACTCCAGAGTCCTTAAAGAAGAATAATGGTGCAGTCACTGGGGCAAAGAGGTAGAGTTAATAAGAAAATAGGAGTGTAACTGCTCTCTTAAAAGCCTTCACAGTGGAAAAAGTTTAGGAGCTATTTCTGACTAATAAAAAACATGGCACCTAACAAATAGTCTACGCAGGAAATGATAGATGAAAATATAGAAAGGCTGAAGGAGAATCTTGTTTATCAAGAAAAATGGGAAGGGAAAAATGAAACAGAATGAAGAGATCCGTAGAAATAAGTGGTATATTTTTCCATGTTGCCAGATGTTTTCATGTTCTTGAATTTTCATCCTTTTCCCACTTAAATCAATAAATATTTAAATAAATATTTCAGTGTACACCTAACAAAAAAAGTGTATTTAAAAGAAGAAGAAGAAAAAGAAGAGAAGCATATTTTAACAGCAGTCACCAATATTTTACACCAGCTACTTAGTTACATATGCCTAAGTAACATCTCCTGACCCACCTGCCCCCCAAAATCCACTTTAGCAGCCAGCAACCCCCTTGAGTGAACAACATCTTTTCAGCTGCCAATCAGAGCATAAACAGGTTAACATGTCTAGTCCCATTCTACCAGTGAGTGAGAGTGCCACGAAGACTTGTGAGAAAGATTTGCAACAGGGCTTCTGCTTCTGACTGCTACAGCCTCACCCATTGGTGGGAGAGGGCAAGCTCATCCTCCTTGCACCCTGATCAGTGGCTGAATGGAACTCCTTAATCTGATCAGGTTGCTGGCTTTTAAGGTGGGCTGGGAGACATTTACATCTTCTTAAGGCTATGTAGTCTGACTGAATATGGAGGCGTTAAGTCTACAAGGCTACAAATCAGTAACTGGAATCAGAATACCAGCCAATAACAATATTTTTTTCCCTCTGCTTGAGAGAGGAAATCTTGTCAGTATAGTTCAGATAATGTAAAACTAAAATCAAATTTTAACGAAAGAGAGCATAACTTCAACATATTTTTTCTCCTCACATCATCTGTCATATACATTTAATAAGCCCAATGTGGCTCTTGATTTGGGCTTCATCCTAACAGCACACCCCTACTAAAAGAGACCCATCAAACCAAATAGCATATGTGCATGTTTGGAGAAGGGGCAATTATGATATCATGTAAACTAAGATTAGAAATGGAGGGTCCTGAATTACTCTGAGCAGGCAACAGGTACAAACAAGAACTCAGGCTCAAATGAAGACTTTGATCCATCTTGGGCAAAGACTACCCCTCCCTGGATTTGCAGCATTCCTGAACAATGGAGAGTCTTAATGGACAAGTTCACCTGAAGCTTTCTGAGGCAGACAGCAAAAATAGAGAAGGTGTAATAAGGTATGGCAACTAGGTCATAAAAAAAAAAAACCATACTAAATGCAAGATACCTAAGTGAGGAAAGTCAAGTGCTGTGATAAACAGTTATAGCATATGGGGGCATGTCTGCAGAAACAAGACAGAAAGCAAGCAAGCAAGGAAGCAAGCAAGCAAGCAAGCAAGCAAGAAAGGAAGGAAAAGAAAAAAGGAGGAAAGAAATAAAAGTTAAATGAATAATCTAGTTAGACTCTCCAGTTTCATTGTATTCATGTTGTATCTTTTCACTAATCCTTTCAAACCAAGACAGAGAAAAAGGGTGAGAGAGAGGGAGGGACTACAACTGGATTTTCATAATTTAAAACAGAATTTTAGGATTACAGGGGTTAATTTGGGGAATGGTAAATACTGGTCTCAAAAGCTGAAACTTCTTGAGTTTAGCATGAAAGGCTAAACTCAATATTTGTGTAAAGTATTTAGGATTATGGGGTTAATATGTTATGGGGAAAGGTAAACACTGGTCTCAAAAGCTTAAAGTCCTTAAGCTTAAACTTCTTAAGTTTAGCATGAAAGGCACAAGCACTAATATTTATGTAAGGTAATACAAGGAACTAAATAGTGTTGGTGGACATAAATATGGCTTCAAAAGAAATAGCAATGAATGCAAAAGAATTCATATGTCTATGTAGAAGGAAGAAAGGAACTACAGGAGTGAGAGCTGCAAGCTACTGCGCTGGAAGTCTAGTCTCTACTAAGCAATTTAACTGCCGCAGTCTCTCTATGATAGAGGAGTAGAAAAATCAAGGCTGCAACCTTTGGCAGGCCGGGTAGAAAGAGAAAAATAGTTACCAGGGGAAAGCTTCACTGTTGTTCCAGCTTCTGTTAGACTCTATATACTCTTACATGGCAGTAGGGACTGCAGAATTTAGTGAAAGTTCCTTCTGACTACATACTGGTTTCTATATTTCAGATATATGATTGGATAGTATTTTGTACCATTCCAAGATTTATCTAAGAATTATTGAGGCCCTAAAATCTCAATCAAATGGAAGGAAATGTATAGAGTGAAACAGGACTGGAACTGGAGGGAAGGCAATGCTTTGGGAGACCACTTCATCAGAAGGGAGAACAGTGCATCAAGAGGCAATGAACAAACACCATAAATAAACAGATTTCTGTATTTATCTATTAATCTATGAACTGAATTGCCTGAAATCAGATTTTAATCCATTTTTAGGTAGGTACCTATCTTCACTGAAAAGACCAGAATCTATCAAAAATTACTCAGGAATATCAGGCTTGATAAAGAAGTATTACATGAGTGGAAATTATTAGTAATTTCATCTATATAAAATGGCATCATTTTGTAAAACTGCATTCTAAAATTGGCTGCCTTTCCAAACACGTACAGACACCATCAGACCAAATTTCCCCATGCAGAGATATTAATTATAAGTTGTTGTTGTTGTTTAAATGATACTATAAAAGAGGAACAGTACAGGAAAAACATTTCTTTGAGTCCAGCAAAGCTTTTTCATTTAATACATAGTCTGGGTCATGAACGAAGAGCTACTGCAGCTATTATATTTGCTGTGGTTACGGCAGTATGCACTGCAGGATACACGAAGACTTTAATCCAGCAGGAAGATTTGTGCCGAGAATCCACATGCAAACATTCCTCTGTGTTTTATTTCTTTTAACAACAATCATCTGAGTCCCTTTGAATTGGTTCACTATGGGCACTAATGGTGCTGTGCATCAACTTATGGAGCTACTGGCTTTCCTTGCACATAGCCAGATGTCCACAATTATAACTGGTTGAGGGCCAAACTGCAATTTCAAACACTCAGAAGACAAGTTGCAGCCAATCATGGCTCCCCAATATGCATCTGCTATATGCCTTCCTTGAGTGCGCATCTCCCACACACAATTTCAAGAGTGAACAACATGCAGTCCTGGGGCTCCATGAGGCTGTCCTATCTTTTGCCTCTGTCTTTTGCAGACTATACTCTTCTTCACCAAAATAGTCTGAACTGCCTCTTCCAGTTGCTTCTCTCCCCCTCCCCTATTTTCCAGTCTTAATGCAGCAAAATACCACCAAGGGAGCTACACAAAAGACAATAGAAGTGGTTTTAAAAGTCTTAAGTCTCAAAATGCATTCAAGATATTCTTGTTTTTTTTCTAAATGATCTATTCTGAAAGAATAGGGACTAAGATAGGGCGGGCAGAGGGGGAAAATTAAATGTTTTCTATTATGAGAGATATGTGAGTAAAAGAAGAATGCACTATTCCAAATGGCCCAGAACATCAGAAATGCAAATCAAGAATGAAGCACAGAAATCTAAATAGTGCCAATGTAGGAAGAGGGTCTGAACTATAAACAGCTGTCAAGGTACAGTTTTCTAACCTAATCCTATTAAAATGCCAAATCCAATTGAGGGTGCACCCCAGCAAACCCCCAAGACAAGGATTAGCAACAGTTCTTCTAACTACTGCAGCCTCACTTGCTAATGGGAGAGGATTGGAAATGGCTCCTCCTTGCAATCTGATCAGCAGCACTTTTGCCTGATCCAGCTACTGGCTATTAAGGTAGCTTTGAGAACCATTTATGTAGTCTTCAGTAGCTTGCTGAATACAAAGCATTTACTGATCCATAATTCTAGGTTAAAAATCTATAACTCCAATGCTGAATATCAGCCTAAATTTATATCCCATTTTTCCACATTAAATATGCTTGAAGATGTTAACAATCTTTCAATAAGGATATAAAATTATAATCAAAACACAAAAACCAGTCAGTTAAAAACACATATAAACACATATAATCGAAACTGGATTTAAAAAAAAAATCATTCATTTTCTTCTATTGGTGGAAAGATAACAAAAACAGGGTTAGCCCAGTCTCCTTTTACAGAAAGTTCCTTTGCCTGGAAGCAGTCACAAGAGTTAATACAGTAATAAACTCTTTCTTGGCAGCTAATTGAAGTTCAGATTCCGTCTCAAGAACAACAATAATAAATAGAAAATTCTGAAGCAAGCAGAATTGCATTACTACAAATTTCTCAAAGACCAATCAATTAAAATGTTCATTGATTCAGAGACCACATGGTGACAACTCTTCCATGACAGTAAGCTCAGGTAACAATTAAGTGCCAAATCAAAATGAGATTGTCAACATAAAAAAAGAAACCGCATTCAGAAAGACTGGTGTTTGCTAGTCTCTTACAAGGCATCCTTCCAGAAGCTTAAAAAGCACACTTCCCAGCCATTTCTTCCCCTGCCTCCTTCTCCATATCAAATACAAAATGGGGGTGAGGCAGAGAGAAGTAGATCAATGTTTGTAATAGACCTTGAAATGAACTTGGCATTTTAGTTTACTACTACTTATTTTTTCACCAGAACATTCTCAGTCCACAGGACAAGGCAGCAAAGCAGCATTTCCAAAGCAACAGCATTTCTCAGCTGCTGCAGAACCAATGGACGTACAAGCAGCAAACAATATTTTTGTGCTCAGCCCTTGCTACAAAATAAGCATCAGTTTTTCTCACCTATTCCCAAGAAGAAAATGAACTACATATAGATCCTTATAGCCCACACCCCAAAAGCAGTGTTTCTGGCACTCGATATCAAACATTAAAGAAACACTACTATTAAATTTTCTTCCTTAATACTCTTGAGGATTAATGCCCCCTCACCAAAAGTCAGTAATCCCTAATGAGAAATACAGAACTGGGATTGCCATATGGCTCATACCTTTTCATACCAGCAAAAATAAATGACAGAAAATCCGTCTCATCAAATGGATTCACGGGGCAACTTATACATTTTAAAGAGAGAAGGAATACTCATATCTATATTGTTAAAGTATGCAACACATTTGAAAGGCCCCTTATTCTATGGAACATCTTTCCCTGCCCTCTCTCCGTTCCTTTCCTGCTCTCTGTTCTTTGGAAAAAGAAAAAAGAAATTATCAGTGCATGAGGAGAGATAGAAATAAGTGTGGTAGAGTGCTGTGATATAGAAAGTGTTACTTGTAATTAGGAATTGGGGGGGGGATGAAAGTATCCGAAAAAATGGTTGAATTTTTCTCTCTCAAGTGTCAGGAGAACCCAAGACGGAGAGTCCTAGATGGATGAGAAACTTCACAGTTTGAGACTTATTGTGTACAAATTTTGCATGTGTGCGCGTGTATGTATGTGCAGAAAATGATGTTTTCCGAACTAAGGAAAACCACGTGCAACTTTTGCACACAATAAGAGTCCCAATGACCACACTTTTTATGCAGAAAACAGCATTTTCTGCACTGAAAAAAATGCTGTTTTCTATTTTTAAAAGTGTGAAATTTGTGTAGAGCAAGACCTATACTTTGAATAGTCTTTGAAAACTGCACAGTCCTTGAAGATTTTCTCACAGCAGGGCAAAAACTGCAAAAAGTGTTATTTCATTTGAGAACGAAATTAGCAAAGAATTACATCCCTAATCACAGCCGGGCTCATAGATTTGGCTAATGACAGATATTGTTAGTTAAGCTCTGGACTTCTGGAGAGACATGCTTTAACCTTCAAGAGTTTATTACCTCTGCACTGACATATGTTTCACAATTCTAATCCTTGGCAGGTGAGGTCCCGAAATTGCCTCAAGGTAAAATACAAAGTGGTAACTGATGGGAAGTTTCTGTAGACCAGAGGATTAGGAATAAGGCTCAACTCTGCCCCAGATGGTCATGGCAGGAAGGACCCAAGGGTAGATACCTTAATATGAAATATTGTGACCATTGTTACCTACTAAGGTTGTGAAGTATATTCATTAATATTTATATCCTTGATGTAGTAAGTGTGTTTTCATCCTTGAGACAGCCAACCAAGGGAAGGGTAAACAGCCATGAGACTTTTCACACTTGGGATTCTATTGGTGGAATCCTTTCTCATGTCACTTTTCTCAGCAGAAATCATGTTTTTTAAGGCAGGAAAAAGGCTTCTTTTCTGCATCTGAAAACTACAGTCCCCCCCCGCATATTTGCACAAACTTTCCTTTAAAAAATGTTTTCATAGGAAATGTATTGGTTGACAAAAACAGGTTTTCTGTGTGGAAAAATCCACATCCATGGTTCTCAAGAAAAAATTTCCCATCAAAGTTAAAAATCACAAATAGGCTTTAAAAGACTGGTCAGAAATGCTGAATAATTCATTCTTATATGCAGGAATGAAATAAACAAAGATTTACATCCCTATGCCTAAATTGATTTGCAGTAGGCAGACGAAGTGCATGACAAACAAGAACAAAATGTATAGATGGAGGTGGGAGCATGGTGTTTTGGTAAATCACTTCTCTAGTTCCAACATTTGGAGGAACAGACAAATTTATTGGTGTATATAGCAGAGTAATTCACCTGGGCGAGAATACAAAAGGGGCCAGCGAGGGTCTAGATGGCAACCTTTATAAGTGAAACAAGAACATACCTGGTATGTAAGGCAGTCACTCTAACATCCAGCTTGCTTTCATATAATTTTCACTTACTTCTGTGCAAGTCTATCTTCCTATATTTTACAACATTAGTTAGCCAAAAAATGTACAAATTACAGGTCACCTTTACTCTTCCAGTATAGGAAAGCTGTTAATGTTAGTGCACATCAGACTAGACTGGAAACAGGGAGGGGATGTCAGAAAGCATTAAGATTATATTGTCAAGACAATGTTGGTTTAACTTTGTGCTTATTTGCACCATAATGTTAAAAAAACAACAACACAACTAATTAAATGAAATGGAATAGGTCACATGAAGGTTATGCAAACCCGCAGCAGGTTATGTCCAGAAGGAAATACAAAGAAACTCTAGATGGCTAAAATTCAGCAATGTACTTTTGGCAAGAGAATCAGGAGAGGGTGAGTCCTTCAGGCCCCTAAAAGTTCTCTGGATGGCTGAATAACCTACCAAAGCAATGTAATGGATAGCATTTATATTGGTGGGTACCTATATCAGGAAAAGAAGCTCTAAAATGTTTGATGTTTGGCATATTATAAATATTTGAGCCAAAATCATTCCACTTGGATGTATAACACTTTTTACTAAAAGGGAGTGACCATAACCCAGAGAACTGGTCACCATCCAGCTGCACTTAAGATCTGTTTGAAGACAACACCAGAACGAGTCCCACTGATCCCACTGAAATTTTTGCAAGCTTGGATTTCTCTGAATTGTAGCCACTGGCCTTTTTTCAACAAGGTATAACCACTAATAGAACTGCTTCTCTAATTGCTATTGGGGCAATCTGCTGTCTCCATCACAGACCCCCACTCATATTGCCATTACAATTGGTTGGATGGATTTCATCTGGTTTTTATGTGAACACATTATCTGGTCTGGATTCCAAGCTTTTTTTTTTCTTTTTTCTTTTTAATTAAAGCACATTTGTAACTCTTATAGGAACAGCCATTCTTTTAAATAGTTTTATCAGAATCAAGCCAGCTCCTTCTGTTTTTCAGTCAATAAATGAAGTCTCATACTAGATGTACTAAGGGGGATAGAACTCTAGCAATTGGCAGGACTCACCATTGTCCAGTACAAGTTTTCCAGTTCCCTGGACCATTATTAACAACCAAAGCCTATCTTTTCATGAAAAGTTTAGTTGAAACCTGAAACCTTTGCAGTGCTCCTTGCAAAGAAGATTAAAAAAATGGTGGAGACATTGGCTTCTTGCATCACCCCCATCTTCATTGTGTCTGACTAGTGAAGTGGGTGGATGTGGAAAGTTGGCTTTTGGGGTCATTTTCTGGAATATGGATATTTGGCCAGGGAAAAGATCTTCCCACATTCACCAGGGAGACAGCGGCCATTTCCACAGTGGACTATTATAGTGCTATTATCCCACTTTCAACATCCTATGGAATCCTGGGGTTTGCAGTTTAGGGAGGGGCCAGCCAGCTGAAGCCCAACAACAACTATGGTGATCTGATGAGAATACAATAGCATTAGCAGTAACTGTGCATGACAAAAAATTGTTGCTGCTGTTGCTTCTGTTGTTATTGCTTACAACACAAGGCATGCACATTCCCTATTTATATAATTCGTGATCTCCTATTATTCCCCATGCCACCCCACCCCTCAAAAAAATCTGTAATGAAGAAGTGCTGAGAGGTAGTGATGGCCCAGGGTCACATGGAAAAATTCCATCATCAAACCAGGATTTGAACCTGAGTCTTCCTGCTCCAAGCCCAGCATTCTAAATATTATTAGTCTCTCAGATGAGAGGCTGCCATTTAAAAAAAGATGGTACCAAGGCTGGAATGTGGGAACCCTATTCATGCATCCCAAAAAATATCTCCAGAGGTCTCAGACACCCTGCCATACTTGATTCCAAGTTGCTCTGAGGGCTGCAGGAAGGAGGAAAGAAGGGGGAAAAGGTAACATCAGACTGCTGATATATAGTTTTCCAGGCAAACATCCCAGCTTAAAAATAAAAAAGCAAAATAAAACACAAATAGTTATGTAGGTAGAAAGCCAACAAAGGCTTGATGGTTTCTCTGAGTGCCATATATATGATTGCCTGCCTGCTTGACAGAAGTGGTTGTGTGCTTGTTCCAATGAATGCTTGACCCTCTGGTAGCATATTGGTTTCTGTAAGCCATGGAAGCTGACCTGAAGAAGCCCAAATATAAGTGGACAAGGCCTTTGGGGATGTGGTAGCATCTTTCCACTTCCAAGAGAATTCTCTCTTCTGTGAGTGTTCCCTAAGTTACAAAAGGTCTTGGGGAAATAAACCACTACTTTAACAGTGAGCAAACTGTTCTTGTAGAAGGGTTTTGTCCCTTGGTGGGTGTATAGGTATCCTCTTGTGCTGAAGACACAAATTCAATGGATAGTCGTCATGGTGGTAGATGATTCCATCATTAGAAGCATAAATAGGTGAGGTGGTGCATGATAGTTTTGTGGATCATATGGAAAATTCCCTTCCTGGTATGAAAGTTGTGAACATCACATACCACCAAGATACCCATCTAAACAGTGCCGGGTGAAGGCAAGTTATGTTGGCATACTTACAGATTACTTTAATCCTTCTGTTTTGTAGCTGTAACTGGTTGGTTGGTTGGTTTGTTTATTTTAGTTACAGAGCATCTGTGTCCTCATGTTTGGTAACACAGATCCACACTTTGTACCATTCTGACGTTTTAATGCAAAATTAAAAGAACAATTTTAGTTACTTATGAATGATGAATAAGCAAAAAAACAACTTTTTTTAAAAAAAACTATAATAGCCACTAACTGCTTTTGCAATTTTGGCATTGTAACTGTGTGGCATTGTAACTATGTTTGTTTCAGCACTAACTTTTTAAGATAGTTTATAAAGATATTTGCATTCAACAAAACTGTTAAGTGATCAGTAAACTAAACAATCAAACTTCTGAACTTCAAGTTGTATATTATTAAATGTTGGCTAAGATTTTCTCCTAGCTCAGCAAATTACAGAGCAGTTCTATCACTCTGCGGTTACAGGGAAGAAACATAATACACAATCCCAATTGATTCCTGTTCATTTTTTCCCCTATTAATCTTCTCTCTTTGTCAAGCAAATATGACCAGCCTCTATTCACATCCAATCTCCTTCTTACTATTTCTTTAAAATAATAATAAAAAACCCTTTTCACACTACACAAAAACCACCTGTAGTTCTTTGGGAAAGTACTTCTGTACAATGCCAAACCTGTTTGAAAGCAAGCTGGCAGCCTATTTCAGAGCTATCTCAAAACATTCAAAGCTGCTTGGAAGCACACAGCCATTTTGAGAAAATACCAAAAATCCTTGCATTGTTCCTGCTTCCAAAATCTAGAGCAACTTCACATGTTACTTTTTTTCATAAAAAGAGATTTATTTACATGTGGGGAAAATAATCTGCATTAAATAAGATTAGGCTGCATGCTTTTTTCCAGTCCTCTTTCACATGTATGCCTATCTATTTATACCAGGGAAAATAATAATCATGCCCTTCAGAAGTTTCAAATTTTTTTTCTTACAGATATTTAGAAGTTTTAAACATTCATCTGGGATCTGGGCTGTATGTTGTGGCAGATTACTACTCCTTCCCATGTGTGGCCATTATCACCTTTGTAATGAGCCCTCAAGTACACCAGCTGTATACATAAAAGCAAACTTTGAAATAATTCATTAAAATTGATTTATTATCCCAACTGATTGAAAACGTTAACCAAAAAAAAAAAAATCGGTTCACTATTTTAATCTCCTAATAGCTACTGTCATTTTATAACAACCATGGCATGTCAGAAGCTCACTGGAACTGGTTGATTCAAAGTACATATAAACAGAAATTCACAGTCTTAATACCCTGAGGTCAGCCAGTCCTTATGGCAAACCATGTACCAAAAGGAGGTATAAACACAGTTAGGGAAATCTCAAGAAGTTCTCTCTCTCTCTTTCTCTCTCTCCAGATAGATTAGATTAGATTAGATTAGATAGTCTTTATTATGATCAAGGACCCAACAATATGACAAACATATAAACATATAAAATATATATGGGATGTATAAAACCAATAAAAGCATCAGACACTTGGACAGAATATAGATACAAAATGTAAAGACCAATTAAAACACTTTAAGTACTAAATAACTTGCAGAAAGCTTACTTCAAACCTTTATCTGATAGAAATTGTTCTCTAATCCTTATTGCCTGGCAGAGAAACTTGGAAACAGCCAAAGTCACATGGAGAGACTTGTCTTCTAATAAGAACTTTACATAGAATTGGGCAGATTTTCCTGGTAGGTTATTCAATAATGGGTTAATTGTGTGTTTATGAACCTGCTTGTAGAGGCTACAAGACAAAATAATGTGCTTCATATATTCTACTTCATGGTTACTATACGGGCAGAGTCTTGCAATATATGGGATGCCAGCAAATCCCATTTGGAGGAAAACACATTACATCTTGAATATATGAGGGGGACAGAACAGCCAAAGCAGGATTCAACAGGCATGATATACCAGTTGAATGTCATGTCATGGGATTAACCCAGGAAAGAATGAGACTGGCCTGCTGGCAACTTGTATGTGACAATTCTAGACTGCAATACTATGTTGCAGGTCCCACTTATCTTCTGTTGCTTCTGAGTATATATTTTCTTTTCCTAACCTTCATCTCCTTAGTGATCTACAAGGAGCAAGTTTAAAAGGGAAGGAGAAGATATATGCTTTTTTGATTGCTGACATTCTGCACCACTACCACCACCATCTGTTTAAAAACTTATAAAATATGGTCTACCATCTGCTAGAGTTTGAAAGCGTGAAGCTGACTTCTATTAGAATTAATTGTCATTACCCAGCAAAGAAAGAATTATCAGTTACTTAGGAAGCAATCCTCTTTGTTTAAAATATAGTTTGTTATGTATCACACAGAAGTTTGGAATTTAGAAGATTTTAAAAATACTGCTGTTACTGCTGCTGCTACTACTACTACACAATCCTTTGATTTACAAACATAATCTTGTGGCAGAAATAGGTGACATTCTCCTTCACAGCCCTCTAATGCTGTAACATTATTCTCATGATATTGAAGGTTGGATTGCATCATGTTAAAGAACTTTCTGTTAGTATGATGTCACAGTCTGTCAAGCCCATGGAGAATAGAATAGAAACTCTTGTCAGTCCTAGTTTTAAGGGGAGTGTTATGGCAGAACTGTGGAGGTATAACCTCAGCCTGAACTGCATGCCACTGTTGAAGTCTTGAGTTTCTACATGGTTTTGAAAAAGGTTACAGGCACTGAGCTGGCAGCTTGAAATGGAAATAGGAAGTTGGAGGAGGAACATTTAGGAAAATTGGGTGGGGGGGAAGGCAAGCAAACTATGGAGGGAAGCAGAATCCAGCTGTTTTCTGAGTAATGCATTAGACATGACCTAAAAGCATTTATCTAATCACAGATAGAAGGGATCTGTTTCCTGGTAGGATTCTGGGAAGATGATATTGACCATTGAATCTTCTACTCTAACAAGCCTGAAAGCTTCACTGCAAGGAGCATCAGCATTCATGCCTGGAAATTGTTCCTTTCTAGTCTGACATATTGCAATGAAATTTGAAAACTCAAATTTGACTGCTAAACTCTGATAAATGATTTTTAGAAAGAAGACCCTTGCCTCTGGAAAGACGTGACCTTTGCAGTTTAATGTGACAACCAGCTTTACATCACCATCCATGCCTGACTTATAGTTCTGACTAATACATACTAACAGACTTCATAGAAATTGAACAGTCAGGAAATTATACCAATCACACTGAAAGACAGATAGGGGGCCATAAATTACTTTACAGAAGCTGACAAAAGGGCATATCATTTTACAGATTTCTTTATTAGAGAACTGAGCCAGAATGAAAAGAATATGCATCCAGACATGTGTGGTGTGAGGAGCTGTGGGGGAGGACCTGCATTGGCTGGCCTCTGGTGAAGGAGAGGCCAGTCTTGATGATGTTGGGTGCAACGTGCCATGATGCCAGGTGGAAACAGAGCTGGAGGATTTATTACCCCCGTCTTCCCCTGTTCACTTCCTCCAGAAAGTGGAGTAGTGCAGAAGGCCCTCTAGTGTGCCCCTGCTCCTCTCACACATTACTTTTTTTTTTACTTTTGTGATCATATAAGGCTAATATGCTCTTAGAAATGTTACAGTGTTCTCATAATTTCATATAATATGTTATAGTTTTCTTATCATTTCCAATCTGGAATTGCTTTTAAACATAATGTTTCTTAATACTTATCAATATACCAATAGGCTTATACCACTGTTACAAAGTGAAAAAATAAGCACAAAAGCAATGAAAGAGGGATAGTATTTCAAAAATATGTTGAAAAACACTGCATGTTCCATTGCCATGCAAATTACTCAAAATTTCTGCAAATATGTTCACACTATAATAGGAGAGAAAGAATATTTGAAACTATTTGGAAAATGGTCAACAACTATATTTCTCAAATGCTGAAAAACCCTGAAAAAAGGAATCCTGGACCACTGAGAATCTTCACAGTTCAGGACTTATTCTGCACAAAATTCACACATTTCTTTGCGCAGGGAACAGCATTTTTAGTGCAGGAATATTGTAGCAAATATTAAAATATTATTTTCTGCACAGAAAATGTGTTCTGTAAAAAAAAAATGTAATTTTGTGCAGAATCATTACCCAGCTATAGCATTTTCAGTAGAGGAAACAGTATTCTTGCATGGAAAATACAATGCGTAGAACTCTGTCAAGGCTTCAAGCCTTTCAGGATCTGGCTCTCCATTTGTGGAATGGTCTTCCTTTGGACCTCTGGCTGGAGGAGGATCTCATCCATTTTTGTAAAGGGTTGAAGACCTTCTTCTTTGACGCACCATCTTAAGTCACTAAGTTGTGTCTAAGGTGCTGAGATGGGTAGCAACTGGTGGGGCGCTGGGGATTTCATTCCATTTATTGTTGTAGTGGTCTGTTTTATTGTCTTTTGGCCTGATTGTATATGTTGATGCTCCGTCCTTTGGTGTAAAGGGTGTTATAAAATAATAATAATAATAACAACAGTAATAATAATAATATTGTTTTTGTGCAGTAATAAAAAGTCACATCCAAAATTGGCCCATAACAAGTCTCTGATTGGTTTTCAAAGATTATGCAATCTTCAAAGAATCTCTCATTACACAAATAAAATTGCTAAATTATCTGTTTCTTCCTTTGAGAACCAAATTAACAAAGAATTGCATCAATACACTACACAATTTTTTTGCATAGAGCAGAAATAAGGAAAATTTGGGGTGGGTAGTTCAGGGGCCTGGAGGCAGTCTTAGGGTGGATGCAGAAAGGTTGCAGTTAGGGTCCACAGGTCACATTTTACCTACTCCTATTGCACAGTTATGCATGAGCATGCTGTGTTGAAAATATCAAGCTTTATTCACATATGTAGTTTCCTAACAGCACTGCAGACTTTTGGAATGCACAGAAAGATCAATAGTTCCTCTTGACTCTTGGACAAACCCCAACTCCTGACTGCTTTGTTCATAATCATGGCTTTTAGAAACATGCTACTTTTTTCTTGGCAGATAATTTTTCCACCCCAACTTTTTGGCTGTACAGATACTGAAAAATTCTACACATAGTTTAATAGACCCATTAAACATCATGAATCATCTTCAAAGACTCTCCATGCATAATTTGTCCTCTACCAAAAACAGCTATAAGACTTCAGCATTTGACTTTGCGTTTTACAGGATTACTCACAATAAACAATGAATATTGGATTAAATTGAGGGATTTTTTTTTTGTTTGCAATTAAATTGCTTTCTTCTTTGTGATGGTCAATCTTCCAAGAGTGCAAAACTTGGCAAAACTGTTATTGATTAGTTCTAAAATACCACTGATCTAAACTTTTTTTTTTTTAAGAAAACGAAGCAAAGCAAAACAAAAATCTTTAGGGCTGTAGCCAAAACCAGAGGGAAATAGTCAAATCTTATCTTTTTCCCAGAGTATACATAATCCATTTCAAAGCCCTTTTCGCACGGCATTTACCATGTGAAAGAGGAGCGTTGCACGATTGTGAGGAGCGATCTGCACGATGCACTCACAATTGTGCAACACTCCAGGAGCTGGAAGGCAGCAATTGCGCACCTTTCCATTTTTTGGCTAGAAGCTAAAAATGGTGCGCAATCGCACATTGCTCCTGGGCCCCGCACGCACTTACCTGGCGTGCGGAGCTTCTGGAGCCACGCCAGTCACACTTCCTGCCCTAGCGCAGCCTGAGAAACTCCCAGGCTGCACTGCAGAAGGAAGAGGTGGGGCTCTCACGCAAGCAGGCAGTTCGTGCAGAGCCGAAGGACCCCGGATGCGAGAGCCTCTTGCCGGATGCTGCTCACGCAATCCCCGCACCCCAGCGCCAGAAAAAGGTGAGGTGCGGAAAGGGCCCTAGTCTGGAATAGAGTCTCAGAGGCCAATTTTAATACCAGGAGTGGTTGACCTTGGGTGTATATGTTCATCATTCCATTCCATTGCTCTGTTTTAGCTGTCAGGACCGTCTTCCTGTTTTTACAGAGTTACACTGTGGAAAACTCAGAATGTTCCAATTTTATGAAGCAACTATATTTGCATCCCTCTTGCTCTGTCCCTTCTGCTTCTTCTTTTTATTGTATCTGTGAGGTAATGGCAGTTAAATTTGAATGCTAAGATTACCCCTAGGCAGGTTACCCCTAGGCAGAATGAAGCAAACAGACAGCAGATACTGGGATGAGGCAGCAGTGACAAACAGTCAGGCATTTCTCCTGAGCTCCTCCTCCCAGGAATCCTTTTCCATGGAGGACAGAGCTGTATGTACCACACAGCCTCTTTTGCAGTAAAGGACCCAGTTTCAAAACACACAACCACACACACACCCCTTTATGACACAAGGGTGCAGTTTTGACTGGGATCTAAACATGCAGATATTTAAGGAACGGTTGTTTGATGCTTTCCTCTCCATCTTTGATTCTCTAGAACTTATGTGTGAAAGCCACTAAGTTCAAGCCACTAAGTAAAAAGTAAGGCCTAACTCCAATAATTGGTTCCTCTGAATCAATCTTGATTCAGTACATCAATTTACCCATTCAATTGATAAAATGGTACTACTTCAGTTAGGACTAGCAGATGTATTCTAGCTGGGCATGGGAATAACAAGGCCCTCTAGGTGGTGCTGAACTTCACCTCCCATCAGTGGTCACCAGCATAGCCAATGTTGGGGAATGCTGGAGTTGCAATCCAATAACAGCTGCAAGGCTGCTTGATTCCCACTCCAATGTAACCTTAGATATGTAAATATTGGCTGCAAATCGTTGGGTGCTAGCAGCATTCCTTTAGCCGTTGGGAGATGGTTAAATTGGGCTTACTGAAGTATGCCTAACTTTTGCAACTTAAACTGAATTACGTGAAGATGTACACTTTTTTCTTTGAATTTTAGAAACATTGCATCACTCCTGTAAACCAGCTCAGTCAGAAGAAGATTCATGAATATCATTAGAATCATAAGCATCGGCTCCCTAATGCTCTTTTTATGCAGCAAAATTCTAATGACTTAATTTGTGTTCTTCTCTTTCTATTAATCTTGCTAGAGTTTTATGTACTGTCAAGTGTTCCTAATTCCGTCAACAGAATCATGAAAGAGGGTGCAACCCATTGGTGTTCACAGAAACATTCTTGTTGTAAGGGAGGTTTCAGATTATTGAAGAAAGGGAGACATTTTTGCCAGCTTTTCCTTTCCCCTAAAGTACCTGAAAATCTTCTCCAGAGAGCCTTCTTTAGAACACAATGGAAGAACACATGGGGATGTTTGTGTGTGAAAGAACAAGAGCGAATTAAGGGAGGAGAAAGCCCTTTAAAAGTTCTTCTGACTTCATTAATGGAAGCCTTTGCTAGATCAAATACATTTCTGCCAGTGGAAGGAGTCCAGTATGTTTCAGATATGGTTTTGTGGATCAACATGCTTAATCCAGTTAGTCTCATTTTTACACGATTCCACTTTTGCATGTTGAAGTAATCCATTATAAGCAAGGAAGAATCTGAGTCTCACATCAGAGGGAAAAAGAAAAAGCTACCATTTGTTGGCATCTTCAGCTCGTGGTCACAGATCCTTTGTCACATACATTTCCAGAGATGAGAATGATTTTTCATGAAAATGTTATGTGGAGCATGACCCTAACCGACATTGAAACAGGATGTTATACTAAGAATATTGTTATGGAAGGCAGAAAATCACAACCATGAATAGAGGAAGCAAGAGGAAATGTCTTTATTTTTATTTTGTTTTAGTCATGAATTATACAGAATCCCTGGATTAGCTCTTGCTTCCAAGGAAACTTCAGAGCAAAAGAAAACACCATTCATTTTTAATGTCTCTTGTAAATACAGTTGATGCACTCAAAGTAAAAAAACTAGCACTGATGTTGTATAGGAAGTAACAAGATACAACATTCATGAAAATTTACAGGTCTCAAACAAGATTTTCCAATATGTGTGTGCCCCTTGAGACTACATTACAAGTAATAGTGAATACATAAGTAATCTTCCAATGAAACAACTTTTAAAATGGGAGGGTTGTATACCACCACTTTCAACATGGAAACAAAACCTGAGTGTAGAGTTGACACTGAAATCCCCAAGGTTAGAATCTACAAGTGAATTTAACTGTTTGATAAAATTTGTCTTACAAACAAAATGAAGCTTCTCTTGACTGGATTAGATTCCTGCGTGTACATTTAGGAGATTATATCAGTACAGATTTGGAAGACTTTGAATATGAACACAGAACCCTTGCCTCAGAAACCTAGTCTCTCTGTTATATGGTGAGAAAAGATTAAGTAGTCCATCCTGACCAAACCCATGCCTTATTATGGAAATCCAGATGTAAAGCATTTCCAGCAGAAAATTGCCCAACTTCTGCCTGAAGACCAATAGCAAGGAAAAGAGTCCATTCTACATAGATAGTTCCGTTTTCAAACTGCCCTTATTGTTTTTAAGAATGTCAGAGGACTTGTTGTCTTAGCACTGGAATCTCCACTACAAGGGTATCTGGATAGATGGACCCAATTCTCAGATCATATTTCATCAGTACTCCAAATTACAGGAGGGAAATAGCTGGCTTCCTGAGGAAAATGCAGTCTACCAATAACCTCTCAATGAACACCATGCTATCCTCTATGAATATAGGATCACTCTACACCAACATACCTTACAAGGATGAGGGTAAGCCATCAAGAATACCATTCTGAATGGGGCCAAAATACACCAAACTTTGCCACTTCATATGAACTCATAACTACTTCATTTTTAGGATGAATATGTACCTTCAAATTAATGGCACTATACTGGCTATTTACATGGAACAACAATTTTCCTTTGCTTTGTATATTATTTTATTATTTATGCCCTGCCCTTCAGCCAAAAGTATTCCCAGAGCAGCTTATGTAAATATCTTCATGGTTGATGTGGAACAACAGCTCCTGCACTCAGAATCTTTCCTCTGCTTGAGATACACTGATGACATATTTCTCATCTGGAACCATGGAAAGAATTTACTTGAGAAATTCCACCAGAATTTTAAAAACTTACACAGTACCATCAATCTGGAATAATCTGTACAAACTACAATGCCCACCCCATGATATGAAAAAGAGAACAATTAACAAGCAAGACTGGTAACAAGAACAACCTACCACAAGACAAACCAAACCACAAAAATTACAGAAAACAACTAATTGTTGCTGAGATTCCAAACATACCATCAACAAGTTACAATCCATTCTGGAGAATAATATGGCCCTTGCACAGTCTTTGGGTGTCAGGCCTTCACTTGCTTTCAGACACTCCCCTCTCCCCCCAAAATTAAACAGATATGAGGAACAGGACATATAACTTGGAGGGGAGCAAGAAAATGGTAAGTCTCTAGGGGTTGGGAGTAGTCCTCTGGGACTATATTAGGAAAGGAAATATAAAGGAAAAGAGGGCCTTGGGCCTTGGCTAGAACTCATCTCATCAGGGTTTCTCAACACTCTAGTAGCTCTTCTTCAATACCACCCTAAGCTTCTGAATATTTTTTTCTATTGCACTCTTAATACCATATGTTAGATGTGGAGATGTATGGTCCTCCAGTTATAATCATCCTTCATGGCCAGGTATGGTGGCTAGGGGCAATGGGAACTGTAATCCAGCAACATCCTTGCTATACACCCTGCCCATCTTTGCTATACATCCAGTAAGTTAGCAGGGAGAGGTGTGTGTGCAGTATATAAAGTAATTTGAGGATGTCTTGTGCAACTTTCCTAGTCAAATGGTCCCTGAACAGCTTCAGTCACTGCAGTCTTACAAAGAAAGTTATATCAGCCACAAAACAGCTTTCCTAAATGTCTTCCCAGGGGAAAAAAATATAGCAGAAATGTTAAGAGACTGGACTTCAGAAAAAGCAAAACATCTACGTTTCTAATTTAAATGTAAAGCATCAGATAGTTTTAACTCTAATCCTCCCTTAGGTCTTGATGAGAGGTGAGCAAGTCTTCTATCCTCTTCCAGTTGTTTTTTTTTTACAGTTTTCCTGATTTTTTTTCTTTGAAAAATCACGAGGATCATTAATTTCTAGTTAGGTTTCAGATTATGTATATCCATTTGTGGTTGTCTGCACATTGCTGGGTCAGTCTTGATTTATAGGGAGATGTCTGCTTCTTTGTCAAAAATAAAATGAATTGTTGTATGTTGCTAGATGATTTGAATCAAGACTGACCTTAAATATATATCTATATCATCAAAATATTAGCATAGGTCAAACCAAGTCATTACTAAATTTGGGATTTAGCCAAGATTTATCAAGGCCAGACTATAATAAATAAGTAAATAACCAGTACATATGGTTTTAGTATAAATAACCAGAACAAATGGAGAGTGACAAGTTTTCCATAACGGTGGTTGGTTGTTTTCACGTTAAAAGGATGGTGAGCTGATTCCAGGTTTCATTCCAAAGCTTAAAGAAGTTAAGCAAGACACAGAATCCTCAAAACAGGTTTAAGACATGAATAACACCTTTAAAGTTTGATCTAAAATATGGAGTGAATTTATCATCTCACTGACACAGATGTAATAGGATACTGACTTTTGAGTCTTTTTGTTCAGTTAAACCTACAGTACTTAGTTTTGAAGCTGCTGGATCCAATGCTTCTAGGCAAAAAGACATAATAATTGAGTCAAGACATTTCAAGTGCCCATGGTTGGACTTATAATGCTTATAAAAGAAATGGAAGATAAACCATATTTTAATTTCATCAGTGCAGAATACAAGGGCAAGAGTGGTTGTGGCCAAAATGATAGCAGCTATCTTTTAGTTGAACTGAGATATGAACTAAGGACTTCAGAGAGACTTGGGATCAGCCAAGCCAGTAGGCAAACTGGAGTAGTTGTCACACATGGTAAATGACAAGTGAAAAAGGGAGCCAAGGAGATGAGCTGGAGGCTCAATCAGGGTGTTGGTGATTCAACTGCCAGTCCGATTAGGTTGTGAATATGCAATGAGAAGGAGGGAGCATGTTACACTATACTTCAGAGTGCAAAACACCTTGAAGCCCATCAAATATCAGAATATTTTGAGAAGCACAATAAATTACCTATCCAATGCCTACCATGTTCAAACCAAAGAATTCTCCTGTAGTTCCACAATTCCACTCACCTTGCCATTTTGTTAAAGTGGCAATACAAGTAAGTCAGGCCCCTTCCATTCTATAGCAGCAGTGTGCTATGTCTTTGGTTCAAGTTCAAGTTGAAAAAAAAAGGAAAGGAAAAAAACCCTCTTGAAACACCTTTTATCAGTTATTGTAGTGCAAACTAGCCAGCAGGCTGCTCACCTGATAAAACTGTTTTCTTATGCCAAGGCTATCCTTCAGTCTTCAATGTGTGGTCGATATATTACCCTTTGGGCAATGAAAAGGAACTTATTTGCATTATCACACAAAGGCTGAAATGGTTTTAGACCAAGCACAGATTACAAATTATATACCCTGAGACTACTTTATATATATTAAAAAGGTCCAGTGGTATAGATACCAATAACCAGGAATGATGACTCTTGTTCCTTGATTGATATTTGCCAGTTAGGGGTGGGGTTTTCTGCTTTTGTTTAACAAGTAACTTACATCTCCACAAATAAAAGGGAGAGAAGATGCATTTCATATATAGGAATAATGATACAGTTATGTCAGGTAATATTTTGGAAATCAGTTTCGCTATGAATAGGCAAAAGCTAGCATCCTAATGATTTGTCCTGACTAGAATATACCCCCATTGAATCAACTATTGAATAATGAGTCAACACCTTTGCAGACCTAGTTGATTCAATGACTTTCCTTGCAACAGGATTTAGACCAGTGAAAGCATATTACTGGAATAATTGTACCCATTCATGCTTACTCACTGAATTTAACTGGTTTACTCCTAGATAAATGGATATAGGTGTTTAAGTTCTAAATCTTTTGTGAAGAAGTAAAATCTAAATTGTTTATTTCAAAACAATCATGAATGCAAAACCTTGGGAGGGGAAGAAATTAGTATCAGATAGCTATTTGAGTTATGGATCCAGCTTGACCTTTCCAGCTATCTGTCAGCTTGCCTGCCTGCCTGCCTGCCTTCCTCTTTTCTTTTCTTTTGGCAGCCACAGCGGCATTTATATAATTAAATGAAAATATAAATGCATGAAGCTGCCAATTGACTAGTTAAGAAGACAGCATCTGACTTGGAACATCCACAAATAACATCTTATATCTGAGTTACTGTTACCTATAATTATTTGTGAAATAACAGCCATGACTGTAATTCTACTTTTCAGTGGAACAAGCATGTGTGTTCTCCTGGTACTCAGTCTGTGTGTTGATTAGGTCTGAGCAATGGCAAGGAAAGGATACATAACCATATAAATGGCGGCCTCCAGCTACAGCCAGCAACAGATGACTAGGCAAAAGAGGAGACCCATATTGACAGCACAGATACTTGCATGAAACATATCTGCCCATATTAAACTCCAGCCAACCTGGCACTTTCTTCATGTACTACAAGATCCCACTCATGGGACTGTAGTTCAAAGCATCTGGGGGAAAAGTGCTAGAGAGCAATTCTCTCCTAATATTTTTTTAAAGCAATTTTCTCAGAATTTCCAAAAAGGCAGCACTCGAATTGCCCACTTAGATGAAAATACAATATTTTCCTGTATACCTCTTTTTTTTCCCCTAATGGCAAATTATTAGCAGCAATGACAACAAATAATTCAGAGTCACATTTCTGGAGTGCGTTAACAGCAACAACCTGTTGGGTGATCAGCAAGAAGAGTAAACAATAAGTTTCTTAGAAGTAACGTTCCAAGCTCTGGAATACATTAATTTGAAAGACTGCTTTATCCATACTAACTTCCCCAGATTTTGTGATATGAAGAAGAATTCCCTCTCTGCATCTGTCTGCCCACCCCCCCAGACCCACCAAGCAAATTTGGCAGAAAGAAGAGAGAGGGCCTTTCATCCTCCTCAGTGGTTTTTCCAGCCTCTGAAACTATTTACTAAGGGAGACTAGGCTAGTTTCATCTTGTCCTTCATCAGGCAGCCAGAGATATTTTTGGCTCTTAAGCAAGTAAGCCTATAACTAGATGGTACTTTTTTTTTTTTTTTGGTCACTGTATTTTAATTGATTTCTTTTTGTGTACATGTATAAACTATAATTTTGCATTTTATATTTTAAGTGTTGTTAGCCACCTTCAGCGTTATTTGTAGTGGAAAGATGGATATACATTCAACACACACAAGCACATTCTCTCTTCATGATTGTAGCATCAATTACAGCCAGTATTCCACATCTTTCATGTTTGCATTCACATATATAAGTGCTATTTCCAAACTTGGGACTAAGTATACACTTTGAATACACAAAGAGCAGACTACAGGCTCATGCAGTCCTCCCACCTGACAACTGGCTTGGTGTTTTGCACATGAAAATGCTTTCTGCACAGAAAAAAAGAGCACATTTGAACTGGTCTAAAATGCAAGAAGCTTAACACAAAGCTAAATACCCAGTTCAGCTCCTTTTGATTTTGTTTTGTTTTGCTTTCCCCAGCTCAATTATGTGTTATTCAGAAATACTTTTAACACCCACATACTATTTGCCCTGCTGATTAAATAATATCCTGTGATTAACAAATTGTTCAGACTTCTAGATAAATCAGAAAGAAACAACAGGGAAGGATGTTTATGCTTACTTTCCCTGCAGGAATAGCAAACAAAGGCACCTGTAACAACAGCAACAGATTGTGTTATTGCCAAGCTGGGTCAATAAAGTACAATGTCAGTTCTATTAGACAACTATTTTCTCTTAATTTGTTATGTTATGATTTTATCCATTAAAAAAAAAAGCCCTATTTAAAAACTTGTTGTATAGGTCTGGAAAAAATTGCTAGTGTATCTTACTCTATCCATGCAATGCTCATTTATGACTGCCCCAAGACATGAGATCACACAGCCATTGTAAGCATGCAGCGCTCTATATTTAGGTGTTATTCTTGACTAATTTGAGATGGAGACCTTCAACTCTTCTGATATAAAGGAATATTGAGGTACTGTTCTGAGATTTTGGAACTTGAAAAGGCCCCACACAGAGGCAGAGCATCAGGCAAAGCCATTTGGATCTAACTTGCATGTGCTTGATAGCTGTGATGGTTATGACTCTGCAGTGTTGCACTTTTTTCTTAGATTGTCAAAAGCTTTGCTTGCTTTTGACCTTGAATAAATGCCTACACACACACACACAAGAGAGAGAGAGAGAGAGAGAGAGAGATTTGTCAGAGATTGTTAACTTTGCATGGTTCCTGACAGAGGACCAGACTCTATAGCAATCACAATTATAGAGTCATCAGGAAGACGGCTTAATAATGCCTGTCCTTGTATTCAAAATTCTGTTGTTATTTTTAAGTTGACAAATCTAGGTCATTATAATACAGTAATTGCAGAAAGGCTTCTGAAATGGTATTGGAACTATAATGGCAAATATGAAGAATAGTTTGGAATTATGCCCTTCCTTCCAAATGCAAAGATGGAACTTTATGACTCCTGCAGTGGTTTCTACTACCCATGAGGAATTTCTTGCTTAAAATGGAAACAATGAACTCCCATGCTATATCACAAACTGTATTTGAAATCTTGCTCCGTTTCAAAAGCAGTTTGTGTTCTAATGTGGGAGGCAGCTGTTTGAGAAGTCCCCTTTGGGCTCATGAAGTAATTTCACAGTTGTCTGGATCCTGCTCTCTCTTTCTCTCTGTATACATAATGGACCCTCCACTAGGATTCAGTAATGGGCTGGGCAACAATCCAAGACAAGGAATCCATAACCATTTCATGTCCATATTTTGAGAGTTAATCAAATTTGGCAAATGTATCAGGGGACCTGGGGTTTGTTTTTTGTTTTGCTTTCTTTTTTCTTTTCTTTTTTTTAAAAAAAGAAATATAAGCCAGTCAAAATCTGGAAAACATTAGAATCAAGTTGACTTTTAAATTATATAAGTTGAAAGCAATAATTTCTGAATACGCATTGTTCTGCATACGCATTGTTCTGCATACGCATTCAGAAGGCACTTGAAACAGTTGTCCATCTGAAGCCATGCAGCAACTGAGCTACAAATAAGATCCTGACATCAGTTCCTTTTCATAATTAAAACAGCTTCAGAGAGCCACTACATCCAGAACCAAGCATGGGAGAACCCTTTTCAGCAGTGATGTCCATGTATACAGTCTCTTCTTGGGCTGTCTGAAGAATGTCTTTGCAGTGAACAAATGGTTGACTTCACAAAATTCAGTCAGTTGATCTTCTGCTTCATCTCTTGATCCTACTGTTTTGGTTTTTCTCTGTTTCCGATTTTTGCATT
Source organism: Ctenosaura bakeri (assembly GCA_948474755.1). Classification (NCBI taxonomy): domain Eukaryota; kingdom Metazoa; phylum Chordata; class Lepidosauria; order Squamata; family Iguanidae; genus Ctenosaura; species Ctenosaura bakeri. The sequence goes on from CAOLHI010002160.1 coordinate 253,843, forward strand.
CCAACTGTCTACAATTACTAACATGTCCTGTTTTGATGTGTGGTCAATTTTGTCCTTGACTCCAATGTAGAATCTTTCTAGATTCTAGATTCTGGAATTGTCTTACTTTTTGTAATTGCCTTGAGTCCCAGCACTGGATAAAAGGTGATATATAAAAAGAATTAACAACAATACATCTAATCAATATTCCAAGTACAGGCTTCACTCACAGCAAGAAATGCAAGCTTTGAATTACTTCTAGAGTTCACAGATATCACTATATATATAAGGCGTGGGATCTCACCAATAAGTTTGGAAGAACAAGTCACTTCCATTGATCATCCATTTTTTCCAGTGGTCTTGAATGAATGACCTATGCAGACCCAGGTTTAAAGAAAGTTGAAAACAAGTAACAAATTCAGCAATTTTTCACTGTAAACTAAATTTGCTATGATTCTTGGTATTTCTATTTCCAATTTCTTGTCAACTACATTTTCATCATTTGTTTGCAAAATTACCCCAGAAGGGGTGAGAATCAGGCTGATGTGGAGAGAAAGATATCTTTATTGAAGCAGGGCTCCTCTGAAGCCAACTGAAGTCTGAACTCCTCCGGTGATTTGGAAGGAGACAGAGACAATCTTTCTACAGAAGGATGAAGGCAGGTGAGGAAATTAAGTACAGTTTTGTAAGTGACAGTTGTAGCTTCTAATCAGAGTAAATGGTTTATCAGAGCTCCCCAATCCCACTACTCTGGAGAAGGCTTTCTCAAGTGATACATTTCATGTTTGTTTCAGTATTCCTTGCTATTTGATAGTGATCTCTTGTGGGAGGATGAATATTGGAGGAATTTTTGTGGAGTGTGTGGAACCTGGCACAATACAGCTTTTGGTATTTGCCTAGAAAATGCTAGATGCTGACATTCATCTGCCTTTGGCATTGTATGTTCCATATCCCTTATCTACCCACCTAATTGTCCTGGAGCACCTTCTGTAACGTTGATGCCAACTGAGCAGAAAACAGACAGACAAAAACCTTGAAGTGTGTGTTACATTGGCTCTCTCTCTCCAAAAAAAGAAAAGAAAAAAAAAGTAGATGATCAAGTTGTTTTGTTTTGGAGTCTTCTCAAACCGAACAATCTTTTTTTGCCCATAAATTACTACAAACATTAATTTGCAATTGACAGCCTTTATTCCTCCATAAAAGGGAACTATTTCTGTAAATTTCCCCTACTTCTACCAAAAAAACCCCTAAAAAAGAAAAGAAAAAGGAAAACAAAAATAAAAGAAGTACTAGGAGTATCCTCCTCACCCCTAAAGTCAAAATATAACAGTCTCCAGCAAAAATAAAACAAAATTCTGCTCCCATTCATCTGAAATCTAGGTAATCCACTCATACAGGTATACTAGTTTGCAGGCAAAGTACAAAGTGTTGGTTATTACCTTTAAAGCTCTACATGGTTTGGGTCCAAATTACCTACAGGATCGCCTCCTCCCATACAATCTGCCCCATACAGTTGGGTCCTCTGGGGGCCATTTACTTAAACCGACCAGGACTGGACTGGCAACAGTCAGCCAGAGGACTTTTTCATCACAGTGTGGAATTACCTGAGATCCAACAGCAAAATATGCTGTCTGAATTTCAAAAAAATCCTAAAGACCTATCTCTTTCAGCAGGCCTATCCAGTCTATTTTTAATTGTATGTTTGTTTTTAATTGTACTTTACATTGCATTTTAACTGTACTTTAATTGCACTTTTAATCATGATATATTTTAATCAGAGCATGTTTATATTAATCATTCTATGTTTTAGTACATTTTAATTATGATTTTTAGTTCTATATTTTGTATCCTGCCTCAAGCCTTAGGGAGACACGAGTAATAAATAAAATTTATTCTTCTTGTTGTTGTTGTTATCAATAATAATAATAATAATAATAATAATAATAATAATACCTGTATACCTGCAGATTTCACACACAATTCTGACAAACAGAAAATTATATCAATTTGTTGGAATTTTTCTTTTTACTGATAATTAGGGAGAGGCAGAATAATTTGGATTTCTGAACTGACACTGAGATTCTCATTCAAGTTTCAACAGAGAATCTCTGCTGAACCAAGGACAGAACTGAATTTTGTGTTGTCACAAAATTTGAACCCATGGGATTGAATATAATTGCTAGTCCCAAACAGAGATATTCCATTGAATCAGTGGGAACATGGTAAGCCAATATTTAAGCAAGATCCATAGATTCAATGGGTCTACACTAATTAGGAGTAACAACTGTATTTTGCCTTTAGTACCTCTATAACAGAGATTAGAAGGAACGTCCTCCAGTTTGGAATGAGGCATTTTAAAAAAGACATTACTCTGATCAGTTTACTCCCTCACTGAACCAAATTATGTGAACTAAATGGGAATATGGTGAACTGTGTGCACCTAAACCTGAACACTGAATTGATCGAAACATTAAGTATACATCTGTTAAGTCAAGTTTTCAGGAAGCAAAACAATCTTCTTCATCCATCTCACCAAACAGACATCTGTGTCTAGACTCTGACCACATTTACATTAGATTTAGGATCTGGGGCTGTACCAGTACTACACTAAGCCGCTCCTTAACTTTCTAATAATGTGGATATATATTAGACAAACCAATCAGATCTGTATTTTCTGAAGCTAATTTATAGCCCTGCTTTAATTTAAATTTTCTTCTCCAGTACTGAAGCACCATGGAAACAAGAGATAAATCCCCAAAGATTATGTTTTTAAACAGGAGTTTGTTATACAAAAATAATGTTTATGCTGGTTTATTGCCCAAGCAGAATGCTCCTCTCAGTACACATTTTTAAAGTATTGTTTCATCACTCAACAAGGAACTCCAAAGAGAACTTAAATTATTTTCTGCATTTCCAAATTGATTTGTTGCCAGAGTTGTACTGTTTACAGGAAAATAAATGCTCATTGCTGAAGCTAAAATAAATGTTCAGTGTTCATGCTAACAAGAGAGAGTAATTGAAGAGAAAAACATAAAAATCACATTGATCTTCTCCTGATGCTGCAACTACACAAATTACTTTTTTGATTAACAACTAAAATTACCAGGGTCATGTCTTCTACATCAATAAGTCAATCTGAAAATTGTACAACTTTGCCAAAATAGGTGTGCTGCTTCAAATTTGTTGACTTTTCTATCTAGGCATTTTAAGTACTGTCATTTAATTTCAACAAAGCTTGAGAGTTTGAACACAACGTGAAGCAATGTGATGTTTCAGAAAGTAAAACTCTTATAATATTCCGTAAATCAGGAAAGCTAATTAAGAAAGTCTATCCCCCAATACCTGTTGATTCCTGAATTAACTTTTTGTTTGATTTGTCTAACAGCTTGGTCCTTGTAGTCTTTAAAGCCCATTTCCTCTCATCTGGGCCTACCTATAATTGAGCCTTTCAGCAGAGGCTCTGTTGTGTGTCTCACCATGCCAAGAGGCCAGGTCAGTGAATACATGAGACAGGGCTTCCTCTTTAGCAGCACCTTGATTCTGGAAATCCCTTCCAAAGGAAGTCAAGCTAACTCTATCTTCTGGTGGGTGTTTACAACTGTATTATTCTATGTGACCCTTGGTTTTCAGAACTGTTTATAATTTTTAATGAAATAACATTTTAAAATACATCTCATTTATGTTACTTAGGTGCCTCCATGTTCAGAAAAGCAATTAATATATGCTTTTCATGCAAATAAAGAAAGGCTTTTAAAAAGGCTCTTTTTAAACATGCTACACACGTGGCATGTATGCAGTATGTAATTTCCCACATGCCATCTGAGGAATACAAAGCTCTCCAAGTTATGTTGAAGATGTGCATGCTCCAGTTCTTCTCTGAACCTCTCTGGAATGGCAACATTTTTAATCTGGTAAGAAGCAATGATGCAATGATGCTGGCTTCTCTCTGGTTCTCTCGCATTGCCCAAACAGCATGGGAAGGAGCAGCAGTGCAATCATGCCTGTACTAGGGATGCAATTTTTTGTTAATTTTGTTCTCAAAGGAAGCAACCAATGATTTCAGTTATTTTCTCCCTGCTGTTGTAAAATGTTTGAAAAGTGTATGGGTTTTGGAGACTATTTACAGTGTGGGAGTTCTGGACAAGATTTGCACATGGTATTCTGGCAGCAAGAAACAACACTTTTTTGCACTGTCCAGCTCATGCCAGGGTCATTATGTGACAACCTATTCAGGCTACCTATGTGTAATAACACTTCAGCCCCAGGGACAATCCAAATTGTTTAAGTAGCTCCCCAGTCCAGCATCTTGGAAAGGAACCCAAGGACTCCTATCTAAGCTGCAGGGCTGTAAAAGTCAGAGTCTTATTCCCAGGTTAACCTCAAGGGTAGCCTCCTTCATCAACCCCCTGGGATGCAGGGCCCTACCCTACAGCAAAGGGGTTCCAAAATGTCAAAGTCTTATTCTTCCCCATTATCTGCCAGAACACAACCTATTTAACAACAACACCTGGAGCCAGTTTTCCCAATTCCATCAAATACCACATGGGAGAGGTGAAAAAAAATGAGGAAAAGTGGGGAGAAGCCCTATTTGGCCCCAAAGCGACCAGATTAACTCACATTACATTGAGGGCAGGGGGGCAGGTCAATGGTAAAAGTCGAATGGCACCTGTAGGGGTCAGATTGCTGCTATCTCACTTGCCTCTATCATGGGCCTTGATCTGGTACTTAGCGCCAATGAAACATCACCCTCTGGTCTCACTCCATGGAGACCATCAAAAGCTTACCCTCCTCCACAGCAAGATTTACTGCATGAGTCCAGGTAAGTATTCTTTTGTGCAAAAACTAATATTTCTTCACACAGAAAAAATGCTATATCCTTCATGGAAAATGTTGCAGTCGGTGACTTATTTTGCACAAAATTCATATGTCAGGTTTTTTTGTTTTGTTTTGTTTTTTGCATGCAGAAAACAGTATTTTCTATACAGCAAAAATCATGTTCCTGCACAGCAAATGCTGTTTAAATATTTCTGTGCAGAAATATGTTGTGTTTCCTGTGCAGACTTTTTTTCTGCCCAGGAACACCACATGCAAATATTGTACAGAGTAATTCCTGCATGGTGTAGTGATTTGAGCATTGGGCTAGGACTGTGGATAACAGGGTTCAAATCTCCACTTGGCCATGGAAACCCACTTGGGCAAGTCACACTCTCTCTGCGTCAGAGAGATTTGCCTTCTGAACAAATCTTGAAAAGGAAACCCCAGGATAGGTTCACCTTAGGGTCATCATAAGTTGGAAATGACTTGAAAGCAAACAACAACAAAAACAACAACAACAAAGTTCTGAACTGTTTCCATCAGCAGAATTGGAAGGGGGCGATCCCTTCCCACCCCTGCAGGGTCCTAACATTGGCTCTGGTGATTAGGAGACTCTCCAGAGGGTTAGAGGCTGGGATTCATCAACTTATTCTTGCTTGCTGCAGCTGATGATTAACACTTCAAAGTACGATGAGCCATCTTCACAATAGCAATGAACAACCGGGGTTCTTCTTCCCATGCTACCTCTAACAGGCAAATTAATTCTTTTACAAGTCTTAACTCTTCATTTGTTGCAGTACAGTTTCCTGCAGTCAATTACAATTTTGTTTTGAGAATTGTAGGCTTTACATCCAGTGATTCCTGAGCTAGGTTATTGAGGAGATTGATGTCCCAGTTCTTCAAAATAGAAAATTCCCACCCAATGGACTTTTAGGTAAAGGCTTGCTCAATATGTAGGCTTCCTAAGGAGAAATGGGTGTTGAGAGGTACAGGTAAACAGTGAATGAGAGACGCAGTAGCTGTGGAACAGGAAGCGCAGAAAGAATGAAAGAAAGAAAGGCTTATGCAGAAAGATTTCAGAGAGAGAATAAATTCTATAATCTGCCTTTAATCTTGAAAGTGAAGTAGCTATTTAGAAGGAACAGTCTCACAAGTTTCTGTAACACTGTTTGTATATGACAAGCTATCAGTAGAAGGCTTTTTGAAATCACATCTTTGCACATTACAATTTTGACATTTAAATAAAAGGATCCATCAGTTCTCTTCTACTGTTAGTACGATTAAGTAAAGCTACCAATGCTTTTGTACTAGTGAACTTTTCCTGACCTCCTCAAAGTCAGTTCTGACGCAAATATATTACCCATAAAAGTAAAGAAGCAAAACTGCTCACGGGTACAAGGTGTCACCTGTCTCTAATCCACTGTCTGTGAAAAATTTAGGGGGAGTACAATGCCACAGTGGAAATGTTGAATAGCACTGGTCTCCAGAAAAGCACCAAACGAGGAGAGATACCAGACCATCAAATGACACAGACAGCCCACCATGCAGAGGTTCAGACAATTCTCTCAAGGATGAATTCAGTGAACACAATCCAAATGATATCTGGATGAGATCCCATAACTTGACTTAGCTGTTAGCCTTTGAAGTATCACAAATGTCTTTTTTTTAAAATGCAGTAAACTACCATGGCTGTACTCCTGAAATTATCACCTGTTTCTTACTATGAATAATATAATTCAAATTGAAATATACAGAACAGATAGCAAAACAACAGCCACAAAAAGAAGAGGTATGATTTATCCAAGTTAACACATATGGGTCTAGAAGTCTGAATGAATTCTACTACTTCTTTAATAATGTTGTTCACATCCAAGACCTTTGTTCAAGAGTTGATATTTCAGTCTTATAAAATCAAGAGATATAACATTTTAAAGTGTGTTTTGCACTCTCTTGAAGATATGGGGAATTATTAACAATTACTCTAATGGAGCTAGTGTAGTAGTTTGAGTGCTGGGCTAAAACTCTGGAGACCACGGTTTGAATCTCCACTCAGCCATGGAAACCCACTGCCAATGGTCCACTTCCCATTATGCACATAATACAAAATACCAAAGATTCCAAGCTTTTCAGGATTGCACTCATCAGGTATTATATCATCATTCTCACATACACACAGAAAAGTGATCAGATGAAGTGATGAATGTCAAGATCAGTCTAAAGCCCTAACTTATGATTCAGAGCACTGCCGGTTAACATGATTATATTTGACCTTGCTGTGTTCAAGTTCAAAGACATTAAGTCACTTACAAAATAAACTCTAAAACAAGCAAGCAAGCAAGCAAACAAGCCTGGGCCACACTCCAACACAGTTACACATGCTTCAGCAGCCTACTGCTATCAATCGGCTTCACTGCTTAAATATGTAATGACTCTAAATATATATCTATACTTCAAGTCAGAACATAATATTAGTGTGAAACAAGACTGTATTAATTTGTAACATGTGAAATGTAAAATATTTTATATCTTTTTTGTAAAACCCTTTCAGTCCAGTGAAAACTTAAAAAAATAATCAGTCTATAATAGGTTTTAAGAAGTTGAAAGAACCCAATTTTTGGAGGAATTGTTCCAAATGTGTTAACATTTTGTAGCTAATATGGAGAAAGACAAATTATTTTAATATATGGCTATTATGGCTGGTAAGAAAACAACCCAATATTCCTAATTGTGTCATTTGTCAGGCTCTCTTTTCCAACATTATTATGAACATGGGTATTTTGTTTTTCCCCCTGAACAATTAAAACAATAAAAACAAATCAGCCACATACCGCAAACACACTATTTGTCCAGAGAGTATGTTATTATGCATGTAGAAAAATACAATATGGGAACACTTAGCTTAAAAATATAACAGAAATATTAAATCTACAAATTATTTAAATGTGTAGGTTAACCAGAAACACTGAGGGATCATGAAAGCAATGGTAGTTAAGCAATCTCTGCATGCTTTGTTGCGGCCAGATCATCTTTATGGCAAAAACAGTATTGTCTGCTGTGGTTAGTACAACTGTGAATGGTGAGTTGTACATACTGGGTTGCTATAGATAAAATTATCTTATTATTTGATGCAGTTTTACAATATCACCAAACCAGAACTTAGAGGAGTTATTTTTTGGATTATACCTCCAAGAATGCTGTAGACTTCAATTTTTCCAATCAATGGATTTATCCCACTACTACTACTACTACTACTGTAACAGATGCCAGGATTTCTGCTGCAGGATTAGTTTAGTGAAATGTTCAGTAATCCACCTGCAGAGTTATAACAATGACAGCCTGTAAGTTTGAATGAGACAGGAATCAAATATTCTGTATGTACAAATATATTCAAAACACATTTTGAAACTGGCTCAAAATATTTGGGAAAGCACCTATACGTACCAGAGTTAACAATGCTAGTTCAAAGAGTTCAGCAAAACATAGATCATAACTATAAATTGCTTTAAAAGAAGCAGGTGTGCCACAGTGTTCTATTGTCCTGACATGTAACCTATACTCTGGACAAGAGGCCACATTTAGGATTGAATATAGAGAAACAGAAAAGTTTTTTAAAAAAATAATAAAAAATATAGAACACTTCATGAATTTGCAGGTCATCTTTGTGCAGGGACCATGCTAATCTTCTCTATATTGTTCCAATTTTAGTATATATGCTGCTGAAGCAAGCATGAAACACAACGGCTTTTAGTTAGCTAGGGTGCCAGACAAAGATACATTTTATTACCATACCTGTTTAATTTATATCTAGCATGCATAATACCAAATAGGATTATATCCAGATGAAGGAGGTGTGAAAACTGAAGGAAGAATCCTCAATAATTTAATATAAGCAGATGAAATCATATTATGAGCAGAAAATAGCAAAGACTTTGAACAACTACTGATAAAAATTAAGCAGAATTACAGCTGAATAGTACGAAAACAAACATAATGAACAAAGAAAATCTACAGAACTTTAAAGTTGGTGATGAGGATACTGAAATTGTTTAAGTTTTTCTATATACTAACTCAGTCAACAACATATAGTTCTTGGCTGTAGTCAGGAAATGACAAATCTTTAAAAAGAAGCTATGAAAAAATTAGGCAAATTGTTCAAATGTAAAATTACTGAAATATAATTGAACACCAAAGTCAATATCTCATCCATAACACGATATTTACAATTATAGGTAGATGTGAAAGATGGATATTGAAGAAAGTTGAAAAGGAAGGGAGGAAACAACCCACTTGAAATGTTATGTTTGATGAAAATTTTACAGATACCACAGACTGAGGAAGAGAAATAAACCTTCAAGTCAAGCCTGATTCTCAATGAAAGAGACCAAAATAACTAAGCTGAGACTATTGTACTTTGGATACCACACACACAAACAAATGACTCACTTGGGGGGGGGAAACCCCAATAATGTTAGGGAAAATTAAAGACAGTAGGAAAAGAGGAGACTGCACGACAGGTGGATTGACTCAATCAAGGAAGCCATGGCCTGAGCTTGCAAGACCTGATCAGCATGGTTGATAACAGGATATCTTAGAGATCTCTCTTTTATGGGGCTGTCATAAATTGAAACCAATTTGACAGCAAAATAACAACACTCAGATTTTTAACTCCTTCCATGTAAAACAGCAAGAGCAACAACATTGCATATAATGGAAACAGTTCTTCCACAGCATTCACATCAATGAATCAGCTATCAGCATAATGTATTAACACAGATGTTGTTATTACATTAACTGGCCCAACAATGCCCTGTACAGAGATTACAAATACACCTGCTAGGCCGCCTCCATTTTTTCTTGAACACCACCGTCCTATGCACTGTAATCTGCTTTTTAATCTCTGAATTTTAAAGATAATTTCAAACAATGACCAAGACTGGTGAGCAACAAACACTTGACTATGAAGCTGACCTCCCAGGGTTTCTTGCAAGGTTGGCCTAAAATGTTTTTCTACCTGAGACACAACAACACATGGCAACCATACAAACATATACACACAAGTCAAAGTATGTATTATCTAATATCGGCACATCTTGACACATGACAGAGTGAATCCTACAAGTTACAATAAAAATACCACAGCAGCAAATTAAAGAACAATGAATTCATTGCCCTTTCTGTTGTTGTTGTGTGCTTTCAAGTTATTTCTGAGTTGTGGTGACTCAAGGTGACCCTACCATGGGGTTTTCTTGGCAAGCTTTGCTCAAGGGAGATTTGCCATTGCTTTCCTCTGAGGCTGACACAGTGTTACTCGCTTAGGGTCACCCAGTAGGTTTGGTAGACTAGGACTCTGGTCTGACAGCGTTCCAGTCCAACATTCAAATCCCCACACCATGCATTGCCCTTTAATGGCATCCCATATCCTCTATATGGGTCAACTCCATCAACCATCCTGACGGTGGAGGCTGGCCTTGGTTCTTTAGACCATAGCAAACAGGACTATACATAAACCATATCAATATGTGCCAAGCACACAAATTATCATATTATTATTATTGTTACTTAAATACCTCCATTTTGATGTCACTGGTACAGGCTGTGTGATACCATTAAGAATGATGCCACAGTTTCTTAGAACATGCCATTCAAATAAAACATGCCAAGTTTAGCTAATCAGAAAAATATTTCTCCCATTGAAAAACTGAGTTTTCCAAGCTCTGAGCTGAAGAGAAAAACTTCTACAATCTATGCTTTCAACTCTTTTGCTAGCATTGCTTTTAAGTACACATGGGAGTTGTAGCCCAGCCTAATAAATTTTCCCAAGCTGTACTTTGAAGGGGGTGGGTGGGTGGGTGGGTGGGGAATCCAAGCTTCCCCAACTCTGTTTTCCAAGCACTGTCTTCCAAGCTGGTTGAAATATAGAGTCCAGCCATCCAAAACAAAGCAAAACCTTTTTCAAGCGCTTCTCCTATATTTTTCAACTTTTGCTTTTATCGGAAGGCTCCTCATTCATCCACTGCCACAAAATAGTCACATTTTTCTCCTTTTGCTCCTGCTCCTCCTCTTTCCCTTTTTCTCACTCTTCACTGTTAGATCATGAAATTATCCCCTAAATAATAATATGGATAATAAGTAATAATAATATTACTAGTGGTAACTACCAAATATTTTAGGAGAATGAATGGTGCCAGTGGTGATGGTGCATGCAGTGGTGATAGACCAACAAGGCTATGGAACACATTGGAGATAATGATATCTATGCATGTGTATTCAGAAGTAAAGCCTCTTGGGGCTAATGAAAATGACAACTTCAAAATATTGAGAATCTGCCATATGAAAGTCAAGTTTTCAAGCTTTTCTTCAGAGGAAGGGGGGGGAAGATGAACAAACAGAGAAATAGAAAAGGAAGGAGAGAAGATGATGAGTATATTTAGGACAGTAGTGTTGAGGGGGAAAAGGGTATGAAAGAGAGAAAAAGAGTAATAGGGAAGGAGGAAAAAGAAGAATGTAACCTGGAAAACTGGAGTAGGGGAAAAAGAGAATAGATGAGGGATAATAGGGAAGGAGGGAGAAGACAAGTGCAAATAGAAGTGAGGATGGGTGAGGGAGAGAAGAGGGAAGATGCTCAGACAGGAGTTATAAGCAGCACCGGAGAGAAAAGGAAAGACCATGGAAAAGGGAAGAAAAAGGCATTTATTCGGGAGTTGGGGAAAGGAAAAAGGGGACAGGAAAAAAAAGAGAGAGTCTACCAAAAGGAAGAGAAAATGAGTGTAGGGAGTTATTGGGGGAAAGAGAAGAAGGACAATAGAGAAAGCTAAGGAGAAAGAGTTGCTGCTGGAGGAGAACTAGAGCATGGGGTAGGTGGTGAGATCAATAATTAAAAGAGAAAGGAATTGCCAAAGCAGAGCTGAAGAATATTTGTGCTGTTTTTTCTTTTTTCTAACAATAGCATAATCTATGTGTGCTTCAGGCCAAGAAGAGAAATTGTACTGAAGCTGCAATCACTTAGGATTGATTGAAGAAACTGAAGATGAGTATAAAAGGCACAAGGCAGCAGTTCAATAGTACCATACTGAGTGATTCCAGAAGCACATAATCCTGTTCAGTATTTTCCCATGTTGGGGGTTCCTTCTTGTTGAGCCTTGGTGCTAGCCATAGTTTAAGAACTTTTGCAAGGGGGAAGAGAGAACCAGATGTACCCCGATGTAGCCAAAAACAGCCCATTTCAAAGCAGCCTGCCAACTGGGGGCCAGCAATACAGAGCAATAAGCACAAGTTCTTTTCAAGGCACCACTCTTGTCCTGAAATCCCTTCCCCTTACTTTGAGGACTGGAAGAAGAACCAGCACATGCAACTCAGGATCAGGCTTTGAAATCTGGGAATCCTAACCAACAGTTTGCTGTGACTGAAAGTAACTCAAGTGAAAAGCTTATAGCTATAAATCAGCCTATATGGAGAGCACTACAATTTTTATGGTTGCCTCACAATAAGGAAAGTGTAGATGGCAGCCTATGGCAAGGTATAAGAAAGATGAAATGTCTTTCCTGACCTGTGGCTTCTCACAGTTACAAAGAGTAAATTCCTACAAGCTACACATTGAGCTGAAGATAATGTTCCACTGGTGTACTAAGGCAGTATGGACATCAGGAATATAATTTAATATTCACATCCAACATACAATAATTAATTACAGTGGTGTTTCACCAAAGTTAAATGTAGGGCTGAACCAATTTAATTGTAGGAAGTCTACAAACCAAAATTAGGTAATGAATTTGGTGCACAGAACCTGAATGCTAATTCTGATTCCCTCTGAATACCAGACAAATAGCAGCAGGACAGTACTGTTCTTTACTGGAACATACAAATCACACACACACACACCACACAGGGAGACAGAGACAGAGAAGGGAAACACACAGAGAGACCTTTACATTTAGAAAAAAAAATCTCTTGAAATTAGATTCTAGGAGACAAGAGTCAGGAATGCAAGTATCTATCAATTTCATTTCTTCCACATTTGAAAACTGTAAAACTCCATGTTTTTTTTTAGGATAAGGTTTTCTCATTAACTTTCATAAATTCTTTCTTTGCTCATAAATCCCTTCCTACCAAGACCCAGCAAAATTTCTGTCAGTTCCTTTCAAAAATGAACAAAACAAAGTTGCCAGTCATCAGCAGGGCCAAATGCATTTGGTACAGTTATTTCAAGTATAAAAGGGATCATCCAGTAATAGACTCCTCTCTTTTTCTGGCTCTGATAGGCTTCTTATCTTCATAAGCTACATGACAGGCAGGCAAATAATGGAAACTGCAGGCACCCATATCAGTGGAGCAGGTAAACCACTCTGAGGCCGTTTCTGCACTAGCCTGTTATAGTGCTATTATTCCACTTTCAACATCCTATGGAATTCTGGAGCGTGCAGTTTAGAGAGGGCTCTTGAGGGCTTGCATTTGATTCCCAGAAAAGCTTGGAGAGCCACACCCCCCGACCAGCTCCCACAAGAAAATACCCCCAAATGCCCTCACATTTTCTCTGGATGCATTGGTACACAATGGGGGCTATTATGTTTCAGCAGTACTGCATGCGAAAAGGACTTCTAGATTATTGTGTATCATAAGTTGAACATGAGCCAAGAGTGTGATGCATGAGAGCATTTTTACCATACCCTAAGCCATTTTAGCCCTATGAGAGGCCTTTTTTAAACAGCAGTATGAATAAAAAAGCCTCTTCTGGGTCTAATTTGAACCAGAGAGGCATCAAAATATGATGGAAATGCTTTCCACACCTGCTAGGGGGCATATGGGAGGCAGAGTTTTTGTTTTTTTAACCCTGGGGACCCAGATAGTCTCCAAACATGGTGGAAATGCCTTTTGCAACCTCCTACAAGACATTTTAGGCCAAGAAAACCAGATGCATTGGTACACAATGGGGGCTATGATGTTTCAGCAGTACTGCATGTGAAAAGGACTTCTAGATTATTGTGCATCATAAGTTGAACATGAGCCAAGAGTGTGATGCAGCAGCAAAGAAGACAAATGCTCTCTTAGATTTCATTAATAGAATCATAGTTTCCAAGTTGAGGGAAGTAGTGGTCCCTCTTCTATTCTGCACTGATCAGGCCTCCTCTGGAGTACTGTGTTCACTTTGGGGCACCTCATTTTAAGAAGGATATAGACAAGTTTGAGTGAGTTTAAAGAAGGGAAACAAGGAAGATCAGCATTATGAAGAACAAAACATATGAGGAGAAGTTGAAAGAGTGGACATGTTCAGCCTGGTACAGAGAAGAATGAGGGGTGACGGGATCACACTCTTTATACACCTCAAAGGCTGCCATAAAGAGATGGGTGCTGGCTTGTTCTCTGCTGCCTCAGAGGGTAGAACTAGGTGTAATGGTTTTAAGTTACAGGAGGGTAGATTTTGATTGAGCAATTAAAAGGAAATTCTTGACAGTAAGAGTGGCTTGGCAATGGAACCAATTGCCTGGAGAGGTGGTGTGGTCTCCTTCACTTGGTGTCATCCAAAACAGAGCGGGCAATTATCTGCTTGGCATTCTCTAGCTGGAGATTGGACCTCATGGCCCCTAGGGCCCCTTCCAACTCTATGATTCTAGGATTTTGGGGCATTTTGAACAAAAAAATATAGAAAGCCCCAGGGACCACTAGAAAGCCCCAGGGACCACAAAAACAGCCCTGGGGGATTGTTTGCAGCCTATAGGCTGCACTTCACCCACCCCTGGTCTACTGTAATACTTAATTATGACAAACTTTATCTATAGGTATGTGTGCACGTGTGCACACACTTTCAAAGGTCTTTGCCAATATCCATTCAAGAAAGACAAGAAATTTCACTCTTTAGAATCCGTTAGCTGCTTCTTGTCTTGTATGCAAGAATTTGATCAGAAGTACATTTAGCAAGGAGAACTCATTCTCACCTTTTCCTCTTTTTATTGGATGAATGTACCCTTCGATAACTTTAGAATGCTGATTACATTTCTGCACTTGACAGTTATATCAGTTTCAAACTATGAGGGCTGTATTGCATATAGTCATGGGATTTGTAGTTTTTTGAACTACTTAGAATTCTACAGAGAGCATAAATGTCTGTAACACAGAATTATATGTCCCTTTCCAAAGTACAAATCATTATCAGACGGTGGCATGAAGTCAATATGACTGTGTAGGGGAGATACATCTCTCTCTGAACAAATCCCTCCCGCACACAGAGAGACACTGCACTTTGTCTTCTGTTCTAATCCAGGCCATTTTATACCAGAGGTTTAATAACCTAATTAAGACACTCTCTTCATGCATAATGAAAAGTTCTCCAAAAGTACAGCATGCTTATGCTGACATAAAAAAAATGACATTTATCTTAACTTTAATATTTAACACTGGTGCTTATTTAATTACCCACTAGACTTTTCTTTAAGCCATGATATTTGGCTTCATATTCCGGAAGCATCACAACAATTTGCAGAAGTGGTGTCATTAACAAGTTCCTCTTAAGAAAAGCTCAGATAGCTCATAAGAAAGACATAGATTTCTCTAAAAAAATCTTGCCACCAAATCTTGAATATTTGATAACAACTTATTCTATGTACAGACAAAGATTACGATGATGATGATGATGATGATGATGATGATGATGATGATGATGATTTTACTGGATATTTCTTTGCAGCTTGTTTGCACTAATAAATAGAAACTGACATTTAAAACTACAAGCTGGAAACAGAGCAGAATTTACAAAATTCAATGTAGTGAAATGTCCCACCTAGATAGACTTCCCACAGAAAGCCTCCTCACCACACAGCCATTGTAGTAGCAGAGCCAAGACTTTCATGGGGCCAAAGTGTCAGGACCTTATGAATAGGAAATACAAGTGTCATCACCTGCCACTTCTCTATGCTTCCCTGTCCCCTCTGATGCTGCCTCGTAGTGTAGTGGAGTCTCCTTCCTTGGAGGTTTTTAAGCAGAGGCTTGATGGTCATCTGTCGGGAGTGCTTTGAGGGTGTTCCTGCATGGCAGGGGGTTGGACTGGATGGCCACTGTGGTCTCTTCCAACTCTACATTTCTGTGATTCTATGATTCTATGGTTAGAGCTACAATCATCCCAGTACTTAGGAGTGGAGTAGATTTCTTTCCCCCAGTAACATTATATTGGTGCGAGTCATTCCTGTTGTAATCTAAATTACTTGGAAGAGATCTGGTCCTGAATGGGCAGTAAGACATATTAGTTCAATCTATTAACTCTAGGAGCCAGCTTGGTATAGTATTTGGTATATTGGACTAGGACTCAGGGAGACCACGGTCTGGATTCGTACTCAGCCATGGATAGCCATTGGGTGGCCTTGGGCAAAATCATACTCTCTAAGCATCAGAGGAAAGAAAGGCAACAACAAATGTTCTCTGAATAAATCTTGCAAAGAAAACCCAGTGACAGGGCTGTCATAAGTTAGAGTCAGCTTGAAGGAACCTCACCGCCACCATGTTCTATTGAAGACCCACTCCTGGAGGAGCTGAAAGCTGCTAAACCTGTGATGGCTTTCTATGTAGAGTTAGACCCTTTTCACATCTTACCTTTTTGTGGTGCTGGGGTGCAGGGCTTGCATGAGCAGCCTCCGGAGAGAGGCTCTCACTTCCCTGCTTCTTCAGCTCCGCACAAGCTTCCTGCTTGCGCAAGACCCCTGCCTCTTCCTTTCGCAGTGCAGCCTGGGACCTCCCAGGCTGCACTGAGACAGGAAGTGCGACTGGCTCGGCTTCCAAGGCTCCGCATGCAAGGTAAGCGTGCATGGGGCCCCGGAGCGATGCACGACGGTGCAGCATTTTTGGCTTCAAGCTGAAAATGAAGAAATGCATGCATGGTCCGCACCAGGCCCTTGAGCATCATGCAAATGTGAGTGCGTCGTGTGGACCACTCCTCACATGTGTGCGATGCTCAAGGGGCCCTTTCACATCAGAAATGCCATGCAGAAAGGTCCTTAGACAAGCTACATGCACTTTTGGACTTTCCTTAGGTGCCTGGCTATGGAGACTATCATGACAACTGTCAAAATCTACCTCTTCTCCACTTTATACCTTCATAAACAGTGTTTTATGCATATCACATTTTCCTAACAGTAAATGTTGAGAACACAGGTAAGGAAATTCTAAACAGAGCTTAGAGACATGCTAGGGGATGAAAGTCAAATGGTTCTTTTTACAGCAAGATGGGTCCATTTTGTTTACCATCTTATTACAGTATTTGGACTTGGAGTCTCTTGTTAATTATAACTTCTTGTCCCTAAGCCAATGTGATAAATAATATAAGGTACTTTACACCACTGTGGCAAAAGAGTAATTCCTCTCAGATATATTATTCCTTCTCACACAGCTCCTTTGCATACGCTGCGCTGGAAAATCTCACAGAACTACTCTGATAACTTAGGTGCCCTGAAAAAAAAAAGTAATTCTTTTTGCTATGTGGATCGGATATGTATACAACCTATAAATAAATATGATTATTACTGTACTTTTTTTTTATTTGCAACATATGCCAGAGATGTTGACATTTCTTATGGTATTTATCTGTTACTGCCAATCTTAAGCCTGACAATAAGACCTTGATATGTATGATCTTAATGCTAAGCGTATCAGGAAGTGACAGATGTTAACCTTATTAAAATCAATCCATTCATATAGTTAAAATTCTGCTGATTGCAATATGATTAGCACTTAGTGTAACAGCTCAAGTCTGCATATGCTGTCATTCTTTCAGTGAACAGTAATTTTGACATTTAGTAAGTTACTAAAAAGCCAGAAATATCTTGAGCAATAGTGCTACTGAGTTCATTTTTTGTTTTTAATTAAGTAGCAAGGTAAAAGCAATAAAACTTTCTTTACAAAAACCCCTCAGTATACAGTATCATTTATAACCCTGAATGAAGCTTTTGAAGCAAGTTTTATTTCTGTTGTTGTGTGCCTACAAGTCACTTCCAACTTATGGTGACCCTAAGCCAACGTATCACAGGGTTATCTATAGCAAGATTTGTTCAGAGGATTTGCCTTCCTCTGAGGCTGAGAGAGTGTGACTTGCTTAAGTGGATTTCTACGGCTGAGTGGGGATTTGAACCTTGGTCTCCAGAGTCATAGTTCAACACTCAAACCATGCTGGCTCTTGCAAGTTTTATAATCAAGAAAATTTTCCACAGTCTCCATCCACCAATGGAACATATAGTGCTGGTGGAATGGATTCTTTTTTTCTGATTGCAGTATTCCCATAGATTTCCCAAATGTGATCTACAACATGGGTGAATTGTCTGGAGCAGGTTTGTAAGCAACGCTATGGCTTGTAAGGAAGAGAGAAGAGAGAAGACAAACAGACTGCATCATTGTTTTTTCAAAGGAGGAAACTGAGTGATTTTTTTTTTTACCATTAAATATTTCCCATTTCAGCTGTTTTTGCTCATTTAAATTTTCATACTCCATGTTCTTTGTAACATAGAATCTATTTGCAAGTGTGCAATAAAAACTAAAATACATAACCAGCAGCAAGATAAAATAATTTAGCATTTAAAAAGGAGCTCAAACTTTAACCATGCTACCAAAAATTACAGAGGCCATTTCTGCACTTCACTGTTATAGTGCTATAATTCCACTTTCAACTTCCAATGGAATCCCGGGGTTTGCAGTTTAGGGAGGGGCATTTAGAACTCTCAGCCAGAGAGCTCTTTGGCCTCAGAAAACTACAAACCCCAGAATTCCACAGGATGTTGAAAGTGGAATAATCACACTATAACAGTGTAGGGCAGAAATGGCCAGAGTCTTTAGCTGCTCTCCTGGAGTTTTTCTGAGATGGGGACCCCATAATCTAGGTGCTACAATAGAATAGGGCATATCTCAACTTCTGCACAAGACAAAAGCTTTTTTTTCTGCAACTCAATATAATATCAAATGGGGTAATAAGTCTGTAATTGATTCTTGAAAGTGAAATGGGTAAAACAGAATTACATAATGCTAGTGGGAACTCTGGGCCACTATGGATTAGAGCACTATGGCCCAGATACATTTATGAGACAGAACTATGATAGCCTCCCACCCAATGCCCCACAACTCTCCTTTTCTCAGTTGCTGCCCTCAAACTAGGACATTTCTGGATTGGCGGAAAACATGGGGAGCCTGAGAAAAGCATCCAGCTATTTGCCTGTTGCTGGACACATGGCAACAGGCATCTGCAGGGACCTCTACGAGATCTCTATGGACTGCTCCTGAGACAATGTGGTTTGGCATATGCTTTGATCAGTGTATGGTTGGTAGTGAATTCCAGCTTCCACAATGACCAAAAAAGTGTGTTGCTGTGATGTAAGTCTGAACTGGGATTCTAGTTCTAGTTGTACTTTGGGGGAGAGGAGAGAGAAGAAAGACACCTGTAATTTCCAAATATTCCACTTTATTGAAATAGATGCAATGTGGTGTAGTAGTTTGAGTATTGGGACTATCACTATGGAGACCAAAATTCAAATCCCCACTTAACCATGGAAACTCACAGGGTGACCAAATCACAAATCACACTCTCTCAGCCTTAGAGGAAGCAAAGGCACACACACCCCTCAACAAATCTGTACAAGAAAACTCCATGACAGAGTCGCCTTAGCATTGTCATGTCAGAAATTATTTTGAAGGCACACAACAACAATTTGCCCTTCAGTGAAGATAGATAATATGATCTGAAAATATTTCTTCTTTAGATGTAATTTTTCCAATCTGGGGGGCGGAGGGCGAACCACTGAATAATTTGTTTTTAAATCATTGCAATACGAGATTGGCTACTTAGTAATGTCTCCATAACTAAATAACATCCCAAGACGGACCCCCTCAGCCCACTATAACAGCTAGCAAACTCTTCCGAGAGAGGGAGGTCTGTTCTGCTGGCTATGGAAGGGGTGAAATGTCATCCTTCTTGGGCCCCAATCACCAACAGAACAGACCTCCATGGCCATTTCCGCATGAGTCTGTTATAGCGCGATGATTCCACTTTCAACCTCCTATGGAATGCTGGGGTTTGCAGTTTTGGGAGGGGCCGGCTGGCCCCTCCCAAAACTGCAAACCCCAGGATTCCATAGGAGGTTGAAAGTGGAATCATCGCGCTATAACAGACTCATGTGGAAATGGCCCATGTCTTAGAGTAGCTGCTGGCTGTTAAGGTAGCTGAAGGCTGCTAGACCATTCGGATGGTCTGTGGCTCCTTAGGATTAGTGAATACTAGCGTATATACCTAGCGTTGCCCAGGGTTTTTATTTTCTCATAGGTAATATTTGTTAGAAAGATTTGAGATCTTGTGTTTCTAATTTCCCAGACTGTCTTGCCCAATACCTGTAACTTTTCCCCATATTCCCCAATCCAATCTGTATTCAGAGTTATTAACATACAGAAGTTGGGTTCCTGAAGGAATACACTGCTCTCCTCCTTGTTGCTAGGCCTCATCTCCATAGCAACCGGCAAGGCCCAAGAGCTCTCTGGCTGAGAATTCTAAAGGCCCCTCCCTAAACTGCCAACCCCAGGATTCCATAGAATTTTCTCAGGCAGCCAATCATACGAAGTCTTTGCCTCACACAGCAAATCATAGGAGGTCTTTGCTTGACAAAGACAAACATACAAACTTTGACTTTTATATAGTAGATAGGTCAGATACAGCAATGTAATTCTCAGTTAAAGACCTGTAACTGCAATACTGAATATTGGCCAGTTTTAAAAATGCCCTCTCCAATCTCCTTTCACAATTTCTCATTTACAGTCTTGTTTAAGAAAAGAAAAATTTCTCCTGGGCTTAAGATAGCCTGAAAGAACAGGTTGCTTACCTGTAACTGTGGTTCTTCGAGTGGTCATCTGTGCCATCATACACTAGGAGCTTTAGCGCCTGCGCGGTAGCGTTCGGAAACTTCTAGAGCTTGTTCGCTTGGCGGGAACCCCTCCCCCACGCCGGTACTGCGCATGCTCCTCCCGCCGAGCAACGGTCTGTCCTCAGTTCTGTCGTCCGCCGTAGAACCTACAGGGACCTGAGAAAGAGGGGAGGAAGGGCGGGTGTGTATGATGGCACAGATGACCACTCGAAGAACCACAGTTACAGGTAAGCAACCTGTTCTTCTTCTTCGTGGTCTCTGTGCCTTCATACACTAGGAGACTGTGTAGCTTACCGGTCGGACGGCGGGTCAGGTCCTACAGCACGGAAGCCAACACCTCACGTCCAAACCGGGCATCTCTGCGCGACCGGCAGTCGAGCCTGTAGTGGCGCACGAAGGTCGATGGTTGGGACCAGGTCGCCACACGGCAGAGTTCATGCAGGTCAACTCCTCGCAGGAGGGCCGCAGAAGTAGCCACAGCTCTGGTGGAGTGGGCTCGAAGCAGGACTGGCGGAGGCTTCCTCGCGAGCTCATACGCCAGTTCAATAGTCCTCACCACCCACTTGGAGAAGCGCTGGGTGGACACTTTTAGGCCCTTCCGACGTCGCCCATAGCAAACAAAGAGATGCGGCGTCTGTCGGAAGGAAGCAGTCCTGTCCTTGTAGAAAGCCAATGCCCGACGCACGTCCAGGGAGTGGAGGGACCGCTCCAACGGTGTCGTCGGGTTCGGGAAGAAGGCAGGCAGGATGATGTCCTGGTTGAGATGGAAACTGGACACCACCTTTGGCAGGAACGAGATGTCAGGTCTCAGGACCACCTTGTCCCTGTGGAAGACCGTGAAGGGCTCATTGGAACGAAGAGCTGTGATCTCACCCGCTCGCCTCGCTGAGGTCATCGCCACCAGGAAGGCAGTTTTCATTGTCAGGAGTCTGTCATCCGAGGTCGCCATCGGCTCGAAGGGCGGCTTCGTCAGCTGCGAGAGCACCAGCGAGAGGGACCACGGCGGTAGCGGCGGCGATACCGGCGGGTAGAGATGATGAAGTCCTTTCAGGAACCGCTTAACGGTATCGTTCCTGAAGAAGGCCGAGGCAGCAGATCGTGGCGGTTGGTATGCCACGATCGCGGAGAGATACACCTTCAGGGATGGAAACACCAGGCCCTGTTGCCGGAGGTGCAGGAGGAAGTGCAGGACGGTCGAGAGCCCCGCGGGCGATACCGGCTCACTCCTCTCGTTAGCGAAGGTCAGGAAGCGTCGCCACTTGTATTGATAGTTGCGACGGGTGGATTCCTTCCTGGCCGCGACGAGGACGGTACCGAGCACGGGATCGTCTAGTGCGATATCCTCCAGGCATGGAGGGCCAGGCGTGGCAGGTCCGGATGGAGGACTCGGCCGCCGGAGTGGGAGAGCAGGTCCGGTGTCGGTGGCAACCGGAGCAGGTCGTCTCGTGCGGCTTGTAGCAGGGGTGCGAACCAATGTTGCCTCGGCCAGTACGGGGCTACCAGGATCGCGTCGGCTCGGTCGGCGAGGATCTTTGATATCGTCCGGCCGAGCAGCGGGAACGGCGGGAACGCGTAGAGGAGTTCCCCGGTCCACGGAAACTGGAAAGCGTCCCCGATGGAGGCACGATCGTGGCCCGCTCTGGAACAGAATCGGCGACACTTCGCGTTTTCCCTGGTCGCGAAGAGGTCGATCGATGGTTCGCCCCAGCGGTCCCGAATCAGTCTGAACGCCTCTCCGGAGAGAGACCATTCGTGATGGGATGAGGTGTCCCTGCTGAGGGCGTCTGCCGTGGTGTTCTCCTGCCCGGCCAGGTGAACCGCCACGGGATGCGTGTGCAGGCGAATGCACCATTCCCACAGGCCGAGCGCGATGTCGAGCAGGGTCGTGGAATGAGTCCCACCTTGTCTGTTGATGTAGCAGACGGCGGTGGTGTTGTCCGTCAGAATCAGGACCGTGCGCCCCGCCACGGCATGGCGGAACGCCCGTAGGGCTTTCCAGACGGCGAGCAGCTCCAGCGCGTTGATATGGAGAGCGGTCTCGTCGTCGGTCCATCTGTCGCGGACTCTGAGATCGCCGCAGTGGGCACCCCATCCATACAGGGAGGCGTCGGTCGTTACCGTCACCTTCGGTGTCGGCTGTTGGAAAGGCATCCCTGACATGAGATTGCGTCGCGACTGCCACCATCGGAGGGATGAGCGGACGTCTCCCGGCAGCTGCAGTCGGAGTGTCTGTTCGTCTCGCAGGGGGTCGAATATGCGGACGAACCAGTGTTGAAGAGGTCTTGCTCTCAGCCTGGCGAGATATGTCACAGCGGTCGTCGCAGCCATGTAGCCCAAGAGCTGCTGGACGCTTCTCGCAGATAACGTCGGGGCCGTACGAGCGTGAGCGGTGGCCCGGATCAAAGTTTGTGCTCGAGACTCTGGTAGGTACGCCCTGGCGGAGGTCGAGTCGAGCGTCGCCCCGATGAAGTCCAAGATCCTCGCCGGCTCGAGGTGGGACTTCTTCGGATTCACTCGTAGACCAAGGCGGGTCAGGAGTGACAACGTCATGTGGACGTCGTGGTAAAGTCTCTGTTTGCAGGACGCCACCAACAGCCAATCGTCGAGGTAGGGGAAGACGGAAGCGCCCTTCGTCCGCAGGTAGGATACCACCGGGGCCATGCACTTGGTGAAGACCCTTGGGGCAGTCGAGAGTCCGAACGGCAGCACCTTGTACTGGTAACAGGTGTCGTCGACTGCGAAGCGGAGGTACCGTCTGTGCTGTGGGCGAATGGCGATATGGAAGTATGCGTCTCGGAGATCGATGGAGGCGAACCAGTCCCCTCGATGTAGGAAGGGTAGGATCGACGGTATCGTGACCATCTTGAACCTTTTGGGGCGGATGTAGTAGTTCACCCCTCTGAGGTCTAGGATCGGCCGGAGGGTACCGTCGGCTTTCGGTACCGTGAAGTACCTGGAGAAGAAGCCGGTGGTCTTGGCCTCTTGCGGGAGCCGCTCGATCGCCCCTTTCTGGAGGAGGGATTGGATCTCTTCCAGGAGGGCCGGACTCGACGGCGTGGAGTAATAAACGCCGCGAGGAGGAATATCGAGAAACTCGATGGCGTAGCCAAGACGGACGATGGAAAGCACCCAAGAGTCCGTAGTGACATACTGCCACTCCGCTAGGTGTCGAGCGAGAGTCGGTCGGTCTCCGAGCGCTGATGGTAGGCTGAAGAGTGGGTATTGGTGGGTCCTGCCAGGCACGTCAAAACCGAGACTTTGTCTCGGAGGAGGACTTCTTCGACGAAGGCGGGCGCCGCCTAATCGTGCGCCTGGCCGATGAGCCGGAGGACGGTCTCGACTGTCCAGACTGGGCCGAACGCTGGAACGACGAGGTGGAAGATCGTCGCCAGGATGGTCGGAAGGTGGAGGCCCTGCGGGTCTGCGTGGCCGGCTGCAGCCCAATCTTTTTTGCGGTTAGTCTCGCCTTGACGAGATTGTCCAAAGCTTCGTCTGTGGACGAATTGAATAGGCCTTCACCGTCGAAGGGGAGATCTTCAATCCTCCTTCTGGTGTCCTCCTGGATGTCGGCCGGTCGAAGCCAAGCATGGCGACGGAGGCCGACGGATCCCGCCATGACCCGGGAGGCGATCTCCACAGCGTGCCGGGAGGAGGCCATCTGGTGCCGAGCGATGGAGATAGCCTCATTGAAGATCACGGAGGAGGCTTGGCGGATGTCCTCCGGTACCGCTTCCATCGCTGGTTGCAGGCGATCGAGCACCTTCTTCAGGTATGCCGCGAGGCAAGCCTGAGTGTTGGACAGCCTGATCTGCAAGGAGGCAGCCGAATAGAACCTCCTTGCGTAGGCGTCCAACTTCCTGCCCTCTTTGTCCGGCGGGGTGGTGTGTTGCCTGCCGGAGCCTTTCGTCTGCGCGGACTCGACGACCACAGAGTTCGGTGCAGGGTGATTAAATAGATAACCGGCGTTATCCTTCTGCACCCTGTAGAGGTGTTCTAACCGCTGCGGTATCGGCTGAGCCGAGGCCGGTCTATCCCAGGCGGCCTTCACCAGTCTGGATACCCGGGGCAGGAGAGGCAGCGGGGCCGTGGAAGGTCGCTTCTCCTCGAAAACGGAGAAGGCTGGATCGTCGTCCTCCGGCTCCGCATCGGCGATCTTAAGGCCGAGGGTAGTGGCCATGCGGAGCAGCATCGCAGAGAACTGGTGGACGTCCTCTGGAGCAGAATCTGGGATCGGGTCCCCGAATCCCAACGGAGGAGACTCCTGGGAGGCCGCCTCAGACACCTCAGACTCCGCACTCGAGTCGTACGACTCCGAGCTAGGTGAGTCCTCTCGCCGCTCGCTCTCCGGCTCCTTCGTAGTCGCCGCAGGTGTTGCCTTCCTAGGCTTCTCCGCAGCCGGGGCGGTGGTAGCAGCAGCGTCCCGCTTGGGGTGGCTGACCACGGATTTCACCCTCTTGGTGGTGACCGGGGTAGTCTGGCAGGCTGACGTCGTCGTAGCCCGCTCAGTCACCATCGACTCCGTAGGGCGCGTCGCCGTTGCCGTGACCCTAGGAGGTGGCGATATCGCCCGATACCGTGGTGAAGGCTCCCTCGCCCTATGATATCGAGGGGAGGGAGAGCGGCTGAAGGAGCGGCGGTCCGACAGAGATCGGCTTCGGCGTCGACGGTACCGAGCCTCGTCCCCTCTAGGCGAGCGCGATTCGCGCTGTCGACGAGGTGACCGGGACCTCCGGAAGGTCTCCCAGCGACTCGGGCCACGATGGTACCGATCCCGGTACGATGGCGAATGCGACCGATAGGAGGCCGGGCGCTCTCTCCACTCAGATTCCCTCGCGTACCTGGCCACGTAGGACGCCGAGGTGTATCTGGAGGCAGACGAGCGAGGTTGTTCCTCTCTTGTCTCCCTCGGAGGCGGCGAGGCCACCGGACGCTCGGAAGAGCGGGACTGGGACCTGAAGGAGGTCGAACGCCGCTCCGGAGAAGCAGAGGGCTCTCTCTGCTGCAGGTCGGCCGACCTGCGACGGCTAAGAGGGCGGTGGCGCTCCTCCACCAGGGTTGGAGGGTCTGCCACAGGCGAGTCCGGGCGCTGTTGGGGAACGTCCTCGATCTCATCCTCCGAGAGGTCGACGGACTCGCCTCGCCCTTTGGAAGGCTGCTGAGTAGGAGGAGGAGTAGGAGGTTGAGCGTCCCCAGCCGGGGAGCGCTTCTTTTCCTTCTTCTTCTTCTTCTTCTCCTTCTCCTTGCCCTTGCCTCCGTCCGGAGCAGGGCGCTTTTTTGCAGGCGTCCCCGTAAGGGGAGCCTCAGCCTTCCTCGCCGTCGAGGATCCTTTAGCTGACTTGGCAGCCGCCGACAGCTTCGGGATCCTCGGTAACGCCGAGATCGGCGTTTTCGCCGGTACCGAGCCCGATACCGACGAGGTGGACGGAACGGCAGCCGCCGATACCGTCGATGGCGTGGTCGTCTTCTTGTCGGCCATCTTGGAAGTGGAGGTCTCGCTATCGCCCGCAGAGACTGCTCCCAACAAAAAGATTTGAGTCTCGCGGAGCGGTTGCGAAGAGTTTGGGGAGTAAAATCCCTACAAATTTGGCAAGTCCGGATATTGTGGGACTCGCCCAAACAGAAGAGACACTCCTTATGGCCGTCGTTGAGGGCAACCTTGCGGCCGCAGGACACGCACTTCTTAAAGAGCGCGGACATAAGACGAAGAAACGCCAAACTCCGAAATCCAAAAAAGACGAAAGCCGAAGGGGGAGTCCGAAAAAGAGGTCAAAGACAGTCCGAAAGTCCGTAAAACCGTGAAAAAACAGCAAGCCAAGCACGACGTGAGAGGAACAAACTAAAGAACCTTCCGTACGCGGCGGCGGACGAGAAAGAACTGAGGAGAGACCGTTGCTCGGCGGGAGGAGCATGCGCAGTACCGGCGTGGGGGAGGGGTTCCCGCCAAGCGAACAAGCTCTAGAAGTTTCCGAACGCTACCGCGCAGGCGCTAAAGCTCCTAGTGTATGAAGGCACAGAGACCACGAAGAAGAAGGGGAAGAAACAGTTTATTACTCTCACGCCTCAACTGCAACAAACAAACAAATAATCAGAGCACGCTGTGGGTATTGGGAAGTCTCAGAAATTGGTGGGTGATTTATGGTCTGCAGTCCACACTTTGCCCATGATACAGAGGATAAAGCTGTTCTATGAAATGTAATAATACTGCACCTATAGTTTCCAGCAAGAGCCAGAATGATGTAGTGCTTTGAGTGTTGGACAACAACTCTGGAGACCGGAGTGAGATTCCCCACTTGGCCGTGGAACCCCACCTTGGGTGCATCATACATTCTTAGTTCCAGAAAACCCCATAAATAGATTTGCTTTTGGGTCGCTATAAACTAGAAATGACTTGAAGGCACACAGCAACAACATGTAGTCTCCTTCCCCCCCCTTTTTTTAGTAGTGAAATATTTCTCCACAACTTTTCCTCCCTCTGCAGACCCAAGTGAGGAAAGGTATGTTTAACTAAATACATTATTTAAAAAATGAAAACAATGGATAAAGACTGCATTAGGAGGAGGAACAGGTGGAGTTGTTTGGGTTTTAGCGAACAAAGGACACTATAGACCAGCTTAGCAAATGATGCAAATAGGGAAGGGAAACCTGAACAGGATGATATGTGTGACTGATAATGAGCATTTTTTTCTGAGAAATAAGAGGACAAACTCCTATTTCTCCTATCTTAGAGATCAAAAATTATCTGCTATTTCCGGAGAAGTTTTCAGCTTTCCTGAAAAAATGCTTTAGCAGCAATCCACCACCCCACCACCTCCAGTAGCTGTGAATGGGCAGCTGATGGCCTGTTTCTCCGTCCGACGCCTGCACTGCAAACCATGTTTGAAAATTACAAGGGCCATCAAGAGAAAACAGCCTGTGTGATTGCATAATGGAGTATTCTTCCATTCAAATAAAATAAAATAAAGATCTCAAAATTGCAAGCAAGGCAACAGGATTGCATTTTGGAACCCTGAAATAGCTCTCTGGATTGCAGTAGCCTCAATCTGCCTGGACACCCTCAAATAAGTGTGCATGGGCTAACTGCTTTTAACCTGTTTCTCTTAACAGTAACAGAGCATTAAAAAGAACAATAGTACTAATTGTTAGGCTAATAGAGAACCATATGATACAGGAATATAAATTATTCAGCACTTAATTACTGGGTTCCAAACAGAAGGGAATAGTTGATTAAACCTAAGAGTATTTTCATTGTCATTAATATAGATGATGCAGAAAACATGGCTAGATTAAGAGTCAGCTTTCAGACAGTGAGCTATAAACATAACTTTTTTTTGTAAGAACAAACGCAAAGATGTCTAAAGTGAATTACAAACATTTCTATTAATAATAGCAAAAATGACACCCTATAATAAGCGAGGAGCAAACACTAATAGAATTGTGACAATGCCCTTAGAAATATTGTCACCCAGTGCTTAATTCATGCTGAACATTAAAGGCTTACTTTTCAAACAATCACCATGATATATAGCATGAATAATTCTTTGTTCATTATTGGTGATTAATGATTTTTTCCTCTTCTCCACTGCTCACAAGTTATTTGATCAAAATCAGATTATATCTTTGACCAATCTGTTAATTTTATTGGAAAACTGAGAAGCAGAGCTGGGGTGCTATATGCATGCCAAACAGTAATTATTTTGTCACTCAAATATAACAAGAGAAATATAGGTCTTTTCTCTGAATCTGCTCAGTTGAAAACTGCATGTCCAAAACTGTTGTGTTGAAAACATTGCATTCCTGATCATTCCAGTGCCAGGAATGGAGGCACCAGGCATAGCCATTCATGGCAGGGGACTATATAAATCCATGCTGTATCCAGCCTGCCTTCTTGCATTTAACTATCTGAAACAAAGAAGCAAGAGCCATGGCATAATAAAGCCTAAAAGAGAGAGGGGAGGGAGAAGGGGGGAGTCTGAATTAACTGGTCCATATGAAGGCCAAACCAGTTCCTAAAGAGCGAGGATAGACACAGTGCGGCCCACAAGCTGCATGTGGTCCTGCAGGGACATTTTTATGTCTTGGACCTCCCAGGATTAAAACTTCTGCCAGCAAAGGGACTCAAAATGTCCGCCAGGAGTCTTGGGGACATTTTTGCCATGTTTTGGGGCCTATCCTGGGCCATTTTAGGAGGAAGTAAACTGAAGTAAACTGAAAGTGACTCCTGGTCACTTCCTGTGCTTAAAAAAGGCCTCTTCTAAACCTGAAATCACCCAGGAGAGGGGCTAAAAATATCGTGAAATTGCCAATGTGCTCTCTAGAAGGCATTGGGGGAAATTTTGGAGGGAGGCAGTGGAAGAACAGTCCTTCAAGGTCTCCAATGGGACTGAAAGGGTCCCCTGAGCCTCCCACAATTGCTCACACTTGTTGCAGAGGGATACAGATGGCCCATTATCTTCAGCAGCAACTGTGCTGTATAGCTTAACTTCAGCATTGCTCATAAGCTACAAGTGATGTTACATCCAGCCTGGAGCAGTTACATATACTCTCATTCTAGTTCGTTACACAAAAGAAATAAAGCCATTTTCCAGTTAGGGACATATTGGTCTGTCTTCTCTCCTTGAAATAACCTGAAAGCAACCAGTCCCCACAGTTTTCTTTCAGAGAGGAAACAATTTCCTCTCTCTTGAGGACTGGTGACAATAGGCAATAGCAAAAAGATAAAACAAAGGTGGACCAGATTTCCATCTGAGTCGAGAACCAAGAGGTAGGAAT
Organism: Ctenosaura bakeri; assembly: GCA_948474755.1. Lineage (NCBI taxonomy): Eukaryota > Metazoa > Chordata > Lepidosauria > Squamata > Iguanidae > Ctenosaura > Ctenosaura bakeri. The sequence goes on from CAOLHI010002160.1 coordinate 283,281, forward strand.
TTCCTTTTAAAGTGCAGCAATCAAAATAGAGAGAGAGAAAAAGAATTATAATAAATCTTGCTAAATAATCACAATTAGGAATATAGATTCATAGAATGATTGAGTCACAAGAGGCCACAAGGGCCATCCAATCTAACCCCCTGCCATGCAGGAATATACAATGAAAGCAAAAAAGGAAAACTTATGGAAGGAAAATTTGAAAAAAAACAAACAAAAAACCAGAACAGATGGAAGATGATATAAGAAATCCTCCATCCTTCCACTGTTCCACAGAACCTAGAGATAGTATCAGAGAAAGAAAACATCAAGAAGGAAAATACTGCATTTCAAATCTGAATATTACAGTCGGTAGCAAAAAAATTAAAATGTAACAAAGATTTCTATGGACACTATGTAGAAACTTCTAGAGTTCAGGACGGAAGAGTCTTATGTTGTTGAACCTGCATTTAATTATATTATAATAGACCTATGGGGACATAAATTTATTGGATTTGTACCAGCAATGCTTCCAAACAATTTTCAATAAAGATCTTAAAACACAGGGCTACATTTTATTGAAGTGGTATCCTTATATTTGTTTGTTTATTTCTGTGAGAACTGTTTTCACATGTGCCTGTATTTTAATGTGGAAGATCCACATGAGGAACTGCTATGCTTTCTTTCCACAATCCAGGATCCCAGCTAATCTTGATGATAAACCACATCCAAAATGTTGCAAAAATGATCTTTCCCCTAGTTTTCTTAAAAGCAATTTCATTATCTGCATCTGAACTATCTATCTTGATGTGTGAGGCCCAGAACAATTGCCCCACATCTTGGATCACACAAGAGGCTGTGCCTAAGAACATTACCCAAACCAAACATAAATACATAAGAAGAAGTGGCAGAAGAATAAAAGTATACAAAATCTAAAATTAATCTGAATTCCAGCTGCACTAAATTACAGTTGCCACATTACTGGCTTTTCATTTCTCCTCTAGCTGGCATATTAGTCCATTCTTTTATTTATTTTTTTAAGTCAACATTGCTATAATGAAGTAATTAATTTCAAATGAAGTAGAAATGCATCTACATGGAAAAGAAGGGAAGAGTAGCCCATTTATTCATCTGTATGCTACACAACAGATGCAAAAACAAAATAAGATAAGTCGAAGTCAGACAATTATTTTAGAAATCTAAGACCGACAAGCTAAATGCTTACCTAATGAAATTAGTTGAGCTCGTTGATACAACAGATTAGAGCAATAATTTCAGACATCAAAGTACACAGAAAGATTTCTTCAGCTTAATAGGAGTTTAAATTAATTGCACCATTTAATAAATATTGCATTATTATGCATGTGATCATTATCACAAAGATTGCTTAAAAAGGTATTAAATCTAGCAGATGAAAGTTCTTAAACTTATCTTTAAAAAGGTTTAAATTCATGAGATTATTAAGAGAAGTGAGCCTCTTCTCTTATAAATCCAGAAAATCCTGATGTTGGTCCACAGTGTTTTGCATTAATGATTTTTTAAAATCTCTTTAATATCAAATATTCCCATGTCGTTTAACAAAGATGGTCTCCCATTTGAAGGTGTTCTCTAACTGAAAGTCTGCCCAGTTCAAGTTTAATGTAAAGAATGGATGAAGTGAGAGCACAGTCCTAGAAGCTGTCTATTAATAGCTACCATGTGGACAACAAACTGAGAGACCAAGACACTTGGTCACATTCTCTCCACAATGCTGTCATATACTTGTGTTTTTCTCTGAATCAGGGGTGGGCAAATTGCAGCCCTTCAGATGTGAGTGGACTTGCCATAAGCTGTAACTAGCATATCCAGTGATGAGGAACATTGGGCATTGCTGCTTAACATGTTATGCAAGGAGTATGGGAAACAAGCAGGATGAGCTTGTACTCCTAGTACAAGAAAATAAATACGATTTGATAGGCATCACTGAGACCTGATGGGATGAGTCTCATGATTGGAATACAGGAATAGAGGGGTATAGCCTGTTTTGTAAAAATAGACCAAACAAGAAAGGAGGAGGAGTAGCCTTGTATGTCAAGGATGTTTTCACCTGTGAAGAGATCCAGGACTTAAACCCAGAAAGCCAGGTAGAGAGCATTTGGGTAAGAATTAAGGCAGCGAGAAACAATAGGGATATTCTGGTGGGGGTTTACTACAGACCTCCAACCCAGGCTGAGGACTTGGATGACGCCTTCCTCAACCAAATGACTGCACATTCAAAGAGGAGGGATACAGTAATAATAGGAGATTTCAATTACCCAGATATATGCTGGCAGTCAAACTCTGCCAAGACAGCAAGGTCCAGCAAGTTTCTTGCTTGTCTTGCAGACAACTTCATGGTCCAGAAGGTGGAAGAGACCACAAGGGGATCAAATATTCTAGATCTGGTCTTGACCAACAGGGATGACCTTGTGAATGAGGTAGAAGTGGTTGGATCCTTAGGGGGGAGTGACCATGCCCTGTTGGAATTTAGCATTCAGTGGGAAGGAGAAGATAAGGGTAGCCAGACACTCATCTTAGATTTTAAAAAAGCGGACTTCTGTAAACTTAGGGAGCTGCTGGCTGGAATTCCGTGGTCAGGAATAGTTAAAGGGAAAGGAGTTCAGGAGGCATGGGAGTTCCTTAAAAAGGAGATACTGAAGGCACAGTCTAAAACAGTGCCATTAAGGAGGAAAAATGGAAGGCATCTGAAGAAACCAGAATGGTTGACTAAAGAACTCTCAGCTGAGCTAAGAGTTAAGAGAAACATGTATAGGAAATGGAAGAAGGGGGAAACCACCAAAGAAGAATTTAAGCAAGTAGCTAGGAGATGTAGGGAGGAAGTCAGAAAGGCTAAAGCACAGAACGAGCTTAGGCTGGCCAGAGACATTAAAAACAATAAAAAGGGTTTTTTTAAATATGTCCGCAGCAAAAGGAAAAAGAAGGAGACAGTAGGGTCGCTACGCAGAGAAGATGGCGAATTACTCACAGGGGGGAGAGAAAAGGCAGAGCTACTTAACACCTTCTTCGCCTCCGTATTTTCCCAGAAGGATACAAGCACTCAACCTGGCGGTTGGGGAGCAGGGGAGGAAGCAGAGGAAATGAGGCACATAATAAGTAGAGAGGTGGTACAGGAATACCTGGCCGCATTGGATGAATTCAAGTCTCCAGGGCCAGATGAATTGCATCCTAGGATATTAAAAGAGCTGGCAGAGGTCATTTCGGAACCGCTTGCTATAATTTTTGAGAAATCTTGGAGGACAGGAGAAGTTCCAGCAGATTGGAGGAGAGCAAATGTTATCCCCATCTTCAAGAAGGGAAAAAAAGAGGACCCAAATAATTATCGCCCAGTCAGCCTGACATCAGTACCCGGAAAGATCCTGGAGCAGATCATTAAGCAGTCAGTTTCTAATCATTTAGAAAGCAACGCGGTAATCACGAGAAGTCAACATGGATTTCTCAAAAATAAGTCATGCCAGACTAATCTTATCTCTTTTTATGATAGAGTTACTAGCTTGATAGATGAAGGGAGTGCTGTGGATGTAGCATATCTCAATTTCAGTAAGGCCTTTGACAAAGTTCCCCATGACATTCTTGCAACGAAGCTAGTAAAATGTGGGCTGGACAGGGCTACCGTTAGTTGGATTTGTAATTGGTTGACCGACCGAACCCAAAGGGTGATCACGAATGGCTGCTTTTCGTCCTGGAGAGAAGTGACTAGCGGGGTGCCACAGGGTTCTGTCCTAGGCCCAGTGCTGTTCAATATTTTTATCAATGACTTGGATGAAGGAATAGAGGGCATGCTGATCAAATTTGCAGATGACACCAAATTGGGAGGGGTTGCTAATACGCCAGAGGACAGGATCAAAATTCAAAATGACCTGGATAGATTGGAGAGCTGGGCCAGGGCGAACAAAATGAAATTCAACAGAGAGAAATGTAAGGTCCTACACTTAGGCAGAAATAATGGAATCCACAAATATAGGATGGGGGACACGTGGCTGGATAGCAGTACGTGTGAAAGGGATCTAGGAGTCTTCATAGACCACAAGCTGAACATGAGTCAGCAGTGTGATGCGGCAGCCAAGAAAGCCAATGCAATTCTCGGCTGCATCAATAGGAGTATGGTGTCTAGATCGAGGGAGGTACTGGTACCACTCTACTCTGCTTTGGTTAGACCCCATCTTGAATACTGTGTCCAGTTCTGGGCACCCCAATTCAAGAAGGATATTGACAAGCTGGAGCAGGTCCAGAGGAGGGCGACCAAAATGGTGAGAGGCCTGGAAGCCATGCCCTATGAGGATAGACTTAGAGAGCTGGGGATGTTTAGTCTGCAGAAGAGGAGGTTAAGAGGGGACATGATAGCCATGTTTAAATATTTGAAGGGATGCCACGTAGAGGAAGGAGGGGACTTGTTTTCTGCTGCTCCAGAGACCAGGACAAGGAGCAATGGATTCAAGCTGCAGGAAAGGAGATTCCACCTGAACCTCAGGAAGAACTTCCTGACAGTCAGGGCTGTCCGGCAGTGGAATCTGCTGCCTCGGAGTGTAGTGGAGTCTCCTTCCTTGGAGGTTTTTAAGCAGAGGCTTGATGGCCATCTGTCGGGATTGATTTGAGGGTGTTCCTGCATGGCAGGGGGTTGGACTGTGTGGCCTCTTCCAACTCTGAATTTCTATGATTCTATGATTTCTTCAGCAACCAATAAATTACCAAAAGCAGGAAATTTAGTTCTTTGTACGTTACAGACCGCTATGAAGACTTTGCACAATACTTAGGAGATAAAAGCATTCATATCTGTTCTAACTTAAACACTAAAGTTGATATGACTTTACCCCCAGCTTATCTGGTGATAATAATTAATGCCTTTCCAGGATGTGGACAGGAGCACAGGAGAAGAGAGACTGACCACATGCCTGCTAGAGCTGGCTTCTTCTGGCTCAAATAAAGGGTCATGATGGAACAGCGATAGTGAGTGAAAAGAGTGGACAATTTGTCTGCGTAGTGAGGTAAGTTTCCCATGTGCTTAAAGGAGGAGTTGCCAGACTTTTTGTGATAATGGGCTGTCCCATTATCTCAACCAGCCGTGGGATATAATCTCATCTCCTGGTAAACAAAGGTTAAGAACACATTGGATTTAAGTTACATCTGTTGAGGGTGAGAATCACAGAGGAACAACAGAGATCACAAGAGACAGCTGCTCAATGAAGATGACCAGTTGTGGGAGAAGTGTAGAAACTTCAATACATTTCCAAGTGAGAGGTGATAAAGCTCAGGGTGCCAGGAGGCATGGGAGAGATACAAAAAAGAGAGAGAGAGAGAGAAAGAAACAGATGGAGATGTGTAGGGTACCACCTCGCTATTAAGCTCTCAGCCTGTACGCTCAGCTTTCTATAATGTGTGGGATTGTATTTACATAGTAAAAAGTAGTGAGCCATCTGAACCTACTTATGAAGATATCATCTGTCCATAGTGACTCATACATACACTATCTCTGAACCATGTTCATAAAGTTCAGCTGGCCCCAAAAGCTGCAGCCCGACTAACCGGAACTGATTATAGAGAACACAACTCTCTTGTTACAATAATTCCATAGGCTAGCTGCTAGTTTCAGGGCACAATTTGAAGTGCTGCTTATGTCATAAGAAGCCCTATCTAACTTGGCACCAGGATCTCTCTAGGAACATACTCATCTGTGCAAGCCTACCTGGGCCCTGAGATGTTGAGTAGAGGAAATTTGTTTGGTTGCCCCAAATTCACGGGCATGTTTGGTGTGAACATGAGAGTGGGGCTTGTTGACGGCTGTTCCCAGGTTCTGAAACTCACTTCCTAGGAAACTACATTGCCTCCTTCTTGTTATCTTTCCACAGGCAGGCAACAACCTTTTAATTTTTGCTGGCTTTTTAAAAAAATGAGGGAGGGAGGGAGGGAGGGAGGGAGATATATAATGATGCCATGATTGAGGAGCAACTGATTGTGCAGGGGGCCAAGCCAGTGAGTGAGCAAGTCAACCTTTAAACATCCCTTGCACTGGATGGTCAAACAGAGACTGAATTCCCCCAGCCAGCTCATGACGGAGAGGGAACCAGCAGTGATGCAAAGGAGTTGCAGACAGCTGTGCCCATCAGCCCTCAATCACACAGAAAGCTGAAATGGGCTGCTGAGAGGGAGGCTGCTTGGACTAGGCTGAGGAAGCAATTATGAGCAGCACCTGCTCATAGGGGCTATTTAAGTCTGCCAGCATGGCTGCTCCTTGCTTGCAGCAAATTATTAGCAAGCCCTCACAACCTTTGTGTCTCCTGCTCCCTGAAACCCTCCAGACAGATCTCTGCCTCCTGAACCTTTGGACTGGATCTTGACCTGACTCGGCTGGTGTTTTACTGGTGTTTGGTATATTCAGGCTCCCCAAATGTTCCTGACCTCTCTCCTCCCTTGCTAGCTGTGGCCTGGCAGAGAGAGATTCCTGACAGTGAGGGAGGGAGGGAGGGAGGGAGAGGGAGCAAGAGGGATTAAATGGGTCAGTGTATTTTTTTTAAAGAGCACTGTTAAGGTGTGCTTAACAAGAGTTTAATTACATTTTAATGATAATCATTTATATGTTTTTACCTATAGTGTACCTGGTTTAATTTGTAAGCCTCCTTGGTTGTTCACAAATGGCAATTTTGTACAAATATGCACAGAATTGAAAAGTCTGTAGAAGCATTACTTTCTGTGCAAAAAAAGACTATTGCCCATACACAGAATGATTTTCTCTATGCAAATCACCCACATGCAAATTTTGCACAGAATAAGTCCTTAAATACAGCATTTTGTGCATAAGAAACAATATTTTTGCATTGAAATGCTATTTTCTGTACATAAAATGTCAATTCCTATGTAGAACATGCGTTTTCTGGATAAAACCACCATGTGCAAATTTTGTGAAGAATAAGTCCCAAGCTATGAAGAATTTCATCAGTTCAGGATTCTTCATACTGCCATTGAAAAACATGTGTTTGACCATTTTTGAAAATATTCAAATGTTATTCTAATCCTATTACAGAAACCTGAATGGCATGGCCTAAATTCAGGATTAGACCCAAACCCCAGCCAGCACAGATTGAATCATTATTCCTTGGTCTGTATTTTTATCAACAAAGATCAACTCTGATTGGTAATATAGGTGAACCAAAAGAAGTGCCAGCATATGTAGCGTAGAGGTCTTTTAGAGAAATACAGAAGATATGATGGCTAATATAAAAGTAAAGATGTTGCTGAAGAGATATTGAATGTGGATCAATCGAGCTCTTTTGGAGTTCATGGCCAAACAGCTGTTACTCAATTTCTAAAAAATGTGGTCTGGCTCAGGTCTTCCTGTCTACCTTTACAGATTCTTCAGATGTCAGACTTGTCAGCAAAGATAGTTGTTGACCTTTATTAGCTTTATTGGGATTTTTTTTGACTTGGTGTCACATCAACAATGAAATCCTGTGCCAAATCTATGATGATTGTGCTTCTGTCTGTGTGTCTTTTCAGTTACTTGTCAACCTATGGTGATCTGATGAATTTCCTAATTCTTTTTTTCTTTTGGCAAGGAATATTCAGAGGTGGTTTTGCCAGTTCCTTCCTCTGAAATACAGACTACATCACCTGCTATTCATTGGCAATCTTCCATCCAAGTATTAACCAGGGCTGACCCTTCTTAGCTTCTAATATTAGATGGGATCTGGTGCCTTTAGGGTGTGTAGGCTGCTACTCATCAGCTAAGTTGGGAACTAAGAAAATCAATGTATTTTGTATTGAAGAAGCCTTGCAGGAACCTGAAATGATTAAGTGTATGTATATGGGAAAGCATCATTTATTCATGACTGTTTAGTAATCAAAGCCCTAATCTGTAGTCAGTGTCCCTTAAATGCTTTAGAAAAAACTTTATCAGATGCAGTTATTTTGCATAAGTTTTCTTAAGATATCTGCAAGTTAAAAGATTTGGAAAGATATATTAAATATTCAGTGTATTCATTTTCATACTACAGTCAAAAAGATTCCCTTTCACCGGGAAATTGAAAATTATGCTTTCTTCCTTGTTCTGCTATCAATGACGTGTGTGTGTGTGTGTGTACTAGTTATACAAGTGTATGTCTAATTTTGCAGTATAATTTTGCAGGATCTTATTTCTACACAGTCAGAAAGGAAGGTGGGTAGACAGTTCATTTCTATATCTAACTGCAGGTAATTAAATATTATTAATTACGCTTCCTGTTACATTTGTCCTGACATAATAGATGTATGATTAAAATCTGTGTCACACTACATTTACTGTTTCTGTTGTGATTAACTGAGAGTTTGAATTTTATTTATGCCCCCCACCCCAGTCTGCTAGTGAGCACTTCATAACTGGGTATCTCTGTATATCTACATCTACCTGCTTTAAAACTAGTAACTCAAAAATTAGTATTGGATCCTTTCTCCCTACACAAACAGACCTTAACCAAACAGAATCCCCACTGAATACAAAACGGATATTGGACTGCCTATTCTCTGTGGGATCTTTATATCAAGCACTGCATGTGGTCTCTCTGGATGGACTCAGATTGTAATTTCAATGGAAACCAAATGGCAAGTAGTTTCCATTTCGGCAGAATTAAATGGGACAAAGAATGACTTGGAAAGGGGGTAAACTTTATAGACATCCAGAGATCAAGGGTCCCAGGCCTTGACTGAAGCCTCACTAACATCGAGTCAGAAAAGGCTAAATTGTATGATATATTTGAGGATATTTCTGGAAGCAGATGCTGATGGTGTGCGACTTACTGTAATTAGAAGCAGACAAGAATAAATACTTTCTTCTTGATTCTACAATGGATGAGCAATTTCCAACAGCCTATGGGGTCAGTTTTTGCCCCTATTAGTGACTATGGGCTCCACCACAACAGCAAAGTTTATTAATCAGAAAATCAAAACCAAGAAAAAGAGATCTGTGTTACCCTGTGGAATTGTTTCTTGTATATTTACATTATAAGAGTCAGGGATATTGATCGCAGAGCCACTGATGGTGCACTTTTTTTTTTTTTTTTTAAAAAAATGAAATAGTTAATAAAATTTGTCGGATTTCTGTTGTGATTAGACTGTTGTGCTTTTGTTGTGGGTTTTTTTTCCATCAAAAAAGATGGAAAATGTAGTACAATCTCTCTTGGGCCATGGATTCTCTGCCCTGTACAAAAAATAGGAAAAAAAAGATATGCTTTGAAAGCATGCTAGAAAAGCCCCATGATATAATATGACAAATTTATATTTTTAAACAAAAAGGTAATTGCAGAACTGAAATTGGCCCCTTTCCCTCTTGTTTTATAATATGGTATGATATGGCATGGAAAAGTATGATGTGTATGATAATACTTGATCTTGGAACCAATGCCATATTTGGAGCGACTAACACCAGATTCCCTAGCACTCAGAGAGATAATAATAAAAACAGACAGCATTTAGAGGCCATTCTCATGCTAAGAATGGAAAGAATCTTCAAATATACATATATGAGCAGAAAAATATGTTTTTTCAAGTGTCAGTAAAGGCTGATGAAGAGAATCCTGGACTGACAAGAATCTTCACAGTTCAGGACGTATTTTGTGCAAAATTTGCACATTTTTTATTTTTTTATTTTTTTGTAGACAACTTAGAACAGCATTTTCTGCACAGAAAATTATATCTCCACATAAAAATATTATTTTCTCCACAGAATGTGCTGGTTCGTAGGGAGAACTTTTTCTCTTAGGGAGAAAATGCTGTTTTGTACCAAATTGTGCTAATTTTGCACAGAATAATTTCCCAGCTGCAGCATTTTTGTGTCAAAAACCATGAACTGTAAAATAAATCCATAACTAAGAATAAATTCCAAACTAGAAATAGCCTTGAAAAACTGCATGCATAATTGCTAAAATTATACATTCCTTTGAGAATGAAATTAGTAAAAAGCTACATTCCTGTATTATGCAAAGTAGCATATGCATAAGATCTTCATGTGCTCACAGCAACAGAAGTTTTTAGATAGACAGACAGACCAACAGACCAGTCTGATAAAGTGGTCTACTCACAACCCCACAAAGTTGTGGAATTTAAAGAGTGTTCATTTCACAAAGGACCAACTGAAGTGCTGGCAAATAAAGAGAATTTGTGTTTTGCATAAATTATTTTCATCAATATTCCAGTATGGGATACTTACCAAAAAAAGAAGGTTTTGCCAGTTCCATAAGCAAAGGGGGTTTACAAAACAAGTTGCAAATAAAAAGGCAAGGCAGAGAGGTTGACAGAACTCAGTGAGCAAGTAGATTGGAATGAAAACAGTTTACAGATTCTTTATTCTAGGTTTGTGACAAGCTCATGCTTTTTCCTGTATTATTTACTTTCTTGGTAATATTGCTGTCATAAAAGGAACACTTCATCAGTTCACTTCTCCTTACTGAAACCTACAGATTCCCAAAGGAATTTGTGAAGATTTAGTTCCTTAGCTTGCCAAGAACCTGAGAAGGAAAGAAATAAGCTCTGTGCTTTGTTTATTTTGATTCCAGTCTCCAAATCCAGTCTTCCAAACCTACAAACAATATCAATTTTTAACAAGGAATTCACACTAGGAAGTCTGTGGGATTCCCACATCCTTAATTGCCTTTGCCGGATAAAGGTTTTGGGTGTGTGTGTAGGGGGGAACAGAACATAGTAACTCTTCTGGGCATCACCAAGGCCCTTTTCGCACAGGCTTTCTCTCGTGCGAGAGCTCCGTGAGCCTCGCGGGAGTGGGAGCGTCGCTCTGCACGATGCACTCCTGCTTCCACGGTGCTCACGGGGCTGAAGCGGCGCGAGCGTGGATTTTTTTATTTTCGACTTGAAGCGAAAATCACCCGAGCTCGCGCAATGCTCCTGGCGCCCATGCACACTTACCTGCTGTGCGGAACATCGGGGAGGTGGCCGGGTCGCGCTTCCTTCCCTCCGTGGGGCCTACAGCTCCCACAGGCCCCTGCGGAAGGAAGGGGCGGGGTGCTAGCACGACGGACACGCCAGCAGGAAGTGCCTGCGAAATGAACGAGGGGGAAGCGGCAGCCTCCCGGAGGAGGCTTCTCGCGCGAGACACCCTCCCCCTCGCGCAAGAAGGCAAAGTGCGAAAAGGGCCCAAGATAGCATGCCATGCTGTGCTCCTTAACACTGATTCAAAATATATATCCATGAAACTTTGTTTTTGAAACAGGGCAAAAACTATTTGATGACCATGAGGTGAAAGAAACATGCATGTATACAGTTGGGCCTCCATATCTGCAGATTCTGTATCCATAGACTCAACCAAACATAGCTTGAAAATATGTTTTAAAAAATCCAAAAAGGAAAGTTTGATTTTGACATTTTATATCCGGGACACCATTTTACTACACCATTGTTCATAATGCGATCTGAGCATCCATGAATGTTGGTATCTATGGGGGGTGGGCGGTCCCTAGAACCAAACCCTACTGGATACCAATGGCTCACTATATGTACAGTAAGGAGAATCTTTCTCAAACTACTTCCAGGTTAAGGTCTCATCTGTGTCCTCATCACGTCATCTTAATTTCCCTCCTGAACTTCTCAGTACTTTGCAGAGAAAAAAAATGTTTCCAAACTCTAAAGGTCTAAATTTATGATAGTGACAAGGGACGTAGGCCATTTCCCCAGTACACTGTTATAGTGCTCTCATTCCACTTTCAATATCCTGTGTAATTCTGGGGTTTGTAGTTTACTGAGGCCAAAGAGCTCTCTGACTGAGAATTCTAAAGGCCCCTCCCTAAACTGCAAACCCCAGGATGCCATAGGAGGTCGAAAGTGGAATTATAGCACTATAGCAGAGTAGTGCGGGAATGGCCTTACACTTTGAAGTCTGCATGATTCATGATTTTCTATGCATGGTTGTGAAAGTTGGACAGTAAAGGAAACTGACCATAAGAAAACTATCTCATTTGAAATGTGGAAATGCTGGGAAAGGGTACTATAGGTACCATGGAGTTCCAAAATGATTAAACTGAGGCTATTACACTTCCAATATATCACAGGATGACAGGATCCATTGGAAAAGATTATAATGTTTGATAATATGGAAGCAGAAGGAAAAGAGGAAGATACTACAGATGGATAGACTCAATAAAGGAAAACATGGCTCTGCATGTGCAAGATCTGAGCAGCGTTGTGGATACCCAGAGTTCTTGGAGGCCTTTCATTGGTAAAGACGCTGTAAGACCAAGCTGACTTGATAACAAATCACAATAACATCCAACAACAGTTTGATCCCTTGTAGCATACAAGAAGAACAACAACAAATGTTATGGTTTCATACAACATTGGAAGGCTGAAGACTATTTGTACACCCCTCCCCCATGAATATACACAATGTCAAAATGTTAAATTTGTCAGCATAATTTCAATAAGATAAAATAGTGCTGCAATTTCCAGCTAACAGAAAATGGCAGGTTACAAAGGGGGGTTTGCAAGGTAACAGAGAACAAAGGAGGCCAATTCATTGTTAGGCTTAAGTTGTTCTTTGATCCATAGAGAAAAAGGAAATTTTTCATGAGAGAACTCTTTGGTTGTATGTATCTCTGTAGCAAAACCACATAGAGAGAATGAGAATGAGAAAGAGAGACAGAGAGAAAATAATATTCAACATCCATTTTAGTTGTCCTACATCACCTACAAAGCATGCCAGAGAGGTAGAAATTGTGGCCAGTTCTAAGGACAAAGAGGATAGAGGAGTTGCTTGTGATTGCACAGCATTCCTCAACCTGAGGCTCAGCCAGTATGGGCACGGCTACAACCATCCATAACCTTTGGGTGCAATAGTATAACAGTTTCCCTGAGCCTCTGGAGCTGCACAGAATATGATGGTGGTTTGTGGGGCAGCACTGGATATTGGACTACAAATTGAACTATAATTGAGCCCTTCCATTTCATTTGCAGAGACAGCAGGTCACAGGAAAGGCAGAAGAAACTGTCCACCTAGACTTTCCTGTTGGGCATAGTCTCTGGGTCAAAATCCAGGTGTGCAACAATATCCTCTCCTTTCGGTTTAACTCTACGGTTCCCAAACTTTGGTCTTCCAGGTGTTATAGACCACAACTCCAAGAACCCTAACCAGCTTGGGAGCTGAGGTCCAAAACACCCGAAGGAACAAAGTTTGGGAGCCACTGGTCTAACCTGCAATTTCTACAAATGAGATCAAGAGGAATCTGACTTTGCTTTATAGGGTGTTATTGGACAACTTCAGGTATATCCTAAGGAGAATCGTTTTTACTTGTAGCATCCAACCAGATTTGCAAAAGCTGAAAGTCTCACAGCAATACTACTAGGTTTGCAAAAGGCTCAAACCTCCTCTCCATTTGCCTATGAATACAACTTCAGTGCATCTCAAAACTAAATCTCGGTATAATGACACACTCAAAAGTAAACACGTGCATGGTAGCATCCACTAGGCATGATGTCTCTTGTGTTGACATCAAGTGCAATGCTCCTGGAAATTAGTGTCAAGTCTCTGCATTACTTTTGAAAGTACATTCATTGGTAGGCATTAGCTTCAGTAAATTACATGTGGTAGCCTAGCAATTCAATATGCATGTCATCAAGCCCTTCTTTCATTTTTTTTTTAAAGAAGCAGGACCAAATTATGGCTATGTGAGTATACAGCTTCACTGTCAGCAAGATTTTTTAAAAATTGCCATGTCCACCAGTGCTCAAAATGAATTAATCTGTACTGTGTGATTCTGCTTCTCAGCAATTTCATAATAATGTGTCAGTCATGGAAAAAAAATCTGTGAACCAAGACTGCCGGAAAGATATGTCATCATTTACAGTTTCTTTAACCTCTCCGCCTATTATAATGATAGCTCTCCAAGGCAAGTTGCAGCCTGACAAAGGATTTAAAGGAAAAGCATGCCAATTTGACATTGCACTTCACTGAGGGAAAAGACGAACGTTCAATTAAGCACCCCAGCACCCAGACCCAAATAAACAGATAAACCAAATGCAAAAGCAGCAGAAACAAAATCTTATTGTGAACTGAATCCAGATCTGTCATAATAATACCAGCTTTCTAAAAACTCCAGGAAACAGCATAGTAAATTAAGTGCAAGTAGGTGGAAAAAACTGCATGACAAACTTACTGTTAGCGAGTACCTCCATTCTTAAAATTCAGTCAAGCAAGTCGTCCATTTAATTGTATAGCTTTTAGGACAATTTTTTAAAAAAGAGAAAACTTGTTCCAATTGAACAACTGTATTTCATAAATGCATTTGGTCCTGACCTATGCATGTACAACTGGGATGATGAAAGTTGATTCCTACCCATAATATCTTTCTCTCAATTACCATACCCTGAACATGCTACACAGAAGGTTCAGGGCTAAATGTGGGTGAGCTATAGTATGAAGGTGAGGGAAATGTCTGGATTTGCCTTCAGTGAATAGAACTCTTTCGCCAATGGAAGATACATCCCTTTGTTGTATGCACATCCATTTTCTGACATGTCCATTTTTAGGGTTGTTGTGTTCATCCAGATTACATTGCCTCTGGGAAGAGATCACAGGAAGTTTATAATGTTTTGCAATATATATTTATTAACAATTATATAAAGTTTAATTGCCTAAGATGGTAGAGAAATGCTTTTGCTACTTTTTTATAACTTTATTTTGATATTTTAAAGACCACAAAAGATTGAGTCCAATGATCTTAGTAGAACAAAGATTATAAAAGAAAATGGCCCAATGTAGTTTGCTTGTTTTTTTTTTTTTATTAAAAAAACCATATTCTGACTCCATTGCTGCCATCATTCAAACTGAATTCCCAACAGTGCTACATGTTCTATAATTTGGTCTCATGAAGCCAATCAGAGTGAGGATAGTATTTCTTGTTCTCCTTCTAGGGAATTCTGGGAAGACAGAAAAAAAATGTCAGCTGTCACTATCAGTTCTGTTACTGCTGCCAACAGACGCATATCAATATATAGAATTCATAATATCATGAAAGTTTGTGCTTGGATTTGGTTTTTGAGTGGCAAGGACACTTTCCTTGCCCTAAACATAATATATTGCACACAAAAAGGCGACTTAAACACACACACAAATATACAAACACACTTTTATAGTCTATGTAGAAATGCATATACAATGTATATATTAAAAATCATGTATAGCAAAGCATGTATATTAGGAAAAGTATGTATCAAAATATGAAAAAAAAATCCATGTGAGAATAATAAAAAAAGTACCGTTTCTGATCACCCGATATGAAACAAGATCAGGAAGAAAAAGCAGGTGAGGGAGAAAGAAATGCTATGATATCAAGATTGACAGATTTTCACAGTCCTAATTTTACAGCCAAGGTGGGTAGAGTCCCCAGCAGCAATGTTTTCAGGGTATCCCGGCTCGTAGCCATGTTCCTGCATGCCACGGCCACGACCCCACGCACCATGGCCATGCCCCCATGCTCCAAGGGCACATCCCAGTGCACCATGGGCATGCCTTCATGCCATAGCCACCCCTCCACACACTCTTAAGCTCCACCTCTGGGTGGGTAATGACCATCCCAGACCAATAAACATTTGTAATACTACTTTTTTTTTTCAAAGTGACAAGGCTGTTGCTGATATATAATCCAATCAGTCAAAAATCAAAGGAACAGCCAGGCATTTAAAAGACATGGGCCATTTCCGCTCAACACTCTTATAGCGCGATTATTCCACTTTCAGCCTCTGGCCCCTCTCAAAGCTGCAAACCCCAGGATTCCCTAGGAGGTTGAAAGTGGAATAATCACGCTATAAGAGCATCGTGCGGAAAAGGCCAGAGAAAGAGAACAGAAGAGAAAGGGTGGGATTACACTGGCCCCTGCTATCGTATGCTGTTGATAGATAATAAATGGTCTATACTAAATCCCCTTGCTTTTGTTTTGTTCTTAATTTTTGGTTTTTCTTAATTTTTCAAGGGCAAGGCTAGTTGGTGTAACCTTCTTGGAAAAGATGCTTGTCACACACTTCACAACTGGACCTTCCCCCCCCCCAAAAAAAAACCTAGTATAAAGAAAAGGCAGGAATTTGTATGAAAGTTAAATTGAAAGCTCTTTTTTTTTTTTTTGGTCATTCTCCAAATGATACACAAAACTTAATACATCTAACCTTGGCAAGCAGTATTCAGGGTCTCTTGAGTCTGTGGTAAGTAAAAAATAACAACAATTTTTGTAATCATCAAAAGAAAGAGCATGAGCAAACAAAGTGAGTAGGGAAGTGAGAGTCATGCTTTTAATCCTTTCAATAGTTTAGCTATATTTTAACATGTGTCTGATGTGAAATTTCTAGCTGTACAGGTTGAACTTCCCTTATCCAAAACGCTGGGGAGCAGAAGTGTTCTGTATATGGATTTTTCTTCCAGATTCTGGAATACCCCACTCTTTTAGGGGGAGGGGGGAATAGCCTCTCATCTCATTTATTTGCTACTTGTATTGTGTATGAGATGCAAGGGCGGAAATATCCAACCATAGTGCTTGGCATGAAACCATGCCTCCTGTCATTTCACAGAGCTTCAGTCTCAATCTCTCCCTCTCCCTCTCTCTTTTTTCTGCTAGCCACCCACGTCACATTCAAAGTGGTAGCTGTGTTACCCTGATTTCTGGGGTCCCGTGGGGGGATGCCTTAATGTGCTCCACTTGATGGGGAATGGAAACTAGTCAGAGCACAAGCAATAGCAATGCAAGAGGCAAGGTAACCTAGAGGGGTATTTTTACCCAGTTTTTACGGGGCCAGGCCAAGCCAAAAACCAAACGAAAATGCATAATAAACGATTTTATTGAATGAAAGTCTCACACATCAACACAATCACTCACACACTCACTCAAGATCTATTAAGAAGCAAAAGAGAGGAAACTGGATAGGGGAGTATTGAAAGGGGTTGTAGCGGGGTAATACTGCACCTTTTCCTGAAGCCCTTGGTCTGGGAAAAACACAGAGAAGTGGAGCTCAGCATGGAGGGGGCTGAGGGGATTACTCAACGGACAGAGAAATGGTCTGCTGGGATGACCAGGAGTGATTCAAAGAACTGCTCAAAAACTGGGGCTATTTGTAGGAGGAAAAGTACCTGGAGGGCTAATCTTTTCCTGGAGAGAACAATGGGTGTTGCAATGAGAAAGAAGCTCCACAATGGTAACTTCCTTTGCGTGATGAGATTACAAGGTGTTGCCAAAGTCTCAGGATCTTCAGCTGCATTGGGTTGTGTGACTTTCTGTAAATGGACCTTGCCTGATAGGATTTTGCTCAACTTGGGGCAAACATGCTAATCCCCTCAAGTTGGCTTCTCAGGGGCTGAGGACCCTTTGTTTACTGTGGGTTTGCACAGCTTGAGGTCTCCTGGGGCTACATGACTGGGGATTTTACTGGCCTGACCTGGTTTTCGATCATTCGACCATTGATGCCTATGTGCCCATCTGGGCGACCTCTCAGGCACATGGAATCATATTTTAATATCAAAATTGTAGACCCCAAGACCGGGTTTTCCAGTGGGGTAATAAGCTGTGACACTTCTGCTCATTTCTCCCTCAGTTTCTCAGTCTCTCTCTTTGTGCCACTAGCTGCCTCCTTCTGCCTTCGAGGCATCAACTGCAGTACTCCTCAGACCTGAGAGACAAAAGAGCCAAGGTGCTGCAGCTGCCACCTCAAAGGCAGATGTGGGTGGCTGGTGGCCAAAACTTTTGCGTTTTGGAGGTTTTGGGATTTCAGATTTCCAGATAACGGAGGTTCATCCTTTACCTGTTTTGATTTTGCTGCCTTGAGTCTCAGATTGGGGAAAAGGTGGGATATTGTTGTTGTTGTTAAGTTTGTTTGTAAGGTGTCTTACAAAGGTTAAAACAGATGCAAAGGAAAAAAAAAAAAGAAAGAAAGATGTGGGATACAAATAATAATAGCATTAGAAAGCATTTGCAATTGTTCAGCTCATCACCATATTCCCTGGCAAGCTGCAAACAGCAATGTATGTGTATGTGTTCTCAATTTAAAATATCACCTTAGGATAATAATGTGCCTTAAAACAAAATTACATTTTCATTTACAAGCATGGTAATAACTTTTGTTTTGGAGAGTAAAATATGAATATCTGCATGGTTGCTGTCACTATTTGTTCCCTTTTCTCTCCTTTTTTATCCCTTGAACTTCTGGAATAGGGTTTGTTTGTTTGTTTGTTTGTTTTATTTTTGAGTGACAGATCATGGGGAAAGAGGGAACTGGCAAACATTGCCTCCCACTTTCCATTATTGAAGTATCTGCTTAGTGGAATTTGCTCCAAGTAAACGTCTTTGCAAACAAGATCACAACTCAGCTAGTCTGTCCAATTCAGTCAATCTGGAAAGAGTAGTAAAATATTTAAAGACAGCAACAAAAACTCCTGCAATGGACAAGTCAATTTAAAATACTATTACAGAAAACATGTTCCTAAAATAAAAAGGGATACATCTCTGTTTGTATACTCAGTGGAATTTTACATACTGGAGAGGTAAATCCAAACAAATAAAAGTTAATATATATTTCCATCCACTTGAGAAAAACACTAACTGTCACTGATATCAGAAAAATCAGATTGATATTGATAAATTAACACTATCTCCTGAAGTGCAAGCCAGAACCTTAAAAAATATTTCACACAACAGGTTTCATTGATTAAAACATTAGAAGATTATTTCATATATTTACAATCAGTTAGCTTTTCATAAAAAGACTCTCATAAATAACAGGTATTAAAATGTGCCTTTGAGTAATATTAAGGTCTACAAACTCTGATTATTAAAAATGCTGCAGAAATTGAAATACATATTACCTACTTGGCACAAAGAAGGAACATTAACAAAGAAGATAATTTGGTTTACTTCTCAATAATTCCTATTGCCAAAGAGACAAGCCAAAGGGACAAGCCTCTTGATAAACTGGAAAGTGGTTTGCTTCTTTGGTAATAAAAAATGACTGTAATTAGATAATCAATCCCCTTGATCTATAAAGAAAGGTAAAGAAATTTTGCCTTTCAAAGTAATTTGCAAGTTCAGAGTATAACAAATTCGTTTTTTGCTATGGAGTGCTCCAACCTCAGGTCAAAAGCACCCAAGGGAATGTCTGACACCTTCTAACAAAGGAGAAATAAGGGAACATTTTAATTTTTCTCTTCCTGCCCTGCCAATTTTTACCCATTAGTTCTCACCCATTGAAAATACAAGCTGGAGGAGATCTCTAGCTGTCTGGAGGTATGATTAGTAATTCTCCCCCAATATGCCTACTCCCTTATGTTCCAGAATGCCTCCTTTCCCCTTCACTGACTGGGGAGGACCCAATGACAGAAGATTTCAGAGGCCTGGGAGGAAGGACCTGAGATTGAAATCTCTCCCTCAAGGTGGACCTCCATATATTCCATATATTCAATGGGACCTGGGATGCTATGTCAGAGACCATAGGATTTTACCATTCATCTATATAACAACAGCAGCAATAACAGCAACTATTTATTTTAACAAATAATGTAAATGAAGAAGAAAAAATTGCAGGAGCATTATCATCATCATTATTAGTTCTACTGCTAGTTTTAAATGTGGTTGCCAGTGTGAACTGCATGATCAATGTCAAAAATCCCAGTTGGTCAACACATCAGAGAATTTTGGACCAATTTCAATTTCCAAATGTTCTTCAAAGGGAGACCCATGTACAGTCTGTTACAGTAATCCATATGAGATGCAACCAAAGCATGTCTCACTAGAGAAAGATCAGTTCTGAGTAGCCTTTAAAAAAAAAAAGTTTGGACTGGAGTTGATTAGTTGCAAGTAGGTTGTTATAATATCGGTTTTGATGAGTTATTACATAGCTGTAGTACAATTTTAGGAAATGTCTGATTTTGTATAAAATTCCATTTCCCCTATTAATTCTTAATTAATTCTACACTTCTCACAGCTATCTCCTCAAGTGATTAACCTACCCCCCACACAATCACATTTGAAAATAATGTATATTTTTCACATCTTTGATGTTTGAAAGGTGTGATGACTATTTGGCTGACCAGCCCTAAATCTGCTTTCTTATTTCTACAGAGAAGTATTTCAAAGTCCTATTTCACATAAAAAATAACCTTCAGAGTAAATTTATGGAAATCGGGATTTTTGGAGTTATCATTATTTACTTGTACTTTTTATAAATCTGTCTAAAAGTAACCTGCATAATTTTTAGGGAGACCCAGAATGTAATTTTGATTGCATACTGGACTTATCTTGACCAAGAGCTACCAATATATACTTTGTGACTGTTTTCTTTTCATGTCTTCCTGACTTTTTCAAGTTAAGGGCAGGGAAATTTCCAAGTAATTAAGGATTAAAAAAAAAAAAAGGTTCACTGTAAGGCAGCCTTATTAAAGATTTCACACACATAGCCGGGCAGTAAGCATCTCTAGTCTGTTTTTCACCGTCATGTTCTGTGAACTTTTCCAGCATCAGAAGGTGAACAGTATAAAGAATGGCTATTTACATCTGTACTTAAATTTTGTACAAGCATATCTCTCTGCTTCACCACACAAGACTAAGTTTCTACCTTCTAACTTGCTGAATAACAAAATAAAAATGTTTAAACCTGTATCTTCAGCCTGCCAGATGCTTTTAAAAAAAAGTGCAGCTGCCAACATATGTATTAATTTAAACTGAATATTATATTTCTCAGGCCCTGGTAGCAATCAATAAAGTCTGTGTACAAACTAAACCGTAATAGCATGGGCAAAGGTGTTTATCAAATGTTATTGTGGGAGCAGTTCATTGATGAATTTCCTATAAGTTAATGTAAACTACTGCATTAATATTAAGAGAACCATTTAAGAAATGGCAGCAGGCCAACAAATTTACAGTGGAGTTTCTGTTATTTCATTTGATCTTGCTGAATAGATGCACTAACCATGTTCCATTACAGATTAAAAAGTAGGAGTTTCTTCCTCACTTCTGTTTTCCAAACCAATAATAATAATAATAATAATAATAATAATAATAATAATAATAATAATATCCAGCTTTTTCATGTTTTCATGATTTGCATGTGCGGATTATAGTAAAATAGCAGGAATATAAGTAGAGTAAATTAAGCACAAGCTCTGACACCTGGCTGACAAAGGCTCTTCTACATACCTGTTACATTGTGGAGGTCACACAAGAAGATATTTCCACTTTTCTGGCTGTGGTGTGTTGAACTACTTCACTTCCCAGGTACACCACTGGGACACGCCTAAGTTTGGGCTCCAATTTGGTTCCCATATAGGGAAATCCACAAGAAAACCTTAACTCAGGTGGTATGGCTCTGCCATTTTGGGTAGCCGCATCCCTTTAGAAGGTATGTATACTGTTCATCACTATCTTCAGCCCATTCTTCCCCTGTGCTCTCTAAGCTAGCCTTCTGCCTATAGATGTAATGGAGAACACTGTCCCATCACAGTTACTGAAGTAAGACTCAATGGTCAGTCCAAGCAGCATGTGTACATAAAATGGCGAAGAGTACCATCTTGTCCTTCATCTCAGGTAGCAAAATTGTTTGGCCCAGCATTGATGGGAACAAACTATAAATTACCAAGGCAAGGTATCAACCAGGTGGAATATATACATGTTTTAAAAACTGATTACCTTTTCTCTACTTTAATGTGCACTGGAAAATTATATCATAGGTCATGCACAGTTCTGAAAGTGTAAGTTCAGTCTTATACTCCTGCCAGATTCAGATGCAGAATGATGGATCTGAAGTAAGCTTTTATATTTCACTAGCACAGTAGGTGGTAAATTAGCAGGTACACAAGAACTGCTAATGCTCTGTGAATTAAGCACCAATTTACTGTTTCTTTTGCCTTCACCCTCCATACTGAACACATTTGGATTTCAACAGATGACTGGTCTCTAAGCAAGAACTACATATTAAACTACAAGGGACAATAAATTGCACCTTTCTATTGCAAATGTTAAGCATTTCTTCCTCATGCTTTCATACTTTGCTTTGGTGGCAGAACCATTGTAAATTCTCCACACTGTGGTATGAATGCTTTTGGTAGAAAGAAAGAATAATTGTTCTCAACAATTTTAACTATAGACTATTCAACTCTGGTTACAATACATAAACAGAAAGGTGAAGGTTTTCACAAGTTTTATTATTTGAATTAAAAACTACTCAGCCAATTAAATAACAATAAAGGCTCTGAAATTTCACCACAAGAACTTTAAAAGCTACACATATCAGTAGTGGGGAAATGGCCCAATACATTATATTCCAAAAAGGAATGACTCTGATTAATTTTTCTAGCTCCATCTCAAGATTTTCAAGAGAGGACCTACAACTTTCTGCATGGTATGGGAAGCATGTGTTCTGTCAAAGGAGCACAATTATTCTCTACAATTGCTATAGTAAATATAGCATATATGATTCTGGTAATCTTTAGATTGTAGGGCAATGATTGTAGGGCAATGATCTGTTTCTTTTTCATGCGAGTTAACCCTGTAGTGCTTCTGTAACTTCTGATAGCCTAGATTACCTTGGGCAGGAACAAATACAGTTCTTTCCCACTTGATCATGTTGTTATTGTTGCTGCTGCTGCTGTTGTGTGCCTTCAAGTTGTTATGACTTAAGGTGAAACTATTATGGGGTTTTCTTGGCAAGATTTGGAGGGAGGGAGTTGCCTTTGCCTTCCTTTGAGGCTGAGAGAGTAGAACTTGACCAAGATCACCCAGTGGGTTTCCATCAATGAGTGGGATTAGAATCCTGGTGTCCAGCATCACAGCCCAACATTCAAATGACCACACCATGCCGGCTCCTACGATCACGATGCCAGATCTTTAAATGTTACAGCAGTGTTGTAAGCTGGCAATTATAAGAAAGCAGTTCCACATGACTACTGTAACATGAAGAGAAGGGACAGGCAATTTGACTAGATTAGCTTAGGTGGATAACCCTACGGGCTATGTGTCCCTCTGCCTAATTTTGTGACCTTAGAAGACACACACTCATCCCCCAGAAAGAAAATTAGATTCCTAGAAACCTCCAGGAAGAAGTTTTTTTTTTTTAAAGGCTCTACCCATGCCTTGTTTTGCTTAAAAAAAAATCAGTAATGGTCTTTCCAAATACGAGGTTTTGTTATTGTGATGCAATGTGGCCTGAGGCAGGTTCTGTGGAAGAAACTTGACTTTCAAACTTATTGAGCTCACCCACACTTTATCTATTTATACATATCTTATGAATTAGATGGTCATAAGCAATTCTGTATTTCATTCGATAACTTCATGTTAGATCTCATCCAATACAGTGATCATGCTAGCTACAAACATTTCTTTTGAATTAATCTTTGCACATGAGTATTCCTATCATCACACATATCAGGTAAATCAGCAATATACCAATATAGTTAATTTTAGGGATGGAAATGATTTTTTTAAAAGAACAATCAAAAACCTGATTTTGGAGTGTTAAAAAACCCTGATAAGAAGAATCTGGATTGGTGAGAAGCTTCACAGTTCAAGACCAATTCTATGCCAAATTCTTATGTGATTGTTTTGCCTCCAAAAATGGCATCTTCTGCACAAGAAACGGAATTTTCTGCCTAGAAAATATTTCTACACAGAAGTGCTATTTCCTATACCTCAAAAATACTATTTTCTGCCTAGAAATGGACTTATTCTGTGCAAAATTTGCATGGGGATGATTTGCATAGAAAACAATCTTCTCCTTAGAAATATCATTTCCTGTGCAGAAAATGCTGTTTCCCACACAGAAATTGCTGGCTTCTTCACAAAACAACCACATGCAAATTTTGCACAGACTCAGTACCAAATTGTGAATAGACTCTGAAAACTGTGGAGTTTTCAAAGATTTCTTTTTCAGAAAGAAAATTGTTAAAGTTACTTGTTGCAGCCTTCAAGAAGAAACTTGAAGAATTACATCCCTAGTTACTTTAGACATCTGAATAAGACTTCTTTTTCATGGCACAAAAAGTAAAATTATAGTTGAAAGATTGCTACATAAGATTGTTATAGAATTGCTTGTTTATCTGTCCAACTTCATACATTAGGATGTCAGGGAAATAATGGCATAAACCTTTCTGGTATTGCAAACACATAAACCAGGTTTGTTTTTATCCAGTGAAAGGGAAATAGCATTATCAGCTAAAAAATCTACTAATAGTATCAGCAGTTTCCTTCCACTGAGTTTATGATGGCAGTTTACAATGGTCTTTGGTCTTCAGAACTAGAGATCCTATTCAACTCAACATTTACTTTCACTGCTCAGTCTGTAATAAGAATTTGGCATGACTCTAAAGTATATTTAAGAAATGCGGGATTGCAGTCCTATGCATTTAAATTTTAGAACATACTTCCACATACATACACTTAAGTTGCACTGTAAAATAAATAAAGGATTGCACTACATATGGGCTAGGATCAATTAGCACTTGCCCCAGTGTTTAATTAAATAATGTATATTAAAATCCAGTTATGTTGCTTTGATCAGCCTCTGAAGTTCAGTTCAAATGTTTTCACCTGCTTATCTTGCTATTGAAAAGCCTCTGTCCACAATCTGCATTTTGAACGTAATGGTTGAATTTCTCTCTCCTATGCCCCAGGGTGTCATGAGGGTACCAGTGCCATTTGATTCTGGTATATTAAGACTGAATGTGATTGAACCAGTTTACAAAGATAACAATTTCTAACTTATCAATCACTACCAACATGAGTAATTGTTGGCAAAGATAGGTAGCTAAGTAAGTTTTGAAAGACTCAAAAATCTTAATTACTTCATATGTAATTTCTCTTCCTTGAAACACATCTGTTTCACTAACTACCACTAAAGCCCAGAGAGAATCATCAGCCTGTCTATTGGAAATACTCTTGCATATCATGGTTTACTTTTTATTATAAGGCATGTTATCATAAACTGCTACAATATTTGGGTAAGTGTTTTGAGGCCGATTTCTCTTCTAAAGCCGCTGGAGACCCCAGTTACACCTAGCATGAAGAAACAAATAAACAAACTACAAAGGCTAAAGGAGAAGAGAAAGGATTGAAGAGATACTCTGAAAAAAGATGCTGATATTGACACGATATTGTAACCTTGTTATAGCATTAGCCTCTCAGAAGTCTGTGTTCTGAGCAGGGCATTGCAAGCAGGATGAACATGGAGACTGCATGCTTTCCCAACCATCCTGATTTGGCAGGAAGACTCCAATTATTCCTCTCTTGCTTTTGAAGTGTCCCAGTTTCTCCCTCCTCCTCCTTCCTCCACGTTCCCCCTTTCTCTCAATTTTCAATTGCTGCAAACTGAGTTCAAATGGCAAAAATAGTTTGTACTAAGTTAACTCAGGAACGGGGCGGGGGGATCTTCCCCTTCATAGTAGCTAAGGTGAAAGCAAACTGCTGCAGCCTCTCCTAGCTTGTGTGTTCTTCCTCAGTTATATTTTTTTGCCATCTTTGTCCACATTCTAATGTTGCTTGGCCCCATGTGACCTGCTTTTCATCTGTGAAATGTCTTTGGAAGGTAAGAGACTGCTTGTTTTCAGGCTATGCTTCCTGGAAAGGGATCACATGGGGGATTAGATGGTTTGTCCTGGTAGGCTGCTTGGAGAGCCATCCCAGCTGATTGTGTGCTCTGTGAGTGTAGTGTCATAGCAGAACTATTCCTTCAAAGAAAAGCAGAGTAGGGTTGGGCCATCTGAAGAAACCCACCAGCTACCTTTTGCTGAAGCAAACACAGGACCCAGAGTGAGGCATCAAGTTGGTTGGCCCAAAATCCTGTTGTGATTTTATGCCAATACAGCTGCCATTATACAACCAGCTGCACTTTCTCTGAGGCTATGCAAGGACTTCAGGACTGAACAAGTACAGGGCTGAACAAATCATGTCATGCCAAAATAGCAATTGTGCCAGTGATTGTTCTGCTTAGGAACTGCAAGTATGTTTCTTAATGGTGGATGAGAGTTGGACCCACTGTTGTAAAATGGGAGGGTGCATATCTGTAGTGCCTGGTATGATTTCAAGTGTAACTTTACTGGCATAATTTTATGCTATTCCACCAGTGAACAGGAGTCTAGCTGGCAAGTGAACCATGCCACAGCAGCTTTCCTGATGCAATGAAAGCAACCAACAACCCTCTTTAGAAAGTCCACTTGAATGATGTCTAATTTTGAAGAGGTTCTCAGAGCAACTCATTGAGAAGATGACTGCTTTAGACAGCCATACCAGCTGTGAACCCACTTGGCATCTGTCATACCAGTAATGCAGCTATGGAGCTTTCTAGAGCAACACTGTGGTATGCCATTCTCATCATAGGACAGCAAAGGATATTGGTGGCAGATGATGAGTCCTTTCAATAGTAGGTAGATTACATGGACATTCTCCAAAACATGAAGGTCACAAAAAATGAAATTCTGTAAGTGTAAAGATGTTTCATTCTTATTTTTTTAAAAAAAAATTGCTTTTTTGTTCTTCAGTTTAATGAATTGGTCAATCAAAGAAGTGTTCTATTGCTTTTTAGGTCTATGGGTAATGAAATTCAATGCAGTTTCATTTTCTAAAATAAAGTATCACAAAAAAGATTGTCTGAATACAAAATGCTGTTATATTGGTTGAGCTATTTCTAATCAAAGACTGAAACTGTGGTGAATTTAAGTTGTCGAGCATTTAGGGTAATTTTCATGGGAGCACAGCCTTTTCCTTCTATGAATGAAATTCAGCAAGGAAATATTATGTTCACTGCTGAAAATGCATTAGATCAGACCAAATTACTCCCTTCTCTAACTCACTGCTCTATAGACTGTTGCACCTTTGGGAGAGGAAAAGGACTTGAGGCATTCAGAACTTGGAACCAAAGAATGAAATCAAAATGCCATGCAAAACTACAATTTTAAACAGTTCAAATCAAAATATTTTTTTTATCATAATAACCCATTTATTGCATTGAAAGTCTGTCTTTTAGACAAGGACACCAAGTTCTTAGAAATAAAAATATATTCTACTGACCTTTGTTATAAGGAGGCTACTTCTATTAAACAAACACAATGCATAGTGCATTCACCCACACAAAAAGGGATTTCTGTTTACAACCATGCAAAATATTTAAGGGAAGTAAAGTGAACATTATAACTTTTCTTCTAACCTATGGGGCATGGTTGGTTTGCTGACTTTTTGTTTTTATGCTTACAAGTCAGGACTGTTCAGAACTGAATAACTATTCAGAAAACTAAATCTGCCATGTTAAAAATTTTTTTAAAATGGTACAAATAAACATCCATGCTACACATTTCAGAAGCACATAAAACTCTTAAGGTATCAATAATTTTATTAAAGACAGGATATAATCTGCAAATAAAAGACACATGAGTCTGATTTATTTTTATAAAACAGTGATTTATATGCACACCGCAGCTCATATTTGTAAAGTAACAGCTGCTTCACTTCTAAGCAACCTAAATTATGTTCCTGTGGTATGGTATGGCAATTTGTGCTAAGTAGATTAAAATTAGTTTTGCTACTTAAAATGTAGTTAGCTTGCATCAATTTTGCACCTTTCATATACTAACACCCCCATTTTCTCTCCACTGAATAAATAAAATGCTTACCCATAAAAAAGTGTTGTTACTTGCTCTAATAGACTGTAAGTCTGTCCTTACATACTTAGAAGTAATCTCCACATGTGATTTCTAAGATCATTGGAATGTTACTGGCTGCCCAGGTCCACCTAATGTGGCATCTTGTTACCACAGATGGTCAGCTCAACTGTTTCTGGGTAACTCAGAGGGCAGTGTAGACAAAAGCTTTTCTTCAACTACATGTCTCAGACCACATACCCGCCATACATGGGAGTGTCATTTATCTTCAACAGGTTAATGCTAAAGCTAGGTGAAATGTTCCCATGTTTGTGGATCTATTTGCTAGTGAAATGGGAGAACATTTCCAGGATCATATGGTCAAGATGCAATAACTTTTAGTGGGAATGTACTAGAGTCTTCCTCTATTGATCAGGAGGTAGCTGACTGATATTCTCATCCCTCATTCTGCAACAGCCAGAAAAAGGGTCCCTGTCACAATTCCCTCTCACACTGGAGACGGCTCACAGAAGAGGGGTCAGTGGGAATGTCAGTTAGCTGCTTCCTGACTGACAGAGGAATAGACCTCAATCAATTGCAGCAGCTGCTGCCTTTAGGTGGGGATTGGGGGACTTTTACAGTGCCTACATATCCCCTAAACTAGGGAACATATTGTTATCCCAAAATGTGGGTGACTCCAAGGTCCACTCATGATGCTAGTGAGTCCTTGGAACAGTGAAGAATATTAGCTCAAAGGGGAGGCCTGCAAAAGGGGGGTAACCTAGCAGGATCTTTTAAACCTGTGTATACCAGTACTAATGCAGGAACACCAGCTGAAGACTCAAAGAATGTTTGTTTTATTGGGGGAATTAACAATCGCACACACATAAGATCCAACCACTCTCACAATCATGCAAGGCTAGCTGAAGGAAAGGGAGGAAAAATTGGATAGTGAGAAGTCAGGGAAAAGGAGGGATATTTACCTATCCAGAGAGAAGAGAAAAAGTGAGGTGGCTCAGACTAGGGTCCAAGGGTAGTACCAGAATGGGAATTGGAGCAGCAGAGTGATGGCCTATATCCAAAGTACTATAGTACGGCAAGCTATCTGGCTCAAACACAGGGTTTAAATACCCTATTTCTGCCCTGAGGAGGAAGATGTTAATTGCTGTCCAGCAGGGTAAACAATGGGTCCAGAATGAGCCAATGGCCTTAGTATTAGATGACGAAGAACTGATGGGAATTGTGATAGCTCCTTACTAGTGGGACAGATGAGAAGATAAAAAGAGAGTTTCTGTGGACAAAGGAAGAGGGTCAAAAATAATCAGTCAGAGAAGGGGGAACAGATGAAATATAAATGTTATGTGTAACGTTTACGTATGGTGAATAATTCAAATAAATAAAACATTAAAAAATCAGTCATTCCACAGAGGCAGTTTCAGACACTATTGTTTCTAAAGGATGAGCTGTTGAGGGACATTTGGAAGTCCATTATCACTTGAACTTCCTTGACTAGTCATACCCTGAGGTCCCAATCTGACCTAGTTTTGCAGTGCACATGTGCAGCCATTTCCTCTTTGCCAGCAGACTTCTCAGCCATAGCAGGATACGATTTATATATCATGCCAATTGATATCTGCCAATTAAATTATATCATGGAGTGGGAGTGTATGGCCTGGTAACAATGTAGGGACTGTGAATACAAAAGAGTCATGAATGCATAACTCTACATTACTCATTCCTAACTATCTTGGTGAATTCCAGCTGCACACATTAAAAGTAAGTGTGAAAACATTTCCAACTTGACAACATAAGGAAAATACCAAGATGTTGTGATACACAGGGAGTGGAATATAGCTGACTTTTTTACTCACTAATGGTTCTATCATGCAATCTGAGGAAAGAATCTCACCAGTGCTTATGGAAAGGGATTTTGTGAGATCATTTAATCAATTATATATAATCATATATATAATCAATTACCTCCTCTTGGCATCTGTTTGTTCTGTGCTAGTAGCCAATTATGTATGAGCTGTGGAGTTGGTCTCACTGGTCTTTTTAATTTCCTTTTGTTTTATTGAATCACCTAGCTTAATCTTCTGTTTGCCTTTCTTATTAATTTGTCTTTGTGTGTTTTAGGTAGTGAAACTTATTCTCACCCAACCCTCAATTGCTCCAAATTATTGCTGGTGATATATAGGTATTGGAAGGCAAGCAGCCTGAGTCTTCAGGTGAGAGAAAGAAAAAGGAAGATAGGCTCTGGCAGGAGAAATCTGAGGGGTAGCTGAGGCTGTGAGTGCCAGTCCCTTCTGAGGCATTAGGATATTCAGCACAGGGGCAGAAGGCAAGTAGTCAGGGAGCAGTAGTGTGTGTGTGTGTGAGAGAGAGAGATGGCAGGAGCAAGTCTCAACCATCTCCACAGAAAAAAGGCTCAGGACAGGCAGCTTTTGGACAGATAGGGTTGGAAGATCATGAGACCATGAGAGGGGCATTCCCAATGTCACCAAATGCTTTACGGGTGAGCAAAAGGAATTCAGAGTGATCACACCAGTTAGATTGCTGGCAATGAATAAAGCATGATGTCATCACCTCCACCCCCATTCTTTACACTTGGTTTGAATCTCTCAAGTTTGCTGGTAGAACAAAACTACCAGAAATCTGCCATTTCATTACAGTTATCACATTTTAGTTAAACTTTGACAGACATAGCTGACTGATGCTATAGGACAGCTTTTCTCTACCTTTTTTACTCTGGAGGAACTCTTGAAATGATTTTGATGTCTCAGGGAACACCTGCATACAAATTACTGTATCGACAACTCAAAAAAAAAACCAAAAAACAAAAACCTCCCCCCCAACATGATCTCTTATGGAATGCCAACAACCTCTCTTGGAGTCCTACACCATTTCCGCACTACAGTGTTAAAAGTGCTGCTATTCCACTATCAGCCTCCTATGGAATTCTGGGGTTTGTAGTTTAGGGAAGGGCACTTCAAATTCTCAGCCAGAGAGCTCTTTGGTCTCAATAAACTACAAACCCCAGAATTCCACAGGGTGTTGAAAGTGGAATAGCAGCACTTTAACACTGTAGTGCGGAAATGGCCCTAGGTTTCCAGGGAACCCTGGTTGTGACACTCTGCTCTAGGAGGATAGTGCCAGGAGAAAAACGGTATGAATTGAATTGCCAGGAGTAACCAGTCAACTACAGATTTATAAAAGTGTTTTTTGTTTTTTTTTTAACTAGTAAACTTTACAGGTGGATTTATCACCTGGATTTACCAGTCTAGAATTTGTCTGGATTAGTCTTTTCTTCAGTGTTCACTCTGTGTCCAAATTTTGTGTGGCTGCATGAAAATAATAATAATCATAGCTTGTATAGTATTTCAGTGCATCAGAAGATGAGTTAGGGTTGCGCTTATTTAAATTATTTGATCCTGCAGCGGTGGATGAGCAATTTAAACATTTTTTTTGTGATCCATGAATATGTTGAAAACTGTGCAGTTTTCAAAGATACCTTCTAAGGGGACAAAGCCTTTCCCATACAACTCATCCTTTTCCTGCTCCTCACTTCTTTCCTGCTCCATCATGGGAGGGGATAGAGGGAGCAGCCAAGTGAGGAGGCTCATCCATTGCCAGTTATCATAGCCAGTGATGGAGCATCCTTCCTGCTCAACTCTCCTTGCCCCTCCCATCTGCACAGTCACATGGCCACCTGAAAGGATAGGGTGAGCAACCAAATGAGGAGGCTTGCCCATCACCTGTTGGCCAGTTACAGAAAAGCCTCAGATGATAACTTTCTCCTGCACCCATCCTTCCCAGATGGCCATGTAGTGGCTGGTAGGAGAGGGATAGAGACAGCAGCCAACTGAAGAGGCTTGCCTGTTGCCTCCTACCATGACCAGAAATGGGTGATAGTCCTTGCTTGGCTCCTGCACTCTCTCCCACCCATCCAAACACCTAAAGCTAGTGTGCAGCCAAGTGGGCAAGCTCATCCATCAGTACCTAACCAGTAACAGTCAAGCCTTAGTTCAGAAGGATTGCACACACCTATGCAGACGCCTGTTGGACCCACCTGGGGATTTCCAAAGGTCCTTCAGCATGATGTCTTCATGGTATGTAGTCTATATTGGCCATAGTCTGGCCTAGACCTGCCAGCTGCTGTATAGCCCTATGGTGATATGGGAGCAGGAAAAGACCGAGCCTGGACTGGGCTGGGTGAGAACGTAGTCTTTAAGTCTATTCAAGGACTCAGAAAGAAAACAAGATAAGGTCTTCATGACGCCTCTTCTTTTGGGAGGTTTCTGTACAGTCAAAAAGACCCTTTCTAATTTTTGTTCTGAACATTTGAACATTTTTCCCATCCCCAACCGAAAATCTAGGGTCCAGAATCCTAATTTGGATTCAGGACCTGGGCCAGAACAGATTAGGTCTAGATCATTGCAGCCTAAATGTGTTCCACATGTGAATTGCCACACTGGGGCACTGAGTCAAACTGGAGGCCATAGACACATTTGTTCTACCTGTTTTTGCCTGTCCTGTTGAAGGCAAATAGCAGCATCTACTCAGAGATATGTGTCACTGAATACAGTGGGCCTTAGTTACAAGTAGGTAGGTTTTTATGACTTGACTTTGCTGTCTCTAGAATGAACTTCTGGCCTTCTCCTCTAATAGCCTGAATGTTGGTAAACTGAGATCTAAAGGTAAGCCTTTGCAGTTAACAATACATTGGCAACTAGTTCCTAAAGAAATGTGTGAGGCACTTCATGACTTCAGTTGGCTTTTTAAAATATATAGGCCTCTTGTTCTGAACATTGGACTAAAAAAAATATAGACTGCATAAATTCAACAGCAAATTTCATATAACTAACCAAAAAAAAAAAAAAAAAGCCATAGCAATAACATAAGACTGGAAAATATACCGGAACTAATAAATGTATTCTAAAGCTCTTTACTGGCACGAAAACAGATATGATTTTTTTTAAAAAAAAGGCAAAAAAGAAGATATTAGAACATTCTTAGCTCCTTCTGTTAACAATTGACGCACATAGAGTAGCTAGGCTTCAACACTGAATAATTCTATGTACAATGGATCTAATTTTAGCTCTGTTGCATCATACACCATGTTTAGAATGCTTCTGGTGACTTATGGTAGCCATTCATGCTTCAACTTCATTGCAAATTAGAGAGGCATGCTAGTGAATCTTATACTAACATAGTTCCTTATGTTAAATTCAAAAAGCAATTGTGTGTGTACTTGCAGGCATGTACAATGATAATTTATCAATGGGAGGGTCAATGCGTATGGATCAAAAGCAAGATTATCACTCTCAAATGACAGAAAGTATAGAATCCTGGTGCATGAGAAAACTAACCAAACAGCCAAAGACAGTCTTCAGTACGATATGCTAAAGACCACCACACATGATTGTACCTCCATTTCAGTGGTTTTCACGTAACATAAGTTTAATCAAAATATAAACCAATGAACAGGTGCATCTGGTTCTCTTTTTCACACTTTCTCATCAAAATGAGGAACACTTTTTTTTTTTTACACCAATTCCTAACATGTAATTTTATTAGGAGATTATTATGATAGCTCACAGAAGAATAATTCTGGCTCCAGCCATTAGAGGGCAGTATCTGACCACTTCATCATTTTAACATCTCAGGTGTGTGTGTTTTTTTCCTTCCTTACTGCAACTTTAACATTGTTTTCAAGCAACTCATAAAATATTTCTAGAACAGCATTAACAACATTTAACTGCATCCATTGGCAGTAAACTAGGCGCATCCTTCATGAAAATAATATCAAGTATCAATCACACTTCTTAGTCCTGGAGATACAACTCTGAACATACTCTAAATATGGCATACCATTACAGAGAGGCTTCTAAAAAGAAAAAGTGAGGCCACTGCCCCATGTAGTGACTTACCATATTGATGGTGCTTCTGTCCCACTGATCTCTAAGAAATCATAGCCTTCCTCCAGTTGGAAATCCGTAAAAACCAGAGCTATAGTATCTCCTGGTTCGGCTAAAATAGTCCATGTGCAATCAGCATTATTATCATACTCTGAGGGAAAGTGGGGACTTGAAATAATTCCACTTGTCCCACGGAGAGTTCCTCCACAAGCACCTTCAGCTGAAAAGCAGATAGATAGATATAATGAGTCACACTGACACACAATTCTGCAGTAATTTTAGGTCTTGTATACTGCAGCAAAGTGCAATGTATCATATAAAGCTCTGTACAACTCCTTGAGAAATTTCAGCATTTATTACATTTTTTTTCAGTGAAGACTACAGTCTCAAGGAGGGCATGATTTCCAACCTCTTCTTCTGTGGCGAGAGGGAGGAGAACATTTCCCTCCCCTGCCCATAATCAGGTAGCAGAGACACCTGTGGCGAAAGGGCATTTAGGAATTGATTGTTTTACTACATCAATTATAGAGACTGTTCAAGAGGGTACTGGTGGTAAGGTTGGCTGAAAGGTCACAGATGGGATCATTAACAATAAGTAAATGCAGATATATCTACAAAAGAAATTAAGACAGTTCTGTCAAATGACTGATAACTCATGCAAGCTAAAATGCAACTTCTGTGTTCGGAAGGATTGCAATGCTGAATGCCAGTTGCCGGGGGCAAACAATCAAGCAGGATCATATCATTCATGTCTTCCTTCTCACCTTCCTGAAATCATCTACTGACTACTATTGAAGACAAAGTTATGCTATTTCCATACTATACTGTTATAGTGCTATTATTCCACTTTTCACCTCCTATGGAATCCTGAGATTTGCAGTTTAGGGAGGGATATTTAGAATTCTCAGCCTGAGAGCTCTTTGGCTTCAATAAACTACAAACCTCAGAATTCCAAAGGATGTTGAAAGTGGAATAATAGCACTGTAACAGTGTAGTGTGGAAATGTCTTAGTCAGATTGTTAGTATGATCCAACAGATCTCCTCTGATTGATTTCATTATGTTTCTTACAGAATAGGTATTACCAATAGTGCTACATTCAACATGTCCTTTCTCTATGTGATTGCTTGCTTCCAACCTCACAAAAGTTCTTTTATCCAGTTATTATCACACATCTGTGTACCAACATTCAGTAACACTAACTGTCCCCCCACATACCATCTTTTTTCTAATTTGGATGCCCTCTCCCTCATCCTTTTCCATTTTCGATCTACCTACATACATATTAGAGTATATAAAGGGTGTGTGGTAAAATACATCCATGACATCAGGACATACAAAAGTGTCATCAGACTACTAAGAAAATAAAAAAACAGACAGACACCAATGAAAGCCAGATAAAAGTCTCATACACCTTACAGAAGCACCAGAACATCTTAAGAACTGTTGACTTTACCAACTAGACTTGTCAATGTCTGCTGAAATAAAAGGCAAAAAGAAAGCCACTGGGGAGGTGTAATCAAACCTCCCTTAGAAGGGTTTTTTTATAAAAGCTCTCTCTCATGTCCTGGTTGGATTAAGCTATTATGCTAAGACACATAGCATAGCTTCCTCAGTACATCTTTCCCCTCACCCCTAAAGGAAGGTTAAAATGAGAGAAGCAGTAATCTAACTACTATCTCCCTCCTCCCACCGCACAATATGGTAGGACAGGACTAAGCAAAGTGCAATTTCCAGGCCATATATGTTCGGCAGGGCCCCCAGAATCCCTTCTAGATCTCCCTGATGACTCATCTCTGAAAACAATCACCTCCCCATGGCAGAATGCATTTCTACAACCCTTGCAGAGAGGGTCAAAAATTTCTATTTCCATATGATTTTTGCCCCAAGGTATGTTGGGATATACCTAAAATCCAAGATTTTAGGATCTTGACAGTGTGAGAAATCACCTCTAAAAGGCAAATGGTGACTTAATTGTTTCTAGGGATACATTTGGCTAATGCAGAGTGGAAAATATTTTCCAAGGTGGAGGAAACTTAGTGCAGACATGCTAGGAGCACTGTAAGGGGCACTGAAGGGTAACATAATAGAAGCATAGTTTCCAAGTCAAGGAAGGTAGTACTCCCATCCCCGCCCTATTCTGCACTGATCAGGCCTGACCTATAGTATTATGTTCACTCCTGGGCCCCTCACTTTACAAAGCTGGAGCAACTTCAGAGAAGGGCAATGAGGATGATAAAAGGTATGAAGAATAAAACATATGAGGAGAGATCAAAGGTGCTGGGCAGGTTCAACCTGAGAAGACTGAGGGGGTGATATGATCATACTCTTCAAATACCTCAAGGCCTACCATAAAGAGGAGGGTGCTGGCTTGTTCTCTGCTGCCTCAAGTTACAGGAGGGTAGATGTTGATTGAATGTTAGAAGAAACTTCTTGACAGTGAGAGCAGTTCAGCAATGGAACTAATTGCCTAGAAGAGGTGGTGGGGTCTCCTTCTGGATGTCTTCAAAAAGAGGCTGGACAGCTCCCTGCCAGGGATGTTCTAGCTAGGGATACTGCATTCAGCAGGGGGTTGGATCTAATGGCCCATAAGTCTCCCTTCAAACTCTATGATTCTATGTGGTTCACAGGTTTCACTCAGTCCACTGCTGAATACAAAACTGGAAATGCTGACAGATAAACTTCTTTAGCAAAACAAAGTACCTTCTAACATTCTCTAGTCAACTTAGAAAGGCCATAATTGTCAATAGAAATATGAAAAATATGGCAGGGAATCTAATATGGGTGGATAGTCTTTCAATAATACTTGACACTATTTTTGTTGTGACAGTTCAGAATTTCTCACAGGATCTTCATACCTTTTTAAAACTTCTGCTTGAAATGGGGTCAACAATGGGATTGTTTGGTGGGAATACCAGATGTTTCCACAGGTTTCTTCACTAGTATAAACCTGTAGATGCTCTGCTGTGGAACTTTCCACCACCACCACTGGTATGACTTCTCTATTAAGCAATTTTAGCTATGGTTTAACACAGTGTTCAAAAATATGTTTTCTGCTAGAACTCAGCTGTGTGATTTTCAGAAAGAATAATATATAATTCTTATGTGAACATTTGCATGTATTTTGTTGCGTAGCATCTCAACATTTGTGATAATATAACAAACCTGAAAAGTGATTTGTCACCAGAGGATAATACTCATTAAAAAACAGCAGACAGAACTTAACTTAGTGGTAGAGAACATGCTGTATGTCAACAATTTTTGCTCCCTCCCTATCTCCAGTTTTCATGATAATGGGAGATGAGAGAGTATGACTGTCAACATCTGCATATTTTGATCCTGCATGCAAGTACAAGTTCAAATGCTTTCTCTCTATCAAGTGAAATGACAATTATTTTGTACACAACAGTTTTTTTAAAAAAAAAAAATCTGTCATTGAATATTTAGTCATATATGGGGGAAAAAAAATCCAGTTGTGAGATAGCCCAGAAGTAAGAAAACAAGAATTAAGTATTCCTTACCCAATGAATGGCAGAATTATCACTGTGTATACAGAAAAGAAGTTATTGAAAATTTTACGGGAACATTCTTAATATAAGCATTTGGTTGCCTGCAATGACAATAGTATGACTGAAAACTAAAAGTCAGCAGTAATAATGAATAGTTTTTTTTGTTTTTGTTTTATATTAATGGACATGAAGAATGACAGAGGTCCTTTCACTGTTATGTATTTTATTCTATTGTATTGATTTAACCTACACTGACCATTATTGTCTTGTGTTCTATCTATCTATCTATCTATCTATCTATCTATCTATCTATCTATCTATCTATCGTGTGTGTGTGTGTATGTATGTGTGTGTGTGTGTGTGTGTGTGTGTATATCTGTATATGTATATGTATATATAAACACTCCTTTGTAAGTACAAGTACATGTACACAAAACCTGACAAGGATTCTGACTCAGAGAACCAACTGTCTAATGAAGTTGTGTACAATACAACTTTAATTAAGGGATTAGGTACAAGCGCTGTGGAGAAGCAACACTAGGGGCTTCTGATCAAAGGCATGACAGAGGAATCAATTCCTGAACGCACAATGAGAAGGAAGAAATAAAGTCTTGCCTTGTACAGATAGAAGACAGATTCTGGCTAGAGAGGCAACTCTTTGTCAGATTAACACAACAGGAAACGGAACAAGGGGAAACATTCCATCTCCTTCCTTGTCTACATGTCACTTTCAAAAGGGAGAGTTTTTCATATTCATGGATTTAAAAAAGAAAAGAAAATAAGAGTCCCAGGTATTGTAGAGAGCCTCCACAGATACAGGGCATCCTTCACTTCAAAAATTCACACTCTTCATGTGGAGAGTGACAAAAAGAGAAAGGGATGTAATTCTAGCATGCTCACTC
The DNA here is from genome assembly GCA_948474755.1 of Ctenosaura bakeri. Classification (NCBI taxonomy): domain Eukaryota; kingdom Metazoa; phylum Chordata; class Lepidosauria; order Squamata; family Iguanidae; genus Ctenosaura; species Ctenosaura bakeri. The sequence goes on from CAOLHI010002160.1 coordinate 321,185, forward strand.
CTGTCCCCACATGCATTTATAGTATTTGTTTAAGGAGGATAAGTTAAGGCTACAGTTGCAAAGATTCAGAGAATGAAAGCAGATGAACTAATTATAGACATGTGTTTTAGGACTCTGAGTCTCAAAACTGCTGCAGTTTCTGTACCATGAGATAGATGGATTTGGATGGCTTCCTGATAGTTTTTGGGGATTTTCTTACTGATGATTCTGTTAGAGCTCTGGTTGATCTCTGAAACGGAGTAATAGCTAAGGTGTTGGAAAGGATCATTCCTACAGAGTGCCCTCTTGCAAAGTGAAAGCAGACGCCGGTTTTCCAGTGAGCTGACAGAGATGAAATTAGTGAATTACAAACTAGAGCAAATAGAAAACTCAGAGTCAATCAAATAGAACACAACCTTGAGTTTATCCAGTCTATTTTATGGCAACATGGGCAGCAAAAAATCTTTCTGACATTACTGCATCCACAAAGAGCCATCCAGTGGAGCTGTTTCAGTGGTATTTTATACACTAATACACAAGAAGAAAATCCAGACCACTGTGAACAACTGTCCCAGCACTTTCCACAAAAAATTACTCAGATTCAGCCTGACTTGGATGCTATATTTAATTCAGATTCCAAGGATGTAACTTTGGGCCTTGCTTATCCAGTGATAATTACTCCTTTTTTTTTATTTGTGCAGCCTAAGGATATGGACAGCATCTATGGACAGATGGGGGCCATCACATATGTATTTACCTTTACCCTTCCTAGCTTACTAAAAAATTCAGAGGGGGATTGCTTGATTGTGAAAAAGGAGTGGACAATGGCCTTTTCCACATGGGGTTTTTGAAACGGTGCAGTCCGTCCTCCAAGGAGGAGGTCTGCACCTCAGACCAGACTGGGTCAGACCTATTTAAGGTAGATCCGTACCTCATTCCAGTCTGGAACGATCCCAAGTGGTCCTCCAGCATACTTTTGAAAGACCTGATTTTTCCGGTCTTTCAAAAGCACGTAGCGTGCCACTGCGAGCCTGCTCCCTTATGCAGATTCTCAGGCTCGTACCAATGCAAGCCTGAGATCTGCCCGGGGTGAGCTTTAGGCTGGCAAGCTTCAGTGGTTGGTCGAGACCCTCGACCAACCGGAAGCCACCATTTGGGATGCCAGAGCAGTGTGTACTGACGAGCACGCACTGCTCCGGAGCGCCATGGACCAGACCGGGGAGCCGAAAGTTCCGGTGAGTAGCGGCATGGGGCGATTCCATCGCCCGGTGTGGAAAAGGCCAATGTCTTACTAAAACAAGGCAGAGGAAATTGTTTCTGCTCAAAACCAGTGCCTACCACTTGCAATGGAATGAATGTAAGTGAACAAACTGAAACTTATCCAAACAAGACTGAGGAGCCCTGGATAGTCAAAAGGCAGAACAGAAAATAGGGGGTCAGTTATGTTAACAGACATCACTTGAAGACACAAGTCCACTGTGTGATGTATTCATTAATTCAATGCTGAGCCTGGAAGCTCAGCTTTCTGATGTGGACAGGAGAGCATCTTCACAAAGCTTGTGTGCCAGCTGTGCCCAGTCATAGAGACTTCTGATTCAGCCACAGTAACACATGCCTTGATTACATTCTGTTTAGACATGCTGTATGTGGAACAGTCTTTGAAGAACATTCAAAATCTTCAGACAGTTTAGAAGCTATTTCCAAAGTACTGACTGGGGATAGTTATACACAGCATACAACTTTCTTATTACAACAGCTCCACTGATTATCATTCTTTTTCTGGGCACAATTCAAAGTGCTGGATACAATCTATAAAACCTTATCCAGCTTTGAAAGGCCTCCCCCCATGAGTCTGCTTATATTTTGAAATCTTCTAGAGGAGACATTTTCCTCTATCTCATCATCCTGACAGTTACATCAGCTTGGAAAACAGAAGAAGGCCTTCTTGGTGGCTATTCCAAGGCTTCGTTCCTAGAAAGACTAGATTGACACACTGCATGTCCCAGCAGTAAGTAGAGACTTTTTTGTTTAGATAGGATTTGAGGAACTGAGTGCTCATGGGAATAGTTTTTAATAATATCTGTACTGTCTGTATTTGATTTGGCAGTAATCTTATAACTTGCATTTAGTTCTATTGACAGTTTAATTATACCTTAACTTTTGCATGCCTTAGTGACAAGAACTTTGTATCTGCTTTAACTCTTGCAAGCCAGCTTAAGACCCGAGCTGTGAAAAGTGGCCGTAGAAGTAAATAAATGAATAAATAAGTAAATAAAGTCATTTCTATGCTTCTTCTGAAAAAAACACTCTGAAACATAATCACATTCCATGACCAAGTTCTGTTTAGTCTCCTCCCTGTTTTCAAGCACAGACATAACAGGTCTGAAACAATTAGTGATTCCTTTTCCTAGAAGTACTTTTGCCTCTTAAATATTGATGGCTTTGACGTCCAGATTTAACTGAACTGTTTTTACAAAGAATGTCATTTCTGTGCCCTAGTTCACATTGATTGGTGAACTCATAATACCATCCACGCATAGTATTTACCTACTATATTATTGTATCCTTCACTTCCTTGTGAAAAACATATTTCTGGTTTCCTCCTTTTGGATCTGATGGTTTTAATCAGTAACTTTATAGAGTAATCCATAATTTGCCTTTGTATGCAAATCATGAATGTATGATTCATGGCTGGCTTCTAAACTAAGGATGTGAAACATTGCATTTCTCAAACCCTACCAGCATTCTTGTCACATCCCAGGGCTGTACAGAGTTGTGAAACTGTGCAAGTTTGGTCTGCATTTTTTTCTGTTGACTGAAGCAGGCTGCACGCACTGATTTTCAAATGGAAGCCTTTTAAATCATTCGCTTTCAAATGCAGCTAATGTTATGTGGACATGCTTTCCTTGCCAAAAGTTATAGATTCCAAGACAAGAGGTGCTTTATTCCAGTGCCAGTTTGAGTGATATAGAAGGAAGCAGTGGGAAACTTCATCTGGTCTAGTGGTCATTTTTACTTCTGTTGACCATGTTGACCAGCTGTATCCACCACCATGTGCTAAAAGTTAGCAGCAAATTATATTTTCTACTTTCAGTGGCAACTCATAAATAACCATTAAAATAAACATTTTTTTTCTCCTGCTGGTTTTAAACATGTTTTACAAGTTGTCAGTGAATGGAAGCAATAAACCACACACACACACACACACACACAGGGAGAGAGAACCACTGAAAATGTTGAAAGTCCCTTTTAGTGTTTTGCAGCCAAATTTTGGTGCAGTTTTTTGTTTTTCGGAGGGGGGTGATGCATAGGGTACTTGTTGCCCACTTATTGGTCTGAGGATTATTTGTATATTGCCTAGTTGTACTTTTACATTTGAACTAGGAGTATGAAGGACTTTCACAATTGTTTCAATTACAGTGGAGGCAGGTGCCATAGTATGACAGCCTGTCCAGAACTCCTCTGCTAGAGTTCTTGCACTCGTCACATGTTTATCATGATTAGCACAATTTGCACAGGTCTTTCTCCCTCTGTGGTAGTTTACATAAGAAGTGGAAAAGGACAGCCTGATTTATTGCTCACTAAGATAAACCATCCAATACATGTACTGTTTAATAGTCCAAGTAACAAGGCAGCAGCTACCATAGCTTTCAATTTTGCACATGTACAGAAATGCATTCTTGTGGGTGCACAGATTGTCTTTGAGACAGACAGACAGGCAGGCAGACAGACAGACAGACACAGACTCGCTATCTTGGCGCGCAGAATGCTCCTCTCTACTAAAGAGATAAGCAAATGTCTTAACCATGCAGAACTCAGAGTGAACAGGTCCAGTTTAGTCTGCTCCTGATATGCTTTGCTTGTTACATGCAGTGGATTCTACCCTATATGAAATAGTATTCATATGACTCCCCACTTGCTAGCAAGATCAGAGTTGCCAGCTGCTAGAGACTGTGGGGCTGCCTTGCTCCTCCATGGGACCTTGAGGGCTGCATATTCCCATCCCATGCCCCCCAATACAGTTATTAAAAACATTTTAATGGAATCTTTGGTTGCATTCTGTTTCAGAAGGGCATTTCCTGGGCCTTAAAATGGTCCGTGAAGACAAAATGTGGGGAAATGTACCACCTACGTCAGAACTACACTTTTGTCACTCGCTTATCTTTGTCTGGCTTCTTGCTTGCCAGAAACTCCAGAAGCACATTGAGACTCCTCATTCCTTTATTTTTATTTCAGACTCTTACGTTTTGACTTGGGAGTGGGAGGAACAAGGCACAGAGGATTCCTGTCACACTCCCTGTAGGGCTCTATTTCACAGCAAATGATGCACATAGCATCTTTTCATGCCAGGAGTCATGGAGTCTCATTGTCCCCAGATGGCAAAGCTGAACTATGAATCATTTGCCATCAGAAGAGGCTCTGTGCAGCCACTGCTGTGTTAATGCAATTTCCTATCTTTCTTCACACACACACACACACACCTGCATTTACAACTGTACCATTGCAACCTTAGTATTACAGGGAAAACAATCTCATCAGCTTGGATCTTAAGTTGTTTGATCAAATTTTACATTTCATAAAACACAATAAATTAGGTTTCTCCATCCTGACAGCAAATCAGGCGATTTAGTGAAAGGTCTAATTCACAAGGCAATTTTTACTGGCATTTAAAAAAAAGAAAAGAAAAGAACGTCTTGAACCCTTCTTGCAATGCTTTCCCATACATTCCATTACATCTTTTGAAACAGCCCCCCTATCCCCAAGAAATGAATAAAGAAGAGCATCAAAAGCATGGGGCAGGGCCAGTGTTGAGTGATGGAAAGATTTTGTGAAAATACTCTGTCTCTTCACTGGCAGTCTCTGCTGGATCTCAGTCTTCTCCATAAATAGGAAGATCCCTTCATTTTGCATAAGGGATGCTCTGGTCTGTAGAAACAAACAAACACTGCTGAGTTCCTATCTGCAATGTTTGTCAGTTGATGTGATATTCTGCCAGTTCTGCTGTATGTTAATCCTCAGCTCTTTGGGGCTGACACAAGGTTAAGTCTGTTAGAAGCAGGTGAAATAGGAATACAGGAGCAATTAAAGACTACAACTGTACGTATCTTCCTCTAAGAACTAACAGAAGAAATGCAGGAGGACACCCCAAAATAATAAATATATCCCTGCACATCATAAGTCAATAAATACTTCCAAATGATGGGATCCCAGTTGTGTGCAGCTCTGTGGTTATCAAGACAGTCTCTATCTGCACTTCCATAGCAAATCTGACATCACCTTAAAATCCCTCTGCCTCAAAACAATCCATCGTTCTTTTTGCTACAAGCAAAAGCTCACTGAGAAGATGCGGCAAGGCCAAACAAATCTTCTTTTCATGTTGTTTACCTTTTTCCATTTCTCTGTACATTGTGCATTCACAATTTTTCTTCTTTTATAGGTTATTCCTTGGCTACGATAACTGACGTTATTTGGGAGAGGGAAGGGAGGGAATTAAACTTCTAAATCATAAATCCATCAAAAATAAATCAACAAAGGAAACTACAGTCTACTGTGCCATATTGTCTGAAAATGCTTTTAACTATTTCATTTGATGATGAGAGTTCAAGTGGCTGATGTGCCTTTTAAGTTTCAAACACTTCAGTTTATGTTATCTTCTGTTCCAGCAAAGGAAAGAACTTGATGAATGACATGCCAATACTTCAATGCACAAAACTAATACAGAGATATTGATTTCTACTGAGGTCAACATCAATGCAAGATTTGAACTAAATCATAACTGACCTTGGAACTGGAAGAGGCATTTTCTAATATTTTTACTTTATTACTGTTTTACCACTGCCATGCAGAGTATCTACCCTAGTTTAAAAATACAATATAGGACAACTGACACATAGCAGGTAGAAAACATCATGTTTTGAGGCATTGAGATACTAGTTCCTAGTAATAAAGACATTGTCTATTTGTACTCTATGTCATTATTGCATGCCTGTATCCATAATTTTGATTATTGAAAATTACAAAGTAATAAAGAATCTCAAAATACATATTAAAAGGGCCTGGCATCCTGGTGGTTAGTCGCAGTACAGAAAACACAATTATTCAGTTGGTAAATGGTGAATGAATACATAAATCTAATCTTCCTCCTTATCATCATCATATTCATGATCATCATTATGGTCTTCTGCCATAAACATACAGAGATATGAAGACTTACATCTTTCTCATTTTCTCCACAAAATGGTCCAGTCCCTGCTTCTTAGACTAAGGCCCTTTCTGCATGTGGGAAAATAACCGGGCAAAAACAGGACTCATCAGACTTCCTGAGTGTCCGGGCGAGTCTGTCGGGACGAGGAGCAGTGTGAGCTCGTCGCTCCGTACTGCTCTGGCATCCAAAATGGTGGCTTCCGGTCGGTGGAGGCTCTCCACCAACCGGAGAAACTTGCCAGCCTAAAGCCCACCCCCGGCAAATCTGCAGACATGCACTTGCACGTGCCTGCAAATCTGCACCAGAGTGTGGGGATGGAGCGACACGGAGTCGCGCGCTCCATGCTTTTTAAAAACCTCTAAAAAGAGGTTTTTAAAAAATACGCTGTGGGACCAGTTCCGGTCGCTCCAAACCAGACTGAGGTGCTGAACTACAAAAAGTAGTCCGTCCCAGTCCACTCCACGGTGCAGAAGACCTCCGTTGGAGGTCACTCTACACCATTTTAATAGTCTGGTGCGGAAAGGGCCTAAAGTGCAAATTTCAAACTTAGGCCAAAATTTGGAACTTCAGGAAAGCATTCAAACAAAATTATTACACCAGATCACGCAGCAAAAATCTCCAGCCATAAGCTGTTTCTCCGCACTCCCTATCCACCTATTTCTTCACTACCTGGTTCTTTGGGTTCTCAGAACTAAGGCACTGGAGAAGGAATGGCTTGGGAAGTTGTCTGTTCCTTTTCACTGTGTGATTTTCCAAGTCCCTCCTATAGTATCCCTTAGAACTAGACATTGAAGAAGCAAATGGTACAAGAAAGACTCTGTTTCTGGCAAATTACACGTGTTGGGAAGCTGCTGCTTCCTCTGGCAGAAACATGCAAGTGCAGCAGAAGTCGAGGACACCTAATGCTGTTGATTGCCATCACCATTCTTCCACTGTCCTAGGAAAGTCTGGATAAGAGCCAGTGTGGTGTGGTGGTTTGACCACTAGACTATGTCCCTAGAGACTAGAGTTTGATTCCATTCAACCACAGAAACCCACCCATCCAAATGTTTCATTATAGTTTTTAGCATAAAAGAGATATCTAATTATTAAGGAGGCAACTCTTGTACATATATGCTAAGCCAATTGCTTAGGCTGACCCTTAGAAGACACTGCTGATGGACTTAGTAGAGGTGGATAAATTAATAATTTTGTTGAGTAAAAAATGAAATTGGTGACATTCATAAAAGACTGGGATCCATTAACACATTTTTTGAAAGGCAAAAAGAATAACCTATCAACTATTGGTTTTCAATACAATTCTATCTCCACACTAACGGGTTTTACTTTCATGAATTTGATTATTCACAAGGCATCCATGCCTCTCCTGCCACTCTCCTCTTCCCACTCCCTTGTGTTTTGCCAGTGCAGAGAAAGAAGGCAAGTGTGCCAAGACAAAAAGGTAAATCAATGGGAGGAGGAGATGTATGTGTGTGTGTGTTTTCCTTCGCCCCTTTCAAGCTCTCCCCACCTATCCCCTTGCCTCTGCCCCAGCACTGAGAACTTTTGCTGGACAAAAGGTAAGGCAAGGGGGAGAGCACATCACTCCTTTCTTTTCTCCACTGGAGCTCTCATCTCTCACTCCCTTGCCTTTGGCCCAGGTGCAGAGAAGAAAGGCTCCCATCCCAGAGCCCCAGAAGGGAATGGGAGGGGGATCATGGGGGGGTATTCACATTTTTCCACTTTCATGAGGCTACTTCACTCCAGAGGGGCCACTCTAATAATATATTGTAAAACTAATGTTAGAAGTAATTTTTAGAGGATATCTGACTAACAGAAGTTTAGTTAATATTACAACATTTAGTCCACATTGAGGCAGTTGGAAACCAATTTTAGAGAAAGTGCTTTCTTTTCTTTTTTGACTGAGTTATGTGTTATGATTGTATTTGTTCTGTTGTCATTGTTGTTGCTGCTGTTGTTTGGAGGTGATAACTGGGTATGTGTATGGGCAAAATAACAAGCCATGTATATCTCTTACCCTCAATATATTATATGGAAATGAGTTTTGTAAAGAGTCCAAATGAATTTAATTTCTCCATCAATATCACAGTTGTCAAATGAGATATGGAAATTCCTAAAATATGTCTCTTTGAAGCAGACAACCCTAGGCAGCTAAGTTTTAAATGAAAGAAAGACAAGAGCGGTAATAGAAAATCCACTTAATTTGAATCTATGTATTTGTATGAATGTACAAATGAATGTATGTAGGACGTGTGTGTGTGTGCATATTTGTTCATATCCAACACTGCTCTGAGCAAATATGAACCAACCTCTTAATAGGGGTACAATGACAAAACATCCCAGATAGTAATCAACAAATGAAGGATCCTATAATAATTTTGGCCAAGTTTTCTTTTTTTCAGACAGATAGCACCATAACACTCAAAAGTCACGTTGAGTTTCATAAGATTTTCCTCCAAGGTAAGTGCATGGAACTGGACCCAAAAGTATAGAAATTGTGTCCATGTATTAACTCTGTTGTTCTCCAGCTGTAGAGTTTAGAATTTCTTACAAAGTGACATCGGCCATCATTTTCACCTTTCATATTTTCACTAGGGATCCCCAGTATGTATTGAAGGCAGAGACTGGACTCTGACCATGACAAAAGCCATTCTAAAAACATTGAAATAGGAAGAATTATGAACTTTGTGACAGAAGCATGAAACTTGGCACATTCAAACATGCTTATATTTTCAAAATTCAAAACAGTAGCTGATTTTTTAATTGCCCGAGACGTAATTATACACAATTCGTTATTGGTAGCTTGATAGGTCTGGTTTGCATTTTTTTTATATTAATATAAAGAGTACAAAACATAATAATTAAAGATCTGGGGCTGCTGAAATAGAATATATATAATGCAGTCATACTATTCAGTACTACAGGAAATGAAAATGTCTACAGTTTATGGACTGGAGCCAGGATTTGCTTTCCATGATCAAAAGTGTTATACTCATCTCAATTAAAAGTAACTTTGCAAGGTCTGGACACACATGTCTAAATTCAGATCCAAGTATTTTTTATATATATATATACTACATTGTACGAGATTTACAAATACTCTTTCTCTGAACTTCCAATAACTCTCCACAGAACATGCCTTGTAAAACTGCTGCAGCAACAGAGAAGGAAAGTATGGCCACCATCAACAACATTGAGAGGCCAGCTTCATCAGGCTATGCATCTCCTACAGTTATTTTTATTGTGCAGTAGACGTTCCATAAGAGTTTAAAAGAGAGAAGCCAGGCTACTCAATCATCTTGGCTGAGAAACTAGCGAGTTGGGACTGCTCCTCTCTTTTGGGTATTTCCATTGCTGGTGTTCATGACCAAAACAGTCCAGCAGCCTTACAATCATTGGAACTGGATTACAGCTGGTGATTGGAATAACCTTCCCGTTTTCATTTGCCATCGTATTTTCTCTTTCATGGTATGTTTTCTTTGGCATGTAGTTGTTAGTATATTTTTATTGATATATAAACCACTCTGGGAGCCTTCAAGGCTGAGAAGGTGGAACAGATTTGCCTTTCAGAAATTACTATGGAAAAAAGGCACAACACAACACATATTAATTGTGCAACGCTGCCCTTGTATGAGCAGCTGACTCTGCATTTCTGGACCACTGTCCAAGGTCAATTCATAGAAGCTCATTGCAGCTTTTGCAAACCCACTCTACATTGCATTTAAACTAAAGTAAGTTTTCTTTCAGGTACCCTACATTAATTTTCTTCACTATTGTGCTTATTGTACAGTTTGTGTGCTAACAGATAAATAAATAAAGCAGAAAAAAAGCAGATAAATTTAAGTTCTTTACATTTAATTTAGAGCCAGATTTTAAGTGATTATGACTATTCCATGCAATCTTAGCATTCACATTGCAGGGCCCCAATTTGACAGATCATTTAAGATTCATTTTACTTGTTATGCCACTATGTAACTGATGGAAACACTGTTGTATTTTAAATATTATAGAATACAGAGACAGTCATTAGAGGTGCCAGGAGTACCTTCCCCGCTCCTTCCCCTTCCTTTGAAGGCTTTCCCCTACTGCTCCTCACTAGCAATAGAAAAAAAATGCAATTAAAAACTTGACTGACATATTATAAAGCTCTAGCAAGTGACATATTGTCACTTCTAGTCACATTATGTAAGGCTTATCAATTAAAGAAAATTGCAGCTTTAGACAGCTCCAAATGAACCATGAGCATACATTATTTAGTGAGGCTTATTAAAAGTATCTGCAAAGTAGCTAATGGTTCTTTATTAGAAGACATCTTTTTCTATAAATCTTGGAAAAAGTTTATAAATCAGGCACTATAATCTGGTTCCTTAGCTCAGCAAATCTGAAAAGTAGAGCAGTCATAGCCATTTGTAAAGATCTTTGTCCATAGGTATCTGTGGCTTATTACTCCTATTTTATTATCCTTTTATTGAAATTATGTGTTCTGCACTGACACTTTAAAATGCCCTACCACTATCCTTAAATCATGTGTATCTGTGCCAAACTGGCATTTTTTAGAGTCAGCACACAAGTACGGAAACACCTTTTATTGAAATTATGTGTCCTACACTGACACTTTAAAGTGCCCTTTCACTATTCTTAAATCATGTGTATCTGAGCCAAACTGGCAGTTTTTAGAGTCAGCACACAGGTATGGAAACACCCAAAGGAAGCTGTAGCAATTATAAAGAATATGATTACAGATTAGTTAAGACATGTACTAATAAATCCTAGTGACATCATAGCCTCTCATAATAAAATGGCTTACTTTTAATTGAAAGATACTATTTTTACTGTTTTAAAAAAGCAAAATGATTTCATTCTCCCTCAGAGCTCCCTGAAAACTGGTAAAGGGAAAAAAGTGAAGTCATTATTGGTATTCTGTGTCTTTTGTTGATTAAACTGCATTTATTCAACTTTAAATGCTGCTGTTGTTGTTGTTTGCTTTCAAGTCATTTCCGATTTATGATGACCCTAAGGCAAACCTTCTGGGGCTGAGAGTGTGTGACATGCCCATGGTCACTCAGTGGGTTTCCATGTCCTAGTGGGAAACGGAACCCTGGCCTACAGGGTCTATAGTCTAATGCTCAAACCACTATACCACACTGGCTTTACCTAACTGTAAATGCCTCTCTGTAGATGTCTCATGAGCACCACAGGTCTGCAGTATGAGAGCAATGAAATCCTCATAAAGGAACCTTAAGATGAGGAATAGATGGAAGAATCAAACTTGCCAGAGCTTGGAAATAACACATTAAAAATAACAATGCAAGCTATACTGCATTACTAGTATTCATAAGTGATAATGTGTTGAAAAGAGCAACCCAAATTACCAAGTTACTCAAATAACCGCCCTACAGGTTACAATGTTTGGGGTTTAAGTTGGGAGGGAAACATAATAGGGTTATATAAAATTATGCACAGTGTAGAGAAAGGGAGAAGCTTTTTTCCTCCTCTTGTATCATTTCAATTCAGGATCAACCCACTGAGGCTGAATGGTAGAAGAAATAAAAAAGAAATACAATGGAAAGTTTTAGCATGACCTAAGGTCAAAAGTATGTTGCTCTTTGCTGGAAGAGCAATAGAGTCAAGTGCTGACCAGGCAGGAAAGTTGACTGAGAGTCAGGGGGAAAAATAATAAGAAAATAAAGGAAATGGAAAATAGAGGCAGTAGAAATTGGAAGATGGAGGGGAAGCCTAAGGGTGGAAATCTGGTTTAATCTATACCAAGAGTGGGAAACATGTATCTCTCCAGACATTATTGGACTTCAGCTCTGACAGGGAAAGAATCATAGCTTTACTGTGGTTTTTGTTTATGGTGCTGTTGGCTTCAACTTAATATGTGCCATGTTTAATGGGGAATTCCACCAGAAACTGCTAAGATAGCAAGTGAAGGTCACATCCAGCATATCTTGTTCTTCACTGGAGCAGATGAGTACAGTACAGTGATATAACAAGTTGCTCATTCAGAATTAAACAATAAATGATTCATCTTGACATAATATATAACCAATAGATAAATCTGAAAGGTGTATCTTGGTGAAAAATTACATTAGCACATGAGTAATATATGAGGGTATTGCAAAGTTTCTGGAGACTATATTAGAGTGTATGAACCACTGGTCCATGGCTCTTATTCTCTACACAACCTGGCTGTCCGAATGTGAGACAAAATTCTATTTCTTTCACAAAGAAATTCCTTTTCAACTCCCAATAGCTCCAACAATGTACAGTCAATGATTAGACTGCACTACACCACAAAGCAAGTAGAAGCATGTGCATACTGTTTAGTTATTTCAATTGTAAAACAGAGGTCTTGGGTCTGAAATAGCTTGAGGTGGTGACACATGGTGAGATTGTCCCGCATATGGGCATGTGGAAGTATTCTTGGCCATAATTTTAATGGAACATTTATGGGGTGGGGGTTACTATAAGGTCCTTGTGTCACATATATCCATGGGACACTTTCCTTGCCTCTGTAAGTACAGGAATACGCTAGTTAACAAAGGCTTTGATAAAAAGGCTCCTTTTGACTTAGGGCCTTTCCACACTACACTGTTATAGTGAGATCATTTCACTTTCCACATCCTATGGAATTCTGGTGTTTGTAGTTTGAGACTGGTCCATATGCACACGCACATGCACGCACGCACGCACATGCACGCACACACCTTCAAGCTGCCTGTTGACTTATGGCAACCCCAAGAATTTCATAATGTTTTCTTAGGAAACCCCTCTTGATTTCTGAAAGCTGCTAGAGGGAGACTGGCCAAGTGGATAAGGGGAGTGGTGAATGTCTTACTGGCACAAGAAAAGTTTCCATCCTGTCTAAAAGAGGCTGTGGTGAGGCGACTGCTTAAAAAGCCCTCCCTGGATCCCTCTGTTCTCAGTAATTATTAGCCAGTCTCTAATATTCCATTCTGAGTCAAGGTTCTGGAGTGTGTGCTAGCCTCCCAACTGCAAGGGTTTCTAGACGAAGCAGATTATCTAGATCCATTTCAATCTGGCTTCAGGCCTGGTTATGGGACAGAGACAGCTTTGCTTGCCTTGGTAGATGACTATCATGCCTTGCTTCCAGACCATGGACTCTGACTCAAAGTCTGAAACAGAGGACATGCCAGAGGCTAAGACATGGAGCATGCCAGGACCTGCTGTACAGAGAAAGGTTACAGTTCCAGAAACAGAACAGGAGGCAGTGCCATCTCTAACATAGAGTCCTGCCTCTTCAGATAGAGACTAACACTTACCTGTACCCAGCTTTGCAGAGTGCAGATAGCAAAGAGAGTCCCAGCGTCACTCTCTCAGGATTTATAACCAGCAACAATCAATCAAGTCACGGCTGTGCTAGGCTTCAGACCTATTTAGCTGACATCCTTCCCCTCCAGGAGGTGTCACAGCTTATCTGACTTTCTATCTTCCTGGATGCCTTGATGAATGCTCAGATTGACCTTGGACACTCCCTTGCCATGGAACTCTCTTGGACTTTGTTTAAGTTGGACTTTATTTATGACTTTGTGCTTACTGCCTGGAAGTAAGTAATGAGCCAAGAGTTATTCAGTTTGTTTTGTTTGTTTTATCAGCTGTGCTGGGACTGAGATAGGACAATGACCTACACTGGGAACTGGACAGTTGGAGTCTGTCTCTGTTGGTTCTGCTTTGATACCATTGACCATGGTATCCTTTTGGGCTGAATCTCTAGAATGGGACTTGGGGTCACTGTTATGCAGTGGTTCCAGTTATTCCTGGAGAAACAAATTCAGAAGGTGGTACTGGGGAACTCCTGTTCAATGCCCTGGCCATTGGCCTGTGGGGTGCATCCCTCAAGGTTCTGTTTTGTCCCCCATGCTGTTTAACATCTACATGAAACCACTGGAAGAAGTCATCTGGAGTTTTGGAGTTTGATGTCACCAATATGTTAATGACACCTAACTCTGTCTCACCATTCCATCTGATCTCAAATGTTGTGGGCCAGGATTCAGTTTCTCCTGGTAAACAGTGGCTTCAAAGGAGGACAAGCAGATGCAAGAACACCAGGAGCTAATCAGGCTGAGATGAGAGTCACCTAGCTCCAGCCTTTGTAAAGGAAGGCAGAAGTCAGTGGCCCAGTGCCAGAAACAACTTGTGTGTTTGCCAGCCCTTGCCTTCCAGTGTGCTACAGATTCCCTGCTTGCCACCTGCCTGTATTGTCTGACCTTGCCACCCATTGAATTCCTGAACTTGGGACTAACACTTGACTTCACTTCTGCTTCACCCTGACCAGGCAAGCTTTATTGCTAAGCTGTATCTGTTTGCCTGTTGAGTATCTTGATACTCCATTGCTTGACAACAGACAGCCAGTGCCTACAACACTAAGGAAGCTGTCTTGGTACTGAACCAAAGTCTGCTGCCAGCAGTGGACTGGGTGAAGGCAAACAAATTGAAGCTTAATCCAGACAAGACAGAGGTGTTCCCAGTCAGTTGTAAGACAGATCAGGGAATAGGGACTCTGCCTGTGCTAGATGTGGTTACGCTCTCCCTAAAATCTCAGACATGCAATTTGGCTATTCTCCTGGACTCAACTCTAAGCCTGATTCCCAGGTTTCAGCAATGGCCAGGTGCACTTTTGCACAATTAACACTTGTGCACCAGCTGCACCTTTTCCTTGAGATATCAGATCTGGCTACAGTGACACATGCCTTAATTACATCTTGGTTGGGCTACTATAACTTACTCTACATGGGGCTGCCATTGGAAACTGTTCAGAAACTTCAGGAGGTTCCAAACTCAGCAGCCAGAATGCTCAGCAGGGCCTGTTATAGGGAACACATAACTTCCTTGTTAAAACAGCATCACTGGCTACCTTTTGTTTCTGAGAACAATTCAAAGTGTTGGTTGTGACCTATAATGCCCTATACAGCTTAGGTCTAGACTATTTGAAAGACCATATCTCCCTATACAAACATGCCAGAGCTTTTTGTCAGTCCTGCTACTGACCCAGGCTCACTTGGGGAGGACATGGGAGGAGCCTTCCCAGTGGCTGCCCCCACCTTCTGTAATTCTCTTCTGTGAGAGACTAGGCTGGTCCCCTCCCTGTTTTCCTTATGCCAATAGGCAAAAACATTTCTTTTCAAGCAGGCTTTTAATGAATGAGCAGGGGAGCTTTTTATTTCTTATGATGTTTTTTTTTAAAAAAACAACAACTCTTGTATGGTTTTAAAATTATTTTATGCCATTTTATATAGTTGATTTTAATTCTTTAAATTTAAATTAATTTAAATTAATTGTTTTGGAAGCCACCTTGGGTCCCATTCTGGTAGAAAGACAGCATACAAATACAACAAACAAACAAAGAAACAAACTCAGAGGTAGTTTGGCAGTTCCTTCCTCTGAACATAACTTGTATACAACATCCTTTAATAAAAAATGACACATTTTGAATTTAAATAAACATGGCATTTTACATTCTAACGCACTGAGGCATAAGAAGGAATTCTATTTTTTTTTCAGTTCAACATTTTCTTTAAAAAATCACAAAAATCACGGAGTCCTGTGGTACCTGTTAATCTCTATCTATCTAGTGAAATGAATTGTGTTCCACAAAAATTTATGTCTAAAGTTGCTGTCCTTTAAAGTGCTGCAAAACTCTTTTCTGGTTTTGCTGCAACAGTCTTAACACACCTATTCTTGCTGGAAAAGTCATATGACTTTTTGTGATTAAACTCATGGGATGAACAGGACACAGCTGACACACGATAAAGTGCCAGCACCATGGGAAAGATCCATGCAATGGCTTTCTACTCATTAGGGTGGCTCATGAGGCCATTTTGTCCAAACTCTATCAATACCATTAAGAGAAACATGTCACCCAATAAGGCCTATGAAACACAACAGGGGATCTTAAACTAAAAAAAGAAAAAGAAAAAAAGTAAATACAAGGAGTGGCGAAGAAGAAGCTGAGGCAAGTCTAGGAATAGGCAAGGTACAATGGAATTATTTGGAAAGAAAACCAAAAAGATGTACATTTGATAGGACCCTAAGAGCTAGATTTCTTTTGTGCACACTTCTTTTAAATGAAGAAAGAGTTGTGACTGAAATCTCTAAAAAGCCTTGATAAATTCCCCGACAAATAGACTCATTTATAGCATGGCAAATCCCTACAACAAGTCAGTCTGTAGCAAAGAGAGAATGAGGTCCCCTCATTATATGCGACAGATACTGAATTTGGAGATATTACTGTGAAGGCTTGTTGGAAGTTACCCGTACTCAAGCTCACAAATAGTTAAGAACTCTGAAATGATTATTCTCAGTCCTGGCAACTGGAATCAAATTTCCTTCTTGGAAATTCTGCTTTGTTTAGTAAGCATATTTATAATTACTTAACAAGAAAAACTAATAACATGTTTCAAGTATTAAGCAAAATAATTGCAAAATTAGCCATTTCCAAGTATCATCAAAATTATCCTGATCTGTAAGAATCAGCAAAATTAACAAAATGGGGAATTCAAAGAACACAGTACAATTTTTACAGCTTTCATTTTATCAATACTATAGAGCATCCATAAAAGAGATACAATCCAGCAAATATTAAGCCTTTTTAAATCCAATTAATTTTACTGCCTATTGAAATCAACTAACTTATAAATGTTGAATACAAGTTCCTGTTTACTCATTTATGCTTCACATGTCAGCCTTATTTTGGTTGCAAACTTTGAGGCCTGGAAACATACATATAGACTGCAGACTACAACCTATCAAGTACAATATATAGAGAACAAGATATAATGAAGGAATTTATGGCATTAGTGTGTATCCGTTTATGTGTGTATGTTTTACAACAAAGAGACAGGCTAATATTAGGCAGAACACCTACTCAAATGTGGACAAAGAGATGAGGATGCCTGTATTTTTACCAACACTGAGACAAGCAGGTTTGAGTCCTAATAAACCTGCCTAGCAGGTGTACTGCCTGATATAATCAGGATGGCAGACAGCTAAGGACTCAAACAGGACCTAGAATTATGTCTTATTTAAGATCTCTGTTTTGATTGGATAGCATAAATGAGGCACTTTCACCACCTTTGTTTCAATTGGACAGCTTTATAGATTGAGTAGAGGCTAGGGAGATAATAAAAGAAGCCAAAAGGCAATAACAAAAAAACTGCTTTGCAGTCTGCAACATACAAAGAGAAAGCTTTAATGCAGCCTCCAAACCATGCTGCCCCTGATAACTGATAAACTTCCCAGACATGTTGTTAAATATGGCTTGTAAGAAAAATATGACCTAGTTGGCCCCAATTGGCTGCTAAGGTCCATGTGGTGAGAGAAAAAAGAGCCTCTGGGTGTGGGTTGAAGTTGGCTCAGTGGCTGGGGACAAGAGAGTTGCTTGTGGATGTCTGTGACTACATGCTTCCCCTTGCCCAGAAATAAATGAGGGAATGTGGGGAACCATGTGAACTTCTAGGGGGGGAAAATTGCCTGGATCTCAATCCACTCTCAACTGGCTTTCCTGTGAAGGCAGTGGTGCTATGAAGAAGGCCTCCCCGAACAACTTACAGCCCAAACAGGATCATTGGAGATATTGTCCTTCAGACAGGCCATATTTGAAGTAGCCCCCCCCCCAAAAAAGAAAAGGCCAATGTGTAATGATTAAAATATCTGAAAGTCTGAAATATAGTACTTGCAAAAAGTCCATAAAATCATTTCTGTGTGTTGAGCACTTACTGATGTGATTTAGCATTCTGATCCCACTTCAACGTAAGTATACATTTGGATTCAGATACATTCAGATTCAGATTTTGTGATGTGGACATTACTCTAGAATTAGGGGGAAATAACTATTATAAAATGCTGTCAATACTAGGAAATGTTATAAAGGCATTTTGTACTGAAATTCTTCATCTCAGTATGATTTCAATCATTTTTCTCTTAAGTTTTCTTCAAGTAAGTTCTATTCAGTATATAGCATGTGTCCAGATGAATGTGGCCACATTTAAGATACTTCTGGACTTATTGAAGGAAAAAGACACTGTGGGACATGAGCATTGACCTGTGACCTCCCTTAGTAATTATCACTGCTGCTGCCTCTCAGTCTGCTATCATGTCCTTTTCTGTCCATTGCGCAGGCTCCCCATCTGCATTTGAACTACTAACTGGGCCTGCAGCAATATATGCAGTGTGTGCAGCTGCCGTGTCTCTTAACTTTTTGCTAAAATCTGTTACTGGGACAGGGACCTCCAGTTGCTATTTCGGGCTCAGCATATTGAAATGTAAGGTTGGAGCTAAAGAGAAATGACAGGGCTGAGAGCTAACTGAACAGGAATTGGTTGGAGTAATAAACCAGTAATAATAGCAAAGCTTTGGCTTCCTGTTACTAGTCTACTAGTAACACATCAGCATAGTCTACCAGGTGTTACTGTTAGAGTTTTGGACTATCAGTGATTCAGGTTCTATTCAAGATTATAAAATAAGCAAATATCATCAGATAATGTGGCATATTTCAAGCAGTGTCGATTTTTGTAATTGTGCTCCTATCTATGATGATTTCATTGAGATGGTTTGTCAGCCCATTTGGAACTGATCCAAAAGTACCCTCCTCCCCCTCCTCCTCCTCCTCTTTCTCAACCACCACCAAACCAATATTTGTATTTATTTAGTCATTTATATTCCTCCTTTTCCCAGTACTAAGACTCAAGAAAGACTAAGACTCAAGGAAGCTAACAAATATTAAAGCAAATAGAATTAAAAGCATTTACAAATGTTAAAATAGTATTAATCAATCAATACCTATTTAAAACAAATTAAAACTGAGCCCATCAAAATAAAATAATATGCAATTAAAGCCCTTAAAATTGGCAAAAAATGTGTGCCTTCAATTTACCTGTGGACCTTATAGTGGCTCCATAAAATTAAGATTTTCTTGCCATAATCTGGAGTGGAGCGAGATAAGAACAGATCTAACAACTCTCATAGTTATAGGATCAATATGTGTGTCAGGTTGGCTGTACTTTCTCTGCCATGTTTTACAGCCATGTGTTAGAGCTTGGGGGCTTTGCTGGGAACCTAGGAATGTTGGATTAACAATCTGTGATAAGAACCAACAGTTGTTGCTACAAGGTCATGCTGTGGGCACGTTGTGAGAAAACACGGGAGGAAGGGACAGTCGGCCCAGAGAAAAAAATGCTTTCAGTAATAAGCAAATAGGATAATAATTTGCACTCATTTTGAAACGTAATGGCTTATATAGTATTTTAAATCCAATAGTCCTTTCATCTTGGCAATTGCCAAGGTGTGCAGCTGTTGTTGTTGTTTTTTCAATGTTCCTGAATAAAG
This sequence comes from Ctenosaura bakeri, assembly GCA_948474755.1. Taxonomy (NCBI): domain Eukaryota; kingdom Metazoa; phylum Chordata; class Lepidosauria; order Squamata; family Iguanidae; genus Ctenosaura; species Ctenosaura bakeri. The sequence continues at coordinate 340,716 of CAOLHI010002160.1, forward strand.
CTTTTGAAACCTCTAAGTCTAATTTCTGGACAAGAAGCTATCCTATACATCACAGTATGGAACACATAAACAGTGCTAAATCACCTTGGAACATATCAACAGGTTTGAAACGGTTTTGCACAGTCATTTGGCTGTCCTGACAAAGCAATATTACTTTCCTCCAATCAATATTTCCCTGTATCAGGGTTTATGCTGGCCTTTATTTTTTTAGGAATCTTACCTCTGCAAAATGGTACGGGAAAATCCCATGATGCTCCATTTCCAGGACTCATGATACATGTCAACATAGCATGGCCTTCCAGGATGTAGCCTGAGATACAGCTGTAGCGGATCTTATCTCCAATATTGAATCTTGTGCCATGAAGAACTCCTTTAGATATTTCCCCAGGATTGCCACAAGTATGGCTGGGTAACACTATTAAAAAAGAAGAAGAACAGATATCAGTGTGGCAAAATGTATGAAATAAACACACTGACTTATTCTTTTTCGTGTAATAAATGTACACATATATCCTTTTTTTCTTTCTTTCTCTGCTTTTACTTAGAATAAATCTATTACAGTTAAGGAACTGGGAAATGCTTCTCTAGGAGATAAACATACTCTTGTCAGATAAATGTGACATTCTGTTTCATATAGGAATTCAGTAAATAATATCAATGAACCTTACACATGGAGAGTCATCACAGCTACTTAATCATTAGCAATGTAATTTGCTGTTAAAATTTTAGATGCTTAATTTACCATCTTGGAACTACAGAGTTATGTTATCGTGATCCATATACATAAAAATCACTGACATCAATTGGATGTGGCTTACATAGACTTGTATTCTTTAATTTTCATTTGCATAAACCGTAGTCTCTAATACAATCAAACATGCATAAATTGACTCAAAATCACAAACTGTCATTTCTGTATAGGTCCTACAAGTACACACATAGCATAGCCTCTGTCTGCATGATAAGGTGTCTATTCCCCAGAGCATGTATATTAGTTCACACTGTTTGGACACAGGAATCTGGTGTTTCACTGTGCCAGATTATTGGCTCATCTAATTCAGCCTTATCTACCCTTCACTAGCAGCAGCTTTGGGACTTCTTTTACATGTTCCCCACTGTGTCATTCCCTGGAGCTACGGTTGGCTCCCTGTGTGATCTCTTATCACCAGCAGACAAAGACCTTCTTATTTTGGCAGGCCTTCAGGTTAGGGCAGAAGAATGTTCAGTTGGTGTCCTGCATTTTGTTTCATGTGTTCATATCTAATGAATATATTTTAATAGTTTTAAATTAATGTGCTAATTGCATGAGTTCTTTAATGCCTTTTAAACTGTTGTATTATATATTGTTTTAGCTATTTTGTTTTGGCATATATTACAAACCACTTTGGTTCCTGTACTGGGATGAAGTTCCTGATGAACACTGAGCTGGAGTAATCCTGCATTCCATTCAAATACATGTTATTTGGGTAGAAGGTTTCAAAGAGCCAGTAGGACTCTGTTATGCAATGGCTGAGGAGAGCATTCTCTCTTGAATATCAAGGTTCCTACTGGAAAAGGCACAGACTCTCTGCCTGTGATGTCAACTCTAAATGGCTTTTAAGCCACAGTGACTTCATCTAGCTTAAGAAGCATATTCTTCTCCCAATCTCCATCTGTTTCAATTAGTGGCATTTCACCAAGAAAAAGTGTGGTCTCCTTTTGTTTTGATAATTTTGTGATAGCTGAAAGCAATTTGTGTAGTCAAGGGGATAAACTTAAAGGTATCATGAAAATTAGTCATATCAATTATGCACATTCATTTACTTTAACTTCAGTGGCAAATTGTGTTTCCACATGGCTAATACTGGCCTTCCTCCAGCCCAATATGTGAGTCATGTTTACCCAGAATTCTAGTTGTGTAACAAGATGGTCATTAATGAAATAGCTGGCACAGGCTACTTGCAACTTCACTTTTTCATCAGAATTAACTTATCAGTTGTTCATCTTCCAACAGCAAACTTGCTAGGACTAAGTTATTGAACACATTCTGCTTTCTTTTTTTCGGTGAGAGGAGATCAGTTCAGTTTGCTTTTTAATAAAATGAAAACTTACATAATTTGCACTTCCCACCAAACAATATGTAAAATGAAATTCATCTGTCCTTCAACATTTACACTTCCCCATCTTTTGCAGTGAAATTCTCCAAATAACGCACATATTATGGAAGCATGTACAAAAGTCTGTCTATAAACATAATGTAATGCAATCCCTTATACTAAAGGAAACTGCTTACAAAAATGTGTATATTTAGCAAATGTATATTTGTTAGAATAGTGTGTATTAGGAGGAATGTACTTTAGAAGCACATGTATTTTTTGGGTTGTTGTTGCTGTTGTTTGTATAAAAAGTTGTACAATGATACATTTTTGTCCGTCTCTACCAATAGCTTTTACAATGCAACAGTAATAGAAAGTCATTGTATTCATGTGAGCAGTTGTCTAATTTCCAGGTTCTTCCAGTTCCAGCTCATCTTTATCAAACTTGGAATTTCCAGTATTGTTTTTTTTCTGGTATGTGTTGTGGAGAAGGTAGGAACACAAGATGCTAAATAATAAAGAGCAAAGGCATGAACTCCCCTTTTATTAAACAACACGCTGTTCAGAATAATTAGAATCCAAGGCTTTTCATTTGGTCAGTTACACAAAATAATATTGGGTTTGATTGCATGTAAACATCAAAAGCTTGTTCAAACAATTCCTCCTTTTTCATTAATATGGAGAAAACCTCCCCCCGCAAATTGGCATTCATTAATGAGAACAGACAGTGCTTCACATGTACTCAGATGAATGTGGCCCTAAGTATGGCCCTTAACATACACCCCCCCACCAAAGTACCTGTGACTGAACTCTCTTACATTCAAAGCAGTGATGTCTGATGACTCCCATGTCTGTGGGGTGATTAATATATTCCAGATTTTAGTCACAATTGATACAAAGCTTTCCAAGGTGCTGAACACTATCCCTCAAATAGATTCACCACTTTGGATAGCTCCACAGTTTGGGCTTTTGCATAATTACAGTAGTCCATAACCCCTGCAATTATGGTAACTATTTTCTCAAATCATTACCCACATAATAATAATTTCACCTTAGATTACCAACTGATCAGCCAACTACTAATTTCACAAGACTTTTGCTATCTCCCTTAAATATTTCTTTAATGTTTCCTACAAAAATCTGTCTCAAGTGAACTTTAGAGATTACAGGTGTGCATGAAGGTAATGACACTAATTAGTGACATGCTCATATTAGAAAACTATGTGCAGAAAACAAGAGCAAGGTTTGTTATTTTGAAATACTCAACAAATTGAAACTGGCAGCATGACCTTTCCTTATAGATAAGGTATTATTAACAGTTCAGATTTGGAGAGACAATTGTGAACATGAACTCTGCTGAAAAAAATAAAATGAGAAAGAGCTATATTCTAATGCAGTTTCATCACAAACCGTCCTTGGGCAAGCATCGTATATACTAACCTTCCAGTGCATTTTATATGTGGGTGTGCTGTTTACAAAGTGCATTAATTACAGATATCATAAACTTAACCAAGTATATTCTGAAGCAGTGAAATTTTTGAGCAAACCATGGACTTTTTTTTTTTTTACCAACAAGTCAAATATATGACTGGTGCCCATTAAAATCTCTTGTTTGTATAAACACTTTTTACCATACTGTGTTTTTGTTTTTGTTTGAACCTGCATCTACCAGATGCTACAAAAAAAGTAATATAAAAAAAGACTTCTGAAGGCAAAGACAGGAACTACCAGCCTCTAGGCTGGGTATGGATGAGGACAATGCATTCGCCACAATGCTGTGGTGTCATTTTTTTAGCTCCTTATCTCCTTTAAGGATGTGTTTTCCCTGGCTACAGTTCCCTCATGTGTCACCTTTCTCATGCCACTTCTCCTTGCTTCTCCTTACACTATGCATGACTAGAAACCACCTCTGTCTTGGTTCCTTTGGCTATGTCTGCTTTTCCCTCTTGATTCCACCAGAATCATATTTTCTAGTAGAAAGGAAGTAGCAGCTGCACAAAATTTCTTCCTCATCTTTTTCAACAAATCGATAAGCCTGCATTCTAACATTTCCTCATCCTTCTGTTGAGAAAGGCAGGATTAAGCATGCTCTGTCTGTAGGCTCACTCTTACCAGGCAGTTCAAAGCATCAACTCATGCTTTCTCCCATTCAGATACAAACAAGAAGGGCAAGCATCAAGAGATGATCTGTCAAGATGTTTGAGGCAGCAGCATCCAGTTAAACATGGTGGAAAGGAATGGACATATAAGTAATGAACAAAGGTAAGTGTAAATGGATGCATGTTTGAATAGAAGGAATGTATCTGGAATGCACAAAGATTGTCTGTTAAAACCATGATAATGACCACAACCATTTTTCTTTCTTTTGATCTTAACATTATTAAGAACAAAAAAAAAGAGAAAATGTTGAGACAGTTTTGGTCCTGCTCACTGCTGGCCCAGCCTCTGCTCTTGTGTCACAAAACTGTGGCCCCTGACCAGTTGGTTGTTATTGTTGTTATTTGCTTTCAAGACAACTTTGACTTATGGCAACCCTATAAATGAGAGATCTCCAAGAATGATGGGTATCAACTGGCCTATTCAGGTCTTGCAAACTCAGGGTTGTAGTTTCCACACTACAGATTAATCCATCTGTAGTATGGTCTCTCTCTTCTCTTAGTCTATGTTTAGACTAGCACATACTGTGCAAGAACCTGCCCAAACACAACATAACACAAGTGCTCTTAGAAAAGGAGCTATAGAGTATTATTCCAATAAAATACAGAATAGTTCACATGATGTTATGTCTGTCAAGATCAAGTACTTTTATTACATTATTTGCACACTTTTTAGAAAATTCAAAAACTGTATTTTAGTTTCTGTGCGGGCCCAGCTGTACAATGTCTGGTTAGATTTCTAAAATGGATTATGACAGTCACATAATAAAACCAAGCAGCACAGTTAAATATTTCATTATCCAAGTGGCAGCTCACTTGTGGCACATGCACAATTCAAATACATCTCACAGAAGTGGAGAATTTAAATACTCAAAGTTTCTGATATACAATCTATAAGTGCAGCATTTTTAATAAACAAAGCATTTACAATGTTAGATCTCCTGGAAAAGTAACTTTTTTCTGTCAATATTTAAATATGCATCTTCCTTGATAAAGTTTATGAAATCAGACAGCTTTTTATTTAATTGATTATCTGCTATGAAGTAACTTGTTCACAGTACCTTTCTCTTAATTGTCTAGATTAATGTAGTATTACCTTTAAAATCTGGGATGATGAAGATAAGACTGTATTAACAACTGAAATATGCGGGCTGTTAAGACAATGTCTTAAGCAAAAAAATGTAAAGAAATCCAACAAAGTCCAAAACATCATCCAACAAAGCCCAAATTCCAATTGCCTTAAACATTATCATAGGCTACACAAGGAAAACCAGCAAAGTAAGAAAAAATGGCTTAGAAACTACAGCTGGAATCCTTGAGTGTTTCCCAGTCATTCAGCTATGCCTGCCACCGATATCCCACCGATTTCCCAATGTTGTGATTCAAGGTGACTTACAAACATGAAAACAAATACTGTTAAAAACATTTGCAAATTTATGAATAAAAACATATCAAAAGTTATTATTAAAATGCAAATAAATTACCAATTTGTTTTTTATATATATGTATTATATTAAAACAATTGTCATTCGCATTACATACATGTATTATCATATTTCCAAAATAAAAGCAAGCTTCTTTAACGTGTTTTCATACATTCTATCCAATTCTCTTATAACTTCCTCCCACCTCTTGATAGAACCTCTATTTTGCTAGCTTATCGTGATCTCAATATACATAAATTCTCAAATGTAGACTAGCTTCTTTAAATTGCATATTATAGTATACACAACTATTTCACATCATTTCAATATACAATTAAACATCTATTCTTCTCTTTTCCTATCTATATCCAATTTTCTTCTATTACTGTTTTAATTGATCTCAAATCATCAAGTTTTTTCGTCTGTTTTTTATCTTGCAAATTAAGTGTGAGGTCTTCCAAAATAATAAATTCTAAGACTTTCTGTATCCATTCTTGTATTTCCGGTATTTCCTCTTTTTTCCAATACCTTGCAAATACAATCCTGGCAGCCGAAACCATATACAGAATTATATATTCATATCTGATGTATTTCTTATCAATCTGATGTAACATATTTAAGAGGAATATTTCTGGTGTCATAGGCAACTCTATTTTTAGAATTTCTGTCATTGTTTGGTGACTATTTCTCCAGTATATCTTAGCCTTACAACACTTCCACCACATATAATAGAAGGTTCCGTTTTCCAACGAACATTTCCAACATGTTTTGTTTTCCAACTTATACATATTTGCCAGTTTCAATGGAATTGAGACAAACTCTCAATTGAATGAATGGGAGAAAATAGTATTTGAAAAAAAAGAACACTTAACATCACAGTTCTATAAATATTTACTGGATATGGAATTAGAAACAGAGAGAATTAAAGAATCTGTGATTGTCTGGGTGCAAAATATTGGGCACACGATAAATTTGGAACACTGGGAAATAAACTGGTCTATCACACATAAATTTACATTAGCTCAGAATTTAAAATAAATTACCAATTTAATTAAGACCACTTAACACAAATTCATTTAAAACAAACAACCAAAGATCAGCAAAAGATCACCCTATTAAAAAGCCTAGCATTCACTGCCTAAAAGCCTACTGGGTGAATCATTTGCTGATTGAAGGACAACAATGAGAGAATCATCTAGTTTCAGAAGGAGGAAGTTCTGAAGCCCAGGAGAAGCCATCAAGAAGGCCCTCTCCTCTGTGTTTTCACCAAACATGACTAGGGAAGTAGTGGGACCAGGAAAAGGGCCCTCCCCAAAAATCTCAGACCTGCTCAGCTCATACTGAAAGAAACAGATATCCTAGAACTGAGCCATATATGGTTTTATAGATCAGTACTTGTATTGTTCTCAGAAACAAACTGGCAGCCAGTGGAGCTTTTCCAACAGAGGAGTTATACGCTCCCTCTAGCCAGCCTGGATTAACAATCTGATTGCAGTTATCTGGGCCAACTGAAGTTTCTGAATGCCTTTTAAAGACAGCCCCACCTAGAACACATTTTGTTATTTGCCATCAACTTAACTGTGACTTATGTTGGACCTCTAAGGTCATCAACTGCCCCGCTTAGGTCTTGCAAACATAGGACTGTGGCTTCCTTGATTGAATCAATCCATCTACTTCCTTCCATTTTACCAAGCATTAACATCTTCTCCAAGGAGTCACACTGCCTCACATTAATGCAGAGTACAACAACTTCATTTTAGTCATTTTTGGTTCTAGTGAAAGTTTGGGCTTGATCCTTTTCAGTAATCAGTGGTATCCATACACCTTTCCTCCAGCACTGCATTTCAAATGAGTTAGTCTTCTTCCTGTCAGATTTATTTATCATCCAGTTTTCACACCCAGCACCACTTTCTGGGTTCACTCTTCAAGGGAGGAATGGAACCACTTTTCAGCAATATCTTTAACTCCCATCCCCCAAAGTTGCCCAGAAAAATACATAGTCGATGTTACCAAAAACCACTGACAGGTCCAGCAGAAACAATTGCAAACCACCTTGAGGAGAGATGGGTTTGGGTTTGGAAGAACAAGTGGCCACAGAAATTAAGATGCAACCTTGTGTTACTTTGGCTCCAAGCTCACATGACTGAAACAGTGATTATTGTGAAAGCACTAGTGTGAACTCTAGGAACACATGCTCTCTTTTCTGCCTGCCTGCCTGCCTGTCTGCCTAGTGATTTAGCTACCCGCTATTAATTTCCATTGTATTTCATCATGGGCAGGACAAATATCTACCCGAGGAACAATCCCAAAGCTGGATCTCCCATGTGGCAGAGTGAGATATCTGCTTCAGACAGCAAATTTTAGGTGCCTGAAAATTGGTTTATAACATGGACTGGCTTACTCCACTTTCTGATCCTACTTTGGTTTGCACAATATTACTTTGCTCAAGTTCTTGTCTGGTAAATGAGCATCTATTATACAGCTATAAGTAACATGCTAAACTTTGACTGAAAGTGATAGAGTTTCAATGAGTACATGGAAGAAGCCAGTCCAAGTCTGGGATATCAAGGTATTTAACTGTGGTTTCAACTGAAGTCAGAGTCTGTTTGAACACCAGTCTTAGATTTATTATGCCATGCAGTGGTGGGATGGCTCATAGGTGGGAGGAACCTTATAGTGTAATTTCTGACAGTAGCTGGAATATTGCTCTATGAAAACTAATTATAAGAAAACAACTTGAATAATCTCTGCTATCATATTTCTTCTTAATAACCGGATCTATCATATGCAGCATATTTAATAAATATGTTTTGGGCGTCATCACAAACTGGATTTGGAGAATTTCCTCTATTCTTGTATGAATGTTGTTCCAGTATTTTCTTGCTCTCTCACACGTCCACCAAATACGATATGTTGTGCCCATACCCGTTTGGCATTTCCTAGCAAGGGTAGAAAATGTCAGATTGTGGAAAAAAGAAGAAATACCAGATATTGAGGTCTGGATTAATAAACCGCAGGAAATCAAGTTAACAGACACATTGACACAAAGACTAAGGGGACATACAGATGGAAAAATAAGAGAGAGTGGGCCCCGGTAAATCAGTTCTTCCAAAATTGGAGAAGTACCTAATATTAGGGGAAAGTTTTAATTGCATGGTCAGATGTAAGAAGGTCAGATGAAAAGAACAGATTGGTATGAAGTTACTATAAATATTTTGAAGCAATCATGATCACATAAGGTTATGGACAAAAACGATGTATGTACATAGTTTGTTTAAGCTATAGGAGTAATCTAAATACAAGTAAGGCTGCATTAAAGTATATAAATTTGAAGCAGTTTTATTATGTTAGATAAATGATCTGATAAAATTTATTCTGTGAAAAAAAAATCTCTGCTGCAATATGATCGATTCATGAGTTGATAATATGGTAATAAATCAGCATAGTGGAGCTTCTTAAACTCCTGATCAAGTTTTACACACCTTTAAAAAGGCGGCGTTATGGGAAGCATTCTTGGGGCTTCTCGGGAAAGAACATCCAAGCTTCTTTGCCCTTAGAAATGATAGAAGGCTATAACTTGTGCTTTTATTATTAACAATACGGTCAACTAAAAATTTGGACATACATATTCACAGAGTCCCAGCTCAGGCATGTACCTCTGTGTATATAACAATGCTGTTCAGTGATGCTGTCACATATTGTTTCTCCTGAGCATTGTGGGACATATAGATAAACATATTGGCTTGGATAAGTGGGAGCAGCTTCAGGACCTCTTGGATTCAGCAAAAAGAGCCTTTCTCTACCTCTCAGGCATCATTACAAGAAGAAGCACTTTGAGAATGTGCACATAATGCTTAAAAAATGCTTGATAAATGCACATGATTCAGGGGAAAGCACAGAATGGGTGAAATATGTAAATAAATGTACACGTTAGGGGAAAATGTTTAAAAATGCACATTCAATTTCCATGTGAACACCTCCACCTTGTCTCAAACTACCTATGAAACAAAGGACAGAAAATTCATGTGAGAGAAATGCAGTAAAATTGAGGCTGATGGATTTTTATATCACTGGCCTCAGGTGTCTTCCAGATGTACATGCGAGAAGGACTAAGAGATTTTGGTGTCTAAGGCAGACATGGAAATGGAGAGGCAGAGAACACACATGGTATATGTTAATAAAATATTAATAAATTTAATTGTTGCCACTCTGCTTTCTTTTTAATAGTTGACCCTTATCTGTCACCTTAGAAGGGAAGCCTCATCACACAGCAGGATCTGTATAAGGGAATGTCATACTTTTGGTTTCTGTATCTCCGGATAAAGACACACACATACAAACACATGGAAACACATACACACAGAGGTAAGACTCATTAGTTAGATGGTCCTTAAAAGCTTAATCTTACCTGTGAAGTTTTACTGTTCATTGAAACAGAAGGGTCAGTACCCAAATCTCCCACTCTACTTACCCCACCCACAAAGTATAGTCTATCTTTAAGTTGCTAGCAGACTTCCAAAACAGTATCATGAATACTCCTACACAGCATCATTGCATTACTGGTTGAGTAACAGTACAGGATGACCTTCCTCAGACTGCTGGGGTAGAGAGTTGGACATAAGATTATAAATTGATTTCCAGTTTGTAGATGTACTATACTGGCCATTGTACCTTAAAGCTGGGATTCGGGGAAACATTAAAACGTATCTAATGTGCTGCAAATAAATTAGACTACTTGATGACGTAAGTCAGTTCATCTCTACTCTGAGATGCAAGGGGACTAAACTGAGAGGCTTTCTCAATGCCCTACACCTTGACCATACAACAAACTATGACATTGGCTTATTTGACCGATACAGGATTAAAGAAGAATGTATCAGTATTTTAAAGTATTAATAGCACCAGCTATAATTCAACACTATTATTTACCTGTGAGCCAGCATAGTGTAATGGTTTGAGCATTGGACTACAACCCTGGAGAGCAGGGTTTGATTGCCCACTCAATAGCAATAGCAATAGCATTTATTTCTATACCGCTTATCAACTGAATGTTATCTAAGCAGTTTACAATGTGTTTTAGCTAATTGCCCCCAACAAGCTGGGTACTCATTTTACCGACCTGCGGAAGGATGGAAGGCTGAGTCAACCTAGGAGCCCAGCAGATCAAACTCACAACCTTGAGGTTGCAGTACTAGCATTTAACCACTGTGCCACCAGGGCTCCACTCATCCATGGGACCTTGAGTGTGTCACATACTCTCAGCCTCAGAAATCCCCAAACTCATGATAGGTTTCCCTTAGGGTTGCCATAAATTAGAAATGACTTGAAGGCAGAAAACAACAAATTATTTACCCTTGTCTGACACTACCTGTATTTGCACCTTATAATAATAAAAAAGTAGAATTTGTTTGCTATATTTTAGGTTGACTGTTTTACTGCTAACCAGTCAAAACAAAGGATTCCAACACATTTTTCTATTTAATTAATGATGCTATGAGAATAAAGGCAGATAATATTTGAAAAAGGGATAACACAGTGGCTGAAATGGTTTAAGAGTTTTGGTTTAAAATTGCTGTCTTTCACTGTGTATTAGTCCACCAGTTGCATCCCCAGCTATTTCTCCTTATATATTTTGTAGCTCTTTTGCTTTGTCAAGATTTTAGTCCATCCACTTCATTTTTTTTTTCATATTAGAACACAGATAAAAGAGTTAGGAAACTTTCCATGGCTGAAATAGAGTTGCTGAGCTGGCGTCTTCACATTTGAGCTGCCTCTTGGGCTCTCTCTTATATCTTTATCTCTCCTCAATTTTCCAGAGACCAAAGTTGCTCATATGAGCTGGGGAGAGACTCTGCTTGCCCACTGGGGAGAAAAATTCACAAGCTTTCCTGTGAAAATCAAGGATGTGGCATAACATCCTGGAGGAAGAAATGTTTTAGGAAGTTAACTTGACTTCTGTGAAATGTGTTTGCTAAATAAGACACAAATAAGCAACTTGAACTTTAATGTGCCCTAGACCACAAGAGAGAGATGCCAGTAGAGACACAGCAAGAAGAGTCATAGCAGTCCCTCTAAACTTTCAATGAATTTGCAGAATTCTCCGAAGATAGGATGGGAAGTTCAACTCAGCATCAGAATCAGAGACCACTTCACTTGAAAAATGTCCAGTGGATGCTTGTGAGAGCTCTACATCTTTACATGAAGATAGGTGCTAAATTTGAGGAGACAACTTGACTGAGCAAATTGCCTTCATGAGTACAGGAGGTCTCTGCTTGCACACACACACACATAAAGCTTATTATCTCAAATACTTGCACATGACCTAAGCTCCTAACTAGGAAAAGAGGGGATTTGCTCTTTCCCTATATATGATGGATGTAAACCATAAGTCTCAGATTATTTGACTAACCACATGTTGTATTCATAAATCTGCTTGTGTTGAAACACATTGATTTTGGTTATTTCAAACTTTAGCTTGTTTTGATATATAACAAAGTGAAATTCATGAGGCAATAAATCAAACTTGTCTTTTATTATTCTTTTTTTATCTATAAATACTCTTCATTGCTTCTCAACAAAAATTGGATGTTTTGTATAGCACAGCAGAATTCAGAATTTCATGATATCAGCTTACCTTGGCACTCCTATTGGATTACAACTTGCAGTGAAAACTGCTAGGCAGTGGGGTTATTTCAACCAAACATGACACTTGATATCACAACTGTTTTGACAAGTATTGATTTTAAGGTTTACGTTCAACTTCAGTATGGCTCTTACATCTGTTGCAGAGACAGGCTGAGAGTGGCTTGCAAATTCTTCTTTGAATAATTAAAGCTTACACTACAAAATGTCACAACATCATTTGTTCAGCCTGGCTTGCTTTTAAACCTCAATATTTTTTATTTTAATGTTCATTTCAGCAAGTGACCTACTTTATTTGGTTGGAAGAGATTCCTGCATATCAACTTACCTTATATACTTTTCAATAAACTAAATATAAAATATATCCTGGATCCATGATGACAGTAGTCAGTGTTCTACGCTAGTGATAAATTCTGCACATATACATTTAGAATTTAAAAAAATCCCCAACCATTATGGGGAAAAGGTAGGTGGTGAATGAATCTTTGCAATTCCTGTCACTTTCATATGCCTTTATTCATTGTTCTATTCTGTTTCCATTAAGAACCTATGCTAAGTATTATGTATTTATTGTCTATTTTACCCCTCAAAATACTGTTGTGTTGAACTGCTACTTTCACTGAAGTCCAAGATCTGGAGAATAACTAACTTAAGATCCATTCAATAGTCCTAGAAATGAGGATCAGATCAGCTGGTACTGGAATTAATTAAGGATGGAGATGTAAATCTATGATTATCATGGTCTAATGGGTGAGTTGCATTGGCTGGTGGTTTGCATCTTTTTTATCCATTAGCCAGTCCTACTGTGCTTGACATATTGTGTGTGAGTGCTTTGCTTCACAAAGGGGAAAGATGATAGCTTTATACAAACATTGACCAAGAGCAAAATATGCCTTGTCTTATTCTTGCATTGGAGGAGAGACCTATCTCATTGAGGCTGGCAGTTTCCTGGCAGGCTGAGGCAGCAAGTTGAGACAGACTCTCTTGTCAAGAATGAGAAATGCAGTAAATATTACCCTCATCACTTCCATAAACAGAAGCCTGGCCTGATCATTGGATCAAGTAGAGAATGCTCTTTTTGTAGCAGAGTACTGAGATGTTACAAAAAGGCAGTAAATGTTCCTAGTGGTGGTGGTGGTGAATAGAGAAAACAGCACTATTATCCTCAAGCACGGGGGTGGGGGGAATCCTCACCTTCTATTTGCATTGCCATTTATTCCTTCACAAAACACTAAACACTTTGGGAGGTGTTTTGTGATACTGGCGTAATGTTAGATTATGATCCTCTATTGACTCAGGAGTGTGGACCTACTAGAATCTGACTCCTTCCTACTGGCAACATTAGAGCAATGGGAAAGTTCCATGTCCCAATAAACCATGCTTACAACACATTTTCTCAACCAGGGCCCTTTCTGCATGGCATTTGCCATGCAAAAGGGCACCTGGAGCATCATGCGATTGTGAGGAGTGATCTGCATGATGCACTCACAACTGCGCGATGATCCAGAGGCTGGCAGGTGCCGATCGCGCACCTTTTCATTTTTGGCTGGAAGCCGAAAATGGTGCGCAATCGTGCATTGTTCCCAAGCCCCACGCGCACTTACCTGGGGTGCGGAGCCTCCAGAGATGTGCTGGTCATGCTTCCTGCCCCAGTGCAGTCTGGGAAACTCCCAGGCTGTGCTGCAGAAGGAAGAGGTGGGGCTTTCGTGCGAACAGGCAGCTCGTGCAGAGCTGAAGCAGCAGGGATGCGAGACCCTCTCGCCAGAGGCTGCTTGCACGATCCCCGTGCCCCAGCACCAGAAAAAGTTACGGTGCGGAAAGGGCCCAGATAGTGTCCAAACATTTTGGATGATGCCTCAGAGCATTCAGGACAATTGGCCATGGTCATTGAGATTGGTGGAAGTTGAATTCCAAAACACCTAAAGGACATTGGAGAGGTCGATTTACTATGATGAGAATTGAGCGTACTGAATCTTGGATTTGCATGCTCCTCTCTTCTTCCCCTCCAGCATGGCCACAAGGAGGAGACTGCAACCTTTCATTACCATTTTGATAATTACAGTTTAGTGTTATATCCAAAACCTACATTGTGATTAACCTTAACTATGCTTAGCTAGAACAAGACAGCTTCCTGATAAATCATGCATTTTTTTCCAGTTATGACAATATAACAAGTTGTAGTTAACTTCAAATGGAAGCAAGCATTTTCTATCTATGCATAGGTATATTTTAAAAAGAGAAGAGAAGAGTGGGTGACACGTCACTCATTTCTGTCGTGATGCTTCATGGTTTATCATAAATCTGAACCAGCTAAGTTTTTCCACCAAGAATTGCTGCATCTTTCATTACTCTGCTGAGCCTATTCCTGGATATGAAACTTTCATTTCATTAATTAATTATTTCTTTATTTCTTTATTTTTTCTCTTTTTGCATCACTCTTGGTTCCCACAGCTGGCATCCCTATAGCTTGTACACATTGTTCTTGCAAATTCACTGATGATTCCTTCACATTTGGGAAACACTGCAAGAACAGAACACACCAACATAACAATTTCGCTAAAAGAGCTGATAAAATTATACTTGCTGTGGCTGCCTGGGGCTTTCTAAAGGACGTGTTCATCATTATGTTTAGAGGACTTCTCTCACGACTTCCCCAGAGTGCCAAGATGATTCAGCACAACTCCATAAGGAAACTTTAAACCACCTATAATTGACTTTTAAAATGCTATGAAACTTTCAGTGCACTGAAGGAATCAAAGTATTGTACTCTGTAAATACTTCTTCATATGAAACATCCTAAAATCACATCATCTCCTGAGACTTGCATATGTAACCTGACACACAAAGCATATATGAAAGTAAGCAGGGGATTTTAAACCTCATTAGATCTTAGATTTTCAAAAGGATTTTTGATATCAGTAAGCACTTACAGAAGCCTCTCAGAGAGGTTTCTTAGGAAATACCCATCAAAAAACGCTACAGCCGTCAAATAAAGCTATTTGTTTCTATTGTTTTAAAAGAAAACAAGAAAGTAATTACACATCTATTACATATTTGTACCTTTGCTTCTTCCTGTTTTCTTAAGCAATGTTAGCTACTGGAAACTTGGGTAAAACAATGCCTCATATCAACAGTTACCATTTCAACTGTACCACATAGGTAATTGCTGCTAAGCTCTTTCAAGCAATAGTAAGAATGCAACTATGGTTTCATTATATTAATTTGCATGACACTACCATATTGTGTTACAATTGCAGTCTTATTGGTGTTACACTTCGTCGTCAGTACAACCTAATTTAATTACTCTGCCTTTAACGTGCTGATACATTCGCTCCTTTTTTAAATGAATAAGAATTACTGAGGCAAATGATCACATTTTATAAGAATACTCGATATTGTAGTTTTGTATGTTTCTATTCATTTGAGCCTAACAGTTTTTTACAATATTGCACTAGCCATAAATAGATCAGATTACAAAACTGGAAGTTTTATGTCATGTGGCATAAATGAAGTGAGTAATTTTGAAAATTCATGCAGAATACATGCTCTAGATGCGCTGTTATCAAACTGTATTTTACCAAGGTTATTATCATACTCCTAGGGTGTGCTTGAAGAAAGAAAAAAAGAAGTAATTCTGAAATCTAACTATTGTTGTAATAGATAATCACCTAACCAACTGTTTCTTTATATAAAGCCACTGAAACCTACACTGTTCTCCCTGCAAAGAAAAAATATATATAAAAGAAAACAGGGATTCAACATGCATTGAGAATAACAGTAACAGCTTACATGAGTATTCAGTACTGCATACATTAAAATATCTCAGCCAGTAATATTGTTATAATTTCTCAGATGACAATACTGCCTGAAGCCAAGCCAGTAGCAGCACACAGAGAAAAAGAGAATGAGGGAAAAGAGGTTGCAAAGCAAACTCGGAGAAGGCAAGCTCAGTATCATACATTAGAAACTTTCTTAATATATATTATATAAATACTATTAAGCAGAAAATGTCAAAGAAACTATTCTTATTCATTTCAGTGTGGCTTGTAAAAAAATGTTTCTTGGGGTAAAGGATTAATTAAAATTATACTAAAAATCTATGGTATGGAGTCTAACTCAGCCTCTGTCAATAGACTGCACCCATCTGCATATAGAACATAGGCCATTTCCAACCTACTCTGTTCTAGTGCTGTTATTACACTTTCAAGTTCCTATGGAATCCTGGGGTTTGCAGTTTAGGGAAGGGCATTTAGAACTTTCAGCCAGAGAGCTCTTTGGTCTCAGTAAACTACCAATCCCAGAATTCCACAGGATGTTGAAAGTGGAATAACAGCACTATAACAGTGTAGTGTGGAAATGGCCATAGTTAAACTGTGACATTCCATGTCACTGGATGTTGTGATGGCTTGTGTGGCTTTAAAGGCCAATTAGACAAATTCATGGGTGATAGGGCTATCAACAGATGGGCAGTGTTGCACTTAAGTTTTACTGAAAGTAAGGCATTATAAGTAATGATATTGGGTAGTACTCAGTATTACAGTTAAAGATTCATAACCTAGAGTAACCTAGATCAGTAACTGCTCTGTATTCACTAATCCTTTGATGTCACAAGCCACCTTACCATCCAGCAGCCCCCGGTCCACCTTAAGAGCCAGCTGCTGGATCAGGCAAAGGAGGTCCATTCAGATGACAATTGGGTCATAAGCAGGATGAAGTTCCCACCCTGTTCCCACCGGTGTGACTGCAACCATCAGAATCAGAATCCTTGTTGCAATTCCTTGTTAAAGCCTCTCTCACTGCTGGAAGAAAAGTGGAAGTGATGAGGAAAAATTCACAAACTAGGAGAGGCTTCAGCAGTTTGCTTTTGCTTGAGCCTACTGAGAACAGCAAAACTCCACTCCCTCCTCTTCTCCATTGAGTTAACTGGATGAAAACTAGTTTTGCTCAGTTTGCAGCAACTGGAATAAGCTGAGGGAAAGGGAGAAATGGAAGGAGGAGAGAGAAACTGGGATATTTTGAAATCAGCTGAAGATGTGGGATGACAGAGTATTAATCAGGACTGTACTTGCCAAACCAAAACAGTTGGCAAGGTATGGAAAACCTTACTGTACTGCTCCCTTTATGTTTTACTTTATGTTTTGAGGACTTTCTCACAACTTCCCCAGAATGCCAAGATGACTTACTTTTGTAAAGCATGAAAATGTATTTAAGGAAGGCTTTCTCCATTACAATTTTGTCTGATAATGTTCCATTTTTAAAGGTGCAGGACACCTACTAAAGAAGAAAAAAAGATGGGAACACTAGACAAGCTGTATCAAAGGGTTCTTGAAAGGTTGTTTTCAGTTTCAATGGCTGGACCTGGCCCATCAACAGTTCTCAGTACAGTGGAGTAAATGAGAATACCTGTGAACTTTTGATGCAGGTTGAGGGGTGGGAATAAAGAATTGCTGGTGTAAAGCAGAAAGAAAAACGAGAATTTGGCTAAAGATGGATTGAATAATTTTGATGAACTCTACCAAGAAAAAAAAAGTCTTTTTTAAAACACTGTACTCAGTCTAAAACAACAAGCGTTCCATAGCTCTATATACTCAGGGTTTTCTCACCCTACATTGTTATAGGGCTATTCTTCCAATTTCTACTTTTTCTACAATTTCTATAGGGCTATTATTCCAATTTCTATTCCTATTTCAACATCCTGTGGAATTCTGGAATTTGTAGTTTACTGAGTTTACTGAGGCCAAAGAGCTCTCAGGTGAGAATTCTAAATGCCGCTCCTTAAAGTGCAAGTCCCAGGATTACGGCACCTAAGTCAAATGAAGTTAACACTATTGGTTCTGACAACTTCTGACTTTACAATAGACAGATATTTTCTAGGAACAACTGAGATGGTCTGATTTTGTGGTATGGGAAGGTACTGGATTTAAAAACTATGAGAATACGCAACAGACAAAATGTCCCCATGGCAAAGTCTTTGCATCATGCTGAACTGTAATGATTCTTTTATCACCTGTTGTGTCCTTTCACCATTCTTCCTCTTTCTCCAAAGACAAAAGATAAAACAAGCTGAGGCAGTTACGTCTAAGAACATGCCCTTATCAATCAATTCACTTTTTTTTTAAAAAAAAGTTTCTATTTCATGTGCCTCAATAATGGATCCAGATTTATTTAAGCTGAAAGGAATTCTGGATTTCACAGAGAACAATAATAGGTTGTGGCAATAATGAATCATTGATATATATATATTGGTTTTTCTGGGAGGGGGAGCTTCAGGCATCATTTCCAAAACAACATGTACAGAATCCTCATGGTTCCTATTTCCTGAGCAATACTATCATATAAAGCCATTTCATTTTCCCCAGATGGGAGATATAATAGTTTTCAAAGACAGCCATAGTTGTACTTGATTTGGCTGCCAAGATAAAGGGGGCAGTAAGATGAGCTATACTGATTACATTGAGCTAGAGTAAAAAACAAATTACATATGTTTTTAGCTCCCCCCACTCCAGCCAGTGTTATACAGGTTGCTTGGGTAATAACTATAAAAATACAGTTGGGCCTCCATATCTGCAGATTCTGTACCCATGGATTCAACCAACACTGCTTTGAAAATATTTTCAAAAAATTCCAAAAAGCAGACTTGGATTTTGCCATTTTATATAACAAACACCATTTTACTTTATGCTATTGTACATAATTGAGACTTGAGCATCCATGAATTTGTCCGCTGGGGGTGTGTGTCCTAGAACCAAACCCTAGCAGATACCAAGGGCCCACTGTAAATGAACATTAATTTTAATTAACTAGTTTTCAAGTGTGATTCTTTTTCAAGTTCTAGTTTGATGTGTAAGCTTCCTTGAGTCCTAGTCTGGGGGGAAAATGACATAGTGATGATCATGATGATGATGATGATGATGATGATGATGAGACAAACATCAACAAGCAATATTACCAAGCATTGCAAGCATGAAAAATAGTAAAAACACAAAAACCTAAATCTAATTGCTAATCATGATTAAGGATTCAACCTAAGGGATCTCTGTAATTTTTGGGTGTTATTCCACATTTAATTGAATGTGTCTACTCTGTTTTGAGATTAGGCAACTGGTAATCAGCCAATAAACCTTTTGTTGTTAACGCAACAAAAATTAATGGAGGACATCAAAGGCATTTCTTACTCAGGTTTTCTTAGAACTGCCTCCGCACTAATATATTGATATCAGTGAGTATGGGATAGCTACGTATTGTCAATATTATGTTCTATGAAGAGTCAATACATCATGGTCCTGTAAGTTAAAACCCTATCTAAAGCTGTTGTAAGAAAAAATCCTGCTGTTGTGTGTCTTCAAGTCATTTCCAACTTATGGCGACCCTAAAGCGTACCTATCATGGAGTTTTCTTCTTAGTTTTTTCAGAGATGGTTTGCGTTTGCTTTCCTCTGAGGCTGAGAGAATATGACTTGCCCAAGGTCACCCAGTAGGTTTCCATGGCTGAGTGGAGATCTGAACCCTGGTCTTCAGAGTCATATTTTAAGAGTTCCATTTGTTTGGCTTTTTATTGTTCTTTTTATTATTATTTTTTAAATGTCAAAGTTTTAATGGTTATATTATTTGGTAAACTGTGCTTTACAGCTTTTTGTGGGATGGCTGCAGAAAAAAACATTTCAAATAGATGCTCATGTTTTAAGATTAGCATCTTGTATTCCACTCAGTCGAAGCTCTTTTGAACATCTGGAATTTCATATTTGCAAAAATGAGCATATTTGCTCAGTAATGCAGTAGATTCTAAGAATAAAGCAGAACCCCCCTCTAATTAAATGCACTGCATAATGTAACACTCAGATTCTGCATCTACGTTATCAGATAAAAGTTGGTATAATCGCTGTAAAGCCAATACTGCACGGAAACAAATTCTGCATTAGAATGAAGCTCATGGGATAGCTCAATTGCCTTGTACTAGTCTATAAAGATGAATGCCAGCAATTAAAGGAGCTCTATTCACAAAACAAAAATTCCAGCTCTATCTTAGGTGCCTTACAATTCACCATGAAATTTTTGAATGTGTCTATTGGGAATAATGGCTTTAGCTGAGCCATTTCTGATTATCTTCTATGAACGTATACAGTGAATCTCAATGGGCTCCATACACAGTTGTTTTGAAAAGCAACATAAAACTCACTGCCAACACTACATATTACTGGTGTTACCTTCTTAAACCTTTGTCTGTTTTTTTTTTTTTAAAGTTCGGGGGTGCAGTTGGGATCCCTTGGAACAAACAGATGAAAGAGAAAACTCTTCTTACAAAGTTTTTCTCTGTTTGAGCATGTCGTGCAGCCAGCACACACTAAGATTCTTGCCAAAGCAATGTCTGCATCCCAGTAGGGATATGGAGAGAAAAAATCTAGTTGTTGCTGAAATTTTGGTCAGGATAATAAGTTTCAGAATGGTGAAAAGGCTTGTCAAGAATTCTCCAGCTCCTGCAAGAGTTCTTGCCTTTTGCATAAAACCAAGATACCAGATGCATGAAACCAGGACAGCAAATGCTTTATCTACATTCTGTTAAAAACAGATGACTAAATTCCCTTATGCCTTCTCTATTATTGCAGGGGGACTCAAGTGCAAGGACAGGAACATATCCGATGGATCTTTCTTCCCACTGTGACCATCAAAAAACAGGCAACGAGCAACTGAAAGCCCACTGACACCACTCTAAAGATAGTTCCATCAATCCTGCAGGAATAGGTCTGTTTGAGTTAGTTTAAAAAAAATGTTTTGTATATTCTGAACAGCTCTAGTCCTGAAGACATATGGGGAGAATTTACATTTGTTTCCTCCAGGTGATCAAGTGTCACTTATTATATTTTAATCCATAAATATTTGAAAACATTAGGGTTTAGCTTTAGAATAGCAAAGAGTCCTAACAGTGACCATCTGCCCTTGGAATATACTCTGGCTATACCAGGCTTGCTAAAGCTGGTTATGTAGTAATGCTCACCATCTAGTTTAACTTTTGCTACAAACACAATAAAGATAAATTAATCCACTGAAACAGGGAAGGCCTCTGATAGGTTCATCTAGTTACCTCACATTATAAATTACATCAGCCAAATTAAATCCTCAAATTAATATGAGGATGGTATATTGACTTATGATAAGATTACATAGGATTTGTACCTACCTCTACAGGATGATACTAACACTACAAAATGCCCCAAACTCATATCAATAAGTATTTTGACAGGAAGCATGCCAAACTTAGGAAAAGAATCCAAACAATTTACTATACTTACTGAGCAATGAATGAGCACCAGTTACTTCACCCGTATTATGAGCTAAGATAACAATACAAGAGATTTTTATCTCAGAAAAAAGCAAGGCTATCAGAGAACCTTGGCAAATGCGAAAAGCTGTATCTATTAAACATAGCAGTAGAACTTTCTGACAAGGTGCTCTAAGTAACCATAATGCTAGTCCACGACTGTTATATCCCAGTTAGTATATGGAAAGATCATTTTTGTGTTACTTTTAATGACTCTTACACATCTAAATTTAAAATAGCCCCTTCTTTACCATTAGATTTCTCAGAAAGGCCTACTGTGAATGTGGATACAATTGAGGAACTCAGGTCTGGCAAGGACTCTGTACCTGATGGTATAACCCTAGAGCTGCTGAAATGTATCATCAGTTGATGGACACCTATGCTGTTTTCTCTCTTTTCCCTAATTAACAAATCTAGTATAATCCCTGCAGCTTGATTAAAAACTTTTGCTATTCCTGTTTACAAGAAGAGTCCTAAAGATGATACACATAATATTCAACCCATTAGCTTGTTACCCATCACCAAGAAGGTATATTCTTAAATTAAAAGCATGGACCAACGAAATGACATTCTGGGAGAAGAGCAGATTGGTTTCAAAGCAGGCCATGTCACTGTTGACCATTGGCTGGTTCTGGATCATTCTGCACTTAAATACACCACAACAAAAGGAGTCAAGCTTTTTACTGCGTGTATTGATTTAAAATCTGTGTTTGATTCAATTATACATGATTGTCTCTGGAACAAATGCCTCTGGTGAGGCTGACATAAACATGGAGATAGAGAGACAGCACCAGGAACAGACAAACAAAAGCACAAATGCACAAAAAGCAGTCTCCAAAAAATGTAACATTTCAAAAACTGAAATAATGATTAGCTTTCTAAGGGTGAAAATACCCCCCCCCCGCCCTCACTCTATGCTGTCCGGTTAAACCAAGTGCTGACAAACCACATCAGAATTTGCATTCCAGTCTTCCGGATATCTGACAGCAGCCACCCACAGGGCTTCACTGGTTTATGACTTTCCAGTAGCGGCAAACTGTCTTAGAAATTATGAGCAAACATGCCATATTCTAAACTGTTTTTTATTATGATAATTGCTTCTTAGCTGTATTAATCTATGTTTTTATCTATGTTGTGAGATGCCTTAGATCCTATCTTGGAAGAAAGGTGAGATAAGGAATAAAAGAAGGACGCAAAGATAACTTCTTGGTATATCATTACAGAACATCAAATATAGGAAGCAATCACAAGCATAGAAGTGACAGCAGCCACATTTGTTCAGTGTCAGAACACTGCTCAAATTTGTTGGCATCACATTCAAACCCCACTCCCCCTAATATTTTGTTTGCTATACATAATCTACATGTCAAGTCCCATTACCTAACCACATATTTCCCTTCTAAGCTCTTAGTGTGACATTGCACCCAAAACACATGGCTTGCAGTCTTGTAAGCAACTCAGTAGACTTTCATAAGAAGTACTGTTTTACATTACTGATTCACTGAAGATTAGAACAAGCATTCTAAGAACTAAAGGTTGGCTGACGAAATGAGCAAGCAAAGTATCAAACCATCAAAATATTCCACATTTTTTATCAGTTTTATTGAGTCTACATGAAAAATACACCTCCTTTTTTCTTTTTATTTTGATTACAGTGAAACTGTGGAACTTTGTACAAGAGATTCTGGCCTTACAAGGAAGACAGGGATAAAACTGCATCATTTCCTTCCCCCCAAAAACTATGAATTTTGGCTGACATTGAATATGTTCTTTTATTTTCAGTGTGCCCTTGAACATGATGGCCACTATTACCATGGTAACACTTGGCAAGAGTCTTACAGACTGATTGTTTGCATGTTTATTCAGATGTAGATGTCATTAAGTTCATTAGGAGTGTATAATTAGGCAAGCATGCATAGGACTGCAGCTGAAGAACACACATTTTTAACATATAACTGCTAACATTATTCTCATTGGCTTTTGACAACAACTGATGCCTTTTAAAACTGAAATCCTAAATACATCTGCACAGAAGTCAGTCCTATTGACTTCACTGAGGCTTAGACCCAGGCATATCAGTACCGGATTGCAGCTGAAGCACTCGCACTGTCCACTTCCTTCAGTGTATACAACTGCACGCCAAGCACATGTCTCAGTTTAAGGCAAGACATTTTACAAAGTTATTTCTCAATCACTTTCTTCCCTGCTGAGGCTGAGGCAAAGGAGTGAGAGTACAAGTTCACAAATAAAGCTTGTGTGTGGGGGTGTGTGGGGGTGTTTAATATATAGTTGCTAAAGTCACAGAGAGATCTATCACTCATTCTTCTTTGGTCTGGGTTGTCTACATTTACGTAGCCATAAATCACTACAGATAAAATACTTGCAAGATATTACTTTGTTGTTTTTGTTGTTTTGTGGCTTTCTTGCTTGATAAGCATTTATCCAACTATAACTGTCAGCCTCTCTAAGGGTGTGCAAAATTGTATTGGATTGCTCTGGTATGAAAATCATTTGGGGGTATGCAACAGACTTTACATTCCAGCACGTCCCTCTGCTCGTGATTGGTAATTTAATTTCTTCACACAGGTAATCATGAAAGATTGATTGATTTCAGTTTCTACTGTGTATACTTTTATTATAAAGCGTATGACAAATGTCTGGCCTTAGGCTACAGGACCATAAATGCCAATACTACGCAAACATAATCCCAGAGTTTTCAATGGCTGTTTTTTTTTCTTTTTTTTTTAAAAAAACAAAAGCTTCCTGCCTTTGCATCATGTAATTGCTTTCAATGAATTCTACATCAGTCTCGTGATATTCCAGGTCAGTGTTGCATTCTCATTTTGGTATCCTTACTTTGAAACTAAAGGACTTTGGTATCCTTATTCTGAGACTAAATTTTTTAAAAAAATGTTTTTTAGAAAACTTCAGATGCTGAGATAGGCCATTTTAGGAAGTGTAATTTTAATTGAGAGGAGGCTTCTTTTAAATGGATCTTTCACAGCTTTCTTTCTTTCTCTTTCTTTCTTTCTTTCTAAACCAATATATTTACTGTAGCCAATATATATGACAATACTGTCCAGCAATGACTAATTAGGGCACTTAAAAAGCCAACCAAAGTTGTTATTTACTTACAGCTATCCGTGTCCTTTTCCTTTCATTTTTTTTTTATTAAAATCTATTTCCTATATATAGGCTTTATGGAATAATATATTTGTGCACTCATGTTTTGGGGCAGGAGGTCACAATTCAGTGCCTAATGATTTCTGTTGATTGCAGAAGAAACAATAGCAGTATGTTGTTATTGTGTGCATTGAAATCATTTCCAACTTATGGCAACCTTAAGGTGAATCTTCCACCAAGTTTTCTTGGCAAGGTTTGTTCAGAGGGGGTTTGCTTTTGCCTTCCTCTGTGACAGAAAATGTGAATTGCTCAAGGTCACCCAGGGGTGAACAGTTGAACAAAGATTTGAACCCTGTTCTCCGGAGTCATGGTCCAATGCTCAAACCACCACACTATGCTGGCTCTCAGTACCAGTACTATATATTTTTCACATTGAAATCACATTGCATGAATTTGTTTCTCAAAAAAAACACCTTCTTCCAAATCATTGTGCAAAATATCATCCCTGTGTACTACCAAGCCTGTTTAAGATGACCAGGCATCTATCTGCCTCACCAGCCATATATGATAAGCTAGATCCTACCTAATTCTTCCCTTTTCAGTCTCAGGTATAGGAATTCCTATATTGCAGAAGCTGGTCCTCATTCTCTGGGCCTGAGAGTAGTAATTTCATGGCTGGACTTCTGCCTTATGTGCTGCTACATGCACTACTAACCTACTCTGCTACAAATCAGCTTCCAGAGAAGATGTCCCAGCTGAACCTTCCAATTTAGTCTCTAATTCCTCATCCTGGGGGTTGTCATCCTGGTTCTGAAAACACGATTCTAAAAGACTAAAATGTTCTATCTTGATGCATAAGAGTTGAAGCAATGCATTGGAAATACTTAAAGTTCCAATTGAAATTCTCTGATATTCTGATATTCACATTGCAAGACTAATTTAAATCCCCATAAAAAGCCTGCAAATTGGTTCCTACTCCTCTGCATTCATCTGCTAATATTGCTTCATCAGCTAATATGGCTTTTTGTCAAGCACCCTAATAATATTCTGGCTGTAATAACTATCTTACAGACTAATAGTGATTTCCTCATAATGTTCTGCTTGTAATCAAATCAGCCAGCTACTTTTGTAGCTGTCAGGGCTCAAAGTAGCTCATGAAACATGATAAAAGCATTCCCCATTCCTCTGTATATTGCCAACGCCTCGACAGTAAAAATTAATTATCATCGCTATCTTAAAAAAAAAATTAAGAACTTCTGAAAAAAATGCCAATCATTACGAAAAGCTAAGTTCACTACTCTACTTTGTCAGCAGGGAAGTAAATGTGACAGTGATAGTCATCGTAATACACAAGAGAGTGTTTGTTAGTGCTTCTGTTGGCACCACTAAGATATGCAACGTGTGTAACTATTGTTTCAGTATTGTTTTTGTGAGCAAGTTCACAATGACTACAGTAGACAATTGTCATATTCAGATGGGGACCACAGAATACAGTCTCCCAAGATATTTAACCATGCAGGACATATATTCTGCCATGTACAAACTATGAAGAACAGGCAAGGAGGTAATCCACATGGTACTCTCAGATAGATGTCTGTTAATATTAGCTTACATGTTTGTTCAAGGTGTGAGTTCTTAAGGAACTCTTTCATATTTAAATGTTAAAAACTCGTGCCCCTCCAACTTTCCTGATTTGGAAGGGACAGTCCAAATTAATTCTCTGTTGTTCCCAGTTTTTCTCACTTATTCCCATTTTCCCTCTTTGTTCTTGGATTACTTTAAGCAATGAAAAATGAGTTCAAAGTGCAAAAGTAGTCTGCATTCAATTTAGTCAGGTTGGGGAGGTGGGGTGGGGAGCGAAAATGGGTGAAACGATGCCCTACCCAGTAAGCTCATCAAAAGTAAACAGCTTCAGCTTTTCCTAACTTGTGTGTTCTTTCTCATTAATACCTTTCCCCATCTTGACCACACACTGATAGTGCTTGGCTAAATGGGTCTGAGCTTTGATCAGTTAAAATGTTGGAGGATATGAAAACCTTATGTAAGTACTTCATTTCTTTAATCCAATGGAAGAACATTTACAAAGGAGTCTAACTCATCAGCATCCTTTCTGCAAGAGGGGAATAAATAAATTAATGGTCTTGTCTTCTAGAGTTTCTCCTAACTCAACTGGAGGATATTGAGAATAAAAATAATGATAAAAATGGCTGCATGTGGAGGTTCAATAGCGTTTAAAGCAAAAACTGTTATTACTGAAAGCAGACTCAGTATTGGTGGCTGGAATCCTGTTGAATGTATAACCAAGAGTTACACACTCATGCTTGCTTTGTATTCATGCTTCCTATGCAGCTCATCCCCCAATCTCCACCTACCAGGGAGCAGCACCTACAGTCAATGAGGGTCTGTTCCCCTGTCAGTCCAGAAGCATCAAGCTGACAGTTCCACCCACGCCCTTGAGCAAACAATCTCTAGTGCAAGAGGGACTTGAGACAGAGATCCTGCTTCTGCTCATCACACCAGAGACTGCTCACTCATGGGCAGTGAGATGGCACCATCAGTCATCTCCTTCCTGATTGACGAGGGACAGAATCCCAACAATCACAGCACCTGCTTACTGTTAAAAGGGAACTGGGGGGATTGGGACAGGGGTTCATAGTGTAGCACCACAACTATAGTATTTATGCATATGTGTTTATCCCCAGCATGATTTAGACCACTGCTTATAAAAGTAGTTTGAGAAAAATTCATTTGGTTCATATTTCAATGCAAATTTACCTTATCTGCACTTCTTGAATCAATTTGCAAACTAACTTGCAATTATAAAATATTTGGAACTGAATTTTGTGATTCACATTCCTATGAAATGGATACACAAATAGCTATATTATGGGTAAGTGTACAAAGAAGGTATTTATTAGAATTAAGGAAATAAAAATGCACATGAATTTCTATGTAAGCATTTTTTAAAAAAATCACAATATAATGCAGACATGAGACAAAATGAAAGTAATACTGGAAATCGGAGAAAATGAGCAAAACCAAACTGACAAATACTTATAAATTTATACTTATAGGCATGGATTTATTTATACTTATAAATTTAAGTCGTCAAAATATACAGTGAAAATAAACATAGAAAAGAGATGAAATGAAAACAAAAAATAGAAAGTTTCTCAATACAAATAAACAAATGGAGGAACAAGTCTATTTTTTGAGAAACTGACCAGTTAGTACAAGTGTTTAGCAAATCCATGTTATATTCCTCTCTCTTGTGTCACTAAACAACTAAACAAAATAATGAGGAAGGTTCTTGACTTCACATTAACCGCACACAGCAAAAATCAATCAGATGATATTATGGCTGAACTGTCAGCAGGAACCCTAGGGGTCATTAACTGAAACTTAGCAAGAATGAGTTTCTTCCTGAAAAAAATCTGGTTGTTTTTTTTTTTTTTGATGCCCATAGATTATACTTAAATAAAATATAGCGCGTAATACCTTTAAAATTTTGTGAAATGCAAAATCCTCTAGCAAAAACACCAACTGTGCCAAAAATATAATTGTCAGACTAGTACCAAAGAGTTCCTTAAACAACTGAAGATGCCAGCCACAGATGCAGGCAAAACATCAGGAGAAAATACTAATAGAACACGACCTAAAAATCCAGAAAACCCACAACGACCAACTGAGAGCTCTGGCTTCAAAGCTGCTAGGGCAATGCCCTGCAAACAAGCCTCTTTTTAAAAAGCTTCTTTCTTAAAAAAGAAATTACTTGATGTCTTCTGAATGTACCCATATCATGGCTCAGGACAATTTATAATATCCAAAATGCAACACTGAATATATATCATAAGGTAACTTAGGGCCTTTCAGCACTTCACTGTTATAGTGTTATAATTCCACTTTCAACTTCCAATGGAATCCCGGGGTTTGCAGTTTAGGGAGGGGCCTTTAGACTTCTCATCCAGAGAGCTCTTTGACCTCAGCAAACTACAAACCCCAGAATTCCACAGGATGTCAAAAGTGAAAATAATAGCAGTGTAGTGTAAAAAGACCCAAAACCTCCTACTCTCACAGTTTGTCAGGGGGTATCACAATTAATTGTTGTCCCACTTTTTCAGCTGCTCTAAAAATTTCCCAGTTTCCCCCTCTCAAGGGAGGGGAGGGGATGGCCTTTCCTGGCTTAGGTCTTCTTCCTCATTAATTCCCATTTGCCATCCTGAACACACTCTGATGTTGCTTGGTCACACGTTCCAGTTTTCATCTTTGATATGTTGGAGGGTACAAAGTACCCATGGGGATAATGCTGTCGATCTATTATTTGAACAGAAGCTAACCATGGGGGAATATAATTTATCCACTGATTGACTCAATCTATTTTTTCTTAAGGAAAGCTGGAAGAAAACACATCTTCTTCTATGCCCTATGAAGAACGGCTTAGGGAGTTGGGTATGTTTAGTCTGCAGAAGAGAAGGTTAAGAGGGGACATGATAGCCATGTTTAAATATTGAAGGGTTGTTATGTCGAGGAGGGAGTGGGCTTGTTTTCTGCTGCTCCAGAGACTAGGGCCATTTCTGCATAAGGCGAGGGAAGCACTCCGTGCTGTTACTTGCCAGATCTTCTGGCTCCTCGGTCCGGTCCAGGGTGAATCAGAGCAGTGCGAGGTCTTAGATCTGTACTGCTCCGGCTTCCAAAATGGCGGCTTCCAGTTGGTCTTGGGTCCCGACCAACCGTGAAGCTTGCCACACCTGAAGCCCGCCCTCTGCAGATCGCAGGCTCTCATTGGTGTGAGCCTGCGAATCTGCACAAGGAAGCAATGGCGCGCTCCAGAAAAAAGAGAAACCTCTTTTTTTCTGGTCTTTAAAAAGCTTGCTGGAGGACCAGTTGGGGGAGTTTCGGAGCAGACTGAGGTGTGGATCTCTGGTAAGTAGTCCGAATCTAGTCTGCTCCGAGGTGCAAATGACCCCCGTAGAGGACGCACTGCACCATTTTAATTCCCCCATGTGGAAAAGGCCTAGGACAAGGAGCAATGGATTCAAGCTGCAGGAAAGGACATTCCACCTGAACCTAAGGTGAACTTCTTGATAGTCAGAGCTGTCCAGCAGTGGAATATGCTGCCTCAGAATGTGGTGGAGTCTCCTTCTTTGGAGGTTTTTAAGAAGAGGCTGGATGGCCATCTGTTGGGAATGCTTTGATGGGTGATCCTGCATGGCAGGGGGCTGGACTGGATGGCCCCTGTGGTCTCTTCCAACTCTATGATTCTATGATTCTTACTTATGGAAATTCATTATTTAGACAATTGACAGGGTTATCAACTTTTGTTACTTCCTCAGCTGAAATGTACATCCATTTCCCTTGTGTTCTGCTTACTCGCAATAGGAACTGAAAGTCAGTGTTTGCACATTACAGCCTGATATGCATCCACGCTATCGATTGTACACCAAAGATACAAATCATTCTGAACAAGGTCTGAGGGAATTGCCTCTTGCCAATATGTATAATATAAAAAATATTTAACAGGAAACACTTTCTGCATCTGTCTGAAAATGTCAACCTATGAAGCTGTCTCCCAGAAAAGTAGTTTGCAATCTGCCAACAATGACATGACAGATAAGTGCCAGCTTTATGTTCACTCAGCAATCACAGCAGCCTCTTATGGCAAAACAGGCAATCAAGTTATAAAAGAGCTTGTCAAGGTGAGAAGTAGAGTCTCAAGAGAGTAGCATGCTATAGATTCATTATTCACCTACTTATTCGGAGTAGCACTAGGTCATGTGTGTACTAGGACTCAACCATATCAGATTTATCTTTCTCTTTCCTGACAGCACTGATGGGGCCATTCCGTCCAACGTTAATTTGTCTTTCTTTAGTACTGTGATACTTGTGTGTTTCGTGTACTCTACATCATGGCTGCTTGTAGCCATTACAAAATTAAACCTGGTATTATCAGCACTTTAGAGAGAGCTAATCTATTTCAGCTTCCCAAATTATAACAAAAGTCTCAAGATATGTAATTAGTTTTTGGTATCTGCCCCTTAGTTTAATGAAACTACACTTAAGAGCTTATTATAAAAACATGCACCTGATAATTTATTTTTCTTTAAAAGCTAATCCAAAGACTGTAAACATCAAGAGAAAGAGAAAGAAGAACCAAATATGATACAATTAGACTTTGGAGTATATGTCTCACAGAAGTGTGAGTTTTAATTGTAACTCA
The DNA here is from genome assembly GCA_948474755.1 of Ctenosaura bakeri. Classification (NCBI taxonomy): domain Eukaryota; kingdom Metazoa; phylum Chordata; class Lepidosauria; order Squamata; family Iguanidae; genus Ctenosaura; species Ctenosaura bakeri. The sequence goes on from CAOLHI010002160.1 coordinate 371,668, forward strand.
GTGTAACTCACAAGGTGTAATCTTTGCTAAGGAGGTGGGGGTAAAGTAAATTGTTACTTGGTTTCAGTATCTTATAAACTTTTCATGATTACTCAGAAGTCTCTCACAGTGTTTAGTGGGGCTTACACATAGCTATGTAAGGATGGAATTGTAACCTCTGTTTGCAGTAATTTGAATAATTACATGAGGTAGCACCACCACCCATATCTAACCTGAACTCTCTGCCAGAAAAGAAGAAAAAGGGAAATAATAAGAAAAAAAAAAGTGCTGGGATCATTTTTCTGAACCAAAATGGTTCTTTAAAAATGTGCAACACCATGCAGCCTCACTTCCCCCAAACACAGTGTATTTGTGGAAGACTTATGGAGCTGTCAATCAATATCCTCCCATTGTCAGCTAGAAACAATGGAACTGCAGTTTTGAAATGCAACCAAGCATCCACACTTCAGAAGTTTAGCATTTTTTTTCAGATGTGTACACACAATGGGCACAATGTAGTCATGCAAAGTGTGCTGATTCCTCCTCTTTCCTCACCTGTGTGGTTGCCACAGAACCCTCTTCCCATTATTTTGATATAGCTGCTTATCAGACATTTTACCACTGTAGTTTTGTGTGTGTGAGAGAGAAAGAGAGTGAGTGGGGGGGGGTGGCGGAAGAGATTAATAGCTTAGGGTGGCAGGTAGAATGATGATAATAAACTGTTGGCAACTGAACTGTTTTGTGCGAAATATTTTACAGTCAGGAGATATACTGGCTTAAAAAAAAACTTTCCTCCCCCCCCCCAAATACCTAAAACAATGTGAAAAAGATACCAAATTCACATCCATCTGGAATAAAACTCTGGAATTGGAAAACTGAAAGAAGTGAAGATTCCAGAGGCCATTGTACCTGTAACAGGCACAATTTATATTGTTCAACAGATTGATTTTAGTAGACTTACTTATACAAATCCTTTGTGAAATACTACACCTCACCATCTACCTTACCCTTCCCAATGCCACAAAACTCCCCATTCAAGCCAGGGTCCTCCAAGCCTGCAGGGAATAGATGGAAGGATTGGACTGGAAAGGCACGATTCACTAACTCTCCCTTTTCTATATATTTGTCTGGATCGAACTTAGTGTATTATACAGCAGAGTAAGGTAGCAGCAACGCACGGCTTCCTCCATCAGACAGATCTGCCATCATTCTTCTGGTCACTTCACTTCACTTTACTGCCATACCTGCCTCAACCCATCCACCTCTCAATACCCTCCCATCTGAATACCATCATTCCACTCAGCAAAGAAAACCAGGCCCCAAGTGTGTCGTGTAGCATGGGTGGCATTTTGGCATGGAGGAATGTTCTATAGTTCCCATTGTCATGGACAGATCACTATCTAGTGAGGTTCAGACTCACTGAGACTTGGAACATCTACAGGGCTGAGAGGGTCCACCCCAGAAGGTTTATGGATCCAGATGGGTTTGCAATTGCCCTTGGGGAATTCCCTGTTGCCTTGGTAGGTGATCTTGTCAAAGCTCTGGCTGATCGCTAGGACAGGAAAATAGCCAGAGTGGTGGACATGATCACCCTGAACATCCCCTCTCACAGAGTGAGGAAAGCAAGCTCCCTGGTTCACTAGGAAGTTGGTTGTGATGAAACTAGTAGAACAGAGATGCAATGAAGGCAGTAGAGAGTGAGTCCAATTGAACACAAGCTAGAGCTCATTGAAAATCCTATGCTGTGGCAACAGTGGCAGCAAAGAAATTATACTTCTCTGTCGCTGTTGCACCTGCACAGTGTCAACCACTAGGGCTGTCCACAGTGGTTAAGGTTCTTTTTACAGGAAGAAAACAAAAGCAACCAACTGAGAGGAATTTGCAAGACACTTTGCAGACCAAATTGCTTAGATCTGCTTTGACTTGGATACTGTAGTCAAGACAGGTCCACCGAAGGCAATCTAGGCACCTGTTTGCCCTGTATTGTTGGACACTTTTCAATTTGTACAGCCTGAGGATGTGGATAGGATCCTTAGAGAGGTGAGAGCTACCACATGTATAGTGGATCCTTGTCCCTCATGGGGCACTCAGTTCTCTCCTACAGCTACACTTTCAGAAGACTGGCTACAAGGCAGAGCAGTACTGGTTAACTGCATGCTGAATGTCCCAGGTGGGTTTGATGTTGAGAAAGAAAAATCACAAGCTAGGAGTTAGTAGCTTTTTTTTTTTTTTAAAGGCTCATGAACCCATCCACATGACACAGTATTGGGTCCCCACATTCCATTCAGGTAATGTGGGGGGCTCTTTGTTTGAAGGCTATTTAAACAGCATGATGGTCAGTAAGTGAGAATGGACACAGAATGGTAAGACAATTTGTTTCAACTCCCATGTCCATTTGAATCAGAGTTCAGTAATCTGTAACATCTGACAAGTATTTTAAGTTTCTTTGTCATGTCACTTCTAATCAATCAAATAACCAACTGATCTATTAAGCAGTAAAGTAGCAAAGTGAAACAAAACAGTCTGAGATAAAACAAATTACTTGCTCCCCACAACTCTAAACATTAACAGCCAGTACTTTAATATGTAAACAGTTCATCTGCCTGTATCGCCTTTGACACCCAACTTTCTAGTCTGTGCATCTTTCAATAATGATAAAGATATTTGTGCAGTTGAACTTTTTGGCTTAGTAAGCCACAACATTCCTTTATCAATGAAACACCCAGGCGAAGACAGTCTTGCTGAACACATGAGGTGGTTGATGTACAAATTCAACTGACTGAAATTAGGTGAAAATTCTTCAGTAGGGTGCAATATCCTGATTTGACAGAGGTCACCTTGTACCAACACGATAGATTTCTCTCATCCTTCTCCTTCCTGAACATACACAAGAAATTCCATAGCTCCATTCAGCAGTTTTCAATATTGTTGACCTGCTGTTACTAGAATACTTTTTTTTTGACATTTCATTGGAGTACTAAGAACATTTAAATCTGACTTAGGAATTTGTATTTAAGGAAATCTCCACACTGTGTAGGGGTTTACACTCCTCTCTCTTAACTCCATGAAATTCAGAATATTTTATATCAATAATTTTGGTTGTTTAAACATCTCTGAGATTTTTCTTAGCTAGAATATTAAAATTTATCTTGAAATCTTCTTGTAGCAGAAAACTGGTAACAACATAAGAAGACTGTTTGCCAAAGGATGAAATTACTTTTGCTTCCCTTGAAGCAAAACAGTTAATTTGCAGGGGAGGGGGGAATCTCCAATTTCTCCATTACACTTTGCTGTAGGTTAGCTGAAATTCAGTAGAATATGTTGGTAAGAACTTCTTCCGAACATTTCACCCAAACCTACATCATTAGCAACTGATGTTTCTTGTGCTTTATACTCAGTGGACCTTCCTCTTTCGCCCTTATGAGATTGTTTAAAATAGTTCAATATGTGGCTTGGCTTGCATTCAAAGGGGAAAGAAAAATCAAATATAAACTGATCTGGACCCATGCTGAAAAACTCCCAGCACAGTAAAATTCCAACAGTGGAAATTCAATATGATCTGAATGGTGAAGTCAATTGGAGCTTTTCTGATGTTTGTATAAGGTAAAATTAAGGCTATAAATTGTGATCTAATTCATTCTCAGAAATTCATTAAGAGAGGACACATATTCAGGGTAGCCATGGGGCCATGAAGCAAAATACAACAAAATCCAAAATCCACAAAAGAGTGATACCTTAAATGGCAAACCAAAATGCACAGACTAGCTTGCATGATGTATTTTGTGCATTTTGGTTAGCCAGTAAAAATACCACTCCTTTGTGGAGTTTGGATTTTGTTGTAATTGAGAAAGCACACAAATTCATTTTTGCACAATAAGATGGTAAGAGTCCCCCCCCCCAGAGATAATTTGCACATATGCAATACCTACTTTTGCTTTGTTTTGCGGGGTGGGTAAATGGGACCAATTTACAGCTACAGTTACTATTGCCTTGTTAACATCTACAGTTAAAAAACAGAAGTACAGGGTGGCTATTTCACATCTTTGAGAGCAATCAGCCTATTCAATTTTGCTTGCTGTGTGTGCAACTTCACAAACAAAGGGGGAAAAATCTTTAGAGGCATTTTTGAGTAAATTGGAGAAAGGAAAACCAAAAAAAACAAAAACAAAACACCTTTGTGTCTTGTTCATGCATTAGAGGTGAGATCTCTCGCAGGGACTTATGAATCTTCAGCAAGCTGTCTTGCTACGTGGAGACAACTTGTCTCAACCATAAATGAGGCACAGGTGAAATTGCTTCACAGTCCAAGGTAAAATGAGCACTTGGAGAGCTCTCTATGGGTATTATAATGATCACATGTGGATCACAGTCACATGGAATGTTTCTTACTCCTACCCAAGTATATTCATCTCATGCTACAAAGGTACCTGGAAAAGGCTATCACGTGTTGTGATTGTAAGCTGAGAAACAGTAATTGGAAATGGCCTTTCCTGCAAACACTTGCAAATTCTGAATTGAACTTCCAATTATCTATTTTTGGGTTGCTTTCTGGGATTAAAATATTCTCTATGATTATTTTCCTTTGCCTTTGAAGGTCTGAGGATGAAAAAGTTTTGACTAATATATATTGAAGAACATTAAGCTGCTGTTAATTGAATTAATCAGGAGCCCATCACAATATAAACACTTGAGATAAAACAATCCCTCCATACCTACTGTCACTGCTGTGGACCCTGAGGGAGAGAAAAGCATCCAAGTGCAGCTCTAGCATACTTTAATTTATCCCAGTGACTGGTGGGAGGCCCTCCCTCCATGCCACCTTATCTAAGGGTGAGAAGAGCAGCCAGAATCTGACGGATTTAATCTCCTCCTCTACTGCCACTCCCCTATCTTTAGCCATTTCCGCATGAGAGGGGAGGAGCGGTTTACCACACATCATGAGCGGTGTTTTATACTTCAATTCAGAAACTGTTCCATCTGCACACACCCAATTTACATTGTTCTATCACAGAGAACAGCAGTTACTGCATCCGCAACAGCAAGTCCCTGGCCACTCCCATTCCCCTCCCTCACCCTGCCCCACCATCACTGATTGGTCTGTTTTTTAAAGGAAAAAACACATTTTAAATGGCTGGGTCAAAAAGCAAACATCTCCAAAATCTAGGCTAAACCAAGCATTGAGAGTCCAAAAAGGAAAAAAGGGGAAAAAGAAAGGGGGGGGGATCAATATCCAAATCCACTGGCAACATCTGAAGAGCAAAAACATAACAAGAAAGTGGGCAAAGCCCTACAAAACAACTCCAAACTGGTCTTTCAAAGTAAGCTGTCAAATTAAGTTGTCAATTAAAGCTGTCAAATTAAACTGCCAAAATAAATTCCCTACTTGGGTAAAGTGAAAGGAAGCCTTAAGGCTGCAGCACAAAGTTACTTTACCAGGGGAAATTTGCTGGGGGTGCAGAATGAACTGATTTGTTCTTAAAATCCATCAGTAGCCTGCAGCGGGGGTGATCTTATAGCAGAGCAGTAAAAGATAATCATTTCTGCATTGCTACGTTTGTGTATAGATATGTATGTTGGTTGATACAATGAAAAGACCATGTCTTAATGATCCATTACCAGATCCACTCTCTTCCCGCTGTCTGTTTGACACCCAAAGACAATAATGACAGCAGCCTGTCCTTTGACGGGTGGAGAAAGGGACAGAAATGACAGCCTCGGAATGCCCCTAGCTGGACACTTCTGCCTTGTGAATTGATGTTACAGTTCTGCATGTAGGTGAAGATGATGCAGAACCAGTTTGGGAAGTTTGCATTGGAGTTTTTCCAGTTTTCACATACAGCAGTTTCTTATCACAGTGAACCATGCTTAGGAGCTGAAAATGTGCAGAACAACGAGGAAAACTACAAAGCTAAAACAGTACAACATGCAGACAGGAGCATGAGAATTTGAGGCGACTATGATGTATTGACCTCAAGCAGAAATGGCCTTTGTGTGTCCTGTCTTTTGAAACTGTAAGCCTGAGGGCAGTAAACTGTCCAATTAGCAATTTGTAAGCTGTTCTGGGAGTCTTTTTGGCTGAAAGATGGGGTGTAAATGCTCTAATTAAACAAATAATATTTTAAGAGCTGTAGGTATATTAGGATGTAAACTCAATTCCAACTGACTTCTAGAGCAAAAAAAAATGTGTTGTGACTATGATTGCCAGCTCACTAAAATATATAACACTTGCTCAATTTTATAAGACATTAAGACACAGAATTAGTTTTAGTTTGCTAAGATTATGCCAAGGGGTTGCAATATTGGCCATAATTCAACCAAACATTGTTTTGTATGGCTTCCAACAGAAATATAAAACTGAGGAAATAAAACCACCCCACCATATTAGCAAGAGGAACCTGTGGGCAATTTGAGTCTACATAATGCAAAGCAAATGATATGTTTGACAAAACTACTGTAAAAAAAGAAATGTTACAATTTCAAAAGCCTTACAATGATCTGCTATAGATCAATGGATAACATAATAAAGCCATTAAAGTACTATAATATGGTGGTGATTCTACTGGAAACTATGTTTTAATTGCACATTTCCTCCTCTAACATCTGGTTTAGAATTTGCCATGCAGTCAACAGATGTGCAGCTACATTTGGAGAATGTGTTAAGACTTCATAATATCAGCCTGGTTTGTTCATAAATATCATGCTGTATGAAAGCAATGTGTGTGAGGGAGAGAGCATGTATTTGTGCACACATTAAAAAACGGGATTCTTCTTGCATATCCATAAAACATTGAGCCTTAGCATATCCACAAAACATTGAGTCATGTATATCAGTGTGCTATTAATGAATTCACATGGCCAGTGCCAATCAAACAGAGTGTGCAATGTTTCCCTTCTCCGGGGAAATCATTTGGTATATATCTAAATGTAAATATTGATTTTATTTTTCTGGACAAGACTCATAAGCAGCTCATAAAGCCATTTGACAATGTGAAAACATAGGCTTCCAATGTTATCCCCCAGGCCTGCTCAACATTACATAGAAAGCGTTTGTATGCAAACATTGAAACAAATGTAACTTCCTTTAAACACATTTCTCTGACACAAATTACAAACTGGGGATTCTATTGATTTCTTCACTGATAAAGTGTTTGGTTTTGTCAACACACACCAATCAAAGACAGATGTTAATTAATGAGAACATTTAATTAAAACATACAATTTAGCAATAGATAAATATAAAGGTATCTGACAGTCCCTTCATTCTAACTGGATATACAGTACTGTCACAAGAACAAATTTACCAATTTTCACTGCTTTAATAAAATCACTGGAATTCTCCATTGCTAGATTTTAAAGTAAACTGCTTTCACAGAAGTTTTTCCTAGTGTATAACAGTTATCAAGCATTCCAAACTTGGTCAGATACAGACTCTTACGGACCCCAGTTTGTGGGGGGCTTATAAGCACATTTGGGATTTTGAAAGTGGAGGTAGTTTCATACAATGGCTGCTGTGGGTTGTGTATCCCATATCCCAACAGGTGCCATAGCAGGCATGGCTAGTTGCAAGACACTGTTTACTAGAAGGCAAACTTGTGAGGCTAACAGAAAAGTAAACTTGCTCTAAGTATGAGATAGATGGCAGAGTCAGAGTTCCAAAGCAGAACACCACTCTTTTGAACTCCCAATTTTGAAAAAAGGCAAAGTTATGAGGTTAGGAGACAAACAATCTGGTTGAGGAAACATGTGCATGTATGTGTTTCCAAATTGTTCCCTCATATGCAAAACGAGGGAGCAGTTTGGGCAGGCACACACATATCACCATGTCCTTTTTCATCAGGAACGTGGCTGCAGGGGGTGTGGACACCAAGAGAAACACAGTGGTAGACATGTCCACACACCCAAACTGCTCCCTCACTTGCAAATAAGGGATCAGTTTAGGTGCCTGCACCACCCCCTGCTGCCATGTCCCTGATGAAAGGAACAGGCATATGCACACATCCAAACTGCTCTCATTTGCAAACAAGGGAGCAGTTTGGGCATGCACACACACCTGCTGCTGTGTCCCTCGGTACCCACACCCCCTGCTGCCACATTCCTGACTAAAAGAGCACAGCAGCAAGCATGTGTGCATACCCAAACTATGACTCTGGAGACCATGGCTCTCCAGTGAGCCATGGAAGGCTACTGAGTGACCTCAGGCAAGCCACATTCTCTCAGCCTCAGAGAAAGGCAAAGGCAACAAATCTTGCCAAGAAAAATCTCATGATAGGTTCACCTTAGGGTGGCCCTAAGTCAGTTAGTTTTCAAGGGGGAGAAACATGATGGCTGGAAAGAACCTCCCTCTGTCAGCAGCATGTTGTTGTTTTATGCCTTCAAGTTACTTTAGAGTTATGGTGACCCGAAGATGAAATTATTAAAGTTTTTTTGGGGGGACAAGATTTGTTCAGAGGGGGGTTGCCTTTGCCTTCCTCAGAGGCAGAGAGAATGTGATTTGCCCAAGATCAGCCAGTGTCTGAACAGAGATTTGAATCTAGTCTCCAGAATGCTTTAATAAATAAATAATAAATAAATATCAATAAACAATTCATGTGTGTGAAGAAACAGAAGACTTGTTTGTTATGTAATTTGAAGTTGGATTTTTGATTAATTGGAAAGCTTGTAAACTAGCTTTGCAATCTATCTATCCATCCATCCATCCATCCATCCATCCACATACATACACACACACACACACACACACACACACATTTGTTCAATTTTATACTCTTATTCATTTCAAACAGCAGTCCTTGAAGAAAAAGAGAAAGTGAGATAAATTTGCTTTATACTAAACTAGAAACTTCAAAATACAGGAAAGGCAGCTAGAATGAGAGCTGAAGAAAATCAGCCCGGTCAGTTAATCAATAAAGCATGATATGTCAGACCTTCTTCTGCAAAGTGTAGCCATTAGAATAAAATGCAATTGATTGCTAATCTTGATCATAGTTCCTTAGACAGTATGCTATGAAAACACATTAAATGGTTGAAATAGCTTACATGGGGAGGTGAACAACTGCAGAGCAGGAAATGCAGATGGGCAAGATGGTGATGATTGCTTTGTTGGACTCAAAAACTGTATATAGTCAGAACTGTAACAAAGTATATACATACTTAAAATCTGTAAAGTAAATCAGAATTAAAGTTAAAAAAATTAAAAAAGGAAATCAAAAATTTACTTTCATCATATATCCCATAAGTGTTCATATGTAGGAATTTCTTCTAACACATATTAAAAATGGATACACGGCAGAAGACAAATTTTTAGAGGAGGGGGAATCTTTATTTCAAAAAATCAATTACAGATGTTTTGTTTTTTAATCCAGATATACATGAGGGACATCTAGCATGGGACTTTTATAATGTCAAACCTAGGACAGAGAAGCTGGATATTTCAGACTATGGGTGAGGAGATATCACTGCTATTGGCTGTCAGACTTGTTATACCTGAACTCTTCCATTTTGAAATTGTGTTCCAGAAAATCTTTGTTGCCATACATACATACGCACGTACTTATCTAAGCAAGACTGTACATGACCTAGGCCATTTCCGCACGGGATTAAAGAAACAGTGAAGAGCGTCCTCCAGGGAGGACATCTGCACCTGGGAGCGGACTAGGTAGGACCTACTTAGTGTAGTTCGGCACCTCAGCCCACTCCGGAATGACCCAAAGTGGTCATCCAATGTGCTTTGGAAAGACCATTTGAAACAGGTCTTTCAAAAGCATGGAGTGCGCCACTCCGTGCCTGCGCTCCGGTGCAGATTTGCAGGCTTGCACCAGTGCAAATCTGTGATCTGCCAGGGGCGGGCTTTAGGCTGGCGAGCTTCAGCGGTTGGTGAAGAGCCTCGACCAACCGGAAGCTGCCATTTTCGTCCCCGGAGCAGTGCAGAGTGGTGGCCACGGACTGCTCTGGACCAGCTTGGACCAAGCATGGAGCCAAGAAGTCTGGTAAGTACCGGTACGGGGCGATTCCCTCACCCCCTGCAGAAATGGCCCTAGAATGTTCAGTCCAGGAGCCTATTTTCTGTCCCTGGCAGGCTCCAGTATCACACAGAGTTACAAAATTGTCAGAAAAAAAGGGTTCCTTTTAACAACAACAACAAGAGTTTCATATTGTTTAAACCGCCTTAGTGTGTGTTTGTTTTTTGTTTTTAAACTGGCTTCATTGATTGCATGTTAAAGATCTACTTGAATAGGCCAGGTCAGGGGAAATATATTAAAATACTTATCCTCATATCTACGTACCTGATTTGAAACATTCAGAAATGAAAAGAAAGGGAAGTGAAGAAACAGTAGGTATTTGTACCTTTTTTAAGATTGTTGAAAAGATTCTGGGTATCTGTACCTTTGACTATTATTACATGTAGTTGTGGCCAACTCATCTTTGATATGTAGGCCATTTCCACACTATACTGTCACAGTGCTATTATTCCACTTTCAACATCCTATGGAAGACTGGGGTTTGCAGTTTAGGCCCCTCTCTAGACTGCAAACATTCCATAGGATGTTGAAACTGGAATAATAGCACTATAACAGTCTAGTGCAGAAATTACTGTAGTTTGGGTTGGAGTGACATTATTCTTCTCAAGAAACTTTGCTGCTTAATCACTGTTTGGGACAACACTGTGTCTCATTCAGCCACATTATCATTTTAATCTTTTGTTAGTATTCCACCCATTTGTCTGGAGTTAAGTATCACTACAAGACAGAGCAGGTGACAACTATGTGGCAGATTGTGTGTGTGAGGGGGGGATCACATTTGGCTGTGCCACACATTTCAAATTCATGTTTGATTCAAATTCACTGGTGTGTGCTGTATAGGGAGCAAGGTACTCAGTCTGTTAGGTTTCTTCTGCGGGTACTAAAGAAATGGGTGTAGTGTCAAAAAGGAGCAGTATAGCTTTGGCTTTTTGACCATCATTTGGCAGTTTACTTTGGGGAGTGCTCAAATGGTGATATTGTCTTATGTTCTCAATTGGATTACTCAACTAGTCTATCTGTTGGATCCAGCATTTCCTTCTGCTAGTAATAGCATCTCTTGAGAAAAGTTATACCAGGAGTGATGTACAGCAGTGGATTTAATTTTTTTGCTGGTTTCATTCTCCTTCTGTAGTTTTTAGTGACATTTCTTCTTCCATTGTTCCAAAGGGTACTGCAGTCCACAGAGCAGATTTTCATGGAACACGAGGGGCTGCAGGAGAAAGAAGGAGTGAGCAAAAATTGCACATCCCTCCATTCCACCACCACAAATATTCTGCTTGACCTCCTGCAGAGAGAAAGAACTGTTCCATCTGTGGGATTCAAATGCTGGATCCAACCCTACCGTGAAAACCAAGATGAAGTTAAAGAAGCCTGATATGAACCCAAAAGAGAGAAAGTACAAGCTGAGGAAAGAGAAAAATATCTGCGTTGACACATAAATACATAGTTGCACATGATTAATAACTCTCTGCTGAAGAAGCTCCTTGTGGACATAATCCATATTGATTGGCAGTGAAGAAGCATTTCTAACAATGAATTAAATTCATAGCTCTTTTTTCTAAATGTTTAATAGCACAGGGATAAGAGGATAAAAAGGAACCACAAGGTCAAACAGAACAGCCCAATAAGAGTTTGCTGACAAACATAATTTAGGAGAATCAGGATTTCTCCTTTGTTGTGAAGTGATAGTATCACGCTATTAGTAGGAGCAAATTGGAGGGCATATGGGGTATGATTTTTCCCTCTAGTTCTACCACTGCAGCTTTGTTCCCAGATGTGCATTTGCTGCACCAAGTGGGGAAAAGTAGTGGATGGGGGTTAGGTTAAAGGTTTCTAATTTAGACCTCTTCTCTTTTGTAAATCCGTGATTTCCGCTTCACAGAAAAGAAACAACAACCGGGGGGCCTCTTATTGTTTGTTGCTGCATGCTAACTTCAGCCTCCTTCTGTGCTCATCTGACTGCTGACATAGGAAAGAGCAAACAAAACATTTGAAATATCCCTTTAAAACATCTGGTTCAATAAAACAATGTACTTCGATAATTAAAATAAGGGGAAATGTACTACATTTCCTGCATGCTTCTACAGTGGGAAATTCCTCTGTATTTGTGGCTTGATGAAAAACTTAAATTTGCTAATGTGCATGCCTAAGAGCCATTAACAGCTAACCACTTATTCATCAAATCAAGGACCAAAAAGAGAGGGGAAAATGCAGTGTAGGCTAATGATGAAAGAAAGCATTTGCTCAGCACAGCAATCTTAAAGTTCATGGTGTGAGATGCACCACCTTGCTATATATAAAATCGGAATTGTTTCTGGAAATACGTTTTTAATTAAAACTGTCATTTTTCACCCTGCTGGCAGTAGGCACCAGCTTGTGTCCTCATCCTCATGTCTCTTATCAGCAGCAAATGTGCTATCTAAGGCAAAGCAGCAAAGGGAGATATTTATAACTCAGAAGAGAGCTTTTTTTTAAAAATAAAATAAAATCTTAGCCTAGGGCCTAGCAACTTGAACCCTCTTTGATACCTGAATATGGGGATAGGGGAATCCTGATGCTCTTTGCACCTATAAAAATTTGCTTGCACAATCTATTAGTGTGCAAAGTGTACTATTTTTTCACTGGTGTAGAGCTGCAGAACTGTTCCCATTTTGGTAAACAAAGAAGTGAATAAGCGAATTGTGCAGGACTTTTTCAGCATAATTAGTCACATCTGAAGTCAACAGAGGATAGCTGGTAATATGGCTGCTGGTCAGGAGCACCTTAGCTCCTGAGATTTCAGGGCTGAATCCCTGACAACCAAGGATCCAAACAGCTAGAGATGTTTGAGAGGAGGAGGAGGAGGGAGGAAGGAGGAGGGAGGAGGGAGGAGGAGGAAGGAGGGGAGGGGTTGGCCAGGTGCACTCCCTGAATGAGCTACCACAAACTTTCCTAAGCAGTCTGCATCAGGACCAACAAAACACAGTAATATATATATGTGTACACACATACACATACAAACTGAAGGCAATGCTCTCACCCTGATTCCTCCATCTTGTCCTGAGGATCAGAAGAGGAAAGGGTCAAAGCCCTCAGACTCAGAACCAGGCCTGGAAATATAGAAATGGTAGCTGGAATCATCACAGAAAGTGAGGAGAGATCCCACCAGGGCATATCCTCCATCCAGGATTGAAAATGAAAAAGAATAGAGAGGCCTATCTGTGTGTGAGCTGAATGTGAGACACATTCTTGAAAAGAGGCCCCAAGCCTGAATGGTCAGAAGACACCATCTATCCTACCTTCCTTCAGACCTGTCTTTCCTTTAGATTAGTAGGATTTGATCAATCACCTGGGCAGGCTAGTGCAGAACTGCCTGTGAAAAATGGACCCATCAGTACTAGACTGGCAGAGGAGGATACCTAAGTGTGATAGCTGAAGCCCCTGTCAGAGCTGCTGATGACGAGCAGCAGCTGTTGGTCCCTGTGGCTCTGGCTGGAGATGAGTCCTGCAGCTCAAGAGCTCCCCCTGCTGCCAGGGACCAAGCAGGCTCGGACGGTCCTCTGCCTGCTCCTTTAGGGCAACAGGGATCCAATTCTGAAGATGCCTTGGAGCCTGTGCCAATCAGCCCACAAACCTTGTGTGCGGAGGCTCCAGACACACGGTCATCACACTTCCTCCCCCAGCGCAGCTTGGGAAAGTACCTGGCTGTGCTGCAGAAGGAAGGGGTGGAGCACTCATGCTTCCTTCCAGCCAGAATGGAGCTGGTGCGGGGAAGCGAGTGCCTCCCAGACAAGGCTTTGCGCACAATCCCTGTGTGACGCCAGCAGCACCAGGTACGGTGCGAGAAGGGCCTAGGGGGCAATGACTCAAATGGTCTGAGGAGAGCATTCTTATAAAGCTGTGAAGAGCTTAGTGTAATTCTCAAAGCACCATCAGGCTCAATAATGCAAACAGCCACCAAACTAGGATTGTACTCTGGGAAGTATGTCCAAATATGCTTCCCTAACACAAGCCCTCCTCCCCCAGCTTTGCATGTCAAGGTGATATATACAGAAATAATATGAGAAAATAATGGCAGCACTTCTAGATAGGGGACTGGGATTTTGTTTGCTTGTTTTATTTATTTAGGATATGACTGTGGAAGAGAATGTCAAACAGGTAAGCTGCCAGAAATAAAAGTTTCAATAGAAAAACCAGTATTTTAAAAGCAAAAGTCTCTGTTGCAGATATATTTTTCCTAGCATTTCAAATCAAAACATTATTTTCAATAGAACTTACTTCCAAGTAATAGTATTCATATCTCAGCCTAGAGGCATTTCACACAAAACACTACTTTCTAACCTGCCTGAAGGACAAAATATTTGAACACACTCTGACACATCTGACCCATGGACATACATGCAGATATAGCTTTGCATATTTTCCCCCAGATGATGGGTTCCCACTTGGAACCCATGCGTTGTCTGCTACCCAATCTAGAAATAAAGTTAACCGTTATGAGGAAGGATAAAGTATGGGCCCTTGGTAATGTATGAGATGGAGTTTTTATTTATTTCAGTGCTTTGTATTGATAGAAACGTCCTTCTACACATCCTCTTAAGCACATTGCTCAATTATAACATAGAACAAAAGTGTGTTCTGTGACAGAGGAAACCTGTCTTGTGACCCTTCCCTGTGGAGAAGCTGGGAACACTTGGAACTGTTTAGTTTTTGGGAGGAGGAGGAGGGCAAATAAAGAAGCCAATAGACCATGTACCATGGTGTTATCTACACTGACTTGCAGTGGCTCTCAGGTTTAAGATTTTCCCATCTCTGCCTAATCACATTATGGGCTATTTGGGGGACCTTCTATTACATGCAAATATATAACAGTGAAGTCAGCTGTGAAAAGTTAGTAAGAGGAAGCCCTAGTGACTAAAAGCTATTCTTACTATAGGCACCTTATTCATACCTCGTAGTGTTCCCACAGAAAAAGGATATGGGACCACTGGTCAGATCCAAAAAGGATTTTCATACATTATATAAGTGCATTTTCTTTTGTTCTGATGGGAAGGGGGATTAAGATGTTGCCAATATCACATTTTATTTTCTTCCTCTTTTTCAGAATAAGTTGTTCTACCTGATACGAGAAGTTAAAACTTGACACTGGTAAGTTCATGCGCTAACTTTCTGTAGCTAGTTCAGATTGCTTCTGTCACAACATGTTTAAAGAGCTCTGTGGCCAATTTCAAACTCATATGAAAACTGTCAGTCAGAAGGCCCTGTTCTTTGTTGTACAGATGAGTGGCACTGACAAGCTCTAAAACCACTGGAAACCTCAGCTCATCACTGAAAGATGGTGTGAAATCCACACCGAGAATATAGATCTATTTCAGTTTTACATTCCTGTTTCTAAAATTATACCTCCCTCTTGTTTTGCATTAGCTGGAAAGAAAGTGAACAACTGACAGACCAGACTTGCAGGTAGTAGTACACTAGAAAAGGTACTTGACATATGTCTGCCATTGATATCCACATTACTGCAAACTTCATTTTAATTCCTACACCTAGAAGTAGTATCCTCAATGCTACAAGTCAATTTTGGGGAAACATTTGTTTTTTTGTTGTGGCTGTTCAAAACAGCAGGAAGTCCCAAATGGGATAACCATTACTATGACTACTAACTACTACTACTATTAGGCAGATAACACTTGAGATCATATGGTAGGGCAGCAGATACAATAATTGCCCTATGCATATGAAATTACACATGAGGAAAATACTCCTTTAATAGACTCTATATGTGTTTGCATGATTCATGCAGTCTTTTTATTTATTTATTTTTGAGAGTGGAAAATCATTCTCCCGATCATAGATTGTGACAGTTTGCCACACTCTCTCTGGGGTGAATAGAAGATTTAGTGGAACAATGGATCCCCTGGGCATCACCTGGCCAAAGAAGAGAGGAAGGGTGATACTCCCCTTAACAATAACCTTTTCACACTGAAGAGATGTAGTCTTCCCACTCTACAACCACAGGCTTGGCAGTGTCGGATTGTTGTTGTTGGAACTGTTGTCATTTCTGAATGCTTGTTGTCATTATTGTTGTTGTTTCCAACTTATGGCAACCCTAAGGCAAACCTATCACATGTTTTTCTGGGTTGAGAGTGTATGACATGCCCAAGGCCTGCCTGTGGGTTTCCATGGCTGAGTGGGGAATCAAACCACTGCCTCCAGGGTTGTGATCCAATGCTCAAACCACTACACCATGCTGGCTTTCTAATGTGGGATTAGTTAGCTACTATTAGAGGCTCAATAGTAATTTGGGGGGAGTTGCCTCCCATTTTTATTTGTAATACACCACTTCAAGGTGTCTGTTATGTGCCAGCAGCCAGCCAAGGCTTACAGCTGTCTCATTAAAGCTTGTTATCAGTATCCAGCTAGCAAAGTTTATCTTAGTTTGCTAGCAGATTATCAATCACTGGAAGAGACAGTCTGGTGGCAAAACCTGTAGATAAGGTCAAGGGTTCTAGGAGCAAGGAATTCAAATGTAAGCTGGGCTGGTTCCACCCATAGTTATGGTTGGGTACAACAGCTTCCTCCCATTCTGGTCCCTCTTTAGAGTCTTTCACAGCTGTGTGCCTAATTAATGAGTGCATTAAGAAAGGGTGGAATTATTATTTCATGATAGGTAGGTTACCTCCTTAGGTTCCATTGAGTGCCTGCTTTATGTATAAATGAAGAAAACTAAAATCTAGAGCCTCTGATTGGGAGGGGTCTCTACGTATAAGAGAGAAAAGCTCAAAATAATACATATATCTTAATGATGATATGGGAACTTTTAGATTTGACATAACATAGGACCCCAGTATGCCTAATTCCAGCCCTAGTGTCTCTCTGTGCTTTAGGAATTCATGTTATATGTCCCATTTGTGAAATGGCCCAAGTTTCTACCCACTGCAAATTACTGTAATTTAGACAGGTGTATAACTACCCACTTGATTCCACAATCAATTAAACAATTAAAAGATTACAGTTGTCTACTTCAATTGGCACCATACTAATAATGAAAATACAATGTATCTGAGTGTCCCCAGGGTAAAACTAGAGGAAATAAAATCTGTCTGATAACTAGTTCTTGAGGCTGACTTCAGCAACCATTTCTTCCAACTTCAATATTAATTAATTTAACTATTGTGGTACTAATAATATCTGCATGTTCCAAACTGGGATAAAAGCACACGAGAACACTACTACCGGGGAAAGAAAACAGTAGCTGCTTAGCAGTAGCAGTTCTTAGAAAAGACAGCTTTCCACACTAGGCTCATATCACATGATGATGACAAGCTAAAGCTTGCAGAGTGGCCTTCTCATAAAACAGTGCATTAGAAATTGATCAATACCTGGCCTGCTTTTAAACTGTAAGACAGAACCTGCTGTATTGTAATTATGGGCAGAGGTTTCAGCGAATTGCTGGAAGCAACATACAATTTAGCTGAATCTACAAGGAACAAGTACTGAAAGCTCCTTTGGAGCAGCAATCCATCATTTGTGTCAAACATGACAGTGTGATCATGCAGTAAATGCACGCTGTGTCAGATGTTGCTGATTAAACAGATATGACACTACCATTTAGTCACGTGGCTGTCTATGCTTGTGAGTCTGCCACCTGTGGTTACTTACAAACACAGGAAGAAATGAAAAAAAAAAGGGTGATCATATAGTAAATATTAATGAAGATGCGGGCAAGATTTATATGTGTAGAAAGAACTTCTATTTCAAAGCACACAGCATGTGGGAAATAAAGTTAGACAATGAAACTGATAACATTGTAATGTGAAATGAACCAAAATATTAACTGATACATTAATATCACATTGCAGGATTTATACTGCATTCTCATTACACACGTTAATGGCTTTTCCTGCTGTCCTTGAATTCAGTGTTTCAAAATTCCTTCAGACCAAGGTGCTGCATGAACTTTTATACTAAGTTTGTCCTCCCTCCCTCCTTTCTTTTTTTGCCTTGGATTTTTTGTTTAAAAAAGGAAAGTTAAAATGTGAGCAATGAAATAACATCACAATACAAATGCACCAAAGAAAGCAAGAAACTAGTAGGCTATAATAATAATAACTTGTGGGACAAGACTAAAAGGGGCTAAAGAAATGCTTTCTTTTATGAAAAACTCTTGACAGTAATTGGCAGCTGTGTTGTGAAACTGCTGTTATAGTTAAACATTCTAACCAAGAATGTTACTTTAACCACAGCATTTTAAAACTTTTTTTTTAAAATAGAAGGGGTTTTGTCACTTTTCAAATTGTAAAAAGGGAATAGAATTGTTTCTCAAATGTCCTCTTCTCTAGAATAAGGAATGCAACTGTACATGTTGCTAGTAGATCCTTAACTTTGTTTTCCTACCAGCTACTCCTCTTTTAAAAAATATGTCAGCTTCTTATCCTACTTTACTTCACTTGTCCTCCTTTAGTTGTCTGGGAAAACACAGGAATCTCATCTTAACAGCAGCAGTCCTTATCTTTTACAACACCTACTTCTGACATCATGACCCATCCACGTTCATTGTAAATTCCAAGGACATAAATTTATGCCAGGAGCGTCCTGAGAGTTGTGGCATACTTTTGGGTGCAACATATTTACTGGAATGTCAAGGAGGAGAAAGAAGTGGCTAGAATGTTGCTTTTCAAATGTTTTCTTGAAAGAGAGTCCTTCAGATAATTAAAGAAAAGACTTCAAGCACATGAACAGTAGAACATGAATTTGGTCATTTTTCCTCCCACAGAACATAAATATGAGGAGTTAGTTTCAAGTCTGTTTTAAGCTCTCATGGCTAGAAAACCTGAATGAAACAGACCATCTTCAATTCTTCTAAGTGATAGAAAGACTCCAAGGTAACGTGTCAAATATGCACAATGAAAGCACTGTCTTCAGCTTCTTCTAGATCCACCTAAGATTACAAGTGCATATTATTTTAAATAAAGATGGGCCAACCAAATCCTCGAGTCCTCAGCAAGGATTCAAGATCCGTGAATCCAAATCCCCACACCAAAATAGACAAACCGAATCTTTTGAGTCCACCAAATAGTTTGTTTTTAAAAATTGGTGTGTCTGGGGCCTGCCAAAGGCCTAATTGGCCAGTGGGCCCCTGGGTGCGCAAAAATCGCAGCATAAAGCAACACACGTGCATGCTGGAGGCTGCCTTTTCCCGCTGGGGCTGCCAGTGACCACTCGTGCTGCCTATCCCTGCAGCTGCCTCCCTCTGCAAGGTAATAATCTCTATTCTTTTGACTTGAAACTGGAGTGTAGGGATTGTGAATTACTGAGACTGGACTAGGGACTTGACTTGAAAGTCCCTTGGAGGACTCGAGACTGGACGAGGGTAGAGAATTGAGACTGGATTAGAGGCTGTTTTGGGTTTTTTTGGTTTTTTTTTAGAAGTGCCTTGTTGCAAGACTTAAAGACTTGAGACTGCAGAGAGCAGAATTGAGACTGGACTAGAGGCTGGGGGGGGGTTGTTTTTTTTAAGTGCCTTCCTTGTTGCAGGACTTGAAACGTGTCAAATTCTGCTTCAAATCACTTTTCAGTAAGTGCATTCTTTCCCTTGTTTTTGAAACCCTTTTTTAAAAAAGGATTCGAAAGATTTGAGATTCATGAGATTTGTGGATTCCCAGAACCTTGCAGGGATTTGGATTCAGAAAATTCTGGATCGTCCCATCCCTAATTTTAAAGATCAACCATGGATACAGAATTCAGCCTTCAAATATTACCAAAAATATGGAGGCAAAGGAAAGGACGTACTGAATGTGTTAAGACATCTAAAATATGTTTTTTATTACATTAGTGAGCATGGTGGTATCATATTTTTCTTTATTGGAAAAGTGAGCAAGTAGGGAAAGGTAAGGTTTCTTTTTTCAGCTTGTTTCTAGTCAGAATTTACAAACATTTACAGAATTCAAATGTGCAGGAAAATGAAACTGGCACATTTTCCTATTCATACCCTTTCTACTCAGACATCTAGTAGCAATGAGGATACACAAATCTATCATAGTTGTGTAGTTGATCTGGAAAATCTAACAGTAGTTTCAGCCTTGCGTTGAGCAACAATTAGTATCTAAAGGAAAACCATTTGTCAGAAACAACTTCCCCAACTACTAATCATCAGAAGCTGAAGGGGAAAGTATCATTCTTCACTATTTTCAAAGGAAGCAATGAGTAATTGTAGCAATTTTGTTCCTACCATGTGTAATTTGGAACTTATTTTCCACAAAGTTCACATGTGGCTTTTTTGCATAGAAAACAGCATTTTCTGTACAGGAAACCACAGTAATCATATTATGCACATAACAAACTATAGTTGGGGATTTATTATGTGTAAAATTTGCACATAATTTTTGGTGCAGAAAACAGTATTTTTTTAACAGAAAACTATTTTAAAAAATCTCCAAAGCTTCTCATCAGTCAAGATTCTTATTACCAGGGTTTTCTGACATTCAGTAATGATTATTTTTCAACCAGTTTTGAATATTTTCATGTATTCTCTCCATCTCTCATGTAGAGCAGGTCCTCTCTCCCATTTATTAGGTTCTCAGCCTACAGTGCTGTAACAACTGAATGAGAAGGATATAGGCAAAGTCATAATCAGCACAGATCCACTGAGCCAATGGGACTTAAATTAACTAAGCATCACTATATCTGGATCCTGGACAAATAATCTTTTCTCTAACTCAGGGTGGAGGTGGAGGGCTCGGGGCTGCATGGTTCCCTCAGAGGATCTTGGAGAGCCACCATTTATCACTCAGTCAGTCAAAATCTTATTATGGTCTATGACCAGCACTATAGAAGAAAAAAACATACAGCAAGATATTTCACAGATAAAATCTCTCAAATAAGAGCCAACTTGGATATTGTCATTATTTCAGAAGCTGACAATGGGGTGTCCAGCAACTCCATAAATAGGATTGCATTGGATCAGTTTCATTTTGTGATTACCAAATATGTGTACAAGGTGCTAGGATGAGGAGGACAACCTGCTTGTTTGATCCCTATCCTTCTTGGTTGGTCATCCAGGGAGGAGATGCAGTTAGATATCAGCTGAAATGTATTATTAATGAATCTCTCGGGGAGGGAAATTCCATCTTGTTTAAAAGCAGTGGTATGGCCACTTCTACAATAGGTCTCCCTGGATACCCTGGACTTTAGCAACTATAGATCAGTATCAAATCTTCCCTTTTTTTTGGGGGGGGCAAGGTGATTGACAAGGTAGTTGCCATCCAACTTCAGGAAGTTTTGGATGACATAGGTTTTCTCAACCTGTTTCAAATTGGCTTGGAGTCGAGACTCTTATCAATGGTCTTCATGTCAGCATCATGTCAGCATCCTTAGTGGATGGTCTTCATGTCAGCATCAACAGGGGGAGTATGTCTCCTCTGGTGCTTTTGGACATTTAATACCATTGACCATGGTATCCTTATGGAACACTGGGAGGGTTTGGGAATTGGGGGCACTGTGTTTCAGTGATTCCAATCCTGTCTATCAGATGGGTTCCAGATGGTGGTGCTTGGAGATAGCTGCTCCTCAAAAACAAAAGAAAAACCCTGTTGTATGGCATACCATAAGGTACCATCCTATCCCAAAACTCTTTAACATCTATATAAAACTGCAGGAAGAGATCATCCAGAGGCATGAGGCAGGGTACTATCAGTACACCAATGAAACCCAAATGCACTTCTCCATACCTTCCAAAAAATAGCATCTCCTAGGGATAACGTGTTTCCTGTGAATGAATGCATGGAGGAGGTAAGGGACTAGATGAAGAAAAACAAACTGAAACTGAATCCAGGCAAGATGGAGATGCTTACTGTCAAAAGTCTGTACCTAGTGTTGGATGTGTATCACCAGTCCTGGATGGGGTTGCACTTCCCCTGAAAGACTGTGATTGCAGCTTGAGGTTGCTTCTGGATCCATCCTTCCAAATGACAGCCCTGACAAATTCAACAGTCAAGATGCTTACTATCAGCTTTTGTTGTTACACAGCCCCTTCCTAGAGTTAGAGGACTTTTAAGATGGTAGTGCACATGCTGGTAAACTCAAGGCTGGGCTTCTGCAATACACTGCAATGGACATTGGGCTATCTCAGTACCAAGTTCAGAAATGTTAGTTAGTTCAAAACATGGCAGTCAGATTATTTACTGGTAGATCTAGAAGTAATCACATTACGTTTATATTAAAATCACTCCACTGGCTGCAAATAAGTTTCCAGACAAAGTACAAAGTGTTGGCTGTTACCTTTAAAACTATATAAAGTTGGGTTCAGGTTACTGACAGGATTACCTTCTCCCATATAATCTGCTTTATACACTCAGGTCTTCTGGGGACCATTTACTTCTGTCAGCCAAGACTAGGGCCATTTCCACACGGGCTAATAGAAATGGTGCGGAGCGTCCTCCAGGGAGGACGTCTGCACCTGGGAGTGGACTGGGTTGGACCTACTTAACGTAGATCCGCACCTCAGCCTGCTCTGGAACGACCCCAAGTGGTTGCCAAGTGTGCTTTTGAAAGACCGCTTAAAACAGGCCTTTCAAAAGCACGGAGGCGCCATTCTGTGCAGATTTGCAGGCTTGCACCAGTGCGAGCCTGTGATCTGCCAGGGGCAGGCTTTAGGCTGGCGAGCTTCAGCGGTTGGTCGAGACCCTCGACCAACCAGAAGCTGCCATTTTCATCCCCAGAGCAGTGCAGAGCAACAAGCACACCCTGCTCTGGAGGTGTGGACTGGACCGGGGAGGCAAGAAGCTACACGGGGCGATTCCCTCGTGCGGAAATGGCCTAGGTTGACAACTATCACTCAGAGGACTTTTTCCTCAGGTGCCCTCAAGTTGCAGAATGACCTGAATGATACAACAGATGAATATGCTGTCCGAGTTTAAAACAGCACTAAAGACTAAGCTCTTCCAGCAGGCCTATCCAGATTATGTTTAAATTATAAGTTTTTAAATTATGAATTGATTGTTTTAATATGTATGCTCTTTTAATTGGTTATGCATTTTAACTGCTGTTCTATATTTCTTTAACTGGCCTCTATCTGTTGATGTAGTTTAATTTAATTTTAATCTGTAGTATTTTAATTCCCCACCTTTATCCACAGGCAGAGACAATTAAAAAATGTTGTTGTCGTTGTTGTTGTCATCATCATAATCATCACCAGCACTATCATCATCCACTTTGCCCCCAATAAGAAAAAAAAAATAAAATCAAAAAGTCAATTTCCAGTGTCTCTTATCACTGACCGTATGTCCCCTAATGTTACCGAGAGAACCCAATCTCACCCAGGAGCACATTTCTGGGGGGGGGGAGACTGTAGGCAGAAAAAGGCAGAAATTGGTGGGGATTGCTTTCTCTACCATTAAGCCAGTAGGAAGCTTCTGATGAATTGAACCCAGTCTACAGAAGGAAACTGAACATATTCTCAGTCTCTGATTGCTGCACCTCTCCTCTCACCATCTACTTTGTTTTCATATTTGGAGTTCAGGAAGTATTACGCACGGTGTGCTCCCAAGACAGTTGGTGTGTACTATGCAACAACAGCTTTTCAGGGTTCCAGGCAGAAGTCTTTGCCAGTCTTATCTGGAGATTCCCTGGACTAAGCCTGACTAGATACACAATCTGTGTCTCCAATGGATAGGAGTCTTTCCCTTCTGTAAAAGTCTTGCCTGCACAGTTATCATAAAAATAGCACTAGGCATATAACCTAAAACTTAAAAATAACTGCACAAGAGAAGCAGAAACTCTTCAATTATTTTTGTCTTCATCCAAGAGATATTGAGATATCTTTTGCCCTCTTCTGTGACTTCTTGAGTTTGCAAGAATATCTTTCTGCACATTTTGCAATAGTGAAATTGCACAAAGCTATGCACAATTTCACAAATCTGTAATAGTTTAGATATTTAACTCCACAAAATGATTATTTTTTCCCCTCAGTTACCAACGTTTTCCAAGTCTTTTTCAACAATTAGCCAATTCTATATGTGTTTCCTGTTTAGAAGGACAAAAGGAAAACATCACAGTTTGGCACAAATACTCCTGTTGTTGTTGTCATTGATATTGAAGAAACAAAACACTTCTGGTCTTGTTCTTGTGCTAAAGAAGACAACTCCTGAGGAATCTAGCAATGTCTAGTCAGGTTGTCTCAATGTTTTGAGACAGCCTCTTTCATTGTGAACAAAGAACAATGAATATTCAGCACAACCCTAAAATGCACAGACAATGAAGAGTGCTGACTGGGGAAAGATAGAAATAAGTGTAGCTAGAGAGGCTTATTGAGCATCTGGGGACGTACCATTTTGAATTGTATTGCAGCATCACACACTTCCACTTCTATCCACCTTCGCTTTCCCACTCCTCTAGTTTTCTCTGAATGGCTATTTATTGCTGTAATCTTTCCAAATCATTTGTGCGCTTGAAACCACCACCTCAGCACATTCTGAAATGCAGCAGGAAACTATTTGACTAATTCTCTCCTATCACACAGTAAATGAAAGCACAGACTATGTTCTGTATTGTCAGTGTTGTGATACTTTTAATAAATGATACATTTACAACGGTATAAATCATCTGCACCTG
This sequence comes from Ctenosaura bakeri, assembly GCA_948474755.1. Lineage (NCBI taxonomy): Eukaryota > Metazoa > Chordata > Lepidosauria > Squamata > Iguanidae > Ctenosaura > Ctenosaura bakeri. Next base: position 396,255 of record CAOLHI010002160.1, read on the forward strand.
ATTGCCTCTCTTGGCAGCCCATTACAATACTTGCTGATTGTGACAGCTAGCAGCACTCTCAGTAGCTACTCACTTTTGCCTAGGATCATACTGGATTCCTTCTTTCTTTCTTCCTTCCTTCCCTTCCTCTTACCTCTTTCCTATATTTTAAACCACCTACAGCCAGTGGTGCAGCGGTTAGCATGTTGGACTGGGAGACCAGGGTTTGAATCTCCACTTGGCCATGGAAACCACACTAGGTGACCTTGGGCAAGTCATACTCTGTCAGTCTCAGAGGAAGGCAAGGCAAAAACCCCTCTTAACAAATACTTCCAAGAAAACCCCATGATAGTTTCACCTTAGGGTTGCCATAAGTCACAAATGACTTGAAGGCACACAACAGTGACAAAACAACAATGGCAGCATAACTTGTTCCTATGTGAATCATGATGCTGCAGTCAGGTGAGAGAAACAGGTGGTACAGGTTGACCTATACAACTGAGTACAAGAGCTACAACAGGTTAAACTATGTAACTGTTTCATTGCATATCTTGAATAAATTATATTGTGTGAGACACACTGCACGAAAAAAAAAAAAGGAAACTAATCTTCCCATGTAATGGAAACCTGTATAGTATTAACACCGGGCAATTAGATGTCAGAGTTCCCAGGATGTTCTCTGACAATATGCTTAAATGAAACATAAAATCTTTCTCCCATCACCTGAATATTTCTGACAGGACATTAAAGTAGGTTCAGAAGTCACCAGGTCTTTCTATTGTTAAAGCATTCCTGGTAACAGTGTGATGTCATAGTCTATAACACCGCCACCACACAGAGGTTTCCATCCTGATGAGAGTCAGAGTGCACCAGTATTTTATGATGAGAACTGTCCACATGTGAATTCTGAAAGTAAGACTTTATTTCTTCATAAAATTATGTTACTTCGTTGCATATGACTGTACTCTTTGGAGAAGATCATTAATTTTAAAAGTCTATTTTCCCCTCTCTTCCCCTTTTGTTCTCTCTCGCTCCCTCACACAGATACAATTTTGATGCAAAAGACTGTATGTTGATTTAATACAGCGTTCAACTTTGAGTTTCACAAAGGCTTTCAAGCAACTTTGAACAATACCCCTTTTTAAAAGGTAACTCATTGTTAAGTCTAGCTGCTCATGTGCTTCCCGCCACAGGGGCTAAATTAGGAATCAGCATGACTACAAGTGAACCAATATTGAATCAGCTACGGAATCAACTAGCAATAAGTACTGAAGACCATGGTCCCCAGAGGATGAATTAGCAAAAGATCTCCTCCACATGGGAGCCTGAGGGGTGTCCTAAATAAAGTTCTCACTGGTGGAGGCCCTTGTACATTTGTGGGTTGCTATTTTTTTTTTTTTTTTGCTTTCTGTTTCTTTGAAAGATAAAGTATGGAGAATGCCTACATTCCACACAATCCTCCAAAAATCATTTAGAAGAGTTAACTTAAGTTACCACTGTGGAGAGAAGTAATCTGCTTTTGAAGAAACCATTTGTAGCCTGCTGCTTCCTTAGCCAAACAGAAAAGATTAGCAGCAGCAAATAATTTACTGCCAATGTGAAATTTCTATAAAATGAGAGTGCTTCAGCAGCCCATGCAACATAGGACTTCTCAATTTGGTCTTCAAAGAGACACTCCACGTAAGTTTGAACATTTCCTGGTATGCACACACATGCCCCTGCACCCTGGAGAACAGCACAACATTCCTTTATATACCAAACTGTGATATCACATGCAAAGATGTCAAATTAAAATAAAAGGCTTATGCAATAGTAGGTTCAGGGATTCTGGACAGTAGTTTCAGGGGAAAAGGTAGTGTTAATCTGAATCTGCTTTTTCCTATTTCCCTGAGGAAAGAAGGGTAAAGTGAATTCTTGGAGAGGAAGGAGGACAGGACAGGCCTGTTGCTTGAGTGAATCACCTACCTCATTTCTATCAAACCTAGAAGGAGTGGTCCTCTATACAGCATTACCCCAAAAGGTGGGGGACATTGAAGTTCTCCAGCAATGCCAGTGTCTCTTTAGAAAGATGGTGAATTAAAGGTCAAAGGAGGCCTGTGAAAGGGGGATAACCACGAACTTTTCACCTCTGTATAACGGTACTAACTGCAAGACACCGGTTAAAAGTCGAAAGAATGTTTACTGAGGGATTCACAGACACACACAAGCAAGCAATCAGTTTCACAAATCGACCATACAAGGCTAATGAAGGGAAAGTAAGAAGACAAAGGTTGGAAGGCAGGCGATTTTGGAGTGAAGTAGGTGATAATTACCAGAAGCAGAAGACTGAAGCGAGATGGCTCAAACAAGAGTTTGAGGGTAGCACAGAGCACAAGAACCAAGGAGACAATGGACAGAGTGACATGCCTACATGCATCCAAGATACTACAAATTGTCTGACTTGGGCTCAGGGTTTAAATACCGTGTTTCTCTCCTTGAAGGGGAATGTCTTAATCACTTTCTGGCAGAATAAACAAAAGGGATCTGGAATGGGAAAATGGTCTTAACTTCAGGTAACATAGCGTTGATGGGTGTTGTGATAGTCTCTGAATGTCTGGGCAGGTGAGGGAACAAAGGAAAGTTTCTATAGAAAGAAGTTATTGGATGATGACCGTGGGTTGCTTCACACTGGAGCAGTCTCATTTGCTATTGTATTTGAATGTTGAGTCATTGAGAGGATTATCGCAAGCCCATGAGCACTAGGGCTTCCCTGTCTAATTCCCTTGATGATGTAACCTGCCCATGCTGAGGTCATCTGTCTTAGCATGCAGCTTCCACCTACAGTCCCTTTCTACATGTCTTCCAGCTATAAGTGTGTGATTTTCATATTAGAAATGATATCTCTTGCCAATTATACTGTACCATAAAGTGGGGGTGTACTGCATAGTAACAATGATGCTCTCAGGAACCATGGCTTTAGTAGATATCAGTATAAAAACACACAATTGTTGTATTGTTGTATGCCTTCAAATCATTTTTGACTTATAGAAATCCTAAGGTGAACCTATCATGGGGTTTTCTTGGCAAGATTTGTTCAGAGGAGTTTGCCTTTGTCTTCCTCTAAGGATGAGAGAATGTGAATTGCCCAAGGTCATCCATGAGTTTCCACAGCCAAACCGGGGTTCAAATTCCATTCCCCAAAATTGTAATCCAATGCTCAAACCACTAAACCATGCTGGCTCTCTCAATATGTTGATCAATTCCCATCTTGGCTCTTTCTCAACCTTTTCCTAAATGCAGATATCCTGTGTCCCATCCAGAACTCAGTAGCCCTTCACAGATCCAGTTTCCAACCACACAACACTACAAGGATGACAGGGATGCAATGTATCAATGTAACACCCATTACAGACCTAATTTTAACCTTGATAGATGGTTATCATTATATATATCTATATCTATATATCTATCTATATAAGAATAATTAGAATTCCAAGAATATGATAAAACACATAAAATGCAATAAAATTGCAACAATAATATGATAAAAGCAGACAGGGAATGCCATAATCATTAAGTTCATGCAGCAAATGCCTGATCTAAACAGGAAGCCACATGTTTTATCATGCATTGATGTACAATATACAATATAGTACTAAATTCAAACGTATTTGACATTTTACAGTATAACTGAGATTAAACTACCTGAATTAGTACTCCTGACCTTTTACTGTGATTTTATAGCACTAAATAAATGTTTAGGGTGCTGAACATTTCAAGTGTACTGGAAGTACAATTTGAAAATGAATGTGTGTTAGTATGACACAAAACTTTTGCCAAGGAATGCAACAGCTATAACAATTTGTGCAAGGGAACATACCAAGAACTGTGGCTGAAGGACTGTGTAGCCAAGCAAAGTATATCAAGGTAATAGCTTTTTTAGTTGGAATGGTATCACTATGATTTATTTTATTAAAATAGCCTAGTGGCTAACACAACTGAGCTGTCAACTAAGGCTGACATCCTGTTGTATTACCCTGGTTTAAGACACTTTTTTGGAGTGGTGAATACTGGTGGTAGTGGGACAGTAGCGAAAGTTTTTTCTCTTCTGACACAGATAGCCATCTCTGCATACATACACACATGCAAATACATACACATTGCTCCCGTGTATGTAGCCATTTCATGCTGCCACTTGTGATTCAGCATCGCCATCACTACTCACACCAGCATAGTTAACCCTGGACAACAAGAATAATTCAAAAATTGACACCTCTGCCATGAGCTCATTGAGTGTCTTAGGCAAGGCATTATCTTTCACAGTCTTAGGCTGTATATGGGGACATATAAATTAAAGAGTGAGCTTGCAGGTTGGGACTCTGGAGTAAATCTTTCCACCTTCTTCTGTTTGAGAAGAAGCTGCAGATCCATAGTCTTCACTAGGCAACTGAGCTGTCAATTAATCATAATGCCACTTCCCTCATTCTAGAACATTGCTAATTGGTTGGGTTTTTGTGTCCAAAAAAACAAACAAACAGCCAATTCCCACTTATCTCTGTGTTGGCTTCATAGTGCAATTTATATATATATTTTTTAAGAGGTGAGATTTCAAGCCCTAAAAAGCATAGCGATAGAGATGCTCACAAACATCCATACAAATGTATAGAGAGTGTGAACTCATGTTCCATCTAATAACTGTAAGACCCTCAAAAGTATGAGTTCTACATATAGTCACGTGTTGAATGTTATATGAGAATAAATGGCCAATGGTATAAACCAAAAATTGGTGTATTTACACATAGATTATGTATCTGTGTAGGATGCAACATGGGAACATTGTTAAAATCTGACAACTGTGTGATGCACACAAGGGGGGGTTGTAAAGAGGGAGACATGAATGGCCCCCTTTTTGCTGTCCTTCCATTGGCAAGCAAAGACTTTTTATTATTACTGTTCAGACAGGCTTTCAGAAATGAAGGGTGCTATATTGTTTTAGCTGTACTGGTTTTTAATGGATTCTTATTATTTTTAGATCTTAAATTGTTTTAATATTGTTAACAGTTTAATTCTATTTCAATGTTGATCTTTTCTTGGTTTTTAGATATATTGTACTCATTTTATTTTGTAAACCACCTTGAGTCCCAATGAGGCAAAAGGTGGAGTAAAACAAAGATAACAACAAAAACAGCCGGCCTGAAGCTGAGAGAGGGGGGCTTTTTTTCTGCAACCAGTTATCTGCATGAGTGTAGGAGAGATTTCTCAGTGGGGATTAGATGCTGAAGGAAAAAGCCAACATGTACTCACCTATCACTGTGCCTCTGTATGATACTTGTATATCTCCTGTTCCCATGTGCAAAATGGATACAGTGGTCTGCCACATGATATGGAGATTGTAATCTAATTATGACCTTCCTTACAGAGTTATTTTAAGGATTAGTTGAGAAAATGAGCTAAATACTATGAATGCCCAAAAGTTCCATAATGTCAAGCATTAGTATTCAAATAAGTCATAAGTGCAAGCAAAACAGAAATAATGTATTTAACAAAATCATTGTACTTCCACATCTAATTTCTGGAAAGAAATCTAACAGTTCCAGGAAGACAGCACACACCTAGATTTTCTAATATCTCTGAATTTTCACTCAGATGTTACCCATCTCCAGTCTATAACTCTGTTCAAAAATAAAGTTTCAGTCAGGAAAACTCATTTTCCCCTTCAACTGTGGTGCTTTATGACTGACTTTTTAAAAAAATCATAGTATATAGGTTATGAATTCTCACATAAATACTGAGATTCCTTTTTTTTTTTTTTAATGGAAAAGAGAAGCAAAGGACGCTCATTATAAACCTGACATTTGGGTAATGCTTATTCTACCTTCTGCTCACTTGCTTCATTATATATGGTACAAGAGTAAACATTCTGAATATATATTTTAGTCATGTTTATGATTTTTTGTTGGTGCTTTATATTTGAAGGCAGTGTTAGCTAAAAATGCAGACTAACAGACTTACCCTACCAAAAGGAAGGATTCAGAAACAGTCAAAGCTTCTGTCACCATGAGGACAGTGTATTTGAAACAGATTGTAGCAATTGCTTTTGCTTTCAATTTCTGAGGCCCCTTTAGTCAATTTCCTGATGTACTTTGGAATGGGATATGGATAAAGGAGGTGGCTGTTCTCTTCAGAAAGTTGCCTTGCATGGGTGTAGGGTGGTAGAAAGAGAAATGAAGAAGAGGAAGGACATGATGCACATCCCCTCTTCACACATTTGCTCCACCTAGCATTAAAATGCCTGAGCAGGAATCAGAATTTCTAGGGTTCCAACAAAGACTTAAATCAAGTTCTTCTCATGAGGCGGCGCACACTTTTTTATCTGATAGATTGTCCCTGTACTGCAGTGAGGCTTTCTCCATATGTCGGTTAAGGATGCACTTCCTAAGATATGCTGTGGTCATAAATCCTTTGGTCTATCTGTGGAATAGTTTATTTGGCAAAGAGAATCACATGAGAGGACATGGGAAAACAGATTGTCTCCACTGTCTATTATTGTATCTGCATGACCCTTCATAACTATAATGTACGTAAATACAATCTGTCTTCAGGTATTATAATTGTTTGTTGAATAAATGCATGATGGGGGACAAGTTAGCCTTGTCCATTCCCATTTCTACTGCCTTTCACAAGTGGAAAGCAATTTTCTGCAGGAGAAAAGTCTCCCCTCCGTGCTGACTCTCCACTTGATTTGGAACACTGATTTTCCCGTGCTCTGAATTGTGTGAAGAGCCTTCATTGATAGAAGAGACTCCTCTTTTCAGATAGTTACCCTGAATGGAGCGGGACTAGAGTGTTCCCCCTCCTCATGTGTCTGTTCAACACACAAGTGGGATGCTTGAATGGGACTTCAACGCTAGATATGATTCCTTATTCAGGCATAAAGGCTTAAAGTGGTTCTCACTGTTTTTCCATGTTGAGGTTTCAGCAGTGGATGCATTCCTGTGAAAACTCTCAATACCCTCACCTAGTTAACACACTGACTTGCTTATCAATAACAATTCCTCTTAAAATGTAACTATTCTGATAGATTCCTTTGTTAAACTAACAGCACTAAGCTATTGTCTAGAAAAGCGTCATATCTTTGTCTGGTTCATGGTTATTCAAAGCACACTAGCAAGATTTTCACCCTCTGCAAAATGGTTTGGGGGGAAAAATGAGTTAAAATTGTTCAAACCACCACAACAATATTTTTTTCTTATGGATAATTTTCTTTCAGACTCATTTGTATCAATGTCCATTAGAAGTTGTTCTTAACAATTGTAAGAAAGCTTAGCATATTGATTCCTCAGCTATATGTTCTTAGCTCTATCAGTAATGGAAGATATATTTAGTAAGTTTGGTGTACGCAGCAAGAGCAACAGAGAGAGAAATGTTGCAAACAGCTAATTGACTTCACAAGTCCCAAGTGGTTAAGGGGGCCATGACCTTACAAGCTCTTAGCATAGACTTTACCATTGCTCTAGAAGCAACTTTAAATGCTGATACCCAATACAGCATCTCTTCCTCCATCTCCTCCCCCTCCATTAGAATTAAGTGCTATACACCTTCCTATTAACTCAGAGGAAATTAGCATTGACAAAACCATCAATTTGCTTTTAACCACCAAAAAGGTTAACATAAACATGTTTCTATAGTTCAAGGAGCTCACTTCAAATAGCATTAATACATATAGACTGGTAACTAGTGATGGCTTTGCCTTACTGGAAAGAAAAACTTTCTTTCACACAAGCAAGGGCATATAAATGTCACTGATTCCCCTCTCAGTTACTGCCCTACATTTAATTGCTTTCACGAAGGCCGTCCAACAATCAGAAACAGTAGAGCGGGCAGGAACGAAAGAGGTGGCAGGGAATAAGTAGGATCAGTCAAGAATGCATGAATGGAGGGATTTTTTGCTAAAAGCCATGACTGCATTTAATTAATGGCTTTCAGTTTATTACAGTTTTGTCTAAGCATAGACCTGGAATCTTCCCAGCCAACTGTTCTACAAGGCAGGTTGTGGGGGAATGAGTATCCAATACCTTCTTCCCATACAAAATGAATTATCAGTATAGCTTCCATCCTGGTTAGAAAGAAGTATATCCTCCTTCTCCTCACCCTCATTCTCACCATGTCTCCTAAAGACTTGATATCTCACTAATTTCAGTGTAAAAAATGCAAACTTGTACTTAACCCCCACATCACAAAATAATGAATGCTCAGCTTGATTATGGACTAGTACAAAAACAAAGGGAAAGTGCCTTTCTTGATACAGTAAAAAGACAATGGTGAATCTATCCATATGTTGATTTTGTCACTTATCATCCTGAGGGATAAAATGATACTCTGTCTGAAAACTTCATCTAAACCCCCTCTGATACCCAAATTCTAGAGCAGAGCTTTCCAAATGTTTCATGTTGTGACACACTTTTTAGGCATACATCATTTTGCAACACAGTAATCCTGGCCTGCTGCCATCGCCCTCACCAGGAAAGACCCCGGTGAGGGCAGCACCAGTGGGAAAGGCAGTCTCCCTAGCCAATCCTGACCCATTGCCATTGCCCTCAAAGAGGAAATACCCTGGTGAGAGCAGCGGCAGTGGGAAAGGCAGCCCCTCCTACCAAATTCTGGCCTGCTGCCTTCGTCCTTGGTGAGGAAAGACCCCAGTGAGAGCAGCAGCAGGAGTGTCTCAGGCGAGGGGGGTCTTTCTTAGCCCAGGAAGGTGACACACCCACACACTTCAGGTGACACACCATTTGGAAAGCCCTGTTCTAGAGGGTACTAGTAGTGCTAATACTGGCATTACTACTAACTTGGTAGTTGTGATTATTACGTATTGTTTGTAGTTCCCTGGATTTGGGATTCCAAATAATTTGAAATTTCTAGAGAGCAGTGTTCACAATCAGGCACTGTTTCATTCTTTATTTCCAAACTTTAGTCACATCACTGTGCTCATGCAGCTTTCTCTAGTTTCCCGTTTAGTACACAGTGTGCAGGAGTGGATATGTGCATAAATAAGACACTTTTTTTAATATTCTGATTGGGACTATGGATTTTTTCCAGTTTTATTTTTAAATAAGGTATGTCCAAATTCACACATTTCTCTATATATTCAGCAGAAGGAAAGAAATTAAGATTTCTATGGGAAAAAATGAATGTGAGAGAAAGCAAAGTTGACAGATTTATCTATCCAGGAGAAAGGCTTTGAGTACTTTTACTAATCTGTCTTTGAACCCTTATGTATTCACCAGTATTTGAGGAGCTCAGTCAAGGCTAAAACCTCTTGTTTCTGACAAGTTCTGCTCCAAACCTGGCAAAATAGGTTCTCCTTACTGAACATAACTGTACCTATTAAGTTTGGAGACTCATGCAGACCACTAAGTTTAAAAAAAAAAAAATCCAAGTTTCTTTTTGATAAAAACCAACATTCCCACATTTCTTCATACAGTTAGTGGAAAGAATTTCAGAGTAAAAATGTTCAAATGTGGGAGAAAATAAAACTAAACAAATTGGTTCTCCCTTTAATTTGTTAACATGAGCACTTCTACATTAAACCACACAAAGGAATCATGATGTCACAGTATCACAGTGCTTCTTGGTGAGGTGTTTGAATCAATATGCACATATGGCTCTGTGAGATTTTCAAGGGAAGAAGATGGGAGGCAAGCCATATAACAACTACAAAATGGGATGGGACATCTTACCCATAGATACCAGTCATCACAAGCAATAATATGTTTTAAAACCAGAAAGCCAAAAAGTAAATTAAAGAAGATTTAGAGTAGCTTGTGCTTTGGTGCTGAAAATTAAATGAAACTTGAATTAGATACCATTACATAAACCTGTTGCTATTTCTATTGTTTTCTAGTGTGCCATTGGTATTATATAAGATGTATTACCATTCCAAATCTCAGAGGTGGATGTGACATATTGAGTAAAACCATAAATATTAGTAGGAACATTCATTTGAGGTTGTTGCCTCATTCAAATGACAGCACAAGCTCATCTTTTCCTACTGAGACCAAATACAAGCACATCAGGGGCATCCATCAGTTTTCACTTGCCATGATACGTTCCAAGATTTGCATTATGCAACAGCTTTCTTCCTAGAAATCATGAACTAGTTATAAGAAGAGCAGTTTGATGTTATTCACTCTAGAGCATATGATATAAATAATCTGAGTTTGAATATGACCTCAAATTAAGTTAAGCCAATTTGCAAATTTTCTAGCTTCCTGCAGTCCTCTCTTGCTTTAATGCTTTGCTGACCCAAAGGGGAAAAATACAAAGACTAGGCTCACTACACACACAGCAACACTGGTGCCAGAAAACTTCCTTCCCTAATGCATCTCTCCATATAAACTGATACCCTCAAAAAGGGTTTTAAGGAGTACAGACAGCTACAGTGGGGAACAAGAATTGCTGCTCTCATATTTTCACTGGATTCCACTGTTCTACCAGAAAAAAAGTCCAGCATAGGTTACTGTCCACTGTCTAACTTGGTCTGTTCCTTACTCCCCATTGGTTCAACAATAAGGGCAAGCTTATACAACAGGTATTCTTGAGTGTACTCATTATGGTCTTATGGGATAAGTCTTCTGATCTTTATAGTAGTCTGCTGTGGGTGTGAAACAAGGAGATTCCAAAGTTCCCATAGATAAAAAATAAATAATTTTTCCCCCAAACAGTACTTTTCTCCTCAAACACATTATTTTGAGTCTCAGATCAGAAAAACATGGGAATTACAGGATTTGTTCAAATATGCATGAACATCAACTAGGTCTCATTCATGAGTGTTTTGTCACAAAGTGCTGCTGCGGAGCAATGCCTTGAAATATACTTAGCGCTCTTATTGAGCAGCATTGAGAACAGAATTGAGAATTCCATTCTGAGTATTACTATCCATCCTAGTCAGTGAGGCAAGAGACACTGAGGCCCTTTCTGCACGGGGTAAGTAGAACGGCACAGTGTGACCTCTGACGGAGATCGTCCGCACCTTGGGAGCAGACTGGGTCGGACTACTTGTCGCAGTTCCGCACCTCAGTCCGCTCCGGAGCAACCTGAAGTGGTCACGCAGCATGCTTTTTGAAAACCTGTTTTTACAGGTTTTTCAAAAAGATGGAGCACGCCACTCCGTGCCACCCCGTTCCCGCGCTCTGGTGCAGATTTGCAGGCTTGCATCAGTGGGGAACCTCTACCAACCGGAAGCCGCCATTTTGGACACCAGAGCAGTGTGGAGCGATGAGCTCGCACTGCTCCTCATCAGGACGGACCCAAACGGACCCAACAAAAAGCCGGTGAGTAGCGGCAGGGAGCACTTCCCTGGCCGCATGCAGAAAGGGCCTTAGTTTCTTTACTTATGCCATTGCTACTTTCCAAGTGGCTTCACAGCAGGGAAAAAGGGAGGGAAATAACCTTTATAAGCAATAATAATATCTAACAATTTAAAACTATGCTTTAAACAATATGAATTATTGATACAAGGTATACCCTAAAGGGCTCTGATACTGACTGATCTTGGAAGCTCAGCAGAGTCAGCCATGGTTAATAATTGGATACGAGACTGCCAAAGAATACCAGGTGCTGTAGGATTTATTTCAGAGGAAGAACCTGGCAAAAACACCTCTGAGTTTTCCTTGCTTAAGAAAACCTAAAATTCATGGGGTCACCCTAAGTCAACAGTCAACTTGAAGGGAAATATGTATTTATTTCTTATACTTGTATGTTGCCTTTTCTCCCAGAACAGGATCCAAGGCAGCTTCCAAAAATAAGTTACAAACATTAAAAACATTTAAAACAATAATAAAAATAAAATTATAAAAATCTATAGCAATGTGGAATTTTAGAAACAAGTTGAGAAATAAATAAAAAGCTCTCCAGTTCACATAAAAGCCTGCTTAAAGAGAAATGTTTTTGTCTGCCAGGACAAGGAGGGGGTGGGAGCAGCCATGGAAAGGCTCTCTCCTGTGTCCTCAAAGGCAAGCCTGGACCGATTGCGGGACCTAGAGAAAGCCTTCTCCTGCAGATCTTAGGGCTCTGGAGGTTTGTACAGGGGAATACACACAGCATAGTTTTCCAAAAGAAAGTAATAAAGCTAACAAGCCAGTGCCAGCTGAAAAAAATGCATCTTCTTGCTGCTTTTACAGAAATTAAAGAGACTAGCAAGAGCATCACCTAATCTCAACAGGGAGTTTACTTGGGCCTCATAGGAATTTCTGATATTGTCCTTTCAGAAAGAGAGAGTACACATAACAGAACTTTATGTAATTCAATAAGAATTGGTTCCTAACCTGGAGGGAGAAAGCTGAATGGTAAGCAGAGAATAGCATTTTTAACTCCTTGAGCAAAATATGTGGTCTGGATGGTGTGTGTGTGTGTGTGTGTGTGTGATATATATATATATACACATACATACACACACACACCATACATATGCATACAGAGAGAGAGAGAGAGGGATCTGTATCATATTGTAGGCACAACTAGCATAGACTCTGGATGATCTATTGAATGGTGAGTTAACACATACGTAAATCCCACTGATTCTATGAGACTGCTTTAGTTGGGAAAAGCAATATGGTTTAAGCAATCACATAGTGATAAACAGAAGTCCTCCAAATTCTAAAAATTCTAAAGAAGACTCCTTACCATGTCTGAATGAGGCAGACAGATTTCTAATCCTGATCTGTATACATGTGTGGGAGGGTCCTCCTTGGGCCTCTACAAGGAGCTGGATTGGGGAAGGAGTGCTTTATGTCCTACAGCTGCCAACAGTGAGTGGCTACTTCCAGACTGAAAACCAGTTCTAAAAGCAGAAATGTCAGCAGGTGTTGCTTGCTACCGCACTGTCTGACAAGCAACACCTGCTGATCCCTCTTTTATACAGAAACCATTTCTAGTCTTGCAATCCTGCCTGGTATATTTCAAGCCTAAATTTGAGCTAAATGGTGCCCTATTGGCACAGACTTTAACATTTATCTCCAGTTACTTCCTTCTCTAAAACACTCCTCTCCCAGTCCTCTATCCATTTATTTGCAGTTGCATGTGTGGTGATGATGAAATACAGGAAGGAAATCAGTATTATTCTGTGCCCCAACCCACTGGTTATTTGGCATACTGCATTGGCTGTGAGGCAGAAACTAGCAATTCTGGTAGATATATTTTCTACAGATACTAACAGTTGTATTTGCTTCTAAGCCAGGAACACACAGATTGCCAGCGCCATTACAGTGAACTAGGCCTTTTCAAATCATAATACTTTGGAAAGGACTCAGCAATGATTGGCAGAAGCATTCCAGTTGGCTTGGTATACAACTGCTTGGTTTCTCAGAACAAATACTCAGAATGAAGGAGTCCTCTGTTTTCATCTGCCTCCCTCTGACAATATCTAGCTGACAACAACGAAGCAATCATGATTTCTGTTTAAAGGAGACTTCCCAGAACTCACATGTAGGAAGCACTTTAATATCCCTCAATGCATTGAGGCAAAGGAATGAAATCTGTAATTAGACATAGAGAATGAATTGTAATACCTATAAGAATCAGTATAACTGATTTCATAGTAGGTTTTTTATTTAAAAAAAAGAGAACGCAATAACTCCAACTTATCCTGAAATACACTGCAGTTCCTTCATATACAGTGACAGCTATACTTATCATAGTTCACTGCAGTACAACAATGGCTGCATATGCCATCCTGTAATTTATAAGATGGCTGAATACATATTTTAAATCTTCAGCCAGAGACAGTCAGATAAGCAGCGCAAATAGCTGCCCTTGGACTTTTATTGGCATGTATTATGAAGAAAGCACATGAACTAGAAATTCTTGGAGTTGATTATATTCATGGCCATCTGCCAAGAAGTCCACTGAAAGCAGAAGAAGGGGGGGGAACACAAATCTTTGTTTATCATATATATCCGAGCAAAGTTTCTAAGCAGGCTGTCCATAAAGTTACTACAAGCTATATTCAAATCCAGCAGGAGTTTTCAGAGAAGCATACAGAAACTAGCACTGGATAATTCTGGGTCACATCACAATGAATAAACTGAAACAGTGCTCTTAAGATGACCAGTGCAGAAGCAACATTGATTGGGAATTAATTGAACAATAGGCATACTATATCCCAATTTATTTCAAACTGATCAACTCTTCATCTGGGCAATACACATCAAACAACACAAACTACAAAATCAGTCACTTTAAATTTAAGTTGTCTAACACTCGTAATAAAAATAGAAACTGGGAAAAATTACTGCCTCAGTTACTAAAAGAAACACAGCCACACAATAATTCTCCTTATCTTTGAAAAACACAACTAGCCTTAAACATCCATTTCATATATTCCCTACAGAAGACAGTCGAATTAGTGTAGTAGTTTTCATAATAATGTTATGTGAAATAGTAACCCATCCACTCGTTTAAACTGCAGTTTAAACCCTGTGCATTGCTTAATTCACATGAAGTTCTTCCTGCACTAATTTATTGTGAAAGTAGTGGCATCAGCAACCAACTCCTGTGGAGTGTCTAAGGAGGCCCCAGGTGTCATGATGGAGTATTCACCCTAGGAGATAGTTATGATGAAAACACAACTACATGATCCATTTTCATGTCATAAATAGCTACATATAATCTACCTACTGCTTGCTGAGAATACCAGAGCTTCCTTGGTGACAGACAGAGAACTCTGGAGGTAAACACCATGGATACCAATTTTCAAAACAAATTCACTCAGTTAAGGGAGAACAACAAGGAGTGATGTTCTGTCGTTATAGTTGGTTTATCACTCCTAGAGGAATTCTTTTCCCGTCTCTGGGAATTCTTTAGTATTCACCATAGTCAGAGGCTGGTAGATGCTACTTTCCATACACTACAAGTTTCAAGAGATGCAGCCATGATCGGTGTAGCTATGCTCAGTAGTACTTATTTCCCATTAAATCTGCAATGCTTATAAACTTAAGAACATAAGATGAGTCTTTCTGCATCGAACAAAGATCAATCAAGTCCAGTATCTTATGTCCAATGGTACTGGAATTAATTTTAACCCTTTTACTATATGTTATATGGTCACATGGTCTTTCATGGACACAGGTCATGCTATTCTACTATTTGTAATTTGCTGTCTGCCCTCTGCCCAGATCAATACATTAATCTGTGTAGTTTCATTTATTTCATGTTTGCATATCACAGGATTTCCTGGCAGGGGAAAGCACTATGGTGAAAAACACATGCAAGATCTTAAAAAAAAAAAAAAAAGGATGGTAGTTCCACTTAGCACACTTTTAAGTCTGAAATGAAAACAAGATATAATAGCTAACAAACATGCACACAATTAGAAATAACATCTTGGATATATACCAAGTTTCTTCTTTTGTACTATTGCCCAAACTTGCAGATTGTTTCTTGATGGACAAGCCAATTCTCAGGACAAATGTACTTCTCCACCCTTGCGCTGAGCATACCAAAGAAAATGTGATCCCGGCCAGCAAAGATTTGCCATTCTGAGCAACCACCATTCTCTCCACCTACCACCACCTCCTAACACCTTCAGATTCATTTGTCTTTCTCCCTGCTTGAAAGGAGAGAAGTACAATATTATACCTACTTGAGGGGAGAAAGGGACTTATTTTTGCATGGAATTTGCTTCAAAGTAAAAGATGAGCCAGAGAAAAGAAGAACACTGCATGTCAATGTAAAGTCACCAATAAAAAGGAAAGGAAATTCACTGATTACCAATATATCAGAGAAATCAGAGCAAGATGATTAAATTAAAACTGTATCAGAAGTTCAGTGGGTTAAAACCAGATATAGTCATACCTAGAGAAACTCTTTAGAATGAAGTCACTGAAATCCATGGGAATTTTTATGAGTTGTAGGGTTTTATGTTGAATTTACTGGGGAAAAAAGTATGAATTCTTGGGTGTTCTCATTACCAAAACCCAAACAAAATTCTTACCCATCTGTATCCCCTTCCAGTTCTCAAAGATTACAGAAAATGGATAGGAAATCAAGTTTACAAGCTCTTTCAGCACCCAAGGTGTAAGTTATTTGGTCTTAAAGATTTGAAGTAATTTAAAATAGCTGTCATCTCTCCCCATTATCGCACCTATCTACAAAGCCCTCCTAGAACCATTTGTTTTCCTCCTCCCAGGTTGGAAAGAGCCACCTGTGGTAAATGAAGTGGACACTGCTAAAACCTGGGGTCATGAATATCAAAATTAGAGGGACACATAGCTTTAAAAATTAACTGCAATCTACTGTGAAGAAAAGTAATTTTTGTTGTTCTCATTTTTCCTTCTCTCTTACTCTGTCCCTTTAACACATTTTAGGAAGCAAAGTGGGAAGAGAGAGGCAGGAATAGCAGGATGCCTCAGGAGGCTTGGCTTGCATTAGGCACCAGTTGCTGCTTTGAACAGCAAGAACACTGCTGCAGTATCACACATGGAATGACATCCCTGTAAACATCAATGAACAATGTAAAGTAACTCTCGATGGAAGGAAGGAAGATACCAGAAAACAGTAATGGTGTAATAAAAAGTCATAACTCCGTCGAATAAAGAATCTGTAACAAGGTAGCTGCACTGGACAAATACATATTTCCCACTGAAAAGGCCAAGACAAGACATCCTGTCATATGATTGCTTCCCAGCTCAGAATTAGGGACTGTGAGAAGAAGGGGTGCCGTGGTTCATTTTGATCTGTGCTTTTTAAAGGGAAATAAAGGATCCAAAAAGCAAGTCTGAGGCCCTTTCCACACACGGGCGAAGAAACGGGGGAAACCACGCTGTAATGGAGCTTACCTTAAACCCGGTAAGTCCGTTGCTGCGTGGAGCAGCGCATTTTCGTTCCACACTCATCGGCGTCCCGCGGCATCCCGCAGCGCCCAAAATGGTGGCTTACGACTGGCGGAGGCTCTCCACCAACCGGAGAAGCTCGCCAGCTGGAAAGCCCACTCCCGGCAGATCTGGAGGCACGCCCTTGCGCACGGCTGCAAATCTACACCGGGTGCTGCGACACGACTGCACGTCCCGTGCCTTTTAAAAACCACTTGAAAAGTGGTTTTTAAAAAGCACATGGCGCCGCCACTTCCGGGCGCCCCAGCGTGGATTGGGGTGTGGAATTACACTAAAGTAATCTGCCCCAATCCATTTTACGGTGTAGACGACCTCCGTCAGAGGTCATGCTACACCATTTTAATACCCATGTGGGACAAAGGAGCACTTCCACCTTTTCTTCTAGAGCCAAACAACAAGGAGAGGTATTTCACTGACATGTACCTCTGGAATATTACCTACCTGAGTACTTAACATCTTGCCAGTTGTGGCAAAAACTGACACAAAGCAGCCACACCAAAAATTCCTATTTAGCCCTGAGGTGACTTGAAAATCCCATGGTGTATCCAGGGAAGGATGGGACTACATGAGGAAGAGGCTGGAGAGAGAGTAGTGTAGCCCACTGCACAAATGTTGTGTCAAAGAGTGGCAACTTGGTGTCTCTTTCCCTCCAAGGGGAGCAGGAGGGCAAAACTATTTCCAGGTCAATGTTAGAAGAGTGAGCTTATAGCAATAAGGCTGAAATAAGTTACTGCATTTTCAACTGGACCATTTTATTCCTAATAAGAATCTTTTCGAAACATATGTTTTATGTTAAGAGACAGAGGCTGCTTCCTTTCAAGCTACAAGAAATGCATATTTTTTCCTCATAGACTATTGATTATGCAGCTACAGTTTTGTCACGTCAAAAAGGCTCAATCAAGAAAAGCTGAAGGGAAATGTTTGCATAACCTACTTCAATTAACTGTGCTGGCATTGAAACATATGGCTCACAGAATTTTTACTTAACTCATAATCATATTTAATACATATGATTTTATATAAATTCCCAAATACTAAATAAAACAAACACTGAGGTCTGCTTTCAAAGCAGTAAAATATGCCACACTGAATTATTACACATTCTGTAGGATTTTCTCCCTATTTTTCTGTGATCTGCAATGCATTTTCCATCTGAAAAAAAATGATATACAGTTTTCCTTATCAGTGAAGAGACAAAATATATATATCTGGAAGGATAGGACTCACATGGCCCATGGCTGGAAGCCCCATTTCCTCTGTGTGTTTTGAGAAAAACAGAAGACCCCAGAAGCATGAAATCAATGTGGTTCTTCTACAGAACAAGGGGAATCTGTTTTCTGTACAGAAATGTTAGTTTCTGCTCAGAAACATGGTTTTCTGTGCAAAAAAATATGAATTTTTGACACCAAAGAAGTCATGAACTGCTAATAATCTTTTAAAATTATGCCGTTTTCGAGCACTCTCTCACAGGAAGAAAAGTAATTTCTTTTCTTGCCCGCAGGGAAAAGGATTTTGATGATTTATAGCATTAGTCCAAAGATAACAGGGTCATGTATGGGACCTGAATGAACAAGCAAGGATTTGACCAGAGAAAGACATCTCTTTCCAGGCAGTAACCAGAAAAACTGACTGATCCTGTATTGGTTGTTCTGTTGCAAATCCACACTGGATTCCGGGGAACAACTGGTCAAACCACAATTTGGAAGGTAGAAGCTTCCTCCTTTCCTTACTTCTGCCACCAGGGGGCAAACAGGATACAGGCTCAATGGGAATTTGCATTTACTGAGGGAAACTCTTGTTACATGAATAGTAAGTTTCTAAAGCTCCTGATATGTCATCTTTTGTAGAGGTTACTGTAGGAAGAGAACAAATAATTTTATCTCAAAGACATATGTTTTATTTTTCAACACATTAAATTTTCATTTCAGCACATTAAATTTGCATTTCAAGCACTGCAAGCTCATAATATGAGTATACAGTCGTCCCTCCACATTTCTGGGTTTGAACTTTGTGGATTTGTTTTTAATCAAGGTGTGTGCATGTGTTCCCTCCCTGCACCTTGGCAAAGACAAAGGATGGGGAGCCCTGGGAAGGAAGGCCCGTACATGGCTTTGTTCCCCATGCCCAGACAAAAGATGAGGGAATGGGAGGAGGGAACACCAGACGGGAAAGCACATGTTTGCCTTTCTTTCCTGTGGTCAGGCAAAATACAAGGGAAGGGGAAGCCTGGGGAGAGAATGGGAAGGGGAGCACAGAGAAGGAAGGTACATGTGTGCAGTCCCTCGTTTGTTCACTTAGGTGAGAGGGGAATATATTCATTTTTTTTCCACTTTTCACAAGGGTCCTGTGTCCCAAACCCTTGCAGAAATGGAGGGGCCCCTGTGTACAGAACTTTCACTTTTCCCCAGAAGAATATGGAGCTGATTTGCAAAACAAGCAATGGGTAGCTTGGTTGATTTGGGGGGGGGATACAATTTCAATTTGGTTCTATTTGTAGCATTCGTTTCAGTTTGTTTGTTAGCTTTTAGCACACATTAACCCAACACTGCCATCAAGAACTAACAAGGTGGTGGCATTCATCTGAAAATTACAACAACAGTGTAATTCTGACCACAGTGCCTGACCACAGTGTAATTCAATAACAGTCAAATTCTGCCAAGACTGCAAGGTCCAACAAGTTCCTTGCTTGCCTTGCAGACAAGTTCATGGACCAGAAGATGGAAGAGGTGACAAGGGGATCGGCTATTTTAGATCTGATCCTGACCAACAGGGATGACCTAGTTGATGAGGTGGAGGTGGTAGGATCCTTAGGAGGGAGTGACCATGCTCTTTTGGAGTTTGTCATTCAGTGGGAAGGAGAAGCCGAGTGTAGCCAGCCACGAATCCTAAACTTTAAGAAAGCTGATTTCTCTAAACTTGGGGTGTTACTTGCTGAAATCCCATGGACAAGACTACTAAAAGAGTTCATGACAGATGGGAGTTTCTTAAAAGTGAGATACTGAAGGCACAATTGAAAACTGTGCCAATAAGGAAGGAAAATGGCAGATCTCTAGCAGATCTTGACCTCAGTAAGGCCTTTGACAAAGTTCCCCATGACATTCTTCCAAAGAAACTAGTAAAATGCAGGCTGGACACGGCTACTGTTAGGTGGATTTATAATTGGTTGACCAACCGAACCCAAAGGGTGATAACCAATGGCTGCTTTTCATCTTGGAGAGAAGTGACTAGTGGGGTGCCACAGGGTTCTGTCCTGGGCCCGGTGCTATTCAACATCTTCATCAATGACTTGGATGAAGGAGTAGAGGGCATGCTGATCAAATTTGCAGATGATATCAAATTGGTTGCTAATACACCAGAGGATGGGATCAAAATTCAAAATGACCTTGACAGATTGGAAAGCTGGGCCAAAGCTAACAAAATAAATTTCAACAGAGAGAAATGTAAGGTCCTGCACTTAGGCAGAAAAAATGGAATGCACAAATATAGGATGGGGGATACATGGCTGGATAGCAATACGTGTGAAAGGGATCCAAGAGTCTTGGTAGATCACAAGCTGAACATGAGTCAGCAGTGTGATGCGGCAGCCAAGAAAGCCAATACAATTCTTGGTTGCATCAATAGGAGTATGGTTTCTAGATCGAGGGAGGTAATGGCACCACACTATTCTGCATTGGTTAGGCCTCATTTGGAATAGTGTGTCCAGTTCTGGGCACCTCAATTCATGAAGGATATCAACAAGCTGGAACGCATCCAGAGGAGGGCAACCAAAATGGTGAAGGGTCTGGAAGCCACACCCTATGAAGAATGGCTTAGGGAGCTGGGGATGTTTAGTCTGCAGAAGAGAAGGTTAAGAGGGAACATGATAGCTATGTTTAAATATTTGAAGGGATGTCATGTTGAAGAGGTAGTGGGCTTGCTCTCTGCCGCTCCAGAGACTAGGACAAGGAGCAATGGATTCAAGCTTCAGGAAAGGAGATTCCACTTGAACCTCAGGAAGAACTTCCTGATGGTCAGAGCTGTCCAGCAGTGGAATATGCTGCCTCGGAGTGTGGTGCAGTCTCCTTCTTTGGAGGTTTTTAAGCAGAGGCTGGATGGCCATCTGTTGGGAATGCTCTGATGTGTGTTCCTGCATAGCAGGGGGTTGAACTCAATGGCCCCGGGGTCTCTTCAAACTCGATGATTCTATGATTCTCTCAGTTGATCGATTGAAACATTTATGTTGTGTGGCATAAAAATATGTGCTATGATTAATATCTCTCTAAGGATTAGAAATAGTCATGTATAAGGATTCATCCAGATATTTAAGCAAATATTAAAACGAATAATGGTGCATAAAATCATGCTTATTCAAGAAAAGAACCAGATTAACACAATGTTTTAAAGGAAATGACCCATTTTATCATTAAGATCTTCTTATTTCGGCCAGCTATATGAGCATTAATTGTGTTTGAAATGTTCAGTATGAAGGTGATATCATCCTTTACATTGTCTGGTAGTTTTTTAAAGGGACCAAAAAGCCTTAAGAAAAACTTCAGCTACTACACGCCAAAGTTCAGAGTTACAATATTTTTAAAAAAATGTTATGTGGCTTATTTAAAAGAACTACAAAGTTCTCTGATGTGAACATTTGCTGATACAGTAGTTTAAAAAAAGATTTGTCATGAGGTAAAATTAATGCATACAGTAAATGAAAGTCTTTTTTAAAGAACATATTTAATAATTTTGAGTAAACCTTTCATCCCATTTATGTACTATAAGAAGTCTCGATAGAGAAGCTAAATTTTGAACTGTGGCCCTTTCTGCACCTTACCTTTTTTCAGCGCTGGGGTGCGGTGATCGAGCGAGCAGCCTCCGGCAAGAGGCTCCCATGTCCCAGCTGCTTCAGCTCTGCAGGAGCTGCCTGCTCATGCGAAAGCCCCACTTCTTCCTTCCGCAGTGCAGCCTGGGACTTTCCCGGGCTTTGCTGGGGCAGGAAGCGCAACTGGCATGGCTCTGGAGGCTCCGCACGCCAGATAAATGCACGCAGGGCCCAGAAGCGATGTGCGATCGTGCACCATTTTCAGCTTCTAGCCCAAAATGAAAAGGTGCGCGATCGACACCTGCCAGCCCCTGGAGTGTCACACAATTGTGAGTGTGTCATGCAGATTGCTCCTCACAATCACGTGATGCTCCAGGCGCCCTTTCGTATGGCAAATGCCATGTGAAAAGGGCCTTAGACTGGTGTAGGAATAAAAGCAATTATTAGCGAAAACTAGATTCAGTGTAACATACGTTGCTGTTGACTTACAAAGTTTCTATTGATTCAGGCTTCAAAATATGAGAAAAAGCAGTGAAGTGATCCTCAGAAGCAAAGGTGGGTGAGCTCAGAGCAACACTATGCATTGGAAGAGAAATGAGGTTGCACAGGAGAATAACACCTGCCACTGTGTTATTAATACCTGATACAATCTATCCAGACTCACGAGTAGCGATCTTAATAGAATTCAGTCCCTGAGAATTCTGGGAATTGTAGTATGAAGTGATCCATTATGACTAATTTGTGGACTAAAGATTGAGATATTGAGACCCGGCACATTACCAGTCTTGACTGCTTTAAAAAAGCAGTCAAGACAGTTCTCTTCCGACAGGCCTTCCCAGATTAGTGTTCCACCGCCTCTCATCATTGTCTTTTGTGTTAATCTTGTTTTTAATTTGTTTAATTAACTGATATGTTTTAGGGGGATGGAAGGGTTGGAGGGTGGGGAGGATGGGGTGCATTTTAATGTTTTAATGTTTTTATATATTTTTGTAATGCCGCCTCGATCCATTGGGAGAGGCGGGATAGAAATAAATTTTATTATTATTATTATTATTATTATTATTATTATTATTATTATTATTATTATTATTATATACATTTGATTTTTCACCCTACAAATTTTCTAAATGTCTTTTTGTCTAGATATTCTACTAGAGCTTGCTCTGTCAGACTGTAAGTATCAGAGATAGCTAGGGCAATGGTTCTCAAACTTGTTACCCCTGTACCTCTCTTACATCTATATGTGGACATTGTGCCCCCCCTTGATGTTGCACCCCCCTGTACTATCCTAGCCCCTCTCTCCCTCTCTCTCGTAGACTCTTCATGCCACATGCACCCTCCATCTTAACGTTGAGCTCTTCTGCTCTCTTCACCTCTCTCCCACCTCCAAGAAACTGCCTTGTGGTCAATAAGGGGCATGTGCCTGCTACACCAACGATGGGACATTCTGAGAAGCTGAGTGGGAAAAGCATAATGTCTATGTCTAAGGATGGAGAAAGGCATAACAGGGGAAGGAACTTTGTTTTACTCTTTGCAGGGACCAGTCAGTTCTCAATGGAACACAGATACAGGCTTGCCTTTTTTTCACATTTTCTGTATTTCCAGATTGACTTTTCTTGTGCCCCACCCCTTAGGGCCCCACCCCACAGTTAGAAAACCACTGAGCTAGGGAATTCTGGAGGTTGTACTCCAGAAAATAACTTTTCCAAGCTCAAAGAAAAAAATTGTTTTTTTTACATTGAGTCCTTTCATCATGGTCTTATGTAGGAGGCAGGACAGCAGGTGGTGCTTGTCCATTTCTCACCAGACAGTCGCAGTGAGAACAAGATATTTGGTGAATATCCTTTATTTCTGTAATCCATTCGGACACTTTGGTGTCCTCGTTCTGTTCCATTTTCAGAGGCTGGATCTTCACATGCAACACAAGGTAAGATGGAGGAGGTGATGTGATGGAACACTATGTTACTTCAAACTCCTGGTGGAAGGGATCACATTTTTGAATGTTTCCTGTATTTATACCAGAACTTGGGCAGTTATTTAACAGTAAGTTGGCAAAAGTTTAATTTGGAAGTTTCACAAGTAGTTAGCATTCTAGTTACATTTTTTTTAAAAAAGGAAAAGCTCCTCTTTATCAAAATGAAAATACCTTTTCTTTTAAATTCCTAAGGCTGCATTCTGGTCTCTGATATGAAACGCGTTCTCCTCTTCTTCACCTCATCGTTTCCTTCATCATCCATAACAGAGCATGAAGCACCAGCACAAAGCAAGTACTAAACCAGCAATTCAACTATGTGATACTCCTCTACTACTATTTAGTAAGACCAGGCCACTGTAAAATAGGCTGTCTGAATTTTAAAGAGTAGTAAGGATCTATCTCTTCTAGTACGCCTACTGAGTTAGTTTTTAACCTATTAATTTTAAATTGATGTATTTAAATTGTTTTATGTGTTTTTAGTGTATTTTAATCTATGATGTATTTTAGTTGAATTTTAATCTATGTTGTACCCTGTCTTAAGCCTTGCAGAGAGGTGAGTAAGAAATAAAAATGTACTATTATATTACTCTTATTATTATGATTATTAATCATCATCAATCTAGTAACATATTTTTAATTAATCCTATTTATAATCCTATTCAGAATTCTTGATTTTGGCAATTTTCTCCCCACTGCAAGAGGGTCTTTCAAAAACATGTTGTTTTTGAAACTTATTTATACTCAAGGACTTATTCAACATTTTCTATGCATCAAACAATATTTTGGCAATTTAGCATAGAAATATTATTTTCTCTGTGTTTTCTGTGCAAATCAACTACATTTGAATTTTGCACACAATAAGTCCTCAATTGCAGTATTTTCTGCATTGGGAACATATATTTTTTTCTGTAGAAATATTACCATCTCCACATAAATGTTGTTTTCTGTGAAAAAATAACTATACATTATATTTTTTTTTATCAGAATAAGTCCCAAATTGCAAGAATTCTCATCAGCCCTGCATTCTTTTTATTGTGGATTCAAAAAACATGTTCAATCATTTTTCAAATATTTTCAAACATTCTTGGTGTGTCTATTCAAACCATATTGAGTTGGCCCAATAGACTACATAGTAATTCAATAACTGTGAAAGGCTTAACACAAGTCTCAGTTACATTCTAAAACAACAAATTTGAAAGCTGAGCTTTTCTGCATGGGTGAAACCTCCCTGCTAAAAAAAAAATGAATATTCACAAAGAACATTTATTTAAATAGAACAAATATTCCCGTTATGTAGGAAGAGTTAAAAAGATAAATGATATAATATATGTTTGCATCTGTAACTTTCTCAAATAAACCTGCTGGAATACTATGCACCATGTTCTTTTTTTCCCCAAAGGACAATGTTGATTAACCTGTTTTTTGTTTGTTTTGTTTTGACAATCCAACAGAACAAGGGCATACCACAATCTTTATCTACATACTGTGTGTATGTTTGTTCAAATCACCTGTTAACTTACAGTGACATCATGAATTTCATAAGGTTTCTGTAGGCAAATAATATGTGGCGGTAGTTTTGCTAGTTCCTTCCTCTGAGATATAGCTCACAGCACTTGGAATTCATTGGGAGCCTCCCATACAACTATTAACCAGGGCTGACTGCACTTAGCTTCCAAGGTCAGGCAATATTTGGTACCTTTAAGATATTTCAGCCCTAAAATTATCTACACACTAAGAGAGATTCATGGGGTATCATTGCTGGGTGGGACATAATGAGTACAGTTCATATAAGAGCTCTAACCTAAAATGAGGATTAGGAATCTTAATGCGTTGCATCTTTTTTTCTCCCTTTGTACAAAACATTACTGAATGGCCTTGATGAAAGTGGTCCTAGTTTACTGCAATAAAAACACTGGAGAGATAAAGCCATAAAAATCGGTACAATTACTATTGCCATTAAAGTGTGTTAAGTGAACACACAAGTATTCAAACATGCTGACGTCTAAATAGGTGTCAATGTATTTTAACATGCTGATAGCTACACTTCCTGTATCATTAATAAACAAGCTTATCTAATATATTAACCTCCCATTTCTAGCATGGCTGCTAGCTGAGCACATTTTTTATTGCATTTATATAAAGGAATTTGGCCGGTAACCCCCCTGCCTTCTGTATAATATTGGAATCTCTGACTTCTCAGATAATATACTATAGCAGGAATTAAAATCTAAAGTGATGAGTACGGCTTCATGTATTATGTTAACTGCACTTTACTAACACCATTCAATCCAGCTTTAAGAGTTCTTTTCAAACATTATTTCAGATTGTCTCATCCTTTCATCGAAATGCCTACCAGTAATTAAAGACCAAAGTGGTACTTAACAATTAGAAATTTATTCTCTCCATATTCTGCAGTGTCATATTTCACATTACAACCCTTTTCCTCTTTACTCAGAAGCAAGTGCCATTGCATCAACTAGACTTATACCCATGGGGGTATGGACAAAATTGCAGCCATACATTTGAGTATCACTAAAACAGCTATAGTCAGCCCTCCATATCCACAGATTCTGTATCACAGATTCAACCAACCACAGCTTGAAAATATTCCCCTTCCCCAAAGTAATCCAAAAATCAAACTTTGATTTTGCCATTTTATGTAAGAGAAGCTATTTTACTATACCATTGCACATAACGGGACTTGAGCATCCATAAATTTTGGTATCCAGGAGTGGTGGGGAGTGGTCGTGGAAACAAACCCTAGCAGATACCAAGACATCACACTATGTTGTAAATTAACAACAATAAATTTGGACTTCAAGGTACCAATTTTTTTTTAAATTACAAGCTTAAATCTCTTACTTAAGCAGATATGTTAATATAACTAACATAAAACATTCTCCAGAGAACAATATATATAGAGTTACCCCATTGCTGATTCAGTACACCCCTGTTGGGGCACTATTCACCACATTTTGAATACTGTGTCCAGTTCTGGGCACCCCAATTCAAGAAGGACATGATCAAGCTGGAGCAAGTCCAGAGGAGGGTGACCAAAATGGTGAGAGGCCTGGAAGCCATGCCCTATGAGGATAGACTTAGAGGTACGTTTAGTCTGCAGAAGAGAAGGGATGCCATATAGAGGAAAGAGAGGGCTTGTTTTCTGCTGCTCCAGAGACCAGGACAAGGAGCAATGGATTCAAGCTGCAGGAAAGGAGATTCCATCTGAACCTCAGAAAGAACTTCCTGATGGTCAGAGCTGTCCAGCAGTGGAATCTGCTGCCTTGGAGTGTAGTGGAATCTCCTTCCTTGGAGGTTTTTAAGCAGAGGCTGGATGGCCATCTGTCGGGAGTGCTTTGAGGGTGTTCCTGCATGGCAGGGGGTTGGACTGGGTGGCCCCTGGGGTCTCTTCCAACTCTACAATTCTATGACTCTATGATTTTCTTAAACACAGGGTTGACTGAGCTCTTAGTCTCTCCAGAACTAGCCCATGTGAAGCCTTTCCATACAGGCAAAAGCTTCCATGTGAACAGCAACCTCTTCTCTTCCAATGTGTTATTTTCAATATGGCGAAAGGCATCAACACACTGGGGACAGGATTAGTGACTCCCCAGTTCCTTTGTTCAATACGGTGTGGTGAATAATTCTTCAACAGGACTTATATTTTAAGCATATTTGAAAAGGTCAGGCCTATTCAACTTATGAGCCACAAGTAGCCACCTGCCACCCTTCTGTTTTTGCAGTTCTAATCACAACATTAGGGTAAAGGCAAAAGGAGGAATGTTCCCTTTCCTGTTATCTGAATTAAAGCCACTCCATTGGCAGGAGGAACTAACTGGATACTACCTTTCTTGTTCAGTCAAGGATTTGAGGATTCACTCAAGTTGAGAATAAAGAGGTGGAAAGATGTTAAAACATTTTCCTCCCCAACACTGTACAAATGAACCTTGGAATTGCAGCTATTTGAAATAATAAAGCCCATTTGAGTTATGGCAGGATAGCAAATGCCTGTAGAATGTGCTGTTATTTTCTTTCTTCCTTTTTAATCCATCAACACAGGTAAACTGTAAGTGCTCAAAACATTTTGAAGCTATTAGTTGTGAAAGTTAGTTGTCTGCAGAGACATAAAATAGACTCTGTTTGCCTCTAAGAATCTATAGCTGTCAACCTTGGATAAGCTTATCTTTTTTTCTAGTTCAATGGAAAGATCAGGATGTGTATAGATTTCCTCTGAGGAAATCGCCTGAGCTGTGATAGTCTCACTACTATGGAACGTATAATTGAAAACTGAAGAAAGAAGCAAACTGGTGGAAGTAAAATTGTGTGCACCAGCATTACTAGTTCCTTCAGCTGAAGGTGTTTTATAGGCAGCCAGTTCTTCAAACAACAGAAAATCCATGTATACATAGTCTTGGGAGATAGTTACAGATGAGATGAGACTCACAGACAGCATTCGAGTTTGCCAAAAGACATACTGAAATCTGAAATCCAAAATAAAGCATTTCGGCTGACTTCCTTTCCCAAGTATTCATAATATTTTAGGACTATGTTGTTTAATCAATTATGAAAGAAAATGAGATACTGTCTCTGGCTTATTGACAGAAGTTATTCCTCAGCCCTGACCTGAGGCTTTTGAAATGCAAATAGCAATGTTCCTGTGAAAGGAACATCAGCAAATCAACAATGGTATTTGGAAGGGAAGACAGGAGAAAAACCCTACTCAAATTAATTATGAACTACATTTTAATATACAGTATACTAGATATTAGAAACCTTTTATTTAACCACTCATAGAAGACTATAGACTTGCTTCTAGGCAGTATTTCATTTGGACGATAAAGAATGTTTTAAGTCATGGGACCCAATGCAAACACAGGGCCAGTACTGGTTAGGGATGCAAATCTTCACTAATTTCATTCTCACATGCAAAAATTGGGAATTTAATTTTTCTGGATTTGTTTACAAGCTTTGTTCTCATTCTTCAATTATTTTTCATACACCAGAATTGTGTGTGTGTGTGTGTGTGTGTGTGGGGTGCAAATTTTACTTATATCCTGCCTTTCTCATAGGATGGGACCCAAGGCAGGCCACATCAAATTAAGAAGATAGTACATGAAAGACCTATTTGATACAAAAGGTTTTTTAAAAAAAAAAAAGAAAAAGAAAAAGTGTTAAATAAATAAACAATTCTATTCAAGATATCAAATCAAAACAGTTAAAATGCATTTTATGTTTATATATGCCTACAAGTCTTATGGCAGCCTTATGGCAGCCCTACAATTTTCCTAGGGTTTTCTTAGGCTCAGAGGTGGGTGTTTTGCCAGTTCCTTCTTCGGAAATATAGTCTACAGCACCTGGTGGTCTCGTGACCAAGCCTGCCCTTGCTTAGCCTATAAGATCATATGGGATCTGATGCCTTTAGGGAATGTGGGCCCTATTAGAAACACAACAAGAGATAATAAAAAGATAAAAGCACAGTATACCCCATTAAAAGATCATTCTGCCCAGTAAGATCATTCTGCCAAAGGCATGCCTAAGTAAAAAAGGTCTTTGCCTTCCAGAAGAAAGACAATAGGAAAGGGCCAACCGAGCCTCTCATGGGAGAGAAGTCCACAAGAGCCACCAAGAAGACTTCATTTTCATTCTACAGCCAGCCCTCCACATTTGCAGGTTTCACTTCTGTCGATTTGATTATTCACAAATTATTTGCTGTCAGCTCTGCTGCCTCTCTATGCCATTTTTAATAGGGCCTCCAAGCCTCGTGAGACTGAGAAACTGCAAATGAGGCTTGTAAGTCCCTATTAAAAATGGTGTGGGGCAGCAGTGGAGGTGGCAGTAAGCCCCACCAACCACCACTTCTGCCTTGTGAAAGAACCCTGATGCCTCAAACTAATCCATGGTGGATTTAATAGGGTGATCATACTTTGTTAAGGGAGGACCTAGGCCCTTTCCACAACTCACCTATTTTCAGCTCCGGGGTGTGGTTCTCGCGTGAGCAGCCTCTGGAGAGAGGCTCCCGCTTCCCTGCTTCTTTGGCTCCGCATGAGCTTCCTGCTCACGCGAGAGCCCCACCTCTTCCTTTCGCAGTGCATCCTGGGACCTTCTCAGGCTGCACTGGACAGGAAGCACGACTGGCCCAGTTCCCGAGGCTCCGCACGCAAAGTAAGTGCACACGGGGGCCCAGAGCGATACGCGACTGCGCAGCATTTTCAACTTCAAGCTGAAAATGAAAAAATGCATGAGCAGTCCCTGCCGGGCCCTGGAGCGTTGTTCAAATGTGAGTGCATCATGTGGACCACTCCTCACATGTGTGCAATGCTCAAGGGGCCCATTCACATTGGAAATGCCGTGCGAAAAGGGCCCTAGAGTTATTCATGTTTTTTTCACTTTCCCAGGGGTCTTCTGCCCCAACTGTGGCAGATGTGGTGGGATTACTGTACTTCATCCTTACCAAATACACATGTGGTGGTGTTGGGCCTTTCTCCAAAGATCTTGAAAGTCAAGCAGCCTCATAGAAGGAGATAAATTCTTTCAGATAGTCTGGAGCCTATTTCATATATTTTTTTCACAAAAACAAAACAAAGCTCTCAAATGCAAATATATCCACCATGGATTATATTTGCATTTGAGAGCTTTCTGTTTGTTTGTTTGTTTTTTTCTTTTTGTGGAGAGGGATACAAAATAGGCCCCAGAATATATATATCTTACATTGCATGTTTCAGAGTTTCAAGACATCTATTCTTGCCAACAACAAGTATTTTCTACAATCCTAGTCCAAAGCCTTAGAAAATTCCAGACATATCTAAAGTTAGAAGAGTGTACAACATATCTGCTATGCATATTTTGACTCTGCTTTTCATCTATACTAATTTTAATAAGTTGTTAGTTGCCTTGAGTTTCATTATTTGGAAAAAATGGGAGATAGATAAAATAACTACAATATAACAACAGCAACAACACATACTGCTATCCAACAGCACTGATATAGAATCATAGAATCATAGAAATGTAGAGTTGGAAGAGACCACAGGGGCCATCCAGTCCAACCCCCTGCCATGCAGGAACACCCTCAAAGCACTCCCGACAGATGACCGTCAAGTCTCTGCTTAAAAACCTCCAAGGAAGGAGACTCCACTACACTCCGAGGCAGCATATTCCACTGCCGGACAGCCCTGACTGTCAGGAAGTTCTTCCTGAGGTTCAGGTGGAATCTCCTTTCAGGTGGAATCTCCTTTCCTGCACTGTTGGTTGATTTTATAGCACTGCATTTTAATTGTGATTTTATCATCTGCTGTTATTTTACATACTGCTGAAAGTTAACTTTGTTATATTTTGTTTATCATTTGGCTTTTAAGTCTCTTTGGAACAACGAACATCCTAAAAAGCAAGCAACATCCTTAGAAAGGTTTTTTTTTTAAAAAAAGCTGGGAGTAGTATTAATTTAATTTAGTATAGTTATATTAGCTTTAGGGTTTTTTAATATTTCTACCTAAGCTATCATAAAAAGCAAGCAACACCCTAAAATACAAATAATAAGGATCCAAAAAAATCAAGAAATTTATTTAAATTACATTTTTTTTTGTAAAATTGAGCGCAAGATTCAGTGCCCATACCTTCCCCAAAAAATAATATACTAAGACATTAGCAAGTTACATTAAACTTTAAGAGCAGATGATTCCACATTATGAGTAGTTGCTTCTTCTATGTGCTCCCCTCATTTTAATCTTGTTTCTCTTAGTACTGTTGTTTGTGGAAAATGTAAACAAGTTTCAATATTTGAATTGAGGAAATGAATTTTTGATCTCATGATAGGTTTGAAAATTCCTTCAGACTTTATATATTCACATAATCTGTGGATCATTAAGGAGCCATTACAGTCTATTGTGTCAAGGCCTCTGTGGGGAAAATTTAATTTGAACACTGAAGTCATTATCCCTCCAGAGCTTCTCTTCCCATTCACCATTAACATCACTGAAGCTGCCACACGCACAAACTAATTCTGCATATTAAAGAGTACAAAGAAAGAAAGAAGAGAACATCATTTTTATATATCACATTTCCTCTCTCTAAGAACACAGACAACTAGAATATTTTCAATATAAATAACCCATGCAAAGGATACAGTTAATAATTTACACTTCAGGATTATATTATACAAGTTATCATAGGGCCCAGAAATTTAGAAATCCAGATTCTGAGATATTTCTGGGGAAAAAAGTACTGCTACTTAGTTTTGGTACTACATCAAGTGCAAAGAGGGAGGTTAAAGAAATTGCTGCAATACTTTTGAAAGCAACACCGAGTTATTGAAACAAACAGTATTAGGATGAAAGTATATGTCAAGGTGGTGACTTATTCACAGAGATTAGTACATTTTTCGCCCAAACAATACAATTTTGTTTCAGATGTGGGCAACAGCAATAACACTTGCAAACTGACCTTGTGTATGCCTTGCAAATACCAATAAAAACAAAGCCTGCTGGAAAGAAAGATTTAAAGGTGAAGAAAGTATATAGTACTACAAACAGATATCTTTATCTTTTAAAGGAGAGCTGCTTCTCATTATACGCTAAGTGCATAATCTAGTCTGACCCTTGCAACACTCTGTTCAAAGTTCATATAAAATAAAGTTATACTGATAATACTGAAATCATTCAGTATTAATTTAATATAATGGCATAATATTTCAGGGATGTTGCTACCCTTGTTGTTATTGTTAGCTTTCTATTTAAACCATATGATAACTGAGACTGGTACAGCTGCATCAACAGTTACACTTTTATTATCTTCACATGAATAATGAGAATCATTGACATATCTTTCAGGTATTCTGGAAAACTCTCATCCAGGCAGGACTTGAACCATTTAAAAAATAGATAAAGTCTGCCGTATTTGGGGCATAAATTTTCAGGAATTTGTGTTGCCTTTCTAGCAGTTAGTATTCATATCTTGGAACGTTTCAGATGCACAAAAATTTTAACTTAAATTCTGATTCCTCGCATTTCAAAATTACGATAGATCAAATGCATAGGTTTAAGTTGTGAGACCTCTAATAGTTCTATATCATGGCTTCTCCTAAAGAATCTCATAAGGTCTGGGGGAGGGGTGGTCCATTTTCCATAGGGGACTAACTTCCACTGTGTTCATATATTAATGAGAACCACTCTATGAAGTTTCATGTGTATATTGAATAATTTAAGAAACAAGATTGAACCTTACAGAGTTTCTGAAACATATGTGTTGCAGCTAAAAAGTATTAACTTCTAGGAGCCATTGACTAGAAAAGAGTAGCTTCACGGAAGTATAGTATACAAACCACCATTGTGGACAAGAAGTCCAAAAGAATATTGTGACCAATGATATCAACATATGCTGATAGTACTAAAAGATGCAACAGGAATTCAATCAAATGTTAATTTCCCAGTGCATGTTATACATTAGGTAATGGACACTCTTTTCAACCCAAACTACTGCAACTAGGTAATGACTGTGGCCATTTCCACACTAGACTGTTTTAACACTATTATTCCGCTTTCAACATCCTATGGAATCCTGAGGTTTGCAGTTTCGGGAGGGGCCAGTTGGAAATGGCCTATATTTAAAACATCACCACCAACTTGAATGTACTCCTGCCCCGCCCCCCAAGATCTGACGCTATTGAATAGCTGAGGAAATTGTTAGAGTCCAAAGACAATTTCATCCGTACAAGTATCAAAACTACTTGCTCAACAAAGCAGCAACAATGCCTCAGAGAAACGTGCACCATTCCTTGGACCCAAGCAGTTGCACCAACATGGCTCGGTATATTCAACAAAGATGGGCAAGGATCAGGTATCAGCAAGACGCCCTGTCCACATTGTCTGGGAACAGTGACTGAGATTAATGCAAACAACTAGAAAAAAAGGGTGCTAAACCAAAAAGGACATTAAAAACAGTCTGCAACTCCACTGTACTCAAGTGGTCCACAATCTTTTACACTGAGTATGCTGTAAAATATTCACCAGCAGTAGTTTATTTTCTACTATGTAGTAAGTGATATCAAATTATATAATTTTAGAATAGTTATTGTGGACTGCAGAAGAAAATAGTAAGTGTTCTGAGAAAAAGGAAGGAAGGAAGGAAGGAAGGAAGGAAGGAAGGAAGAGAAAGAAAGCTGCTGCAGTTCTGTTAACAAAGTTTTATTTTGGAATATTAACCAGACACCTCAAAATAATTTTCAGTTCTAAAGAACAGTAGAATATTCAATATATGTATGATCTGATGTGAGAAACTATGAACATAGAAAAAAGTGAGAGAATTAAAAAGTAGTTAGATTTCAAAATAATACAAATAGGGGGAAATATGCAGACACAATTATGAGTCTTTGAATGGCATTCTGGATGGAAAAATAAAAATAAGTACAGAATGGAATTTGGGCGTACTGTGTAACAAGTAATACATACTGTACCACAATGAACCCTATTGAGGGATATATCGCAAAACTGAATTCCAAAACAAATTACAGTGATGAGGGCTCAGTTTCACTTTTCGGAAGATGTATGTAGTGGGGTGGGACACTCATATACATCAATTTTGAAACAGAATGCAGATTTAATTTTGCTTAATCTTGATGTTTAAATTTGTTAACTCTTGCTGTAATTAGTTTCAAGAAGAGGAGTTAATTACATCTTTCCCAAAAGTAAGACTAACCAAGTTGATATTTTAATGGGTTTCTGACATTTCAGTTTTCTATATTCTTTTCCTCAAAAAATAAATGTTAAAGAGCTATGCCTCATCAGATTTTATAATTCATTTTATTTTGTTAAATCAAGTAATCCTTACAGACAGGAGGGAGGTATATATATACAGTAGAACATTTAAATATAATTAATTGCCATTTTTCTAAGTATGGAAATTAAATATAATTAATTGACAGTTTTTAAAGAAAAGAACATTTAATAGGATAGTAAACTGCTTTTAACTGCCCTCCTTTTAACATACAGCTTATCAGATAGATAGATAGATAGATAGATAGATAGATAGATAGATAGATAGATAGATAAAACAGTAGATTAATTACATTTTAATGTTAGTGCCACTTCTCCCCCTCTGAATACGTGGGAGTCTGTTTTATCACTCACCTACTCCAGTAAGGAAGAAATGAAGGTAACTAGTTGCTTTTCCTAAACTTGGATGGTCAGCCTATGAGGGAACTGTCATGCCCAGGGTGATCTCTGTGTTGATAGTCTGAATCCCTATATATGGTATCAATCTGAGTTCTTCTGTGGAATCTATCCTACCACCCATTTAGCTTTCAGCATGGGTTTATCCAGTTGTCATATCTGGAATTAAGTAGGGATTTCTCAGAGATTATCAGAATTGGCTAAGGTTCATCCCCCTCCCTTTTTTTTTTCTGCTACATGCTGCATCATTTGATGGTACAATCCTTAATTTTTTGAATGCTTAATCTAGCTATTTTGACCACTTTTCAGTTTGGCATCGTCTTATTTTGATTGTTTTGAATTTGACTAATTGGGTCTATATTCATATTCGTTGGGTTGTTTTATCTGCCTAAGTTTAGCTAATTTGTGGTTAAGTAGCACAGTGCAGTTTGTACTAGGTATGTGAACTTAGACTTCCTGATGAACACCTTTGAGGCATTACATGATGACTGATTTGTCTACCTCAGGACATCTTCACAGCCTTATTTTGGGCATGCACTTTGGGGAAGAAAGACTTGCTAGGGTCAGCTAATCCTACTGAAGCTCACCAAGGAGGACCTCTTCTCTCTCTTCTCAGTATGGAACTCTGAGTGTGACAGGACATGATGAGGCATTGCTTCATACATGTCTTTGAGCTGACATGTTTCACTATCAAATTGTCCTTATGAGATGACTTCTCAGGTAACTGCTTCATGCATTTGATTAAAGTGAAACAAAGTGACCCCCCCCCGTGTTTAAATCCAAGTTTATTTCTTGTCTTCATTCCCTAGGTAGGACAGGGAGACAATTTCTGTACTGTTTATTCAATTTGAAAATCTCTATTTTCTGATACTCAAGAATTTTTAAAAATTATTTTTCAAGTATTCCCAACTATTGTTTCCATCCCTAGTCCTGATTTTGGTTAAAAAGGTGGGATATAAACAATGTTGAAGATGACGGTGAAAATAATGATAATATCAATAAAACTCTCAAAACATGTCATTGAATCAAAGAAAGCAAATAGAAAACACTTTAACTCAATTAAAATAGCTAAATAAAAGGGTTTTGAACTGGTGTCAGAGCAATTTTAGACCTGGCATTTATTGCACTTCCATGAGGATGGCATCACCTAACTGAGGCACCACAACTGAGAAAGCACTCCCTCTTGTTGATTCATAGAGTACCTGAGATTACTAAAGAACACCCTTCCCTGAGAGCAATAGCCTGTTGTCCAAAACAACAAGGGAAGGCACCCTTCACTGCACTCTGCCCTGGACTACAGAGTGCCAGTGCCCCTTGACTATGTTAAGTAAATAATGTCTGGAAGCCAGTTGGGGAGTTACAAATTAGTAAGCACCATAGTTATAGTACTACACAGTGATTCCTATCCCAATCTCCCATCTCTTCACTTTCTGGGAAGCAGCTGCTATGATCAATGGAGGTCTGTTTCCATGTAGATTGGGAAGCAGCTGACTGATATTCACATCTCACCCCATG
Organism: Ctenosaura bakeri; assembly: GCA_948474755.1. Classification (NCBI taxonomy): domain Eukaryota; kingdom Metazoa; phylum Chordata; class Lepidosauria; order Squamata; family Iguanidae; genus Ctenosaura; species Ctenosaura bakeri. Next base: position 432,549 of record CAOLHI010002160.1, read on the forward strand.
AGCAGTTTCTGTTGTGACAGGCAGAAGCAGGAGCCATATCACATTCTGGAGATAGTTCATGCAGTGGGTTGGGAATATCAGTCAGCCATTCCTGATCAAAAGGAAAACAGACCTCCATTGATCACAGCAGCTGCTGCTGCTTACCAGCTGCTGCCTGTTAAGTGGAGATTGGGGGACTTCCATGGTCTCTGTGTATCCTTTAAACTAGGGGCTACATAGGGATCATGGATATAAAATACTCACAAGCATGTAACTCTAGGTTCAGCATTCTTACCTGCCCAACAGTGGCCATTTCCGCATGAGCCTGTTCTAGTGCTATGATTCCACTTTCAACATCCTGTGGAATCCTGGGGTTTGCAGTTTTGGGAGGGGCTGGCCGGCCCCTTGATCTTGGAGAAAATTGACTAGTGGAGTGTTTCAGGGCTACATGTTGTTTAACATCATTATTAATGTCTTAGCTGATGGAATGGAAGGGACGCTTATCAAATTTGCAGATGACACCAAATGGGAGTGTGTCCTAAATGGGGGAATCCTTTCCCCAGAGGATAGGAACAGAATTCAAAATGGCCTTAGTAGATTGGGATTGCTGAGCCAAAGCTAGCAAAATGAATGTGAGCATTTATCCCTATAAATGTAAAGTACTACATCTAGGCAGGAAAAACAAAATGCACAAATATAGAATGGATGACATCTGGCTTGAAAGCAGTTACATGTGAAAAGGATCTAGGGGACTTAATAGACCACAAGCTAAATATGATGCAACAGTGTGATGTCGTGGCCAAAAAAGCCAATGCAATTCTTGGCTGCATCCACAGAATAGTGTTAAAATAAAGAAAAGTGGTAGTGACATGATAGGTATCTTTACATATCTGAAGAGATGTCATGCAGAAGATCAAGCAGGCTTGTTTTATGCTGCTCCAAGGAATAGAACATGAACCAGTGGATTCAACTCACAAGAAAACAGATTCCTCTGAAACATTAGGAAGAATGTGTTTACCATAAAAGCCTTTTGACAGCAGGATAAGTTGCCCTGAAGGGTGGTAGATTCTCTGTCTTTGGAAGTCATTGAACAGAAGTTGGATAGGAATCTTTAGGGATCCTTAATGGCATATTCCTGCATGACAGAGGGCTGGATTAGATGGTGCCTTCCAGTTCTAAGATTCTATGATTCTGAACTCCTTCTGGTTTATTCAGTTTGCCAGTGGCAAAAAATGGTGTGATGGATGGGTGAGATAATCAGTGAGAATTTATCCTTTGATCCCAAAAAGAAACAGCGATTGATTAAGCTGCTGTTTGTTGGAAAAGAAACCTTTTTCAATTAAACAATTATTGATTAGTCTGAAATTTGTCATTTTCAAGTAATTAGACTTCTGTGTCCTGCAACTTCCGAACACTTTTCAAGGACAGCCTCATCTACAGTATGTTACAATAATCTAATTGGGAAGTGATAAAGTCATGTGCAAGTGTGGCCAAATTCATCTTCTCCAGACAAGACTGAGGTATTATTGACTGGAACTGAAACTGATATATGTTTAGATATTCAACTAGTACTGAATGGAGAGTTCTTCCTTTGAAGTGCTTCTGGATTCTCCTCTGCTTCTATATGTGAAGGTTGGGTAAACAGCCAAGACTGTTTTGTCACCACTAACGGTAAATTATTTGCAGCCTTTTCTGGTGAGAACCTTCTTGGCAAATCATGTATGCTTTGAGAGACTTCAAATTAGATTACACTAAGACCCCACCTTTTTGACCCCGTTATCTGTCAATTTGCTTTTTTGATTCTTCCAAATTAAAGAAAAGTTCCATTAATTTAAGGGGGTTCTGCTCTTTCATCAGTTCTTCTTGCCAACATAGGCTTGCATGGAACTGCTCACATGTGTGTGCTGCTTGCAAAGTGAGCTGAGAGGGAGGAGGAAAGGGTGCTAAGCAAGCCCATAGACTTTGCAAAAAGCATTGGTCCCAAATGACTTCATGCTCCCCACAATTGGTTCCGCTTTTCAACCAATTCCATTTTCTGACACTGCTCCTGTCCCCAACCTGTCAGATAAGTGGGGGAAGCCTGTACTCTGAAGTCCTCTGCATGAGCTGCTGGTGAAGACTGAACAGAAGCATAATTAGGGACAAAAATAGATTGAAATTTCTAAATGGCAACTGCATCAGAGAGCATGTCATCAAAGACATATAACACTGAGATTGATCACAACAACTCTCCTTGATGCTGAACGGATTGATTTCCTATTCCATCTTAGCCCATTAAACATCTTAGTCTTTAAAGTGCTAAACCGTTATAGAGAATAGTTAAATTGATTGTCAGGAATCACTTTCTTCTGTATAAGATCACATACATTCTTAGATTACCAACTGCAGGCCAAACAGTACATTCCCTCAAGCAGTTGCCTTTCTACTTTTTGTTTATTCATAAGTAAGTGTATGAGACCCTGATCCAGACTGGGACAGCAGCACATGGGAAGGAGACAATGGAAGCTTACACACTGTGTATACAGAAGCTTTCCCTTCTCCCTTTCCATACTGAGAGGGAATGCTGGAGAGGATGCAATTGAAGAAGGAAGTATAAATCTCATTTCCCCATTTTCTGTGGACCCAGACAAGGTCAGGACTCCACATGCTTATTTAAGAATAATATGGAAATAGATGGTTTGGTGGTCACTGTACCTAAGATTTAAACTTCATTTTTGACCCACTATCTTCTGGGCATCTTACAGAAGTGACTCATTGAGAATCCCAAAGCTTTGAATCTTTCCAGCAGAAAAGAGGTTAAAGTCTTCCAACACTAAACATTTTAATTCCCTGATATGAAACACAAGAATTCATTCAAAAATGCTAAAAGAAATCACACCAGAACATCAGCATCTGTACTTTGAACTGAGTAACAACTGAATTGATAGAAGTATCAAATTTGTGAAAGATATTTTATTGTGGTTTTTTTTTCAATATCAGCCATCAAAAATATATTAAAAACACTTACAATATTGATTTTTTTTCTCATCTAGGCCTGTGTAATTAGCATTCTATAATTAGGAATGTGAAACTTGCATTGAGTTTCTTAGAATCTTGTTTAGGCCTGTAATGGTTAAATTTAATATATTTAAATCCCGGAAACATATTAAAGGGTAGCTGCGTTGGTCATATAGCAAAATAAAAGAAAATCCACAATCTACAGAAAATTGATACCTTTATTGGTCAACGAAAATGCACAAAACACATTATGGAAGCTTTCAAAGCTCTATGGCTTCTTCATCAGGCAATTTTTTAAAAAAAAAATCATACAGGAGAAGAAAAGTGATGGTGTTAGAGACACTTTTAGAGTTAGTAGTTATTTTCTGTCTTCACTGAAATTTTTACTTTCCCCAATAATTTCCCATAATTCCTGCATTCCTTTCAGCAGTGCACCTAGTTTATGAAATGCATGTTTCCACTTATTTTTCTGCAATGATTTCCAATAAATGCATTGTTTTGAGTACATTTTATTTTTCGGAAATAGCCTAGAAGCTGCTGAACTGTGCAAATAGTTGACATGAGATGCACATTTTCACACAAGTCTTGGGAAGTACAGAAATGCTACTTTTACGACTGTCAAGAACAACCACTATTTTTCCACTCTTACATATGTGTGTGATTTTTTTTTCTTCCTGTACCATTTCCTGTGAGTCATGAAACGGTGAGGATCTGCTTTTACATAACCTGTAGATAATCTGTAGATGACAACAACCCCTACAAGGTATACATTTAGAAAATTAAGAGCACTTATTTCCTATTAAATTCAGTGTCGCTTTCTTCCAAGAAAATGCATATAGACAATTTCAAATGTATCTGGGAGTAAGTTCCCTTGAATTCAATATGGGCATCATTTTGACTAGACATGTATAGGATTGCATTGTAAATGCACTGTGTATTTTGCTGCCCTAAGGTCTGTTTTCAACTATATTAGACTATCCTTTACCGCTGATCCAGTGTTGTAAGCCAAATTCAGCATGGAAAACATTATCAGTGGAATAATGCAAAGACCTTGACCAAACGGAAAGATCATTGCAGAAAAGTGATTTTTAATTACTTCTTACTGAGAGAGATTTAACTGAAGTCACTAAGGTTTTATCACAATGCCAGCCAATTAAACAAAACTATTTAAATTTAATTACCTCCTCGGCAGGGTTACATCCTTTTAAAAAAAGGGTTTTACTGCTGCATGGGTCAACAGGTTACATCTACTATTCTTCTCTAATTACTTTTTAACAGTTTGGAGTCTTATTTTGATCTCTCTTATGGCCCACTAAGCTCCCCCACCCCCAATAAGTAAACCATAAGATTTGAGGCATTTCTCAACATAGAATCTCCAAACATAGGTGGAGACAAATAGAAACACTGTAAGTATACTGAAGTTGGATGTTTCTTCCAAAAGGAATTTACCTGAGAAGAAAAATGTAGATGGAACAGACTGAGCATGGAGATGCCTCATAGTGAGTTTTGTTTTCGGGGAAAACAGAAATGAGGCAAAGTGTTTAAAGAGAAAGAGCAAACAAGGTTTTTGTCTCTTCCTCTATTTCCAGTGTCATTATTTAGAGCTGGAGAAACCAAAACAAAGGTGATCCTATTAGTATACTAGCTGTTTGACAAAGAATACTATCACGCACTGAAATAAAAAGATGAGAGTCCATTATTCGATTTCTTGAGAATAACAATCTGTATTTATTTTAAAAATGGGGTTTTGTGTAGTCAGGCATTAAAGGCTTTGTCCCCACCTCACCATGTGTATGTTCTTGATCAATGGCTTGTTTTTTGTTTTTGTTTTCTTAACTATGGGTCCCTTCAAGTACCAATGGCCCATGGATAAAGCAGACTAGACACCTTACCCTGGAATGACAGGATGAGGTTGCCATCTCACTTTGAACCATGCCCCCTGCCACTTGTCATCCATATTTAAGGTTTTTTTTTTGTTTTTGTTTTTTATATGAGACAGGTGTTTCCCAAGTGAAGATCCTATATTTCTCCTTATAGCCATACAGGAATAGGTATGAGGAACCATACACAAAATAATGACTTAGGATACCCACCCAACTTAAAATATAATAGGAAGAAAATTCAAAAGGACCTTTATAAAGTAGAAAACTGGGCTGAATTTAACAAATTGAGATTCAACTGACAAATGCAAAATTCTGTTTGTAGGCCACCAAAAAAATGCACAGGCATAAGATGGGGGATACTTGGCTCTTTCATGTGAAAAGGATCTTGGGATTATTGTTGATCATAAGTTGAACATAAGCCAACAGTGTGATGCTGTGGCAAAAAAAGCAAATGCTATTTTAGCCTGCATTAATAGAAGCATAGTTTCCAAGTCATGGGAAGTAATAGTTCCCCTATATTCTGCACTGGTCAGGCCTCATCTGGACCACTGCCTTCAGTTCTGGGAGTTTCATTTTAAGCAGGATATAGACAAGTTGGACCAAGTTCTCAAAACAGCAACAAAGATAAGAGGCATGGAGAACAAAACATATGAGGAGAAGTTGAAGGAGCTAGATATGTTCAGCTTGATGAACACAAGGCTGAAGGACGACACAATCACTCTCTTCAAATACTTCAAAGGCTGCTATGAAGAGGAAAGTGCAGGTTCTCTGCTGCCTCTGAGGGTAAAACTACATCTAATGGTTTTAAGTTACAGCAGGGTAGATTTCAATTGAACATTGGAAGGAACTCTTTGACAGTGTAAGCAGTTCGGCAATGGAACCAATTGCCTAGAGAGGTGGTGAGGCCTCCTTCTCTGGAAATCTTCAAAAGTAGGCTGAATAGCTGCTATCTTCTGGAGATGCTCTAGCTGGAGATCCTTTGCTGAGCAGAGGGTTAGACCCATATAGGGCCCCTTCATGATCAGACTCCCAGACTCTGCCTTACCACTACCTTACGTATATTTGATGAAAAGAAAATATTCATGCTTGCATATAATCTGAATATTAGTGACAATTCAGAGCACAGAAAGTTCATGTGGCTGTTAAACATAAATAAAATAGATCCTATGGAACCACATGCCATATTTTGTCAAGGAAGCAAAGTAGCAGGACAACAGCACCATCATCTGGAATATACTGCAGGAGTGGAACACTGCAATGAATTACCTCTGAACATGAAAGCAGAGAGCTGACCAGAAATGATGATATGGTCAAGGAAAGACACTGAGAGGTCCAAGAGAATAAACAGGATTGTATCCCTGCTGATTCTCTCTTGTGGCAAAGATGGCTTCTGTTCCTAAACCAGGATTGAAATCCAATTGAAATGGATGAAGTAGAAAAGGCTCATCTAAGAGAGCCTAAATGTCCCTAGCAAACACATGGTCAGATATTTTGCCAAGAAGGAAACGGTGAAGAAGTTATATGTATGGAAAGTAAAAGGGGAATGTGCTTCTGTGCACTTCTAGAACGAAGTAGCAAATAGTGAGTGACCTGGGGACTTAGACCAGAGAGTGTGATAAAGTTTAAAGGTCATGCTGGCAGACTAACAAACAGCCTTTAACCAGCATTTATAGTTTGTAGTTAAGATGACTGTGAGAGAGGTATCAAATAACAAGAAAACATATTCAAGAGTAGCTGTGTTGGACACACAGCACAATAAAACAAAATCCCAAATCCACAAAACAATGAAACTTTTATTGAGACAACTAAAAAGCACAAAATCGATCACTCCGGCTTTCAAAGCTACATCCGTTTCTTCATCAGGCAAAGAATTAAAAAATCATACAGTAGCAGAAAAGTGACAAGGCTAGAGTCACAGGACTACGTTTTGTCTCAGACGTTACCTCTGTCGTCAGATAAAATGCTTCGGAGGCGCAATAAAAGTATCACTGTTTTGTGGATTTTGGATTTCATTGTGCAAGGAAAAAGGAATCCAAACTGGTGGAGTTTTATTGGCATTCCTTTGTTTAGAAAAAAGTGAGGTTGCAAAAATCTAAACATTATGAATCTGACTGGCTGAAAGTTGAGATTGAAGTGCATGTAAACCAGTCAATCAGCCAATAAAGAACCAATTTGGATTGTAGTGCAGTTGAACTTATTGGCTGGTTGAAAAGAGACACAAAAGAATAGACTTCAGACTCACATGAGAAGGTGAAGGCAGAGGTGCAAGGTCAAGGGGAAGTCTGAAGCAATTTGATGAAGATATGATTGTATATCCAATCATATAACCCTCCCACTGAGGATGATGCCTTTGAAAACATGTTGGGAAGTGGGAATTATTCTTTCTATATGCAATAACTATTTAAATATATGATAAAAGTACTATTTGTAAAGACATTCGTTTTTTCTTTTACAATCAAAACCGCTGTTGTTTATCGCCCATGCTTAAACACAGCTACTGACAGGTAACAAGGTAAAGAAATGAATTAATAATATGTGGTTGAAGTTAAAAGGTACAAACTAAGAGTGGAATATATTCATTTTATACTCCACTCCCACAGTTCTCCAAAACACAGAGGTACAGCAGTATGATAAATACTGAGAGGGACAACTGTGGAGGTTTATCATTGAACCAACTGCTTTTCCATCAAATGTGAGGTTCTGCCTAAACCTCTGCTGCCACCAAATGTAAAGACTTCCACAAATTTCACTGTTACCACCCTTTGTCCTCAAGTCTGCCACTAATGTAAGGACCTCCTCCTCTCCTACTACTGTGGCCATCAACCATGAGGATCTCCTAGATGCTCAAGATATGTGAGATACTATGTAATTCATATATCCACCAAACAGTATATATCCACCAAACAGCACTATATTCACTTCTGCCACCATAGAGACTATGGGCCTTTCCACACTACCCTGTTATAGTGCTATTATTCCACTTTCAACATCCTGTGGAATCCTGGGGTTTGGAGTTTAAGGAGGAGCAGTTAGAATTCTCAGCTGGAGAGCTCTTGGGTCTCCGTAAACTACAAACCCCAGAATTCCACAGAGGTTGCAAGTGGAATAATAACACTACAACAATGTAGCGCAGAAAGGCTTTGTGTCTGAATCCAAGTTTTAATATAGTATTCCCAGAGGCCAAAAGTATTAACAGAATTTGAACACAAGAAAACAGATCAATTTTTTAATACATTTAAAACACATCTTCCCTCACATACTCCACTTCTAGCTAATTCAGACTCATTAATTTTTAAACCTGGCTGACTTTCTTAATTTTAATTCTCATTTCACTCCCTTTTTTTTCCTTGCCACCCTAATCACTGGCTGTTTCTGCACTGCTGTGGGGCCAGGATGGCAACAGTCAGCTGGTCATGCTTCTGCACAATGTTGTTGCCAGCCCAGCACCATCTTGTTCCCAAGTGGTATGCACACCCACATGCGGTATTGCAAAATGGAAAAAATCCATGTAACAACTACCATCATGTGGCACTGCCACCCTTCTCACAAGTGCTTGGCTGGGCTGTGGAAGGGAAGAGGCAGGGCCAGCACGCTCTCCTCCGCAGTGACCCAGCAAGGTGTGGAGGGAGAGTTCCTGGTACACTCCCCTCCCTGCCGGGGCTGCAACAGAGCCCTGTCAATTACCACCCCAACTGTCACTCACCAATGTTATTTAGATCCCCTCAGACACAACCCATCTCAACACTCTAGCCTTTCATCCCTTTCTGACAGCTTTTTACTTTATTTGCTCTAAAATATATGGTAAATTGAACAATTTTTTACTCCAAAAATTCCACAACATTGCAACACCATTGTACCAGTCTCCCACATGAGGTCTCCACACAGCCTATAACTATCTATAATTTCTCTGTTCAACCTGAGTTTCTTCAGGAATGATATAACCGTCACTTAAAAAAAAAAAAAGAGGCTAGTGCTGCTCTTTCCTCAAGAAGGCGTCTGCAATATTCTTGACCCAGCTAGACATCAGCTCTTCATTAAAAGTAATAAGCATCAAGGCTCATGTAACAAGAGTCAAGTAAACAGGTGTTCAGTCTGTACAAGGACCTTGTCCACATCTTTAGATCACTATTACTTAAAGTCATTTAGTCAACTCTGCCCAAACAATGATCTGCAAAGATTTCACTAATGGAATTGCTGAGTTTAAGTCTTAATGGAAGAGGTATTGAAAATCTGTCACATTGTGCTACCAAAGGTGCCACCTATCTCTTTCTAGGCCAGGCTGTGATCAAAATTCTTCTGGATTCTACAAGGTGATGGAAAGGAACATGATCATGGAAGAAGCTTGAAAAAATGTGTTTGGTCAGATTTGGCATGTGTCTTCTTCTCCCTGGGTACAAGTCAATTGCTTGTTCCCTCCCCACCCCCTCGAAAAACACAGAGAACAGTGTGATGCAATGCAGATCTGAACTTGTTATGCATCTCATCTTTTGGGGATGAATGGCAGATATAAATATTTTCTATAGCTCAATTGTCAACAGTATGCCACATTACTTCACTGTCTTTACCCCAGAATTCTGACAGTATTGCTTATAGACTGCTACCTTGTGGAGACACACATCCACAATGAATGGTTAGCTATGGAGTTTCCTTTAGGAAACTTTAGGAACAAAAACCAACATATATTCATGGCATCCCAACAGACAATTCCATACATGTAAATTCTCTCTGTCTATCTGTTTCTCTCTCTCTCTGGCCATTTCTGCACTAGGCTGTTATAGCACTACGATTCCACTTTCAACATCCTATGGAATCCTGGGGTTTGCAGTTTTGGGTGGGGCCGGCCGGAACAAAAATAATTACAGATGGATTATATTATTTCACCAAATAATGAATACATTGAAAAATTCCCTTCCTATGATGAGTTTTTTAGACTACCCTCCTTGCAAAGCAGATAGATGTGGTGTGTGTGTGATATACTGTATCTAAACCCCTCAGATGTAGGTTTCAGGAGTTTTGAACTCATAGTTTTATACTTGTTATCTTTTGGTTCCTTTTTTATTATTCTTTAAATAGGTGTCTGAAAATTGAGTTGACTAATAATTTGTTTAAATCAAAATCTTGTAGGAAATTTCTGAAATTAGAGATAAATGACAAAAGACAAGAATAATTGTGAGTCACAGAAAAATGTCATTATATTGCAGGCTCCTAGAGATATAAAGGAGAAAGACAGGAATATAATCCATTTTAGAATGCTGAGAGTCACAAGAGGGAAATGGTAACTAGAATGAGTTTCAGAGATTACGCAGCATAAAATGTCCCTAAGATTCTCTCCAGATGACTGCTTAGCAAATCTGGTTATAAGGGAAGCAATATATATGTATTTACTTCCATTGCTGTTCTCATACAAGGAAACTGTTGTATTTATTTTCTTTTTATTGATGCTATTAACATTAGCAGGAGTAATAAGCCCTTAAGAAAGTTTTTGTTGCCAAATAATGCTTTGTGTAGAAATAATTTCAATCTTCAAGGTAATGTTGAAACTAAAAGGTAGTAATAAATGCTGTGTGTGTGTGTGTGTGTGTGTGTGTGTATCCCACCTGCACATGTGTGCATATGTATATGTTTTCCTCCACAGGAGTGACTATCAGATTGTGTTTGGCAATGCTAGGAGTATTGCGGGCAGTGAAATTATGGTCACCTACTTGCACTGCAATTCATACAATGTCTGGTTTTAAAAAAAGGTACACCTCAAATGAGCCTATGTTTTGATGGCATTTTTTTTCTTGAAGTATGATGGTTTTTGTTCCCCCTGTAGATTATAGACAGGCCCAAATTTAATCAGTATTGAAATTAAGGAAACTCACTTCCAAATAAATGTGCAGGTTCAAAGGGAATCAGCAAAGATAGGTATAACTATAGAGTTCACCACTTTCAGAAAGGGATGGAATTAAATTTTAGGAGAATATAAAATGATTCATAAGTTATACATTTGGAAAGAAAGTAATAAGATGGCCTTTTTTGGCACCCAATGAACAATATTTTTATCTTCCATGATTTTTTAGTTCTTCACTTAAAAAAAACTATATTACTGCTTTGTTACGTGTTTCCACTGTTGTTATCTTTGGCTTTTTAATCTGGATTTATCTTGCAGCTTTCGCAATCTGTTTCTCTAATTATTATTAATTATTATTATTATTATTATTATTATTATTATTATTATTATTTGCATCTTGTAGTTTTAGTTTTTTACGAATTTGCCAGGTGTAATTAGTCATTACTGATCTATCTATCTATCTATCTATCTATCTATCTATCTATCTATCATCCATCCATCTATCCCAGATCTATCACTGACTACTGTAACAATGAAATGGAAATTCCATAGCTGAACTAGACTTATAGCACATTTAGGCACATCTACTATGCATTAAATAAGCCCTACGGAAATCAATGGCAGTTACTCCAAAGTAGACAGGATCTCACTCTCAGTCGTTTTTAGGGTAGATCCACTGACATCAATGATACTTAATTTAGTCATGGCTATCTTAAGTTCAATTTATTTCGATAAGTATACTCTATGTCTGCATGCAAGCTGGAGGTAACTTCTCCTGGGAGTAGCAGAAAATTACACTCCTTCCTCCAAAGTCACATTTCTGGAGTAAGGTTGCACAACAGAAAGCATCCTGGAGAGCCCCGCTATCTTCACAGTGTCAAATGCTACAGTCAGAAAGTAGTCAGTAAGTGTCAGTGGAGACGTTGCCAGTCCTCTCTATTATTCTGAAGGTCTCCTTGGAGTCAGATATACAATAAGAGAGCATTCTGTAGAGCCACACCAGCCAGAGAAGTTGCTCAGTGGAGCTCTTCAGAAAGTTCAGAGCCTGGCATAAAGGGCGAACTAGTCTGAAAGATGATCCAAAGGTAGTGGTGATTGAGGGGTAAGTAGCAGCAACTGTGGGGTGTAGTCATAACAGCAGTGGCATTTATGCTCCTGTCTCAGGAAGAAATAATATAAATAAATATTTAAAACATAATAATGGCACACACATAGTTTTGGTGAACAGGGGTAGAAACCTAGATAAGATGGTTCATTGCCCAACAGGAAAGAGATGAATACCACAAAGCAGCTATGCATACAGGTCAGACAGTATCTTTTACATCTTCCATTTATTGACTAGCCTGGTAGAACATGGCAATATCATAGGGATATCAGAGTGCAGTACATCAGAAACAAGAGCAGATGAAATCTCACTCTGCACATAAAATGGATAATTCTGTCAAACTTTGGCCAATCTGTGGATGTGTGAACATATGGAATAAATGTTGTAAACTGAATATTACTTTACAGGGTGTGGTTTTTTTCCCCTCACCTGGCCAGTCATGGCCTCCACCATGGCATTCCCTTCCATTTATATTCCCCATCTCTTTTTTGGAGTGAGGGTCCTCCCTGTTCCCATTAGGTTATTTTGACCCCACCCCACTCTGAAGCATCCCGCTTCACTGTTCTGAGATCTTTAGGTTCCCTACCCTGAGCCTTCTTGGTGTTTTTCTGAGCATCTTTGTGTGTTGGTAGTGCAATTAGGGCTAAATAGCTACTAGCAAATACAGACTGAATACTGGAAATAGAAGTAATGATTGAAAGCCAGGAATTAGATGCTATAATTCAAGTTGCATCCTTTGGGCATGACAGTCAAATGACATTTTCTAACCCCAAATTTTTAAAAGAAATCCATAGTGTTAATTAAATCAGTTTATATCTCCTCTCTTGATATTCAGCTTTGTAAATACTTCAGCAAAGTCCAAAGGTTGCAAGGATTACCATTTAGATTTTAAATTTTTGGGAACAAAAATATGCCTTCTGTATTAATGAGAACTTAAATGAGTATTAAAATGACCATGCCATACATGTATAATAAGAGATAATACATTCAAATTTGTAAGAATTTTTTTGTTACTTGAAGTAGTCATTAATTTCTTTTTTTGCCCTCCAAAGCAATGTGCAATGAGTCATATTAAAACAGTCTTCTAAAAAGCAGTTTAAAGACAATTTTAAAATCAGGTTTTTTTTAAAAAAAATCAAAGGCTAACTGGACTAATAATTTTGAACTGAGTATTTCCATGAACAGTTGATATACTATGCAAATCTTAAGTGTGATATCTATTTATCTACCTATCTAAGTAACTGATACCCCACCTTCTCCTTGTACATCATCCAAGGCAGCTTGTATCCAACAAAAGAGTGAACCCAACAGGTCACAATTCAATTCAGAGCCAAGTGCATTTAAATCCACACAGATCTGTGGGCATGAATGTCAACAACTTCTTTCTCTGCAAGTTCCCTGAACCCAGATATCTTTAGTACTGATTTGTACTTTAGTACTGATCTTTAGTACTGATTTCTCATCTGTTGCCTTCATGCCCTGCCTCCCAGAAACACCTTGTTCGCATCCACTGGACATAGGATGCTGAAGTAGCTGAACCTTTGACCTGATCCAGTAGAACTGTTCTTATTTTATTACTGTCTCAAGTTGGAAATGGTCTTTTTTTCAAAGAGTAAAACTATCTCTTTCTTAAAGATTATCTGAGAAAATATCCCTACTATTGCATTCATGGTAAATTCATCATGGGGGAACTTATAGCAGGGAAAAGTATTATTAGAGATATTGCAAGAAAATAACCATTTCTGTTCTTTGGTTTGGAAATGAATGGGAAGAAAGCATAGCCAATGTACATGGGGCAGATTTTAATGCAAAATAATGATAATGATGAAACCTTATGGTTGACAGAAGACTGGTGTGTCTGTTCTCTATTTTCATTTCTACAGTGCTGGATTCTAGATAAGAAGTTTGGACCTTGGACAATTCCAGATTATCATGCTTCAGAGTGTTGTGGTTATTGTTGCTGCTGCTGTTGCTGCTGTTGTTGTTTTGATTTGTTTTTAATATTTTCAGGTATTGGTCCAGTTGGAAGAAGGCTTTCTGAAGTTTCTTGCAAAATATATACGAATGAAGATGTGAAAATTCACTGGATGCTTCACAGCCAATCATTGCCTAATTGTCAAACTAAGCCAATTCTATTTGTCTTTACACAGACAACAAGAAGCACAAAGAACAAATCAGCAATCTAGAAAGAATGATATGGTCCCCATTTATTTCCTTGTGATCAGTATAAATGCTAACTTTCTTGTTTACTGAGACATTGTAAGCTTACATTAGTATTCATATTTATAAAAAATTGATTCCCCTCCTAATCATACATCATATTCTATGCCATGAAGGAAAAGCAATATAGGACTGTGCAGAAGTGTCCTAAAAAGGAATATGAGCTATTTATCTCGTACTACTAAAAAAAGAGAGAATGTTATACACAGTGAGCATTCCTTGCTTCATAATTAAGTATCTAATTCAAACCCTTGCACAATGGAGAAAGTCATTTTGCTGTTTCTGTATGAAAGATAAATGAGTCCACATTAATCACTACAACAGACTGTATAGTTCACGACTGCTTGCTGGTGTTTGATGTTCGTCATAAATCAGTAAGATTAATCTTATTCACATACATTCAGTAACATCAAATCTAATTACTATAATATCAGAATGTCTGGTGGCCACTGTGGTATTATCAGTCTAAAGGAAACATTGTATACCAAAGAGATAGTGAAGTTAATTTTCATTACACCAAATTGGATCTGTTATGCAAGATACACAACTACAGACTGGAGTAAGCTCAGTCTAGGACTAAGTTGTGCTCTCTAACATTTCAGTGAGAGACATTTAAGAACGTGCTCAACTCACTCATTAACATCTATGGATCTGAAGAGGATTTATTTTGGTGGGATGCTTCAGCACTCCAGAGTGTGGAAAAATTACTTTTCTTTCTAATTACAGCTTCCAAAATTTCCGAGGTTGGAAAAAGATACAAAGAAATAAGTTTCTGTAAACATCCTCTGCTGTGATCTAGTTTATCCTTATCCCTCCTATACTAATGGAAATTGTACCCTGTGCAATGCTTACTAGACTGCTGATCCCAGTAAAGTAGATCCTTTCCCACACACTGCTTTGTGGAGTCCTGGTTATATAGATAGCAAAGGTGATGTCTTAGTGCATGAATTAATGTCCCTTCTAAGCCCTAAAAAGGTTTGTATTCATTTGATAGATCAATCACATTCAAAAGAAATTTAGCACTTATTACTGAAAGTAATTTATTGTAGTAAGGATGAGAAGCCCATTATTAGTACTATATTAAGTCTTGTTAGAAAAGCAATTGACAGGCTAGAAGTGTGGTAATTCAAGAAAAATAGAAAACAATCTAAGACTGAATCATGAAAAGCATTTTTTTCAGATAATAAAAATATCAAATTGTATTCTGGATTTTTAACGCATCATTCATAGCACATGTCACATTTTAAATTCCGTAATAGCCTATTAGTTTTAGACAAAAAAAAAAGTAATTTGCAAATATTCACAGTACAGAGATTAATAAACTCTATCTCTTTATAAAAAAAACCCTACAAAGTTATATAGCTGATTAAATCTAGAAAACAGGTGGTAGGATTATTTTGAAGTCATTACTACAGTTCCCAATCAAGTTTTTTTAATATATATTTCTACATGATGAATTACAAAAAATTATTGCCTTGAAAAACAAAACAAGTATGATGTTGTTACGGGTGATATCACTTATTAAAAATGCACCATTAGATTTAAGCAAAGATATGTCTTACAAGTTTAAACAGTTTTGAAAGTAAAGCACAAAAATATGGCCAATGTGTGTGTGTGTGTGTGTGTGTGTGTGTAGAGAGAGAGAGAGAGAGAGAGAGAGAGAGAGACTATAAGCACACAGAAATGAAATGACTTCTCTTCTGGTGATATCTGAGAACATAAATGGAGAGCTCTGAGAACATAAATGGAGAGCTCTCTGCTTTCTTAATTGTTACCCCAAAGATGGATGACTCAGAGGTCCACCCGTGGTCTTAGTGTCTCCATGGGGCAATAGGGAGTTATTAGCTCAAAAAGGGAGGCCTGTGAGAGGGGAGCAACCTTACAGGATCTTTCCACCTGTGTATACCAGTACTAATGCAGGGACACAAGTTAGAGTTTTGTTGGGAAAAATCACAAACACATCAGATTCAAGCAGTCTCACAACCACACAAGGCTAACTGAAGGAAAGGAAGGAAAAATTGGATAGTGAGAAGTTAGGGCGAAGTGGGTGATACTTACTTGTCCTGCAGAAAAGAGATGAAGTGATGTGGCTCAAACAAAGGGCCCAAGGATAGTACCAGAATGGGAAACTAAGCAGCAGAGTGATGGCCTATGTCTAAAGTATCATAGAATCATAGATTTGGAAGAAACCACAGGAGCCATCCAGTCCAACTCCCTGCTACAGCTGGTCATCTAGCCTCTGCTTAAAAACCTCCAAAAAAGAAGACTCCATCACACTCCGAGGCAGCATATTCCACTGCCGGACAGCTCTGACTCCCAGGAAGTTCTTCCTGAGGTTTAAGTGGAATTTCTTTTCCTGCAGTTGAAACCATTGCTCCTTGTCCTAGTCTCTGGAGCAGCGGAAAACAAATCTGCTCTCTCCTCGACATGACATCCCTTCAAATATTTAAACATGGCTATCATGTCCCCTCTGGACATATTCCAGCTTGTCGATATCCTTCTTGAATTGAGGTGTCCAGAAATGGACATAGTATTCCAGATGAGGTCTAACCAAAGCAGAATAGAGTGGTACCATTACCTCCTAGATACCATACTCATGTTGATGCAACCAAGAATCATGTTGGCTTTCTTGGTTGCTGCATTACACTACTGACCCATGTTCAGCTTGTGATCCACCAAGACTCCTAGATCCCTTTCGCATGTACTGTTAACCAGCTACGTGTCCCCCATCCTATATTTGTGCATTCCATTTTTTCTGCCTAAGTGCAGGACCTTACATTTCTCTCTGTTTAAACTCATTTTGTTAGCTTTGGCCCAGCTTTCCAATTTGTCAAGGTCATTTTGAATTTTGATCTGATTCTCTGGGGTATTAGCAACCCCTCCCAATTTGGTATCACCTGCAAATTTCATTAGCATGCCCTCTATTGCTTCATCCAAGTCATTAATAAAGATATTGAATAGCACTGGGCCCAGGGCAGAACCCTGTGGCACCCCACTAGTCACTTCTCTCCAGGATGAAAAGCAGCCATTGGTGAACACCCTTTGGGTTCAGTCAGTCAACCAATTACAAATCCAGCTAACAGTAGCACTGTCCAGCCCATATTTTACCATCTTCAAGAAGATGGTATGGGGAATGTAATGGGGAACTTTGTCAAAGGCTTTAACTGAAATCAAGATATACTATGTCCACAGCACTCCTTTCATCTATCAAGCTTGTAACTCTATCATAGTCTGGCATGGCTCTTTTTTTTTTTTTTTTTTTGGAAATCCACACTGACTTTTAGTGACCACAGCATTGCTTTCTAAGTAATTACAAACTGACTTGTTAATGATTTGCTCTAGGACCTTTCCTACTATTGATGTCAGGCTGACTGGGCAATAATTATTTGGGTCCTCTTTTTCCCTTTTTGAAGATGGGGACAACATTTGCCCTCCTCCAGTCTGCTGGAACTTCTCCTGTTTTCCAAGAGTTGTTAAAGATTATTGCCAGTGGTTCTGAAGTGACGTCTGCCAGTTCCTTTAATATCCTTGGATATAATTCATCTGGCCCTGGAGACTTGAATTCATCTAGTGTAGCCAGGCATTCCTTTACTACTTCTCTACCTATTCTGTGCTGCACTTCCCTCACTTCCTCATCTGCTCCC
The DNA here is from genome assembly GCA_948474755.1 of Ctenosaura bakeri. Taxonomy (NCBI): domain Eukaryota; kingdom Metazoa; phylum Chordata; class Lepidosauria; order Squamata; family Iguanidae; genus Ctenosaura; species Ctenosaura bakeri. The sequence continues at coordinate 450,210 of CAOLHI010002160.1, forward strand.
CACGCCCCAGGTTGGGTACTTCTATCCTTTTGGGAGAATACTGAAGCAAAGAAAGTGTTAGATAGTTCTGCCTTTTCTCTGCACCATGTTAGTACTTGGTAATCTCCATGCAGTGACCCTATCATTTCCTTGTTTTTCCTTTTTCTGCAGACATATCTAAAAAAACTCTTTTAATTGTTTTTAATCTCTCTGGCAAGCCTGAGTTAGTTCTGTGCTTTAGCTTTTCTGACCTTCTTCCTACATGTCCTGGCTATTTGCTTGAATTCCTCTTTGGTGATTTTGCTATTCTTCCATTTCCTGTACATGTTTCTTTTAACACTTAGTTCAGCTGAGAGTTCTTTAGTCAACCATTCTGGTTTCTTTAGACACTTGCCATTTTTCCTCCATATTGGCACAGTTTTAAATTGTACCTTCAATATCTCAGTTTTAAGAACCCCCCCCCATCATAAACTTCTTTCTCTTTTAGTATTCTTGACCATGGAATTTCAGCCAGTAACTCCCTAAGTTTACAGAAATCAGGTTTTTTAAAGTTTAGGATGTATGTCTGGCTACACTTGGCTTCTCCTTCCCACTGAATGATAAATTCCAATATAGCATGGTCACTCCCACCTAAGGATCCCATCACTTCCACCTTATTAACAAGGTCATCCCTGTTGGTCAGGATCAGCTCTAAAATAGTTGATCCCCTTTGTGCTTCTTCCTCCTTCTGGACAATGAAACTGTCTGCAAGGTAAGTGAGGAACTTGTTGGACATTGTGGTCTTGGCAGGGTTTGACTGCCAACATATATCAGGATAGTTGAGATCTCCCATTACTACTACCTCTCTCCTTTTTGAATCTGTGGTCATCTGCTAAAGGAAAGCATCATCCAAATCCTCAGGCTGGCTTGGAGGTCTGTAGTAGACCCTCACAATAACATCCCTATTGTTTCTTGTTCCCTTAATTCTTACCCAGATGCTCTCGACCTGACTTCCTGGATTTGAGTCATAGATCTCTTCACAGGTGAAAACATTCTTGACATATACAGCTTCTCCTCCTCCTTTCTTGTTTGGTCTATTTCTGTGAAATAGGTTAAACCTCCCTACTACTACATTCCAATCATGAGGCTTATCCCACCAGGTTTCAGTGATGCCTATGATATCATATTTATTTTGTTGTATTAAGAGTTCCAAATCATATTGTTTATTCCTCATGCTCTGTGCATTAGCGCAGGGACATTTAAGACCATGTGCCCTTCCCACAAGCCTTTTACTAAAGTTGCTTTTCCTCTCACTGTTCGTCTCTAGTACTACTTGGCCTGCTCTACCTATAACATTTGGACTTTTTTGCCCAGCACTTGCTGAATTCCTGCCATGAATAATACTGTCTTCCTCCCCACCCAAAAACAGTTTAAAGACCTCTTGATCAGGTTTGTGAGACTGTTAGCAAAAAAAATCCTGCCAATAGCTGTGAGGTGCACCTCATACATTGTCAGAAGACCATCTTCGTGAAAATTCAGACTGTGGACCAAAAACCCAAAACATTCCTGGTGGCACCATCTGCACAGCACATTTTTGACCTCCTCTACTATAAGTACTACAAGTTGTCTGGCTGAAAATCAGGGTTTAACTTCCCTGTTTCTCCCCTAAGGGGGAAAGTGTTAATGGCTCTCTGGGAGACCAAAAACTGGGGTCTGGAATGGGCTGACGGTCCCGACAGGAATTGTGTTAGCTCCTTAAGATCTGGGTGGGTGAGGAAACAAAGGAGGATTTTGATGAGAAGAGAGATTGGGTTGATGACAAATCAGTTGCTCTGTTGAGGCAGTTTTGGGTGCTATTGTTTTTGAAGATTGAGTCATTGAGGGGATATTTGCAAGCTCATTAGCACTAGAGCTTCCAACTGATATGACCTGACCATGTCCTGAGGTCCCATCTCAGCTACTTTTGCACCTGTTAAGCCAGTCCTCTTTGCCAGCATGGCGTTTCAGCCGTATGATTTATATTATGCCAATTAAATAATGTTCATTGCAAATCATATCATGGAGTGGGTGTATATGGTATGGTAACAGTATTCCCTTGAAATATATCTCCACATACAAAATTGGGGAAAGGGGGTGAAGGCCAAAGCCAAAACTGAGGGAGATCAGTGTTGGCCATGGGTGTAACTCAGTCAATGATGGGCAGGGGTAGAATCTGTAGTAGATGGGGTCACTGATTTTCTTTCCTTCCCCGCTCCTCTTTCTTTCTCTCTCATCTTCAGTCTAGCTCTCTTCTGCTCATTTGCTTTGTCTTCATGCATCTTCCTCTCCTCTCCCCCCCATTTCTCTTTCCCTCCCTTTTCTTCCCTCTTTCCTCAGTATTTCTCTCCCTGCCGAATCGCTTATCCTCACACCTTCCATACAGAAATACATCCTATACAATTAGGACCTCTTTTATTTTCAATTGTTGAAAGTGGTTAGAGATCTCCAGGGAGCTGGCAGTGTGTGGGGAGGGGAAGAGTACTCATGTATTACATTAGCATAGAAAATATTCGTATAGTCATGATTTTAGCTGGTAGTCCAGTTCAATTAATTCTTTTGTTTTATGTTACTAACCTTGTAATTAAATCCCATCACTCTCTTTTTTTTATTTGAATATGACAGTTGATTGTGATCTGGCAATGACAAAGCAGTAGCTGGAAAATCTTAAGAACCCATAATTCCTGTCCAGCAGGAATTTTTGAGGCAATCCCTTGTTGTCATGGTACTACTATTTTATTTCTTCTCCTTCTTATCTTCATTTATACTCTACCTTTTCCCTGAGACTTTTAAGTGGCTTACAAAGTAAAACAGTTACAAGATAATCAAAACATAACAAAATGTCAATATTAAAATGGAATTAAAACTATTATCAACATTAAAATAACATTGGCTGGAATCCTGTTGGGCAGGTATGTACAGGTAACATTGGGTTACACACTCGAGACTGTTTTGCAGTCATTGTCCCTATGTATCTGCTATGTATCCCTTAGTTTAGGAGCTATGTAGAGACCATAACTATCCCCTAATTTCCACTCACCAGGAAGCAGCTACTGCAATCTCTCCTTCCCTCTCACTTGAAAAGCAATTGGCTGATGGTCCCACCACCCTTTATGTAAGTGATCTCTGGCATGACGGATAATTGTAGCAGGGCTCCTGCTTCTGCCTTTTGCACTGCAGATCACTCACAGGAGTGGTAGGACTGCTTGGTTGCTTTTCACGAATAGCACGAATGGCTGCTTTTCATCCTGGAGAGAAGTGACTAGCGGGGTGCCAAAGGGTTCTGTCCTGGGCCCAGTGCTGTTCAATATTTTTATCAACAATTTGGATGAAGGAATAGAGGGCATGCTCATCAAATTTGTAGATGACACCAAATTGGGAGGTGTTGTTAATACGCCAGAGGACAGGATCAAAATTCAAAATGACCTGGACAGATTGGAGAGCTGGGCCAAGGCTAACAAAATGAAATTCAACAGAGAGAAGTGTAAGGTCCTACACTTACGTAGAAAAAATGGAATACAGAAATATAGGATGAGGGACATATGGCTGGATAGCAATACATGTGAAAGAGATCTAGGAGTCTTCATAGACCACAAGCTGAACATGAGTCAGCAGTGTGATGCAGCAGCCAAGAAAGCCAATGCAATTCTCAGCTGCATCAATAGGAGTATGGCATCTAGATCGAGGGAGGTACTGGTACCACTCTACTCTGCTTTGGTTAGACCTCATCTTGAATACTGTGTCCAGTTCTGGGCACCCCAATTCAAGAAGGACATGGTCAAGCTGGAGCAAGTCCAGAGGAGGGTGACCAAAATGGTGAGAGGCCTGGAAGCCATGCCCTATGAGGATATACTTAGAGAGCTGGGTATGTTCAGTCTGCAGAAGAGAAGGTTAAAAGGGGACATGATAGCCATGTTTAAATATTTGAAGGGATGCCACGTAGAGGAAGGAGAGGGCTTGTTTTCTGCTGCTCCAGAGACCAGGACAAGGAGCAATGGATTCAAGCTGCAGGAAAGGAGATTCCACCTGAACCTCAGGAAGAACTTCCTGACAGTCAGGGCTGTTCGGCAGTGGAATCTGCTGCCTTGGAGTGTAGTGGAGTCTCCTTCCTTGGAGGTTTTTAAGCAGAGGCTAGATGGCCATCTGTTGGGAGTGCTTTGGGGGTGTTCCTGCATGGCAGGGGGTTGGATTGGATGGCCCATGTGGTCTCTTCCAACTCTACATTTCTATGATTCTATGATTCTAGGACCATGAACTTCTCCCTAATCAACAGGGGAACAGGCCTCCATTGATCACAATGGCTGCTTCCCAGTAAGTGGGAATGGTGGGATTTGGGACAGGATGCACTTGGCCCCCATGCTGTGAGAAAGGCCGTGTATAAATAATAAATAAAATAAACACACAAACTTATACCTAAAAAGAGAGAGGGAAACAGCTAAAGCTGTATAGCTTAAAACAATACAGGACCCTCTTACAAAATCTTTCCTTAAAACCCCTCAGTTTTAAAAGTCTGTCTGAATAAAAAGCCTTTGTCTGAGAATGAAAGACAGCAAGGAGAGGGCCATTATAGGCTGCTTAGGGAGGGAGTTTTAAAGGTTAGGAGCAATCACCAAGAAGGCCTGTCTCATGTTCCCATCAACTGTATCTGTGAAGGTGGTGACAAAAGGGTCTCTTTTGAGGATATCATAGTACAGTCAGGTTCACAGGAAGAGACACAGTTGTCAGGATATAAGCCAGATAGGGCATTGCCAGCACTTTGAATTGTGCCCAGAAGCAGAATAGCAGCCAGTGGAGCTGTTGAAGCAGGGAACTGTATGATCCCTGTAACCAGTCCCAGTAAAAACTCTTGTCTGAAGAGTTTCTGAACACATAGGATGTAAAAATGGGATGACTCACCCTGTCCAAATCAGGCATCTTCAGGAACAGGCCTATTGGTATACTAGTTTTAAGTGTGCAGAAGTTCTGTTGGCCACTACACAAACTTGGGTCTTCAGATGCAAGGAGTACACCCAATCTGTGAACCTGTGTCATCAGGGGAAAAGTAACTCCATCCAGCACAGACTCTCTCACTATTCTCTGATGAATCTTTCAACTGACCAGGAGCACCTCTGCAAAGTGATGTGCAAATTCTTTACATCATGGTATTAAGCTGTTTGTGTTATATTCTCAGGGACAGAATATAACAGACTTCTGACCACATAAACTACTGGATGTCTTCTTGCATATGCAATGGTGGCAGAAAAGAATAATTTCATTGATGCCAGTACCACCACAGAATAAGATTTCAAATATGCTCCAGCAAGTGTTCAGACAGACTCACTCTAAGTTTTCTGTCAACATTGCTATAGTCTCTATTTCAGTCGCTTTACTACTGCCAACTCCCTGGAAGCCCAGGGTTGTGGTTTAGTTCCAATCCATGTGATGGGAAGCTCAAGAGTGATCCCATCTTCCCATTGGAGAAGTCGACCTGGGCATTGAAAGAACTGATTAATCAAGGTGACTGTAAAAGCTGTCAAGAATTAATCCAAATTAATCATCTTCCTTGGACCAATGATCCTAATAAGTCTTGAAATCCTGGGTCACTCCCAACAGAGCAATCTCAGAATGGATGTTGAAGTTTCTTAGCACTACAACCCAAGGAGCCTCTAACATCAAACTGGAGACCTTAGGAAGCAAATGTGTTAAGCAGCAGGAAGGGTGGTACACTAACAGAATCCCTGTTCAGTTCACCTACTGTTTAGTACAGCTTTAAGTATACATATTCAAAACCTGCAGAGTGTGGGATAGGGCACCTGGTTTTGGGGGGAGGGGGAATCAAAACAGACCACTGCAATTCCACCTCCGCAACTCTTAGTCCTTACCTACAACTGTACAAATAAATCTGGTGGGAGCATCTAAGAGATGACTTCATCTCATCTTCATTCAATCAAGTCTCTGTGGCACAGGACAGATCCCAAAATATACTCCTCTAATATGCATGAGTGTTTAGCAGTAAGGTGTGCAAAAGCACGGTTTTTCATGTGCACTAAAATTGCACCTATTGTCCACACAAGGGTTCTTGTTAATTTTCAGTGTGTTTACCTGGCTTGACTTGTTTCCTTTTGTGAGGAAAACTAAAGACAGAGACAAGGGACATTTCTACACTTCACTGTTACAGTGCTCTTATTCCACTTTCAACATCCTGTGAAATTCTGGAGTTTGCAGTTTGCTGAGGCCAAAGAGCTATCCATCTGAGAAGTCTAAAGGCTGCTCCCTAAACTGTAAAGCCCATGATTCCATGGGATGTTGAAAGTGGAATAATAGCACTATAACAGTGTAATGCGGAAATGGCCTAAGTCTGCAATTCAATAATCCATCAAATTCAAGGGGAAGTACACCTATAGCTGCAACTAGGGACATACCATATTTGCTGGTGTATAAGACTCACTTTTTTCCCTGAAAAATACTGTTTGAAAATGGTGTGTGTCTCATACTCTGGCGTATCTTATATGTCGGCAAACAGTGTTTGCCAGTGTATAAATGAGGTGCGTCTTATACACGGGTGCATCTTATACACCAGCAAATATGGTAAACTTTTTCTCAAAGGTAGCAATGAGTACCTTTTCAAAAATAAGACAGTTTGTAAAGAGCTAACACAGCTGTGCAGTTCATTAATCATGTTCAGGAGGTAACTGCAGTTGCCACAAGCCAGGACTTCTGGAGTGACTGGCACATATCACATGTTGTGATGTCAGTGGCACACATCAACAGCTGCAGAAGCCATAATTTCTCCCTTTCTCACCTTACCATCAGAAAAACCTGGAAGACACACACACACAAAAAAAGCCAAGGTGGCAGATATCCAGCAATTTTGAAGAGGCAGCCATCATTCCTACCTTCCCTCCGCCACATTTCCAAAGGCCAGAAGGGAACTGCTACAAGGTTGGATGGACATCTATGTCAGGTTCTGAGAAAGTTCTCCACTCCGGAGAACTTCACTGAGCAGCATCCACGGTGAGAAAAATGTCAAAGTCACCATATTTGAAGATACATCACTTGAGGCAGCTCCATCATTCTGCCTCACAAGAGGGCTAGCCCTGCCTTTAGTCTGCTCTCTTGCTGAACCATGGACAAAAGGGATTCTCTTCTCCATATCAAGTCTTAGGCTCATCAGACCAGCCCTCCAATTCAAAATCAAGTAACGGATGGCAGAGGAAAAGATTTATTTTCCCCCAAGTGTGAAAATATGTAATTAGCAATATGGGGAAATAAATAGCTTATGGCCCACAAAAGTTAAAAGAGCAGAACCATGGAGCTTTGGACTTCCATCTTCCCACCTGTCGTCTTTTTCCTCAAGATTAATCAATGCCAAATTCTTTCTGCCTTGGGATCATTTTTATATGAAGTTAGCTTTCCTGGGCTGATCAGTAATTTCCATTATGCTGAAAGGACAGCATGGATTGTTATATTGATAGCCACAAAACAATTAAATTCTTCCCCACAGGGATGTATGTGGATTTGTCTGATTCCTGTTTTTATGATTGTGTTAATGACTATGACTGTGTAAGTGATAGAAAGTTGTTAAAAATGCCCAGTTAAGATTTCCTATCCCTATACCTCCTTAGACAAATAATCCTATGAAGGAATATTTCAAGCAGGGATGTGAAAGCCTGTCTGTCCTGTTCCTTCCTGTATTTCTCACTGTCTATCCCTGTATTGTCATTCCGTTCCAGATTCATATTGATCTATGAATTTCCCTACCTCTGCAGTTTCCTCAACACACTTCTTTGTATATCTATTTGAATTTTGTATTCACAATTCATACATTTGTGCACATATTCTTCCAATGTAGGCATTTTAGTTTCATTTTTCCATTGAATAAAATATGCCAGTGAATTTTTCCCCCCAATGTGCATATTTTAACAACGAGGACTTTTGAACTTCACTGTTTGATATGCATTTCTCCTGCACCAGCTTGTTTCACAAGTCTCACAAATATACAGATTTCTGAGGCTCAATTACATTAGTAATTTCAGAAGGTGTGGAATGATAATTCTGTGCAGAAATGTGAATTCAAGCAATTTCTTTTCTGTCCTGAATTACAAATAGGCCAGCAAGAGAAGTCCTTTCAGCTTAATACTTTTTCAAACACACCAATGACTGTATAAAATACTCTGTTCAACAAAGGCAAAGAGTTTAAAGAGAAAAAACAATAATAGCACAATCCCACACATGTTTGCTTAGTCAGAAATAGATCCCACTATATTTCCTTCAAGCTTTCCGAGGACTGTAGCTTTAGAAAGGTGAAACCACAAATTTATCTATTTCTTTCGGCTAAGGATGAAAGGATATCTTGCATTTTATTCTTCTTCTGTGAGTTCACTCCGTCCTAAATTTCCAGGTTCATCCAGATTGGCCAAATGTGACAGGAGGAGGTCTTTTCAGTGTTGTACTTATGGATTTTGTTTAGGAGACTGAAGTTATGTTTTTCTTGTCCCATTTCATAGTAACTCCCAGGGCATTTCATAGTGACTCCCATCAATTCCTTCAATTTGTTAATTCAACTGAATAAAACATTTTTCCTTGTCCTGGCACATTTGGGTGAATTTTGAATTCAAATCCCATGTGTACACTTTTTGTAACAGCTTGTTTCATTTTGGGGCAGGGTCTTATAGGGATGAAAATATTCATATATAGTTGGGAAATAGTTAAAAACCATGTTTCTCCAGACATGCTGATGAGAAGAATCCTGGACTGAGGTGAATCTTCACAGTTCAGGATTTAATCTGTGCAAAATTAACACATGGTTGTTTTGTAAAACAAACACAGATTTTTCTGTATAGGAAACAGCATTCTCTGTACAGAAAACAGTAATTTTTTTGTGCAGAAATACTACGTAACATAAAATGTTAACTATGGGAAAAAATGCTGTAGTTCAGTGCTTAATAATGCACAAAATTTGCATTTGATGTTTTGTGCAGAAAACAGCATTTTCTGTGCAGGAATCAGAATTTTATGTAAAAAAGGATATTTCTGTAGGTGCACATTTGGAGCAGACTAAGTCTCAAATTTCAAACAACCTTTGAAAATTCCAGTTTTCACAGCAGCAGGGGAAAAATGCTAAAAGTAATTGTTCCTTCCTTCAACATCTATATCTATATCTATATCTATATAGAGAGAATTACTGGCATCTTATGACACGGGCTGTGGGTGTTAACTTTTCATGATGTTGCTGGGCACTGCCTTTCCCAGTTTTATTTCCTCCATTTCCCGATACATCTCCATGGAAATGAGCAACTCTACCATGGAGAGCTCTATATTAAAAAAAATAAAAATAAAAAATCAACCAACCACCACCCTCTTCTACAGAACTTTAGGATTATCACAATATTGCTATAAACTGCTTTCATTATATTTCTGTATTCTTTCTTAGCATTGGAAGAGACTGACAACAAAGTGCCTGTGTGAGGATATGGAGGGAGGGTGACATTACAGCAGCAACTGAAGTTTCAGAGCAATTTTTTAAAATTAAAAATTCTAAGAAGGCACTGAGGAGAAGAGACACAATGTGAAGATAAGATAGCAACACATCTGGAAACAAATCCTGAGGCACAATGAGGAGGTATGTGAAGGGATCAGATGTGCACAGATCTGACATCATGACCAATGCCATGACAAAACACATCTACAAATGAACAAAAATGTGCCAACTTTAAAAAAAAAAATCAGGAGAGTGCTTGGATGAAGAAGTAGCAAGAAGCAACAGTATGGCACTATGAAGCACCTTGTGGCACAAATCACTTGCCTGGATCGCCACCCCCCTTTCTTGAATATGCTTTAACAAGAACTAACAATGACAACAATAATAATGCATAATTGGAATTTATAGTCCTTTACCGGAATTTTTCCTTCTTTAGTTTCTCTGTATCTTTCTTCATTCCCCCACTGAGGTCACTGTTATAAACAAATTACTGGTAAACACATGCTCATTTCAGTAAATCTATCCATCACAATTATTTATTTAATTAAATACAGATCAAGAAGTTTCAAGATATGGGAATTAAAGAACAAGTGACTTTTATAGTCAGTAAAATTCCCTACTGTAAAGAACCGGGGAGGAGCGTCTTGGTTTTTGCATTGTAACTCTTCAATTATCTAAACATTTGTAGTCCAAAATTATATATGTGTTTCCAGTGCAACTTAATGCCTACATGAAGATAATCTGAACCAATTACCCCAAAGCATACTGGCAGCATTGGTTTGTATTGAAAAGGTCTAATATAGTAGTTTATATTTCATTTTTGGAAGTACTGCAGGGAGATTATATAGGAGTTGAAACATATGAACGTATAATTTGAATTTGTAATTAGAGTTGCTGTCACTGAGACTTGCTCTAGCTGTGACAAACAAGCTTTGCTAGCTGCTGGCACCATCTTTTTCTTCCTTGACTGGTGGTGCTGGTTTTGTATTTCCTCTGTTCAAAGTTTGAGTAGGCTTTAGATCCAAACACAGCCTGCATAGTGTTCCTCTGCAAGATCCCCTTTGGATATTAGTTTTGCTACTGTTTGGATTTCTTTCTTGCTTTGGTAATTCTCTCTCTTTCTCTCTCTCTCTGGTTAGGCTTTCATATGAATTATTAATGGAGTATTAACTGATTGTTCAATCTTAGTGTATATTTATTATTGTGAGGTATATGACTCATTTGCATGGCTTTTCACATCATAGTTGTAATTACTCCTAGTTTTAATTACTGTTGGACTGTCTAGAAATGGTTCATTTGATTGAACAAATTATTCCTTTTTTGCTCTTCATGGTTTTACCATGGACAAATATATCCAAAGAAAATAAGCAAATTTGTCAGAGTAAAATGATGATGAAGAAATAATGATAGTCAATGGAGGAAGTGACTGCACTGTAGGTGGACTGGTTCTACTCTGCTTTCAAATCTGATAATCAACTATATTTTTAGTCCACTGTTTCACTAATAACACAGAAAACTCCTGCAGCAGCTTTCAGTTAAAAACAAGCAACCCGAAAATAATAGACACACACACTCACTCACACACATGGTATTTAATTTATCAAAACCAAGAATTAAACTAAGGAAAAAACAAACAGCTGTTTGCTCCCCATGATATATAAAGGAGAGCACTGTTTGAACAAGAAATACTTTGTTAAGGTATGGAAAGTAGCTAGGGATTCCATGGGAACACCTTCATGGAAGAAAATACAAAAGAGAGGCATGGTAAAGAAAGCACTAAATCTCACCACTCCCATCCTTGTCTCCAAAAATGAGACAAACACCTATAGGGCCTCTTCTGAAGATCACATGGGGGAATATATGTACAGGTCATACCTTCAGACATGCTGGCTCCAAAAATTGAAAACAGAACAGCTAAAGATTACATAGACCTAGAGTGTTGTAGTGGTTTGAGAATTGGACTACAACTCTGGAGATCAGGATTCGATTCCCCATTTGGCCATGGAAACCTGCTGGGTGACTTTGAATGTATCAGATACTTTCAGCTTCAGAACACCCTGTGATAGGTTCACCTTAGGGTTGCCATAAGTCAAAAATGACTCGAAGGCACACAACAACAACAATAAAGGTCTTTATACATGTATAACACAGAATGAATATTTGCTCAAGCACAGAATGAATATTTGCTCAAACAGTTGTATCATTCATTATGCAATCAGGAGCCTTAAGCCAGAGAGTCCTGTTGCACAGCTGGTCACAAATAGGGACTATAAGACAAGCGAAGCACTCAGAGAAAAGAACAACTGCTTGTGCAACTTTTTGCTAGTGATACAACTTGTTTGCACCAACGTACGTGAACATTATCTTTTGGCAGGGACAAAGAAAGTGCTATTTATGATACAGCACTAATTATACCAGGATAATATCACAATAAGATCCAGTTTTAGCAACCAGCATGGCCACATTAATAAAAGGGCAAAACTCAATACACTTAATAGGTCTAGAAGCAAAGGGACAAGAATGAGAGCATAATTCTTATAACAAGATTGTGTACTTAAAAGTAAATTCCATTGGATGAGGTACAATTTATCATGGATGGAGTGCAATTCCCTCCAGCTTAATTTTGTGGGCTCAGAGCCTTGGCGTGGAGGAGGGAGGCATCCAGCCCAGCAGTTCCGCTGGACGCTTACAACACTCTGCCCTCCCCATGGGCTAACCATTTGCTAGTTTGACAGGAGTTAGGTGTCTGAGCTGTGGCCTGGATGACCAAGTGACAAGTAAGCCAGCGTGATGCAAGGTGCAGAACAAAGAAAGGAAAACTGTTTGTAGAAGACGTAGCATATGTTGTCAATGCCTCACACAACTACAAGCTGAAAATCACACTGACAACTGCGCACAAAATCTAGGGCACTGAGTTCAGTGAGGGTCCATCCCAGGTAGGGATATATGGTTGCAATCTGAATGAGCAAAAAAGTAAGGTACCTTCTGAAGAACAATTGTATTACAATGCAAGGATTTCATAAAGTTTGGACACATTCTTTGATAGTAGGTGAACACTAAAATAAAAATAACATCCCTGGCCCTTATTAAATGCAAATCTGTCTTTAAGTCATTTTCCCATGGTTCACTATGGCTGTCTAGAGCAAAATAAGACTAAGCAATGGGGAAAGGAGAAAGCTGGTGGTATAGATGCTATATTAAAGAGAAGGAAAGAAAGGAGAGAAGGAAGATAATGAAGGAAGAAGGATGAAACAGGTGAGAAAGGACACAAAGAAGTGGCAAACAAGCTGGGAAAGAACGTTGTAACTGGTGCTTATCCAACTACACCACCCACAGCTTGGGAAACATTTTTTTACTCAGAACACTCTTTTTGCCCATGCTGGCTGGGGAACTGCGCAAGCTATAGTCTGAAAAAGTAACTTTTTCAGGCTCCAAGTCTGTCATCATTTTTAAGGCCACATTTCAACTAACAGTTCCAGCATTTGGCAAGTATTTCAGAAGAGACTGAAGATGTATATTTGAAATTGTCCAAAAAATGTAAAAAGAGGGGAAAATGCTTACATCTTGAAACCAGCCACGAAATATAAATATTATTCAATAATCCTCTTGAAAAATATTCAGAAACCTCACCGAAGCAGAGAATTAGCATAAAAGAATTCTAAACAGTCATAATGTTTAAAGCAAGATTTTTTCACCTACCAGGCAAATGAACAACAGAAGCATAATTATTCTGAGAATGTTATAAGAGAATCATATGGCTGGAAAATTGATTGAACTTCAGCTATGTAATACCTTTTTTTGCAGACACTTGGCCTTTGTATGGTTCAATGGAAACAGCATTGCACAATTAAAATCAAAAATGAAAATCCACATGAGAAACTCATCAGGGTGACTTCCATTGTTGTTTGCCTTCAAAGAATATACAATGAAAGGTCTTTTTTAAGTCTAAAGGGCATATATATATATATATATATATATGAACTTAAGAACTTGCATATATATATATATATATATATATATATATGCAAGTTCTTAAGTGAGCCAAATTATTAAGTGAGCCTAAGCCGAGAATCAGTCATGTAGTTTGAGATTACATGCCTTTATCTGGGAGTAACCCAAGTGAACTCAGTGAATCTTATTGGTATAATTTAGAATCACTAGTCTTGATCAAATTATCTTGTATGGGAAACATCAAATACACCTTCCTCACAGTAAAAAATCAATGTACTAAAATGTATGTATTCTCAGTGTATATTTTCTGTCCTCCATCCCACTTTCTAAAGCATAAACACTCAAATCACCATAATAAAAGCCCACAAAGACCGACTTGCAACAGAATCCTGCCCATATATGTCTGTTCAGAAGAACATAGAAAGTTACTTTTAAGAATGAACATAATCACATTCTAAAGCCACCCATAGTTATGCAGTGGCATAACAATGCTGTGGGACCTACACTACTCATTTATCAATGGATTCAGCATGTCATTATATTCATTCTTCTTAACGCCCCATACTCCTGCTCAGAAATAAATCTCATTGAGTTCAGGGGGACTTACATCCATTTAAGTGGGTATAGAAATGCTTTCTTAGACTTTTAAATGAATCCTGATATACAGGATATAGTTCTGACACTTCCTAGTACAAAATTCTTCCTTCTTCCTGTAATGCCTATTTTAACTTCTTTCTACCTTTATTTACATTCAATTTTATTAAAATTATTCACTTCGCTAATACAGAAATACGAAACTCTGAATGGTGGACATTTCTTGATAGGTCTTCATTTAGGACATATCTGTTTATTAATAGTATTCAAACACTCTGGTTGATGTTTATTGTTATTATTCACACTAATAAAGAGTTGAGAACAGAATGCATTCTTAAAGCGGATAAAAAATTCTTTTTAGGTTTTTGGTTTCAATGATGAGAATGAGATAGATTTGTATCCAGTTTCCTTTCTCCTGACTTTCTTGTGTTTATTTGACTGTCTGTTTACAGCCTACATGTACAAAACTATAAAGTTCATAGGCTACTTCTAGTTGACCTGCACTTTGCATTTTAGTTGTGCAAAGACAGTCCTTGTTGTACTTGACAAAAAAAAAAAAAAAAGAGGTAAGTGTCTAGTGGCAAACCAAAGGGACCCGCAATTCCCTCCACCACCCGTGAACTGTTTGGTCTGTTTGTTAACCATTTGACCTCATAGCTTATGTACCCATAGAAAATCTGGGGACCATAATCGCTATAAGGTATGCATGTTTCTTCTCTACAAATACACATGTTAACTTGATTGTTTTCAGGAAATATTCTGAGGGACATTGTTTAAAGCTAGAAAAGTTTCAGAGCAGAAGGTACTCACTTTGGAGTCTCATGAAAGGTTGTCTGGGCTTTTCAAGAGAAGAGCAAAATAAAACTTAAACAGAAAATGAAAAGAAACCAAATTTCATTTCAAATTATCCTGCCTAATATTTCCAAGGCCCTTTTCACATTGAGGCTCCTCACGCGAGCGGGGAGGGCGGCTCATGCGAGAAGGCTCATCCGGGAGGCTGCCGTTTCCCCCCTCGTTCCTTCTGCAGGCGAAGGAACGAGGGGGGAAGTGGCAGCCTCCCGGATGAGCCTTCTCGTGCAAGCCGCCCCCCCCCCCGCGCGAAGCAGGAGGCTGTTGCGAGCCACCCCCCCGCACGAAGCAGGAGGCTGTCGCGTCCGTCCCCCCCACTCGCGCGAAGCAGGAGGCTGTTGCGTCCGTCCCCCCCGCTCGTGTGAAGCAGGAGGCTGTCGCGTCCGTCCCCCCGCTCGCGCGAAGCAGGAGGCTGTCGCATCCGTCACGCTAGCGCCCCACCCCGCCCCTTCCTTCCACAGGGGCGGAGGGAAGGAAGCGTGACCCGGCCGCCTCCCCGATGCTCTGCACAGGAGGTAAGTGTGCGTGGGCGCCGGGAGCATTGTGCGAGCGCGGGTGATTTTCGCTTTGAGGCGAAAATCAAAAAACCCGTGATCGCGCCGCTGCAGCCCCATGAGCGCAGCGGAAGTGGGAGTGCGTCGTGCAGAGCGACGCTCCCACTCCCGCGAGGCTCACGGGGCTGTCGCGCGACAGAAAGCCTGTGCGAAAAGGGCCCAAGTTCACGTGAAGTATTGCAAATTGATTCAGAGATCAAGTATTTTTTCAACTGAAAACTCAACATATACACTATGAAGGCACCTTTTCAATGTCTCTTTTTTGCATGAGCAACAGGAAAATACAATACTATGACTACGCTTATTCTGAATAGGTGCAGCTGAAATGAGTTACCACAATAGCATCCTATTCATAGCATTTGGTTCTATATTTACTTCAGTTCTCACTTTTTGAACAAGAAAACAGAAAAATCAAACAGCTAAATGAAGGCTAACAAACTGCATACAAAGCACAGCTTCTATGAAAGCCTAGGGACAATTCAGTAGCAAGTCAGATAGCAACAAACCTTTGTCCAGTTCTACTTCTTTCCTGATTTTCAAGATTAGCATTCTCTGACATCTCATGTATTTACTATTCTATTGGAAGATTAAGTCAAGTCTGTCCTTATCTTCATAAAATGTTTTAAATATAGAATTGAAAACAGCAACAACAACAACACCCAGAAATCTATATTGAATAATAAAGATAGTATCATTGAGACAGAAGAAGAATAAATACAGCAGTGATTCTTTTTTTTTTCTCCAGAAGAAATAGATGACCAGAATTTTATAAACAGAGCTTGCCAATGCAATTTTAATCAAAGGAAGACAGAGGACTAAATACCACTATCAGTCCACCTGTAAAGTAAAAAGAGAACCAAAATGATTGTGTAAGTTTGATAATACAAGCAGATGAAAGGATCAAATTCAAAAGGCATCACTGCCAACTGTTTATTGAAATCAAAAATCAAAAATCTTGGCTGAAAAGTGAGAAGAGGCAGTATCAGAAATGTGAAGGCCTAGAAAAAGGGGGAAAGGGGGGAAAATGGACATTCCCCACTCTTTTTTTTTAAGAAGATTCTTTTTTTCCTGGAAAAACAGAGAGGAACTTAGGCCCTTTCTGCATGTGGGAAAGGAACCGCACAAAAATGGGACTCACCGGACTTCAGCGTCCGGGCGAGTCCGTCGGGATAAGGAGCAGTGTGAGCTTGTCGCTCCGCACTACTCCAGAGTCCAAAATGGCGGCTTCCGGTTGGTGGAGGCTCTCCACCAACTGGAGAAGCTTGCCAGCCTAAAGCCTGCCCCTGGCAGATCTGCAGGCACGCACTAGTGTGCGCCTGCAAATCTGCACCAGAGCGCAGCGACAGAGCAACACAGGGTCGCACGCTCTGTGCTTTTTAAAAACCTCTTAAAAGAGGTTTCTAAAGAGCACACTGCACGACCAGTTCCGGTCGCTCCGGAGTAGACTGAGGTGCGGAACTACGAAAAGTAGTCCGCCCCAGTCCACTCCACGGTGCAGAAGACCTCCGTCGGAGGTCGCTCTGCACCGTTTTAATAGGGCATTAGACAAAAATAAAATGTGGAAAATTCTCTTTTAGAATGACAAAATGTTTAACAAGATGTTCATGCATTTATTTCTGCCAAATCATTTCTAAAAATACAGTTATGTATGGTATCACATCGTTGCAATTCCTGATCTTCGTTTCCTTTTTTCATTTCTTTTTGTGAGAATGAGTGCTTTGTGCCTGCTTGACACAGGCAAGAATTTGAGGAGGCAAAATATTTTTATTAACTGATGTGATATATTTTTCTAGGTACCAATATTATTACTAGCTTGAATCCTGTTGGTTAGACCCAACTAGAGTAGATCATTTTAATTAAAGGAATGGCAAGTCAACACATAGCTAAATCCAATTGAGTCAAGTAGGTCTACTCTAATAAGGGGTAACCAACAGCAGTCAGGCTATTATTATTTTTGGTGTGTTGTTGTTGTTGTTGTTGTTGTTGTTGTGTGCCTTCAAGTCATTGATGACTTATAGTGACCTTAAGGTGAAGCTAACAAGGGGTTTTCTGGGGCTGAAAGTGTAATGCACCCAGGATCACTCAGTGGGTTTCCATGGCCAAGTTGATAAATGAACCCTCCAGGGTCATATTCCAATATTCAGACCGCTAAACCATGCTTGTTACCCTCATAAATTGCTCCTTACAACTCAGGCACATTTAGTTCCATTTGTAACAAGAACAACAACAAAAATTTCTTTTTTTTTTAAATGTAAATTAATATTGTAATATCGTTCAGAATAAACTGTACTATACCAAATATGACAATTTTTTAAAGTCAAACCAAATTATACTTAATATATTTTATGTTCCTAAAATAAGCAAGTAGTTTTCAATCTGTAAAGGACTGACATGACTTTAAAAAAAAACTGTTTTTTTTCTTTCAAAAAGGGGGAGACTTTTTGTTCTATGACTTCAAATTTCTAGAAATTTTATCACTAGGTGGTATTCTTTAAAACATATACCCTATTACTACTATCATCTTACTTCTCAGTCCTTGAAACATAACTAACAGCAAGGATTTTTCTTCAATTACAATTTAAGAACCAGACTTTTTCAGGTATATCAACATATAATAAAACTTAAAACACCAACTAACCACAATCTAGTGTCTTAAGTTTTTTAAATCATCTTTGGGCACCTTCACAAGAAATTTGCTTTTATCATGCCTTCTATGGGATAAGTAACATTTCCTGGGCGCTCATAAAGTAAGGCAAGCTAAACCATGTGTTTTGTAATTGAGTTCAGGTTTGAGTCGCCTGGTTATTCAAGTTTTGGTATTTTGGATTTTAAAGGAAACAGGATATGGAGAATCCAGAGTATGAGTTTGGAGGGGCATATTTTCAGATTTGTAATCAGTCGTTTATGTAGACATTTGAGTTGGGAAAACAAGCCTAGGTTTCTTTTAATTTATAAGATTGGTAAGATGCTATCAGGACTAGGACTATGACATGCGGGCAGGGGAGTTATTTCCCACTCCCACAATACAATTGAAAATCGAATATATAAAAGTCAATGTTTGTT
The DNA here is from genome assembly GCA_948474755.1 of Ctenosaura bakeri. NCBI lineage: Eukaryota > Metazoa > Chordata > Lepidosauria > Squamata > Iguanidae > Ctenosaura > Ctenosaura bakeri. Next base: position 468,675 of record CAOLHI010002160.1, read on the forward strand.
TGTCTGTGTCAGGCGAAGACCTCATATGTTTGGCTGCCTAAGAAGATTCTATGGAATCTTGGAGTTTGCAGTTTAGGGAGGGGTCTTTAGAATTCTCAGCCAGAGAGCTCTTGTGCCTCAGTTAACTGTGTCTGTCTTGAACAGGCTGGTTGCTATGGAGATGAGGCCTAGCAGCAAGGAGGAGGGCAGTGTATTTCCTCAGGAACTCAACCTCTGTATGTTAATAACTCTGAATACAGATTGGATTGGGGAATATGGGAAAAGTTACAGGTACTGGGCAATACAGTTTGGCAAATTAGAGACACAGAATCTCAAATCTTTCTAACAAGTATTACTTATGATAAAATAAAATCCCAGGCAATGCCAGATATATACGCTAGTATGTAATATTTGATATTACAGTCTGAAGTCCTGTCTCAGAAGACATATTGTAAAATTCCTTTCTCACCTTCAGCAGGACTCACCTTCCTTCCCTCAATGGCCATTCAGTGGATACTAGAAGGTGATGGAGAAAATATAGCACACTATACATTCTTATAGCCATTCATACAATGATAACATCATCCTCCAGATCCTTCAGATGACACCCAAGAGGTCTCACATACCTTTGTCATTCTGCTTTTCACTATAGGAAAATAGCCAGATGTGGGGACATAGCCAGATGCTTCTCTGATGCCTTCTCACTCCCCACTAGCAACCAGATGGCCACCCAGGGGGCCTCCACAGGAAGAAAGAAAGTCTTACGGAGGTTTTAGCCACTGCGTGAAACAGGCAATCAATTCATCTCTCCAGAATGAGAAAAACAACAACAACTGTAAACTACTTGTAGAAAATAAATTCGGTTTGTAATTATTTGAATAAGCAATACTTTTAATATACCAAATATAATTATTTTATGCCAAACAAAATTACATAATGTATTTTATATTTCTGAAGCAACAAAGTGATTTTCAATATGTAAAGGTGGTAATTTTATTTTCTTCTGAAGATTTTTTATCTGCAAAGAAGTCTATGAAATCAAGAGCGAGTTAAAAGTAAGGGTGAGAAAATATGACCTCACTTTACCACATTTGGATTTTGTGAATTTTGCTAAATTCTGTTTTGTTTTGTTTAAGAAATCAAATTCTTTACATATCATATATGTTCTCCTCTGTGTCCCATCAGTGGAAGCAGCAAACTCTGTGAGGACATGGCAGGAGGCATTATCAGCTCTGTCATCCTGATCATGGAATGCTCTTTCCAAGCAGAACTGATTGGTGCCAAAATTGGTGTCATTTCAGCATCAAATTAAAACTTGCCTTTTAATGAAAGTCTTTGGGGCCTAATTCTTTCACTTAATGTGTACAAACCCCTAAACCTCCCAAATATTTTAAACTTCTCCAAATTTTGTTAAAGCTGCTGTAAAATGCAGTGGATTTCCCCCCACCTCACAGATCTCCAAACCAATTGCAAAGTGGTTACCCCCCTCCAACCCTCCCACATATTTTTAGAACGTTAGAACTTTTAGAAAATGGTCCCCATCCTCTCAAAATTGTTCACCCTCACCTCATGGTATGGCACCAGAAAGAAGTATTGTAAAGTACTAAATACATTCGCATGCATAAATCATTCTGTTTTTCCTTTCTGCCATAAGCAAATTCTGCAGATTTTGTTATTTCTCAATTTAAAAGGAACTGAAGATTAATCATCACCCATCTGTACAAAAATAACATTTTTTTAAAAAAGTACCAACAGCGGTACACCATTTGTGGAATGTGCACCTATCAGTATAGAGTTTTGGAAAAGCTTTCAAGAACTATTAGTTTTCTGTGATTTTCTCCTTGGGAAGGTTTTTCAGGGCTTGCCTTTGTTGCTTTAGGTGCATTTATGTACTACTTGTAAGTATCTTTCTGGACTGCACATGATTTTCAGGAAGTTTCATTTGAGACTTTTTAAAAAATCAATGTTTTACAATAAAAGTTTATTGTTACTTGTATATCTCTTTTTTTGGTAGCCACCTGGACAAGCATTCTTAGCCCTAAAGGTAGCCTATAAAATGTTCAAAGAAGCAAATAAACAGAGCACACTTTTGCCTCTGGTGACTATCCAATATTTCAATAAAAAAAGCGTTTGACGAAACACACCCAAAGTATGTATGTGTGTGCATCATGAACACAAATCCTTCTGCATCTCCACTTTCATCACAGTTAAATATTATTATTTCTAGTTACTGTTCACCTGCAAATGGCATCCACATTCTCCTCAATATATGTATAAATTTCAGTGGATTTAAAAATGCAGTAAATTTGAGATCTGCCCAGTTGTTAGATTAGCAAAGTTTGCAAGTAGTGATGCCCACACGCATTGTGAATAAACCCCAAAGCACTTTATTAAAAAGCTTGCTATGCATTTTAGTATCTTTAAAACTAGCAGAAGAAAGGTTAAAAGAAATGAGAGAGAGAGCAAGAGAAAGGAAGAGAGTGTTCCCTTAAACTTTTTAGAGGTGGTTAAGGAGCAGCCTAGGAACGCTGAACAGAATGCTGCCCTTCTCCCTCATCACCTTCCACTAAGCAAAATCAAACATCTGCCAAATGCCAGCCTGCTCAGCCTGCTAATGAGTTTTACAATTCAGAGTATGACCGTTGCTCAGCAACTGATAAAGAATACTAGTCACACACTTTTTGAGTTAATATACAGAAAACCTCTACCCCACAGATTCACAAATCCTGTTTAAAAGGTTTCACACAGACCTAAAAAGCCCTTCAGGATCTTGAACCAATCCATGAATGAAATTGATGATAGGCAAGAAGGACCTGTCTTCTAATATGACCACACTCTCACTAAGTTCTTGCTTCTTCTCTCAAAATTAATATTTTTTTCTGTTTGGCATTAATTGATTTTGATTTGCTATACCATGTCTCTCCTTTTAGAAAGCTCAGAGAGATTTACATAAGTCTTTCAAACATCAGTTGCTGATTCCACACCCACTAGGTGTAGAACTTAAGTCCATTCCTCAGTATTATACATACAAGACTGGGTGGTATAAAAATATGTCTAGAACTTACAAGACTTGGATCCAGAGATTCAATGAGAAGAGTTACACTTGCAAGATGCCCTTCTGGCTGAATAGGCTGAGACAATTTTTCTGTCAATGTATCCTGGAGGACTGAGAAGCCCTTCAGAAGAATGTGAAACATGCTATAGGTTGCTTCAAAGATAAGATCTTCTCCTCCCTTCCAGTCATCTGGCTTTTTTATTTACACAAGAGGAAGACTACATCCAACCAGAAGTGTATAAACTTGCTAAATACAATGATCTCTTGAGCAAATATCTCAGTTGCAAACCACAGCTATAAAAACAGTCCATTCAGTTCAAAATAATAATCTTGAGATTACTGGGATTTGGTCAGGTAAGTGAAATTTCTGCTACTGAGTTCTTAAACGAAGACCTTCATGATCTTTCCTCACTCAACATCCTCAGACGTGGTGGCACAAAACGGACAACTTTGACAGGCAAGAGTCTTCCCAGAACCCACCTTGGCCCTCAACTACACAGTCAAAATTTAGCAGAAACCACTTTAAAATTATTCAGGAAATGTTTGATTTAATTATAGTTTGCCAGTGAAATTCAGGATCAACTCATGAATAAATGCTTAATTTACGTGTGGGTGGGGATATGAATTTCTCCAGCTATTGTTGGACTACAACTTCAAGCAATCTTTACTGGAATAGTCTGTAGTGAGGAATATTGGAATTTGCAGTTCAGCAACATATGGAAGGCCACACTTTTCTTACTCCTTATTTAAAGGGTTTGTCCTGTATTCCCAGCAATATGGTTTTGAGGGGGCACCAAAACTATAGGGATGTGGTTAAAGCAGGCCACATGTTGACAACCCTCACTGTAGTTCAAAAACATGGAACACGAAGATACCTAAAAAGGACGCATGCTTTCCAGGATAGATTTTTTGTTTGTTTTTTGGAGTACAACACTGGTTTCTGTTACAGGTTCCATACTATCTATACTAATATTTCTAAAAATTTTGAACTGCAGTCCTCCCTCCAAATTTGTGGGTATTATTCACAAAGCATGTGCTTGCCTTCCCCCATTTTCCTCCTCCCATCCCTTGCTTGTGAGACTTATGTTTAAAATGGGTGTTTTTTCCTTTTGGGTGAGCAGGGCTCCCTCCCACTGCTGAAGGCATGGCCTCTCTGCCACGTGGCTGCACATTCTGCTGTGTATTGGCTGCTGATTGGTCGGGTGCTCCTTTCTGAAGATGACCACCAGAAGTAATTAGAACTTCAGAACTCCTCTCTTCTCTGCCTGAGGGGAAAGTACCTATAAGCCTTTTAGGTTGTCTTTTTTCTCCTGCTCCCCAATGCCAGGGACAGAGGCAAAGGAATGGAAGGGGGGAACCACAGAGGAGGAATCATGGGAGGGGAGTTATTTGCAGTTTTTCCACTTTTGTGAGTGTTCTGTGCCCTGAACCCTCACAAATGTGGAAGGGCTATTGTAGTAGCAATCACCATTGTTAATTATTGGTGTCAGGTGCTTCAATCTAAATTCTTTTGATACATTATAGAAGAACAGTATCATGAGTCCATGTCTCATACTTCTATAACAGGAGAAGAAGAAAAGGTATACTCTGATGCATTTTTGGTTTTCTGCTTGCCACTGTGATCCAAAGACTACCTGCAGGTCTAAAAATAGCATTCAATTTCCCATTACTAAACAGTGACATGCTTCCAGCTGTAAGCTATTTTGGCCCAATGGGGTGGGGGTATTGAGGATTATTCTAAGGAAATACATGTCCTTACAATGCATTTGGGTTTTTTTCCCCTTTCATTTACTTTCTATTGTAAAAACTAGGTACCAAGAAATTCTCCCATCTCACATGCACACCATGTCTATTCTGTACTTACTTTGGATTGCCTCACCTACTTCTTACTTCTGAAGGGATATGCAGAGGATCACTCCATAAGCCAATGAAACAACTGAACAAATTCAGAGTTTCTGAAATAATCAAATATTTTGTAAAGATAAATCACATGGATAGACTTGAAAAAAATCAGTATTTGTTAATGTTATGCTTTCACTAGTTCACTAAAGAAAAATAGTGACAGAAAAAACTGAAAAGATAGTAAGTACACACAAAATCTTAAAGGGCTACTTCATCTTCCTCTCTTTTCACAGTTAGTCTACAGTGCAATAAAAAAGAATTAGTTAACATAAGATTTTATCAGAATTTTTGACCCCTGACTTTGGTAACTCATATTCTTTGAATATATCTACTGTATTATTTAGCTATCTAAATAAGGCAGTTCATGTAATGAGAAATGTTTCACAACAGCCAGTGTTCAAATATAGTACAAATTGCTCTCAAGGTTGGCTCTACTCTGTTTCTGTAAAAGTAGATTAAAAAGCAATACTTCATGTGAGGGTTTCTGGACAGGGCCTACTCTGTCACAACCACCAAGAAGCCAAATGCATTTCCTTGTCAATTCTGTAGCTCTCTTCTCGGTTGGCACAAAAGCTGTGAAGCCAGCAAAATAACAATGCTGGCTATTTCAGGGATGTGAATAGGAGCTCAGTTTCTTGGATGCAAACCTGAATTTCAGTGCTAGAAGATATGCACAACAACTAAGCAAAGAACAAGGACAACCTTGTGCTGCTGTCACAGTCATCTAGCAAGTTATGTCCTCTAGATGGACCCTCTTTCTTACAAGACGTTATTTAGTAAGCCCTGTAATATCAGCTGATACCTGATTATTGCAATGCATCTTTGACCTTATTTGTGTAAGAAAATGTTTTCCTTCCATCTTCCCCCCATTTTTCATAATACATGTCCAAGACTTTTTGGGGTATATATCTAAAAATATGTTATGAAACATGAGGTTACTTAATCATATTTCTTTGTGATGCTGCCCCATATACCTTTACATTCATAACAGCTGCTGTTGTTGTTATCAGCATAATGGCCAAGATCCAAAGAATCATGTTGTTATCAGGTGCCTTCAAGTAATTTCTGAACTACGGCAACCTTCAGGTTTTCCTGGCAAGACTTATTCAGAGGGGGTTTGCTTTTGCCCTCCTCTTAGGCTGAGATAATGTGACTTGCCCAAGCTCACCCAGTAGGTTTCCATGGCTGAGTGGAGATTCAAACCCAGGTCGAGTCATAGTACAACAGCTATATTGACTCTCAAGTAACTAGTTATAAATATTTAGGGGAATTGGCTTAGGCTTTCTATGCTGCATTACAAACTCAGTTTGTGAGATTTTGCTGCTCAAAGGGAAAAAAGTGTGCTTGGAATTCCCTAAAGTATCTTTTGGATCCTGGTCAATTATATGACTTCTTTTGCATGAATCTGTTGCGGGATTGAATGGTTATCATTCACTGCAATGTTAGGACCAGTCAGAGCTTCTTTCAGAGATAGCTGATGTGCATACAATGTAACAGGAAAAACTCAGCAGCACAAATTTAGAGATATAATTTGGTTGTAGGCAAACTTTATGCTTTATGCTTTCACCAGAAATCTTAAGGTCCACCAAGTGGAGAAAATACAAAATAGTGGTTCAAGAAGTAGAGACGGGCCATTTCCGCATGGGGTGAGGGAATTGCCCCGTGCTGCTACTTACTGGACTTTTCAGCTCTCTGGTCCAGTCCACACCGCTCCGGAGCAGTGCGAGCTCATCGATACGCACTGCTCCAATGCCTCAAATGGTGCCTTTCGGTTGGTCGAGGGTCTCGACCAACTGTTGAAACTCGCCAGCCTAAAGCCCGCCCCCGGCAGATCGCAGGCTCGCATTCAGGCGAGCCTGTGAATCTGCATAAGGGAGCAGGTTCACAGTGGCATGTTCCATGCTTTTGAAAGACCTGTTTTTAGCGGTTTTCAAAAGCACGCTGGACGACCACTTGGGGTCGTTCCGGAGCGGGCTGAGGTGCGGATCTACATTAAGTAGGTTCGACCCAGTCCGCTCCCAGGTGCAGACCTCCTCCTTGGAGGACAGACTGCACTGTTTTAAAAACCCTGTGCGGAAATGGCCACAGAGTACCTAGCAGACCTCCTCCTTGAGACAGGCACTGACCTCTTCAGTGGAGTCCTTATAGTTTGCTCCACAACCAAGAAAAATGCAATCAAGCAATGTCACAAAGTAGTGGTGCCCACTTTTTGCAAATCCCATACACAGATGGTTTAACAGATAGAAAAAAAAAATGTTTTGCTCCAAGTGCCTCCTGAAAATGTATCTGTTTCTATAGGCAACAGTCCAAATTAATTCCAAGTCAGTAATTACTGTCACTGTTTTTTATTCCCATTGCATTAAAGCAATGAATAGCACAGATATTTTATTAAATCAAGTAATATACTGCTTTTGAAAAATAAGTAACTAATAATTGGAATTGTGGGACAAGATGCACATGTCTAACCCCAGACTTTGCTTGCACACTACACCTACCCCTGCAAGCTTTCTGGTTTTCAGTTACCCAGCTTAGGAGAAAACTAAGGCTTATGGCAAACCACTGAGAACCAGGAATTTTCAGTGATGTACTGCAAATCACTGAACCATCTGTCAGTAGATCCCTATCTAGCTTCTGCCTACCCTAATGTAATTCGTTGCTTATTACTTTGCTCACTATAAATTAACCATGGTGAAAGTTTTTATCAGACTTTTTTTATTAAATGCCTGCACAAAAATACAGTAAAAGACAGTGTTATATTACTTATTTGGAGGCATTATAAGCCACAACAGTCAGGAAATTAAATAGATGGTTTTAATGAATATTGTTAATTTTTAAAAAAGTTTTATCTGGCTACTTATTTTAATTATGACAGGTTTTTATATACACAATGAAGATACTTCTTATTTTGTTTGTAATTTGTGGTATGAATGAATAGATATAAAGTTTGCAAGGACCTTTTGCTAACTGCCACGATGTTATGCTTGCTGAACTAGTTGAATTTATTCATGGTAACCGTGTTGCATGACATTGTCTCCAACAGTGGCTTGGACTTTATGAAAGTGCCTCAGTCTTCTCAAATCAGTGTGCTCTGTTTTCCTCTGTGCCATATCTCATAGTGTTCTGGATAACTTTCCAACCTCAGGACCCGGTTTTGGGGGGGTGGTGGAATGGGAGGTATGAGTGGGACTGATGCTTTGACTTGATTGAGTGGAACCATTTTCTCTAAGGCAAAGCCAGCATTACATTCAAACTCTAATTTTGCCTAAAGGAGAATGGAAGTGAAGGGGAGCAATTACACAAAGCCTTTAAAGAATTTTGCAAGGGGGTATGACTTCCAGTAAGTTTGATTAAATTTCTCAGAACACTGCACATATTCCTATGTTAGCCAGGCATTTTATTCATGAAGGCTTTGATTCAGCAATTTTCAGTAGAGGAAAACAAAAAAAGATCACTTAGGAAAACATTATATTCATCCATCTGGTGCCTCAAAGAACAAGAGACAAGACAACCTGAGTGTCCCATTTATGGAAAAAGCCTCTGGATAACAGGGCAAGCTATCTTTTACCTGTATAACCTATTTCAATAAATCCAGCTTTATAGTAAGAGACAAGGAGGAAGACAGATAGAGAGACATTAATGCATTCAGACATTTAATATCATATCTAGTTTGGCCTTGAGCCTAGTTTGCCAGTCCACTGGGAAAGAGCACTATCCATGTGACTGGGTGAGTGTGTGTGTGTGTGTGTTTTTGTTTGTTTTTTTGGAGGGGTGACAATTGGCTAACTCAGCTATTCCTGTTAAATTAGATTTCGGTCAACTTATTCCAGACATTTTATTTAAATGCAATGAATTATAGATTTATTTTAATTAGACACATATTAATGCATGCAGAAACATTTTTTACTTCTTGGGTAAAAGCATGCTTCTCTCACTACAGCCGGCTTAATTATAACACAGTAGCCACCAGGGCCAACAGGCCAAGTAAGCAGGAACAAGGCAATGGTTACCTCTAGTTCAGCACAGCAATTCCCAGAAGCTAAGCTTCAGGCAGCCACGAGCCTTCATGAATATAAAAGACAGCTGCCCAGAATACTAAAATCCATGTCAGTGTTCTGTTTGTAAGGTGCTTCTTTTTAGTGCTCAAGACATTTCCCATCTGTTTTTCTTAGTTATTTATATGCCTAGCATAGAAAATAAACAAGTATTTTCCTTTTTTTCCAGATGTGATACTAAAAAGGCGTAAATTATTTTTGTCAAATAAAGACGCAAGATGACTGAGAAGATTATTACAGAGTGAAAGACATGCCACTTTTTTTTAATATTCCACAAGATGGCAGAAAGTTATCAGAAAGTTATTATATTGCTAAAAGTACACATTATTTGGGTTTACAGGGCTTGTTACGTGCTCTCAAATGGACTTATGGCAACTCTCTCCTAGGGTTTTCTAGGCAAGATTTGTTCAGAGGATGGTTTGTCATTGCCTCCCTCTAAGACTGAGAGAAAGTTCCTATTCCAAGGCCACTCAGAGGGTTTACACAGCTGAACAGGGAGTCAAATCCTGGCCTCCCACAATCCATCTAGTACTCAAGCTACTACACCACACTGTTTGTCTATGAAACAGGTGCTCCTTCAATAGATCTGTAGCTACTTCAAAGCCACACTGTCCAATACATCTGAAAAAAACAACGGGAGCTGGAATCTTAATTCTTTCTTCATTCCCCTGCTTCTCTGCATGTGCATGTCCAGGAGAGGGGACATGTGTCCAGGAGGGTATGCCATGTGTCTGGATTCAAAGAGTGATTATGGTAAATACATTGATAGATTTTGAAAAAAGGAAATGCATTCTGAGCACATGCAATTAATTACTAGGAAACTTACCAAGTGGGCCAGCCTTGAGTCTGAAAAGCCCTTTGAATGTTTAAGAAAGAGGCATTTGATCACAACTGTCTGATGCAGTAATGAAGCTTTGCTGTGCTACAGCAATAGGTACAGGTAGAAAATAAACGAGAGCCAGTGTGACATGGTGGTTTGAGTGTTAGATGATGACCCTGGGGACAGGGTTTGAATCCTCATTCAGCCATAGAACCCACTGGGTAACCTTGGCTAAGTCACACTCTCTCAGCCTCAGAGGAAGGCAAAGGCAACCCCCTTGAACTAATCTTGCCAAGAAAATCCTGTGACAGGTTTGCTTTAGAGTCACCATAAGTTGGAAACAACACAGAGAAAATAATGGAAACAACATAGATGAAAAAAGAGTACCTTCAGAGATGTGTTTTGAGTGTTGGTGTAGTGTACTCCACAAGGAAAAAACCTATGTAGATTTCATGTGCACCCAACCCGTAACATTTAAATAGCATTGTGTCAAGTGGTGTAGCCATTCACATGCAGCGTTGACATACCAGCAGACTTGAGCAGTGCATTTTATAGATGGTAAGTGAATTTCTGACAGTCCACTTCTGAAACATTTACACAGTGGCATGGGCTGTATCATACCTGTTTCTAGCTTGAAAGGCATAAGGTATCCATATTTTTGAAAAGTTAATTTCAAGATGTGGAATCAGTATTATAAATGAATTGCCCAGATGTAAAGGCACTTGAAAAATAAGGAAAATACATGACATACAGTGTATTTAGTGACATAAAACTTTAAATTATAGTTCATGGGGGCACTTTTTAAACAACCCGGGGCACATAATACATTCCATTTTCCCCAATGCAATATAGAAAGTTATTTTTCTCTTATTCAGGCACCTTAAACTTTGTTTTCAAGACACATCAGACAAACATGACTGTGGGGAAAAACAGATATACAATTCAAGTTCCAAGGAGACCAAAAACACTGATGACCACTCTTGTGATCCAAATGCATAAAAGTATGTTGCCAACATTTTGCATTTGACTTCACTGTATCAGATATATGATGCAGGACTCATACCTGCAATTCCCACTAGATGGTGCAAAGGGAGTCTAAAAATAATCAAAGCAGAATGTCTATATTTTAATCTAGATGTACTTTAGGATATTATTTAATACTGTGTTGCTGACCTTTGCTATTTGAGTATACTTATATTTTCACTGCTGGAGGAAAATATACTATATTTTCAGAATTAAATAAATGAAGGTCACAAACAGCACTTTTCCTATAGCTTTGAAACCTCTGAAGTATTTGTACCTGACAGTTAGCTGATGCATTAGGCTGCTGCATTAAAACGTTTTAGGAAGAATGATTGCTTTCAAATGACCAAATGGAATATAATTCTTAATTTCAATCAATATTTCTGTATATCAAGATGATGAAAGCACATATTGTGAATAAACATGGGCAGTGGTTAGAACCACCATATTTAGTACTGTACTGTCACTGACTACCATGCAGAATGCAACAGCCTTCCATTCCTGAGTGTTGCTAATGGGACATGACCACAAGCATGCCTTTTCGGGAGTTCAGAATGAATTAATTACAGCTTATGGCTTGCTGGATATGACAGGAATTCAAGGAACCACAAAGGGGAGGACAAAATACATCACTGCGAATCAACGAACTCTTTGCGATGCAATGCTATTCTGTTCACCACTAGGGGTGGCACTACAATATAAGAAGCAGTAAAGAGGGAAAGTACCATCTGCGGTAAATAAATTCTCCTGTGCCTTAGAAAGGTCTTGAAAACAAGCTTGTGTAAATCTTGCTCAAGAGCTGTAACAAACAGGCTCCTCAAGCTATCGGGTCATTTTTTTTTTTCTCAGTCTGTGTTCTACTGCTGAGACAGATGGATCCCTTTGATGAGCAAAAGTTTTCTCATAACTGAAGGACACTCTGGAACTGAACCTTAGGCCAACGCTTTCTTTCTTGACTTTTTACATTCCTTTCTTTGTACACTGTATTCTGCTAATATTCCTTTATACTTTTTCATTTAGCCTCTGTCACATTATCAGTTTCTGGTTTACAGCTCCAAATGCATACAATTCTGCTCCATCTATTACAATTTTGTCTTTTTTCACTTTAAATATCAATGGGGAAATTTACTTCAATCTAGATTTTATTTTTTGAGAATTCAGCTAATTCACATCCCCAAAATCAATACAGAAATTGAAATAATATTGTGCACCCAAAAAATTACACTTCTTCAAATATTTGCAGTATTATTCTTTCTTCTCTTCCCAAAAGTACGCACAAAAATTGCTGCTGATTACACACAAAAACTCATTGTATAAGGAGAAGTTTCTTCCAAAATGCATACATCACAAAAGGCACCCAGAAATACATTAAAAAGATTACACAGGTTCAGTAGAAAGGAACTTGAGACCAAAAGAGAGAGAGAGAGAGAGAGAGAGAAATTGAACTCAAAATGGCAGCCTCTCCTGCTTCTCATGGGAAAGAAATTAACACAACTGTATGTCTTTCCTACCTTGGGGAGAGTCAACCAATGAAGGGGCTGTCATGCATAGGGCCTTCTCTATGGTGATACTCCCCATCCCTATGTGTAGTTTCAGTCTGGGATTTCTGTTGCACACTTTCTCACATATTTATCTAGTTACCATATTTGGAACTAACTAGGAATTTTCAAGACGGTTATCAGAATTGCAGGAGGATCGTCGTTTTTTTCCAACTGAGCAATCAACGAAACAGGCAAGCTTTCATCTTTTCTTATGGTTAAGCTTGCAATTTTGACAACTGCTTCATTTGGTATTGTGTTATTTTATTGTTTTGAATTTACAAATTAACTTTTATCCATTGGGTTCTTCACTTCTTTGGATCCAGCAAGGGCCCTTCCTTTTGGAAATATTGTTGTTGTTGGTGGGCCACAAAAAAGCTTGTCCAACCCTACTGAGGCCTCATATGCTTCATATGCATCTCAGAGCTGAAGTTTTTCACTCTCAAATCACCCTTATGAGATGGTACATAGGACCATACAGTTCCATGTCAGTATAGCTATCTGCTTACCACATTGCAGATTGCTTTAACTTTAATAAAGTTAAGCTCATGCTTAAGTTCAAGTATGTGGTCCTCTCCCTTGTGGTGCTGGTGGGAATTACATATCCCTGCAAGGAATTACACAAAATTTGTATTTTTCCTGATTTTATCATGTAAAATTTATTTTTATTTTCTCATCTGATTTGTTATAGTCCACTTAGTGGTATTTTGTTCTTTTTCTCATTTTCTTTTGTAATATCATCAACAGAGTATTCCCATATGTAGTTTTTTTTTTAATGATTTTTACACTGGCACATGACTCCCCTTTTGATTTGGGGAAATTCAGTAATAGATAGATGACTAAGCAATGCTAATTATGTATAGTTACATGAATTTTATGATTTTGTCAAGATTGGCTTCATTTCTATTGTGCTTCATAATCTAATGACGCCTCAAATCACTGCACAATACATAAAAGAAATATAATTAAGAAGCAGGGCTGGAATACTACTGGTGCTACCTTAACTGCATAGCTCAGGCCTGTACAACACACAGCCTGGGGGCCACATGCGGCCTGCCAAAGGATTTTGTGTGGCTTGCATCACTCGTGAACACAAGGGCCAAAAATGTTTGCAGCAATTAGGTTGCTGATGGTTTTGAATGTACCTGGCTGGGCTGTTCCCTCCCCCTTCTCTCCAAGGGGAAGCAGAGAGCCAAGCTGATGCTATCGTTTGCCCTTGCGCAAGATGGTAGCAGTTGTTTCTTTTCCTTCAGTTTCCCTTGGATGGGCAGTGAGGGCGGAAGTGCCCAGGGAAAGGAGAAGACCAGCTGGGGCTGGAGGGGGCAAGAAAGGAGGTGGTCTGCTCCTCCCTGAGCAAGCCAACATGGACTGTTACATGGGACCCTCTAGGGGAAATCAGCTTATTACAGGTCAGTGTCTTCATTCACCCCCATCCCTCCTAAATTGCATTGGAAAAAATTAAATTGCATTTAAAGATTGCATTTTAAAACACAATTTAGGTCTATTCTGGCACGCACCATCATAAATTCCTCCACATACACCCCCCGAGCATCTGGAATTCCCCTTGTTTATCCTTCAAATCTATTTTCATCCCCTTTCTTCATAAATAATACTTTTTTTTATGCCACCCCCAGTTGTTCCCCTTCCCTTTGATCTTTTCCAAATCTTTTGCAGACCTTTTGCAAATTACACACTACTACATTTCTTAAAGCACAGGTCTCTTGTCTTTCCAATAATGCTAATTACTGGCTTTGCGTAATCACAACTTGCCATATCCGCATTATTTCAGCCATCCTAACAACAGGTCAAGAGGGTAAGACAGTGGTCATTTCTGCCCTATACTGTTATAGTGCTATTATTCCACTTTCAACATCCTGTGGAATCCTGGGGATTGTAGTTTAGGGAGGGGCATTTAGAATTCTCAGCCAGAGAGCTCTTTGGCCTCAGGAAACTACAAACTCCAGAATTCCACAGGATGCTGAAAGTGGAATAATAGCACTATAACAGTGTAGGGCCAATGTTGTCATTCCCCATGTTGTATATTGGTGGTAGTGGAGGAAATTTAAGGAAGGATGTTTCCCTAAGATTGCCAGGTAAGTTTGTAGCAGAGGCAAGATTTCAACTTTTCAGCCATGGAAAGCCATTGGGTAACCTTGGCGGATAAGCCCCAGAAAATCCAGTGGTAGGTTTGCCTTAGGGTTGCCATAAGTCTGAAACAGCTTGAAGACACACAACAGCAATAATTCACTGAGTCTACTCTGGTGAGGTAAAAGCTTACCCAGAGTTTGAAAGCATTGTTTTTAAGATGTAGGCCCTTTTCGCACGTTTTTTTTTGCGCGAGCGCCCCTTGAGCACTGCACAAATGGGAGCGCCGCTGCGCACGACGCACTCCCACTTGCATGGCACTCACGAGGCTGGAGCGGGGTGGGGGCTTATTTTTTGACTTTCAGTTTGAAGCCGAAAATAGCCCGTGCTCGCGCAATGCTCGCACCGCCCTCGCGCACTTACCTCCGTGCGGTGTGTTGGCAAGCTGGGCGGGAAGCGCTTCCTTTCCCCGGGGAGCCTACAGCTCCCACAGTGCCCTGCGGAAGGAAGGGGGGAAGCAGCAGCCTCGCGAAGGAGGCTTCTCGCGCGAGACGCCCTCCCCCGTCGCGGAAAAAGGTAAGATGCAAAAAGGGTCTATAACTCCCAGAATTTCCCAGTCAGTAATCATGCTACCTAAGATTTCGGGAGGTTGTAGTTCACCAAATGGAACTTTTTTGAAGCTCCTATTTGAAAGGATGTCATGAAAAAAATAGAGCAAGCTTGATTTCTGCTGCTTAAGAGACTGGGTGCCTTTCCACACTATGCTGTTATAGTGCTATTATTCCACTTCCATCATCTTGTGGAATCCTAGGATTTGCAGTTTAGGGAGGGGTATTTAGAACTCTTAGCCAGAGAGCTCTTTGGCCTCAGGAAACTACAAACACCAGAATTCCATAGGATGGTGAAAGTGGATTAATAGCACTATATCAGTGTAGTGTGAAAAGGACCTAGGACATGGAAAGAAAATGGTCTTCAAAGAAAAGAAGTTCCACTTAAACATTAGGAAAAACTTCCCTAATATCTTTTTTTATAATATGGTTTATTTTATTTGGAAAATAATCATTAATTATACTATAATTTATTTTGCAAATTTTAAAAAACATTATTATATCATTATTTTCACTTTACTTGGAAAGTGAGGTGCTAAAAAACTATCTGCGGCCTGAAAAAGTTTAGCCTATTAAATTTCACTGCTTACCTACTGCCAAGTTGTGCAGGCCTGGCATAGCTAGAGTGGGATCTCCCAGACTGAGCCTCAAACCTTCTTTAACAGGTATCATCCATACAGAGAGAAAGGGGCCGTTCTGCTGGTGACTGAGACATGGGCAGATGATGTGTCCACCACTTTCCCACCAGCCAGTGAGGCTGGAACAAGGAAGTGACAACGGGTCCTGCTTCTGATCATCACAGCCTTCCTGATTGGAAGTAGGGGGGTGGAAATTCCTCTGATGATCTTAGTGATCACAAGAGTCTGTGTTAGGTAAGGTGGTCTGCCAAGTAGTACAGTCATGAGTTTTTTCAAGTTGGTCTAAATCCAACTGTTGGTCTCAGTTAGAGTACATCCACAGAACCAAAGGAATTGAGTAATTGTTGACAGACCATACAATAATTGATCCAATAGGTATGTTCTACTTGGGACTGTAAATTGGATTTGGGCCATTATGTCAGCAACAAGATCTTGAACATGACTTGGAGGCCAGTAGGCAGCCAGCTGCATCAGTTGGAGCTTCCAGAATAAAAAGAAAATTTGTCCTACACAAAATGTAATATAAGAAAGTACTATAACCATGAGGCTGACAATGGATGGCTTCCAGGGGCCAGGCTGTCATTGTCCAGAAGAAGACTTAGTTGCCATTTTGGTCAAAACTGGTAATAAAATCTCCTCACCACCACAGGTCACTTTGTCATATAATGAAAGTGATGAATCCAGAAGCACTCTCAAACCACATACCTTCTCAAGGTGTGCAACCTTATCTACAATAGGCACATGCCCCAATTCCCATGTGTGGGAATTTCCTTCTTATAGAGTCACTGGCTTCTTAGAATTCATTTTTATTTTGTTGGCTCTCAGCCAACCCATCACTGTATCTTTGCACAAGGTTAGAATGTGCACAATCATTCCAGTTTGTGATGTTGGAAATAAATACACCTGTATGTCATCAGCTATGACACTCCATCCTAAATCTCGTGATGACTTCTTCAGTGGCTTCATAATGTTAAAGAGAACTGGGACAAGATGGCACCATGTAGCCAATATCCCATTGATTAGTGGTCAGGTTGCCAAGGCACAGTCACCAAATGCTATTCTGGAACTGTCTCTGTAAGCAGGAACAGAACTACGTAACTCTTTGTTTCCAAAAATGACTCAAGAGAATATTATCCTCATAGTGTCAAAAGCCACTAACAGTCCAAACAGGATTAACCAAATTACACCCCTCTATCCTCATTCAAAGGGTTTTCCCCTGGGGAAACTAAAAAAGAGCCTGTCCCAAAACTAGGCCTGAAGTGTCTCAGGATGATCAGTGCCCTCCAGAAACATCCATAACTGCACAACCTCTCAAATACTGTGCCTGTGTGTGTGTGGTAGTTTGATAGATGTCCAGATAAAGGGATGATTCCTACAGGAGTGGGTTCAACCAAAAACACCTTTTTCAATGTGGCAGACACTTCTCTGTGATCCAGCTCCACCCTCTGCACCCAGCTAGTCCGGCCAGTTTGCATAAACAAGAATGAGAGAGTGAGCCAAACAGTTTCAGGAGTCTCCTGGTCTCAAAAAAACAAGCAAACAACAAACAAAACAAAAAAGAAACTCTGATAAGATGGTGCAGTGAACACTTAACCAGATACTTTCCTAAGACTCTTTACTTTCACTGTATCATTACTAAATATGTACTGATACTTTACTAATACTGATACTGACACAAAATATATAGAGAGAAATATTGTCATATGTTTCTATAAAGGACCAATAAACACAACTGAGAAAATGTTTTAAAGTGAGATATTTTACCATATGTGCTCTTCTCACTTTGGTTCTATGTTCTGTGTTTGGGTGACTTTCTTACTGAAGTGCCTTTCCAGAGTACTTAAAAAAGAAAAAGAAAAAGGCATAAATTTGTGTTCAAGTACGTAGGACTTTTTTTTAGAAGGCAAATACATTGATGTACTAAAATCTAACTTCAGCTTCCAAAATTGTTGAAATACTGCTGATAAATTCCTAAGGGATTATTCTATCAATATTGTATTCATGGCAATATATTTCACTAAAATACTCTCTCCCACTCACCTCTTTCTTTTTCTCTCTTTCTCTTTCCTTGTTTACAGGAACTTTTTTTTTATTTGACCTTTTTGCAAGAAGGTTTCACAGCACATACCAATATATACAGGAACATAAGATACCGCTTTCAAGCCAGCTACTATATCTATAGCATCCCAAGAGTAAAGTAAACTGAAAAAGAATAATTTCTCAGTTTTCTACTGATATGCTAAAAAAAAACACACACAAAAGGAATACATATTGGTGGATAATTCTCTTCGCCATCATGACCTTTTCTAGAGTTTGGGTCATCTGGTAAAATGAGTAAATTAGCAGAATATAGATGAGATTGAACTCTTTGGATAGTATAAGCAAGTTTAGTACAACCTGTATTTGGGATAACTAGTATAGTATAAACTAGTTTGATTCAGCTGGCTTCAAATAATTCACAGAAGAGCGAGAGATTTAGAATGGAAAGAAATGGATGATAATAAGCTGAAAGCTCCATATAGTTAAAAAAAACTATTTTTAAAAAAGCTATTTTATTTGAATAAATTTATTTGAATAAATAAATAACATATCTCCTCTTATGTTTTCCAGCTTTATATTTAGCATCAACTGACTTTTTCCTATTGGTTGTGCAGGAGCTTACAGATAATTATGGCAAAATATTTGGCCCTAGGGTGAATTAATCAAAACTCAAGATTATATCCATTATCTGTTCCCAAGAGAAACAACATCACCTACAATCCAAATTTCCATAGAAATGAGCGGATAAAATTAGAAAATATTTGGGAGTTTAGAAGATGACTAATGTGTATGTACTCGTAACAATGCAATTATGCAAAAAAAGAAAAGAAAAGAAATACAATATGTAAACATAGATTTACAGATTGGAGCAAAGCAAATCAGTTATGGTTAGCCAGAATTAGTGTCACTTGGCTGATCATTCTTTGTAATTTCAGATTCTGTTTCCAAATTCTGCCCATATAATATTCCTATTAGTATAATCTGTACAATTCCTGCTTCAAGGAGTGCTTGAATATACATATGAAATTAAAAAAAAAATCTAGATTACCTTCTAAAAATGTCAGTCATTGTGCTGCAACTGGAGAACCATGTTTTCATATTTTTGGGTATGCACATAGGCACACACATACACACATCTTTTTCATGGTGTTCCCCCCTCTCAACCTGACCATGCAGTGACCAGTGGAGAGTAGGGGTTGGCTAAGAAGTATCTGGCTATGTGCCTTTAGACTGATACACAATGAGGAAGGCATCCTCTGAATGGAAGTCCTCCAGAAGTCCTAGAAGATGATGTCATTGTTGTGCATCTGGGTATAGCCATAGCTGTCACCCATTCTCCACTACCCACTACACAGCTGTTGGGGAGGGAGCTTTGCAGGAAAATGGTAAGCCCTGTGGGAGAAGAGACAGGAGACACAATGGTGCAGCTCCAATTTGTTACATTTAAAGCTATATCTCCTTAGTGAAGGATTTCAGCTCTATGTGGGTGTGTCCACATGCAAGTGCATGTGTGTGTGTGTGTGTGTAATACATGAAAAAATACAATTCTCAAGACAGTTTACAAATAGAGCATGGATCCCGGAGGAATACTGTAAAACTGAAGTAGAAATAATATGATGACTGAAAACGGGTTTTTAAAAAGCTCAAGCATTTCAGCTTCTACCTTCTTTGTTAATGTCCATTGCAATGGGGAAGATAAACAGCATCCAGTGGCAGTTTTTAAATTCTTCAGTTCTAAGAATGGAATTCAGAGGATGGTGCTGAAGGAAGAAAGGCATTGTCACCTACATTAAAGTCATATAACATCCAGATTACCAGTCTACAGACAAGTCTTACTCTTCTCTCAAGCATGCTTACATCATGGATTTCTCTACTGAAACATAACACACAAACAAACACACAATATGAACCCCCTTTCCCTTTGAACATTTTTGACCATGGAATCTTAGCCAGTATTTATTTAAGCTTACTGAAATTAAGTGTTGAAGTTCAGAGTGTGTCTGCTTATGTTTGGCTCTGTGCTGGAGGGGACCATGCGCATGTAATAAAACATGGCTTTGCCGATCAATTACCATGTTCTGTGTCTCCCTGAGGTTCCCCCCAAGTTTGGTGTTGGGGAAGGTCTTTCCATTGAGCTAAAGACAGGCTTTTACTTGGTTGTATTTCCTGATACTTTACATCAAACACACAACTGCAAACAACTCGAGTGAGAAAGACAAGTGGAAAGTATCTAAAGAAACAAGGGTGGATGTCCAGAACAACAACAATAATGCCTTTCAGATGGGATGAGATTTAAAAGAGGCACGTACAAGAAATGGAAGAAGGGGGAAATCACCTAAGAAGAATACAAATAAATAGCCAAGATCTGTAAGGGGAAAATCTGAAAAATAAAAGTTCTCATTAGGCTTATACTTGTTAGAGAGGTTAAAAATAATAAATGGAGGGTCAAAGCAGAAAGAAGAATAAGGAAAAGCAGACCACTGCATGGAGAAGACAATGAAATGCTAACAGGGGGAGAAGACAAAACCACTGAAAACAGTACAGTGATAGAGCAGTAGTAACAGGGTGCATTACAAATATATTTAAGTGAAGTTCCTTGCTTCTTATAACCTGTATTCTTGGTGATAACAAATGCTACTTGAAAGCCACCTGACCTTAATCACAGGTTGAAATGTGTGTAGGGGAAAGATAAAATATGAGAATAAATATGGTGGAGACAACCATAATCACTACACTAAACAGAAGACAGGATATAAGTTAAATGGAGAAATAGGAGATGATATATAAATAGATAGATAGTTGCAATAATTCAGGAAGAGAGAAATGTAATGCACTATGTTTATAGTGTTTATTTTAAACCTATACTGAGGTTTAAAATATATATAATTATTTCAGCATGAATGTGCAGGACGGAGCTACAAAACACACTGCAAAACAAGAATAAGGTAGAGGGGTTGATAAACTTTTTTTTTTCCTTCGAATTGTTTTTGCAGTCTACCACCACCCACAGGTCCACACTGAGTGGAAATGGAATTAATTATCACTCATCTCCCTGCTCAGCACTGCATCACTGATATGAAGATGATATTGTTATGTGTCTTCAAGTCAAAGGCCCTTTCCACACCCTGCCTTTTCACAGAGTCCTCCGGTGGGGAGGGGAGCGCAACAGAAGCACTACTCTCCACACCAGCTAGCTCTCGGTGAAGAAAGCATGATGGTCACACCTCTTCCTTCCACAGGGCAGCTGGGTACTTTCCCGGATTTCTGCAGGACAGGTAAGCCCGTGATGGTGGTGCGATTGTGGGTCACTGATGGGTAAAACCTGTCAGTGATTTAATCCATGATTGCACCACTTGGGAAAAGGACAGGACCATGACAACATCATGCAGAAGTGTCATGGTTCTGTCCTTCTCCCATCCCCATGGCAGGTTGGGAGGGTGGTGTGGAAAAGACCAAAATCTGACTTATGGTGACCCTATTGTAGGGTTCGGTTGGCCAGATTCATGCCATTGTCTTCTTTTATGGCTGAGAGAGTGTGATGAGACCAAGAATACCCACTGGGTTTCCATTGCTGAATGGGATTTAAACTCTGGTCCTTGTCCGATGTTCAAACTAATGCATCACACTGGCTGTTTGTCACACGTTATTTTTCCCCTTAAAAACAGAAACAAGTCACTAGGAGACTAGATAATAATGCCAGACTACACTGTAGGCTTGTCACACACTAATCTCAACTTTATCTTCCCACAACCATAGTCTGTTTTGTGGAGCTGACACAACTCATGCTGTGCCAGCTATGAAATCACCCCACTTATGGTATGGTGTGAACTTAGTTTTATCAGCAAGGCTTTTTTTAAAAAAAGAAATGTCTACAAACTTCATTTTGTATGAAATAGCAATCATATTGGAAAAACAGTGAACTCTTGCATTTAGTGAAATCTTTTGTTTCAAAATGGATAGGCTTCCTCTCATTCACCTGCCACTAGTTCTACAGGATTTGGGGGCTTTAAAACAAACAAACAGAAATCTGGGTTAACCAATGGTGCACAAATTCACAGCATTGAAGCAAATATTTTGTGTATCAAGTGAGAATCTTAAAAAAATCTGACCACAAAAAAGCACTTTGGCATCTACAATGTTTGTAAACGGACTGAGGACTGTGGAGCTTGGCTTGGGGGTACTGATGCATTAAAACCTAGGTAGATTTTTAATCAAACTGGAACAAATATATTGAGCTACTTACTGATCCCCCCCCCAAACTAAAGGTATTTGTACAAAGTTACATGACATTCTCCTCCGTCTCCTCCAAAAAATCAGAAGTATTCAGCCCAAGATTATAATTCATTTTTCATTCATTTTACCCCTTGAATATCTACTCATTTTCAAGTGCTTGGTAGAAAGCTATTGATGAGGGGAACAATTTATAGAGCTACGTCATGCAAATTTACTCAAAAGTAAATTAAATTGATCTTGATAAGACTACTTGCCACACCAGTGCACTTAAAATTATACTGTAGAATGTAATCCTCTGCATGTCTACTCAGAACCAGAAGTAAGCTCAAGCAAGCTAAATGGCCCTTACTCTTAGGTAAGCACATATAGAATTCTAGCCATAGTCCCTCTTTGGCTACTGGAACAACTAATTACTACTCTTGTATAGTTTCATTTGCATAGAACACATACATCACAGTAAGAATGTTCATAGGCATCTGATTCATATTTAAAGCACAGCAAAGCAAAATAAAACTAGCCAGGAAAGCAAAACGTTCGTCATTGCAGCAATGCAAAGAAACCTGACAAGACTGAGAAGCACATCAACTCCAGCACCCTCACTCATTACAACAAAATGGAAATGTGTGTGTGTTTCTCTTAGTGCCCACAGAATTCTCAATGAGTATGCTAATGCTTTATAATATAATATTTTGCACAATATTAAAATGCATCTATTGGCTCACTGCATAATATGTTATATAGCGTTCATGATTCTTTAATTTTTTGAGTGACTGAACATTCTTCAAGAAATCCAAATTGCTTTTATTTGCTTTCTGATATCACTTGAATGTACCATACCTCCCCAGAAAATGTGTATTTAAAAATATATTAAACAGTTCACAAACTTGCTTCCTAAAAGATAGAGTCAGTGGAATCCTGCACAGTGCTGAATTAATTTTTTGAAAACACTATCCTCCTGTCACCCTGCGCTGGATCACCTCCTCTCCACATGCTCCTTCTAAGTACAGGTTTGACCAAGCCAATTTTCCAAACAAATGTAAATAGTCTTGAATAATTAAATCAAGGGGTATACTAATTCCTCTTTCATTCCCCCAAAACTTGTCCCTCATTCTCTTGTTACACACATATATTTGAGGTAAAATAAGGACAATTTAAATGCATGTATAACAACCACAAGTGCACATATAACAACCACAAATGCTTTATTCAGCATCTTTTCTCATTTTTACATTATTTCTGAATGAAAACTTTCATTAGCTGGTTTTATAGAGCCAGGAGTCTGAGCAAATATCTGGTGCAGGCATATCAGCAGAAAGACACATTATCTTGTGTGGGCATATCTTCCCTCATTCTTCATGTATTTGCATTGCAGATGGGATGCCTCACTGCAATAAGGTGAGAAGATTTTGCTCACACAGAAGTTCTGTGTGTGAAAGTTTATGATAAATGGGTTTCAACAGTTTCTTTAGCGCTGTTCTAACCAGGAAAGACTGGAAGAATTGCAGTTATTTCTTCCACTCAAGGTAGATCACTTAGAGGTCTGAGTCAGGTAATTCCATCATACTGTCAAACAAAGAGATTGAGGCTTCTGGACCATGGCGCATATAGAGCATAATAGGACCCACACAGCAAAATCCATATATGCAAACAAGCAAAAGTTAGATATGTTAGGTTTTATAGACAACAATTCTTGGCTAACATATGGAAAGCTAAGTTTATTATCTACCACAAACAGTTCACCATAGTTTCTGGCTGAGACCCTGCATCTTGATATGTATTGTAAAGTTCCGCTCAGGTGGCATTATGCTATGTTTCCCCTCTTCCCCTAGAATCCCCCTTCCTTTGGTAATTCAGTGATTGTTCCTAGTATATATATGACATATCTACAATAAATATTAATTAAATGACAAGAACAGAGTTGACTTCCAACTCTGTGGAAGCCAGCTACAAGTGTTCCATCCAGTGTTCAACAAAACTGTTGAATGGTCCACATGAGTCACATTCTCATCTATAATCAAAATCCAAGAGCCAATTTAAATACAGGGTAATTTTAATTTTGTTCTTTCAAATATCTGATTGTGTTCTGCCATCTCATTTGTATTATCCATATATATTCAGAAATTATATTCTGAAGTCATATTTACAACATTCAAATATCAGGACCTTGTAGGACTATATATTTAATAGGAGAATTATAAATGTGCATGTTAAACATTAATAAACAGACATTACTTCTTTACTCTGGCACCTTCCATTGTGACATCTTAACTGTGCCAAAAAGAATAGGCCAACGGCTCTTTTCAGAGCCAGCATTAGGACTGCCAAATCAACTTGTAGGAAAAGTGTGTACTCTGTGTGACACTATTACGGCCAACAAAATCTATCTGTATGAGTTCTGCAATTGCAACTTTTCTTGTAACTTTTTTTTTATTCAATAAAAACATGCGCCAGTATGTGTGCACCTTATAATATTTACCAAAGAGATACTATGTGGTGTATAATTTACAAAGCTTAACTGAAATCTTCCCACTGGCAATGTTCATTCATTGCATTCCAACTGACAATCCCCACTTCACTCCACTTGCACACAAATGACTTGAACATTCATTGTATATTTAAACATGAATGATCAGAACAAAGAAATTGGAGAGCAGATGGCAGAATCCCCAGAAAATGAATGGAAGCCATACTGTGTAAGAAAGCCAAAAAATGTAAAGTTTGTGTCTGTGAAGATGGAGCTTTATATATGGACCTTTAAAAAAAAAAAAGCTTTCTTCTCTGTTTTTGTACTTTACAATGCTTACTTTAATTACTAATGGAATATAAATATTCTAAAATCATTAGCTGATCATCCAGAACAATTCTACATATTACATAATCTCAAAATCTTTTATCTTCCAGATGTGGTTTTTCTGTAAGCCTACAAGAGGTAGAAAATGGCAGTGGGCATAGGATTTTTGAAGTAGCAGTTCTTATATTAAAGAGATAAACAAATCATGGATTGAATTTTCTTCTCTGGAAATAATTTGATTCTATAGAAGTATAACTTTATAATGGTAAAACTTGCAAAATATTTGTAGTCCAATACTGCTCTTCTCAGGGTTGGACTGATACCCATGTTGTTCTCATTTGTCAAAAATAATTATATGGAATGCAAATAACTTAAGAAAGAAGTGGGACAAAATCTGTATAGTCCATACCTAATGCTTCACTGTCAACAATATATATAAACAGACCAAATAAACTATTAGAATATCAAAGCTTTGGACTCTGCTTTGGGAAGAGTATTGTTTCAGTTTGAGGTCATTTCCACACAACACTGTTATAGTGCCATTATTTCAACATCCTGTGGCATTCTGGGGTTTGTAGTTCACTGAGGCCAAAGAGCTCTCTGGCTGAGAATCCTAAATGCCCCTCCCTAAACTGCAAACCCCAGGATTCCATAGGATGTTGAAAGTGGAGTAATAGTACTATAACAGTGTAGGGCAGAAATGACCTGAGTTTGATAAGTGTTGATAAGTATTTATCAACATTTGTAAAATCTGAATGCAGGAGAAAGCAAAACTAACAGATTTCCCCATAATTAGCTCAGATTCACAAGCTTATGGACAATTAGTAGTCAAATAACTTGCATGTCTTTGCAAAGTTGTAACCCCCAAACCAAGTATTAGTAAATATGAAGTAAAAGAATAAAAGTTGAGAAGGGAGGAAGGGTGTCATTCATATTTGCAGAAATATGATTTGGAGAAATCACAGAGTGATCATCAGCCTTTGCCAATCCCAAACAAAAGCAAAGCTTTTACAATTTAATACAACTTTGCTAATTAAATCAATCCCTCCTCTTTCAGCCCATGATTATTCTGATATTAGACTCACTGGCAGTACTGAAACAGCAGTAGATTACATGTAGATTATGTCTTTTATCCTGTTTGTGACATCTCTAGTTGAAAGAATAATGTAGCAGCAGGTGAAGTTCTCTGCCTGAGACCCTGCAGGGATAACGCCAGTTAGTCAAGGCAACACTGGGTGTGATAAACCACTGTTTTCTTTTGGTATAAGGCAGCTTCATGTCTATTTACAAAATAGTTGCTAAGGATTGCAACCTATTTTCATGGAAGGATATGAAGAATATGAACAAAATTCCTCATTCTCAGAAAGAGTGAGGAATTTCCAAATAATGCCTCATATGCTAATTGCAACAGAGGCTGCAGTCCTTGGCAGTTGCTTTGTAAATATTAATTTATGTAGCTGCCTTATACGAAGAAATTGCCAGGCACCATGAGAGTTCTCACCTGCAGTGTTTTCCTTTTCATCAAGTACTTTGCATTTCATTGCAGTTTCCTTAATTTGCTCAAAAACATCTCTGAGCAAATCAGCTTCTTGGCTTTTGTGAAAGCAAAGTACATGCATACACAAGAAGCACAGAAGGACTAGCCAACTGTTTGGTGTTTTTTAAATGCACACAACCCATCAGATTCTCTCTTTTTAAAAAAAAAAAAGCTATGCAATAAGCACTATAGCAGGGCTTTCCAAATGGTGTGCCGTGACAGGCTAGTCTGAAGTGTGTAGGTGTGTTGCCTACAATCTTGGAAATATATGTTATTATTTATAAATCATATATTTTTAAAAATATATGAAAGGTTTTCATGAGATATGTTGTGTCCCCATACATTTTGTTATTAAAATTTATGTATGTGTCTGTATCTCTTATAAGGGATTAGTTTAACCTCTGGTTTGCTAGTGATACTGAATTACTATGTCACGAAATGATGCATGTCTAAAAAGTGTGTCACCAGCATGAAAAGTTTGGAAAGCTCTGCACTATAGTCTTGAATAGCTACTATCATCCCCCCCCCGCCACAATTTGCATAGTAAGCTTACTAACAAATGTGAATAACTTTCTCCAGAACTGGAAGGAGACACCTTACCAATTCCAAGTGAAGTGAAAAAAAATATGTGGTCTCTCATTCTTTAGCAGATGAATGAGACAAATGAGGATTTACATTCCTAGCTGTACTCTAGAGCAACCATTTTCAACAGGGGCCATATGGTCCCTAAAGGGGCTGTGGCACATTTTAAAGGAGTCACAGGCCCTTTCCGCACGCAGTGATGGAAACGCTCCCCACCGCTACTCACCGGCTTTTTGGTGGGTCCGGGCGAGTCCGTTGGGACGAGGAGCAGTGCAAGCTTGTTGCTCCACACTGCTCCAGCATCCAAAATGGCGGCTTCTGGTTGGGAGAGGCTCTCCATCAACTGGAGAAGCTCATCAGCCGGAAGCCTGCCCCCCGCAGATCTGCAGGCACGCACTTGCGTGCGCCTGCAAATCTGCACCGGAGCACGGTGATGGAGAGACACGGAGTTGCGTGCTCTGTGCTTTTTAAAAACCTCTAAAAAGAGGTTTTTAAAAAACACGCTGTGCGACCAGTTCCGGTTGCTCCAGAGTGGACTGAGGTGTGGAACTACGAAAAGTAGTCTGCCCCAGGCCACTCTACGGTGCAGAAGACCTCCGCTGGAGGTCTCTCTGCACCATTTTAATAGCCCAGTGCAGAAAAGGCCACAGATGGAAAACTGTGAGAAAGGGAGCCCCAAGGGTTTACGGGGCCTTGGTAACTGAACCAATGAAATAGCCAAGCAGCAACCTTAATTGGATTTAACAGTTTCACTCCTATTTATAATAGCTTCCCAACACACTGTTTGAATTTGGCACACTGAGTAAATTCATTGATTAAGCTCGTCCCGGACCTCAATTTAAGAGCTAAAATCTGCAAAAGTTGAGGCTTTTGTGAAATATTTCATGCCCTTGTAGACTGATATGGTGATAAGAGGTGACCTCTGACTGTCATTGACTAATTTGGAGTCCTATATCATTAAACTTGTAGAAAAGCACAAAACTCAAGAATCACATTAGGCCTGTTTACATTCATACAGTCTTTTTAAAAATTTTGTCCAATATGTCAGGATGTTCAAGTTTTCTTGGTGTTTGGTAATAAAAAATTTTCTGTCTGTTTGTGTTGCATCCCTGTTTGACAGGGTGGAGGCTGGAACTTGAGAATAGTTTCTAAAGTGTCTATGGCTAAAAAACAGTTGAGAATGGCTACTCTAGATCTGTACAGAAAGTAACATTGAAGTTGCCACATTAGAATCTTTATCAAGTGTAACTTAACTTTCAAAAGGTTCTTGTGGAGTGAGGAAAGGCAATACACTATAAAGGAAGGTGGTAAAGAGAGGGAAAACAAAATATGGGGATGGGACAGTAAAATAAAGGTGCCATTTTATTATGCATGACTTTTGTTGTTAGTTGTGTCTTACTCTTCTTAGCACACCAATTGTTTTCTGTAGTTTCAATCCAGTCTGCTGAAAAAGGTGAAGTCTGACCAACTGAGACTCTTCATAACAAATACAATGCTCATTTGCGCCAGACACAACCCTATGCCAAAGTTAATATGAATAAGCCAGGGAAGATAGCATACTTCCAGGTTTCAAAAGCAGTCTCTAGTAGCTGACAAATTACACATCTCCTTACTGTGACCAAGCCATAACTTAAATTATAAAGCAAAATATATGAAAATGAGTTTCCCAGAGTTGCCATGAAAATGCAACACATTTTTCCATTCCTAATGGACATGAATGGGCTTCCTCACAGTGCTTTAAGTGGCAGGTTGTTTGAGCCAAACATCTGTCAGAAAGATCATAAACAGAGGGAGCCATAGGAAGAGGCAAATCCTTACCATGATGTACAATAAGACAGTTTATCTGTTGAGCCTTTGTCAGGTGTTCCTATAAATTATACACACAGATTAACTGTTAGTTCAGTATTTCAACTACACGATAAATTATTGGTCTGCTTCTACCACCATTTTCACAGTTCTATAGCTCTGCTGATTTATTCTTCATTTGCAAATGGTTGGGGCTCATTATCGGACCAATAATAAAGGCAAAATTAAGCATTTATAATCATAAATATTAGCTTTTCTGATAGGTGTAAATGAAATATCTTGCAATTTCATAGCTTTAATGACTCTCACCATCATTAAATTTGAATAACATACAAAGTAAGCATGTGGACAGCTTTTAGCTACAAATTAATGTTACATTACCCTAAAAGACTTCATATTACTGCATTTCCTTTAATTATAAATAGCTGTTAGCTACATTAATGCAGTTAGCAAAATTTCTAAAAAGTACATTATTTGCTGAGATTATTTGCCTATGGGATACTGCTTGCAGTTCCCTAAGAAACTAGGGCCATTTCCACACTAGATTGCTACAGTGCTATTGTTTCACTTTCAACATCCTATGGATTCCTGGGGTTTGCAATTTAGGGAGGGGTCTCAAAGACTTCAAAAGCCCCTCCCTAAACTGCAAAACTCAGGATTCCACAGGATGTTGAAAGTGAAATAATAGCACTATAACAGTTTAGTGCAGAAATGTCCTAGTTACTCAGTAATGACTTGACTTGCATTCAAAGATTCATCAGCATTATTATATGGATGTGTGAAATAGCCATCACAGATCATATACCATATAGACAGGTGTTTCATATTGTCTGGTGTTACTTCAAACATAATTACTTTGAATGGAAATAGCTCAGCCATCCAGGTAAAAATGAACAAGAGATAAGGAACTCAAGTAATGGCATATTAAAAAGTTGTGCCAGTACATTCTTCTGTAGGTTTTTTTTTAACTATTGTCATTTAATTTGATAGTAAAGAAATTGTTTTCAAATAAGTTGCAAAGGAGGTAGTTTTCATGTGGGGAACACTAGGTTCTTCAAGTTAACTTAATTACAAAGTGACTAAAGGGTTTCTACTAGTAACTTTCATTTCATTGGGAAAAAATTTCTCTGGCATTCAGTAGTCTTCCCACACATCAGTTAAAATCCAGTGGAAAAAAGTGATAAGATAACTTCTCCCATAGGATTTTTTCAGATCAGGAAATATGAGTGGCCAGGGAAGCTGCAGATTTATAGAAAGATGTTTAATGAAGGAGACATGGTAAGGTGAGCTCAAAAACATTGTCCAAAGGAATTAAAGAAATCCCAAAATGTCTTGAAAAAGAAAATTCTATCTTGGCGAAAAAAAAAAAAAAAGGTATAGATGTTGTAGATCAGTGCTATATGAAGGCAGTCCAATGGAAATTGATAAAGCATATTTTTATGTCAGTTGCCTAAGATCAGTGAGTAAGTGTGCTGTTCTATTTTGTTGGTCAGAAAACAAAGCTGACTGAATGAGATAAAAGATATAATTAATGTCTTAGAATAGCGATTGCATAGCTGAAACCGTCAAGTGTGCCAAGGGTGGCGAAACCTTACCCATCCCTCAAATAAATTACAAACATCATACCTCCTCTGGTGAATACATTTTGTTTTTCAACATCTGGAGCTTGACAATTTTTAAGCGCTCCCCATCTGATTCTAGCAGCCGGTGCATCAGTTCCCCACAGCCTAGGGTCATACGGAAGATATAGGCCATTTCCACACTAGACTGTTATAGCACTATTATTTCACTTTCAACATCCTATGGAATCCTGGGGTTTGCAGGTTAGGGAGGGGCCAGTTAGCCCCTCCCTAAACTGCAAACCCAGGATTCCATACGATGTTGAAAGTGGAATAATAGTGCTATAACAGTCTAGCACGGAAATGGCCATAGTAGCAGAAGTTCTAATACCAGCATGGTAGAATGGCACTCATGCAGTAAGCAGATTGCATGCTGATATCACAAATCCAATTTTTCTATGTCTAAGTTACAATATGAAGCATATGGGACCTATGTAGTTCAAATGAATAGCAAGGTAAGAAACCTTTAAGAAGTCAATAGAGCCTCAAGCTGAGTTGATTCCATAAAGACTTTAATTTGCTGTGTTTGAAATCTGGCCTAAATGAACTTGTATATACTGCATACATATTGTGTCTATGTGCCTTCAATATGCCTGTTGACTTATGGCAACCCCATGAATTCCATAGAGTTTTCTTGGGCAAGGAATATGCAGAAGTAGCTTCTGAATATTCACTGCCTACATCTGAAATAGAGCCTATAGAACTCAGCATTCCATGGTGGCCACTCATCCACTTTCTAACTAGTTCTGATCCTGCTTAGCTTCTAGGATCAGCTGGGATGTGGTGCCTTCTGGGTATTTAAGCCATTTTAAGATGGATATTATTACATATTATTTCCAGTATTATTTCTTATCGGTTTTTAAACCCAGTCTTACACCCACAATTGCAGACTGGCTTACCAAACTAAACAATGTATTTCAAAATCTAAATGTATTAAAATTAAACTCACACAATATTAGCTCAGAGGTAGGTGAAAATCATTTTCCTCCTTATTAATTAATATAGAATCCCTTTACTATTACCAGCTGCAAAGAAGCTGAACTTTCAGGGACTTCTATCTTAATCTTACAGCTTTCTCATAAAAAAATACCAAACATCTATCTCCCTTTTATTCCCACTAAGCATTATTTAGGAAATAAACACTTGGAATTAAAAATCATCTAAGCAGTTGAAAATTGCATGGGCTAGATATTTGTGATAGACTAATAGCACAAGGATACTGCAAAAATAAAATATTCTACATATTTCTTTTTCTTTTCTTGAGATTGTCTTAACCAAAAGTTTACTGCATCCTTGGGCATTCTGTTATTACTCTTTTGAAAATTATTCCTTTCCTCGGAGGGTTGCCTGGCTTCATCCAAGGTTTTAGTGGCTGTCTCCCTCTTTCTCCCTCTATGGAAAGGTGTTAAATCTCAGAGAGCAGAAGGAGGAGAACAAGCCCAGGGTCATTCCCAGCTTTGCTCTCCATTCTCAAGTTGAAATATTGCTTTCCATACCTCAACATGATGTGCTACTTACCTTTTTTACTCCCTCTGTGGCAGAGAGTGGCTGCAAGGTGTTCAGCAATACAGGCATAATAACTTTACTGAAACACATGGGGATGAGGATAAGAATTCAACTAGGAAAGGCTGTTAATATCTTGCAAAATAATGAAAATGTCTCTTGACACTGTTTCTTCCCATTGCTCCTAGGTTACATTGCATGGACCTTTGGAAACATAATTATTTCAATTTAGTGGTTTATTTGCCTATTTATTTGGTTTATTTACAGTCCTTCTCACAATGCAGGACCCAAAGCAGCCTGTAACATGAATTAAAATATTGTACAACTAAGGGCCTTTCCATCCTACACTGTATTATAGTGCTATTATTCCACTTTCAACAACATTCAGTAAGACCCGTAAGGCTTGGGCCCTTTTCGCACATATTTTTTTTACGCAAGTGCCCCTTGAGCATCGCATGAATGGGAGCATCGGTCTGTACGACACACTCCCACTCACACGATGCTCAGGAGCCTAAAGCGGGGCACGCGTGCATTTTCTTATTTTCGGCTCTAAGCCGAAAATACTGCGCAGTCGCACAATGCTATCGGCGCCCTCGCACATTTACCTGTGTGCAATGTGTTGGCAACCCGGGGCAGTCGTGCTTCCTTCCCCCACTGCAGCCTACAGCTCCCAGACTGCACTGCAGAAGGAAGGGGCGGGGCGCTAGCGCAATGGTTGTGTGACCAGAAACCCAGCTGTGGTAGAATGGAGGGGCGATGTGAGCGCCTTGCGCAAGAGGCTGCTTGCGCGAACGGCACCCCCCACCTCCGTGAGCAAGTAACATGCAAAAAGGGCCTTGGTCAGGAAGTTTCTACCAATCACTAAGGCTATTTTGACACTGCACTATTATAGTGCTATTATTCCACTGTCAACCTCCTATGGAATCCTGGGGTTTGCAGTTTAGGGAAGGGCATTTAAAATTCTCAGCCAGAGAGCTCTTTGACCTCAGTAAAATGCAAACCCCAGAATTCCAGAGGATGTTGAAAGTGGAATAATAGCATTATAATAGTGTAGGGTGGAGGGGCCCTAAGACTCAAGATGTTATAATATTAAAGACTGATTTTAAAAAAATCATCATATTAATACCAAGCACTGCATTAAAATAGTTAAAAACATACTAAAAAAAACCAGCAAGAAGAAGAAAGGACAAGGTACATTCTCTCATCCTATTAAAGGATTCTTCCGTCACAACCAGTTTGTAGACAAAAGCCTGTCTGAATATATTTATTTATTTCACTTCATTTACATGCCAGCTTTCTTCCAGAGTAGAACCCAAGATGGTTCACAAAAGAATAAGCCAAAACACAATTTAAAATCATGACATTAAAAGAAGAGATTATGCACAGTATAAAAGCATTAAAAGCATGTAAAAGTTAAAAAATACACACCTTCACAGAAAGACCCCCTGCAAGCAATGACATATTAAAAGTCTGCTTGAACAAAAAGCACCAAAAGGAGAGCAGGGAGCGGAGCAACCTACCCTCCTGTGGAAGGGAATTCCAGATGATGGAGCAGCCCTTCCTCTGGAATAGAAAGACATCTGCCTGCTGGTGGAAGCAGAGGGGGAGTTCCACAGCCTGGGAGCAGCCACTGAGAAGGCCCTCTTTTACAGCCTCACTAAATGTGTCTGTGAGGATGGTAGTTCTTTTACTGAAAATCTCAAAACTTGGGAAAGTGCATAGGGAAACTGAGGACCTTCCCACATTACCCTGTTATAGTGCTATTATTCCACTTTGAACATCCTCTGGGGTTTGCAGTTTAGGGAGGGGCCTTTAGAATCCTCAGCCATGGAGCTCTTTGGCCTCAGTAAACTACAAACCCCAGAATTCCCGAGGATGCTGAAAGCAGAACAGTGTACAACAGTGTTGTACAGAACTACAACAGTGTAATGCAGAAAGGCCCTGGGTTTTCCAGACACTCTGAGCGCTGCCCATTTGTCACTGTCATGCAAATTTGTCCTTATAATGCTGCAACGCATTATTCAGCAACTTTTCATTCAGTAGAATAGTAAATTGTACTGATGCTCTCCCAGTGTATGCCTTATTAGCATAAATGGATGTGGTATTAAAAGTGGACTTAGGCCTCTCTATTTTTATTTCAACTAAGCATAATTTTAAAGGGATAAATGAATGAATGCATAATCAAGATAGCAGAGGAAGTACTATTTCCACCTTTAAAAAAAATCCTCAAAAGGATATTGAGCTTATTATTAAGAAATAAAGAGATCAACACTTGAAGCAGATGTGCTTTCCTCCTGGCACACTCCATTTAACAACCTGCAAATAATAGCAACAAATGAGAGCAAAAGATGCTAGGCCAGATTAATATTTGCTCTGCTTGGGTTGTAAATTCCCTTCTCCTTTAGCAAATACTTCAGTTCAAAGAAACACATAAGGAAGCATGAGAAGAAGCCAGCACTATATCACTATTTACAGGATGTACTCTCTTCTCACTGCATTGATGGCTCTCACACAATACAGTCTTAATCACTGCTAAGCATTTCCCTTGGATGTCTTCCTTCAGCCAAATGTTGCAGACTGCATTGATTAGACAGTGATAGCTTTTTAAATCACTGCTAATGACAAGCATAATTTTAGCAACTGGGTGGAAGGGGGGTGGTTCCTACTAGGGACTGCAGGTGGTTCTGAAATGCTGCACTCAAAACATTCTCTCCACCCTTTCCCCAGATTTCCTATGAATAGATTTTTTTAAAAATACCAACAACAACATAAATAATCCTCATTACAAAAGTTGAATGAAGCATATATGTATATATCTGGTATTTCTTATTAATAAAACTTTATGTTGAATAAACTATTATGAGAGTGTGTATATGCCTTCAAGTTGTTTGTCAACTTATGGCAGTTCTGTGGATTTTATGGGTTTTCTTAGGCAAGGAATATTCAGAGATGGTTTAGCAGTTCCTTTCTCTGAAATATAGACTACAGCACCTGTATTTGTTGGTGGTATTCCATCCTAGTATTAACCAAGCCTAGCTTCCAAGATCAGCTTGGATCCAGTGCGTTTAAGGGATTTAAACCTATGCATAATAGTGCAAAATATGTGGTACATTTTTGATTACATTCAACTATTGATCAATACACACAAAGACATTCAGCTCATAATACCTGTGTCTAGAGTGTATCATCAGTTTTTTATACATAAGATATCGACAAGCACATAATTTTTCTGACCCTAATAATGCCATCTGATTGGTTCAGTTATTAATCTACTTTATTCTGCTAAAATCTAATGATAGAGAACACTTTCTGGAAATGAGAATCTGAGATATGAAGAGCCTTCACTAAGCAGAGCCAACTTTTTCTCTTCTCTATTTTGAGTCCTTGGTTTAGCACAAGCTATTGACCAAAAAAAAAAAAAATCACTCTTGTTGATGGTTTCACTCTATAAAGTAGAGATTTGATATGTTTTAATATTGTGACTAGCTCAATTCAATTTTGATGTTCACTTTTTGTGTTTTTTAACTGTATTGCTCTTTTAAACTGTAAGCTGCCTTGAATCCCAATTCTGGGAGGAAGGTGGGATACAAATATAACAACAAAAACACTATTTTCCACACACACAAAAAAGATGTTTCCTGCACAGAAACATTGCTTTCTGTACAAAACAAGCCTGGCTGAATTTTTTGCAGAGGAATTCTCAAATTTCAAATAACCTTAGAAAACAAGCCTTTCTTGCAGCAGGAAAAAAGTTAGTGAAGTTACTCGTTGCTACCTTTGAGAACACACTTAGTGAAGAGTTACGTCCATATCATGAGTCCTCCTTGCAATGATGAAACCAGGGGACTAAATACTGCCACCTTTGTGTGCGTGTGTATATCTGTTTCTGTTTAAAAGGATAGTCTGAATGGCCATCACTGTCACCTGCATCACCATACAAACTTCAGTGCTGCTCCAGTGTGATTTTATTAAGCCATTCATGGGAGGTAAAATAGTGGGGAGAGATTCTAGTGATTTTCAGAATAGTAATGAAATGTAGGCAGTAAATGGATACAAAAGTTGCTGTTATTGCAGGCAGGAGCACCAGTATGGCGGTAACCATCATTTTTCTCCCCTGTATAACCATCAGAAGAACATCTCACTACCACACAGTTTATATTTCACTGAAATTTTGCAAGATAAAAATTGTGACTATCAGTTACCCAGGAGAATGTTGCTGCTAGTGACAGTGGCATGACTGCCACAAAACCAATGATACTGACAAAATATTTACTAAGGGGTGGTGGTTTCAGGCAACCTTTGTTCCACTCCCACCATCTCAGATTTAGAGCTAAATCTTCTGGCCAGAAATTTTGCTGATGTTTTACTATGTTCAGGGCTACTGATGTTGGCTTTTTACAGCCTCTCAGCACTGGGGTTGTATTTCCCTGTCCCAGATTTATCTATCCCTTTTCTTATTTATTCCACAGTCATCTTATTTTTCTATCAAATAACTCACAGCAGCCATGTTTTCAAACAGTCTTCTATGCAGCTTAAAAGCACAGACCCACTTCACCTGCAAACTACATCCTGTGACCACACTTTCTGAAACTTACTCAATGTACCCTTACCTACAGGTCATTTCACATAGTGATTTCCTTACTTGTCTGCATAGTCCATATGTGAAATACCGCTGTATAGCTAGAGGTGTCACAGTCCCCAAGAGAAGTAGGTAATATTGAAAAATGTCCCACATTAAACCTTTTTTAATGCTGGATTGTTGATGTACACATCCTAATTAAGTATTAAAGCATGCAAAACTCCTACAGGAAAGCAGCACTGATCAAATTTCTATTTTTTTAACAGCGTGAAGCACAGGACAAGATATCCAGCCATTTCCTCTAATGGGAAGCACCTTCCATGCAGAGCATTCCAACTGTTGTGCTTCACATGCTTGGACTACTGACAAAATTGTGTAAGGAGAAGAAATTGAATGGTGCTGTTTTGTCCTCTGGATGATAGGTGGTTCATTTGCTTGACTTATTTTTTAAGGCAACAAAGAAATAAACTGTTGCAATGCATACAAGCACTCACATGGAATTGGTAGCTGATAGTTTGGAGTTCCAGCCCCAGGGGAACATTTGCAGAAAGAAAAATAACACCCAGAAAGTTCTCACAACTTTGCAGAAACTTGTTGTTGTCAGCAGAAGAAAAAATTGTATTTTTGGAGCTGCACAGTTTGAAAACTGCATAAAGTGAAACAAACAAAAAACTCTAGACAAAGTGTAGTTTGTGCTGTTTGTTCTATGAACAATATACTGTTGCTTGTACTTTTAGAGCTGTGGTTCCCATTCCTGTTTTAGAGCTGTATAATAATTAAAGTTGTATATCGTTTAAGGCTGTGCAAAATTCTCTTTTGTGCTTTTTTTCTCTCTGTCTTTTTGCAACTTTCTGTAGCTGTAGGTGCTGTACATCATTCTGTTTTGTGCTTTCTTCCCCCTCCAGGTTGTGCAGCTTTGAAAACTGCTCATCATTCCATTTGGTGTCTTTTTTGTTGGAAAGCTGCACAGCCTTCTGTGAAACTATGCTGCTTTTTGGAAAGCTCTGTAGCTTTCTTCAGAAAGTTCTGGAATTTTCCTTCATTTCAAGGAAAAAAAAGTTCCTTAGTACCTCAACACTATGGGAAGAAAAATACACTGCTTTTGACATCTCCCAGGAACAAGAAAATCTAGAATTATCATCACTAACACCCACTATAAGAATTTCTAGCAGCGTGTTTCTGTGTTTTCACTTCTGGATCTCTGTAGGGTCCTATTGATTCACAGCAATTAAGCTTCTGGAAGGCTATGCCTTCCTGTAAGGACTGCTCCGTTAAAACAGCTGAGACATATAATAAAGTATTGATGGTATCCCATAAGTCAACACTTGTGAAGGCATATACACACATACATTCAGTATTAGGCTTACTCCTTTGCTCTCTTTTATCTGGCCATTTTTTCCCCATTCCCAGGCAGGCTTGAGAATTATTGTTCTATGACCGTCCTCCTTCCCATTTCTTTAAATCAAAATCTCCTACTAGTATTTCAGTTTTAGATCATTTGATAGTGGACCATCTTTCCTGCTTTCAGTGCTTGATGTTTTGTTTGATCTTTCTATGGTCAAGTTAGTAACTCTTCCCGGAATCATCAAGGGTGTAATGTGTTTGTGCGTGTTTCATTTTGTAAAGAGTTTACTCTGATTACAGTGAGAACAGTAATGCATCATGAATGCAGATGAAGACAAGCTGAGCTTCGCCATACAGATGGAGAAAAATGCATGTTTGTTTAGATTTCATCTTTTCCAGCAGCTTTGAAAAGTCTTGACCCTCTTAAAAACTATTCTTTGTTCATTAGCCTTTACATATTTCTATGACTCAGTATATTAGAGATTTTAAAGCACTCCTTTTAGCACTTTGTAGTTAATACATGAGCACCTGTATTCCAATTATTTTGATTTCTGTTGCTTTGGCAGACATGCTTTTAAACAGACACACAAAAATAGACTCTTTTTAAATTATGCTGGGTGAAAAAGATCTTGAGGAAATGCTGGGGAAACTTCAGAAATCCTTTAAGCAGGGCTTGTGGTAGCCACTGGTGCGTTCAGGCACCTACAAAAGTCTCTGGGTCTCAGAGAGGTCCACTATCACCTTTGCTTCCTCGGCTGACCTTGTATATACTTGATGGGCAGAGATACTTTGCACCTACCCCAGAAATTCAACAATCTGCTGAGGGGACAAAAAAGGATGGGGATCCATGTCTGTTGTTCTATCTGTCTGTGATATCTGACTTAAGTTGCCTGCATTGGTTTGCTGGTGCCCCAGTGCATGCCCAATAGCAGAAGACTACAAATTGAGTACCAGTGCTAGACATATCAGTGAAAGAGGTGAAGATAGGTGGTGAATGCAGCATGACAATGGGAGGAAATGCTGATGGCACCATAAATAGGGGGAGCCAGGAGATATCTGCTCTGTATGTGAGTGTGGGGTGATAATGTTGGTCTTTATTCTCTTTCTGTATATATCTGTGTTCATTAGGGAGCCTTGTTCTTTTCAGAAAGAGAGTTTATTTCTTCTTTACTCAAGGTATCTTAAATAGTGACACCAGCATAAACAGAAAGGTTCTGGTGGAGATAAAATAGATGTTCAGTTTCCCAAAAAAAATAGAAAACTGATAAGCTTCTATTCTCAATTCTGTTCTTTTCTACCAAACTTTTTGCTTTGTTTTGTTTTAAATCTTCTTTTAGGACTGGAAGTGAAAAAATAGCGGTCTAACAATCTGTTAGGTGTTACCAACCAACAGCTCCTTATTTGACACTCGACAGAACTAACAATTTCTAGATGTCAGTGATGCATTCACATCTTTCTGAGACAATAAAAATGAACGTGGTTCTTCAATAACTAATGATCAAACCACAGATCATCCGTTTACCAATAAAACACTAGCATAGTCCAGAAAGTTATTAGTAAGAATGCAGGACAATATCACGACCCTGACATTATGCATTTAAATGTGGGAACTTGTTCAGCCAGCAGAAATATGGGAAAAAAGAGCATGTAAGAATATGTATGTGAAATTTTCTTTGCCTTGATACCATTTCTATTTCTTCTAATCCCATCTGTATTTTCTCTTCATCTCCTTGCATCACCTCAGGTTGAAAGAATTTGCTTTGTCTTGTCTCACTGCAATTCCTGTTCATTTCTATGATTTTTCTGATGAACGTATTTAATTTCCCTGACTAAAGCATGCATTCTTTCAACTATATATTTTCAAATGCATGTATATTTTTCAACTATATATACACTGTTAGCTACTCACACTTGAAAATGTGCATATTGCTTTGCCTGCACACTGTTCCTCCAGAAGGGTCCATATGCTTTCTAAATGCCTGAATTCTCAAGTCAAACTATGTTTCCTCTCACAAGTCTCCGGAACTGCGAGGAGGCTCTCTATACTGAAGCCCTTTCCACAGGATGCTGTTGTCTCAGCATGGAGATGGGAGAGAAGCGGGACCGCACCAATACTTCTGCATGATGTCATCGCAGTTCCGTCCTTCTCCATTGCCAGGTGAGATGATTGTGGATTAAATATTGATGGGTTTTCCCTCGTCAATGACATGCAATCGTGCCACCATCCCACACTTACCTGCCCTGCAGAAGCTCTGGAAGCACAATAGAGGTGCTTCCTCCCCTAGTGCAGCCTGGGAAAATGCCCAGCTGTGCTGCAGAAGGAAGAGGCATGTCCATCACGCTTCCTTGGCAGGGAGTCAGTCCGGTGTGGAGCTGAGTGCTCCTGTCACGCTTCCTTTCCAGCAGAGGTACTGCAGGGATCGCCACCAGATGATAATGGATCCAGGTAAGGTGCAGAAAGGGTCTGTGATGGCTAAATTCAGTGAAATCCTTTTCTGTTCTTTTTGAGCATAAGAAGATCACTGATGCATCATTAGACCCACAGTTTATCTAAGCTGGATTCCTGTTGCGACCAGACATGATTTTTTTCTGTGTAATCTCTTTATCATGTTTTCATGAGAATGTCATCTGAATTTGTTGTTATTCAAGTAGTTCCTGACTCATAGTGATCCTAAGGAAAACCTTTCATGGGGTTCTCTTGGCAAGATTTGTTCAGAGTGGGTTTCTCTCAGACTGAGAGATAGTGATGTAGACTTGAGTCTATTGTCTCAGACTCAAGTCACTTCAGTGACTCAACTTGGACTTGACTCAGCAATAAATGACACACTGACTTGACTCGACTGTTAGTGACATGCTGACTTGCTGTCCTTTGTTTAGTAACATAACACACTCATCCAGAAACCTAATGACTTTGCATAACACTTCCATTTCTTTTTGCCTACCCTGTCATGTGATTCATTGAGTCATTGTCTCAAGCCCAAAGTGTGGGTGCGCTTCTCAGAAGGGAAAATCAAACACACTTGCAAATTAGTTTGAGATGGGGTTGAGATTTGCCCAGCAGCATATCCCCACTCTATATCAGAGGAGCCTTCTAAAACTTTTCATAACAGTAGAGCAAGACTTCTTTCCAGAGCACAAGGGTGTTTCTTAGAAGGGAACAGCAAATGTTTTATGGAACAGGCTTGAGGAGGAAGGATCCTTCCTTCTAAAGCTTCTGAAGCTTTAGTAATGGGCAGTAAGAGGATCCTATTCCCCACTGCCAATAAAGCCTCCAGCTTCAGAAATGGGAAGTAAAAAGGATCCTATTTCCCACTTAGGAAGCTGCAGATTCTTTCATGCACATTGACACAAAAGCCTCCAGCTTGGGGAATGGGAAATAGGAAGGATCCTATTCCCTACCTGATAAGATATTTGATTAACAGCACAGCTTTGTTTAAAAAAAGCTTTTTTGAACTTGCCTATTATATTTTTTACCTAACATTGTGCACAAATTCTTGATGTTCTAGTTACTGAAGCTTCACTCCCCTGCCCGACATATGTTGGGGAATTGAGAGATCTTGGTAATGAGTCTCTCAATCAGCAGAGTACCTAGTAATTGCACAAAAATGGAAGCTGAACAGATTACCAGTCCCACTTCTATCACTCCACCCCAAACATACTTAATCTGGCTCAAAATAAACATAAATAGTTAGGTTAAAAATATAAAAGAGTTTACTCACAAAATCTTGTGCATAGTTTACACAGGTTCAATTCTTGAAGAAAGGTAAGAAACTAAGCACTCGCATACTTGCTGAAAATAATCCCTGTTAAGAGATCTGAGACCATGCTTTCAAGACAAAAGACGAAGACAAAAGGGATGTAAATAGAAAGAGAACTTTTTTAAGAACAAAGAATGTGTACGTGCTGGAGGAAGAGGTGTTGACCAAAACAAACAGGAAGTTTTCTCTAGGCTATCTCACTATGCCTACAATAAACATGCAAATTAACTAGCCAGTTAATTAAGCATGCAAAGGTTGCCACTCCCAACAACATATACCCCCACCATCTCCCTTTTTTCAGTTAAAGTTGGCTCCCAGGCTTGAAACTTGACATGAGGCTTGAGTCAGGGACTTGAGAATTGACCTAAACTGAGACTTGGACTAACGGACTTAACTACATCATTGCTGAGAGAGTATAATTTGACCAAGGTCACCTAGTGGATTTCCATGGTTGAGTTGGGATGTGAACACTAGTCTCCAATACCATCCAGACTGCACCA
Organism: Ctenosaura bakeri; assembly: GCA_948474755.1. NCBI lineage: Eukaryota > Metazoa > Chordata > Lepidosauria > Squamata > Iguanidae > Ctenosaura > Ctenosaura bakeri. The sequence goes on from CAOLHI010002160.1 coordinate 510,667, forward strand.
CACTGGCTCCCATTATCATATGCATACCTTTTCACAAAATCCGCCCTCCCTCTCTTCTCCTCATCTTTAAATATGTTTGTTTGTAGTAGAATTCAAATGGTAAAATTTGTGCTTATGATAAATTAAAAAGTGATAATCCATAGGCACAATAGATGCATCAATTGCTGTTCTGGAAGAATTTCTCACTGAGGATTTCTAGACTTGCAGGTCAGACTTGTCTTCTATTTCTAAAACCAATGATGCTATAAATAGCACTGACTGGTGCTTTGATTGTCACCAGTTCATAAGAGAATTATTTATCTTGCACAACATGATCTTCCACCATTCATTTCTTCAAAATGTACAATCTTTTTTGTAAGCTCTTATGTCTACTCTGCTTAAAGATGTGCTCACAACATGAGATTGCAAAGAGAGTTTAAGACTGGTGGAATCCAATATTTACATTATCTTTGTAGTGTTGTGACTGTATTGATCATGTATAAAACAAATAGCCAATCCCAAGTGAGATAGAAAGCAGAGTGGTGTTTTATTCTTTGGCATCTAAAGGCAAACCATAGTTTTCTTATTTATATTCTCAATTTGCTATATCTTTGGATACAATTTTATTGGGACAATATCAAGCAAGTGAATAAGTTGTGGAATTGAAGAAGTTGACATACTTGCCTATTTGCACAAATGCACTCCTGGATGCTGCTAAAAATTGGGCATTGAAGCTGAATTCAGTAGCATACTCCACTACAAAAGTGAGTCTTCAATAGCAGTACACCCACACGGACGTCATGCAGCACATTCCCTGACCTGCCTTTTATCTGAAGAGGAATACTTTTGTCTTGTCTAGGTTATAACTTCAAATTGTTTATCCTCACCCAATCCATTATTGACACTGGACATTGGCCAGAATTCTTTGGTGACGTATGCTGGTGTTATTGAAGATTATGCCAGTATAATTTCTTAATTAGTATATCATATAAGCTGATATTTAGCACTTTCTTATACAACAGCTTTCCCAGTTTGTGCAATGAAAGCCAGATGGCTGTAGGGCACAGCCTTAACCAGTGACTTGAGCCAATGTCTACAGAGGGCATGGGGAATGTGCCAATGTCTACAGAGGGCACGGGGAAAGCTGTTTTTGTGCCTTTGCACAACTGCTTGGAGAGAGAGATGGCTGTTCCATTCCCCCTCCATTGGAGAAATAATCATACAGAATTGTCCTCCACCTCCACTGGCTCCATCTACACCAACTCCAGAAATCTGGTTCTTGCACTTTTGGACTTCCATGTTAGTGTGCTGGAAAAACTTTATACTCTGCCAGCATGAAATAGGACAGCAGCCAGTGAAGAAAGTAAGAAAGAAGAGATAGGGTGGGTACCATCACCATAACAGTGACACTGAGCCCTAGAATTCCAAATAACTTCTTCTAGTAATTTCATGTATATATTAAAGACTACACCATTTTTTAAAGACAATTAACAATCTGAGACTTATTCTGGCAAAAATCACATGCACATCTTTTTAACACAAAGCATATTTTTTTATAGAAGAGAAAATATTTTCTGCAGAAAAAACAGCATACTCAGAAAAGGCTGTAGTTGAGGACCTATTCTGTACAAAATTGCACATGGTTTGTAAAATTATGTTTCTGTTTAGAAAAACCTACTTTCTCCGCACTAAACACTTGCAAATTTTACACAGAATAATCTTGAATTGAGAAGATTTTCATTAGACTAAGATTGCCCTCATCAAGATTTCACAACATGTGCAAAACATTTTTCAACTTTTTTCCACATATTTTTGAATATTCCTTCCATCTATTATTAGTATAATCGTGCTACTCAAAATGCCACTTTCAAAATGATTTTCAGTATGTCTGCAAACTATCCTAAAAGCCAAAACAGAATGATGGATAGGCGACACATTTGACTATGCAACAATGTCAGCAGCCTCATCATTAAACATGTTTTATTGCACAAATTGATACTACTAAGACCACTTAGTGTTAATGGAAATTAATTTGGCTTTCCTTGGAGTTCCTCAGATGGTTCATGCGATACAGATCCATCCAATACCTTTTGAATTTCACAGGGGATGAAATGTTAGTTCTAGTTCTAATACATGGAACAGCAAGATGATGTAGGATGACATGACAACAGCAAGTTTATAGCCATGGTGAAAGTGTTTGCCCCCTTTTTAAATTAGGGTGAACTACCAATAGTCACAGGAACAAGACTGGGATTTGCACAAATTTACACCTTAAATAGGAGATAGATGTAAGCTAAATGGCCTTCTGTAGTAATCAGTTCTGATTGTTACCAAACAGCACAACAGCTACAGCAATGGCTGAAGAGGAAAAAAGCTAGTAAAGTGATTCATATGCTGCAATCTCTTACATATCTATGCTTTCACACACCTGGGCAATTACATGTTCTTACTGGGCATCAAGGAAAATGGAGCATTTACTTCAAGTTGTAAGCTATTTCCATTGAATTTCAGCATTATAATAAGGATAAAACCAAAGCCCAAGGGGTCTAATTACTGAAAGGTTCTGTACTTTACAGATATTTAAGAGGAAATAATAATACGTTCTAAGATGCAGGCATTTGAGGGGTGGAGATATATTGGTGTAAATCCCCATAAAAATTGTATTTGAGTTGGATTGTAATAGTCTTATTTCCTCCCTTTGAAAAAAAAACTGTTCTAGCTTTCAATACTAAATGTGATTTAATGTAGATACTTGTATTTCATGCTGCAGCATCAAGCACATATGGCACTAGCTGAAATTATGCAGATACTTAATGCTTGGATAAAAGAGGGTCATAAACCTAAACTCTGTCTTGAGAAGACTGAGGCCATTTCCGCACTAGCCTGTTATAGCGCGATGATTCCACTTTCAACATCCTCTGGAATTCTGGGGTTTGCAGTTTTGGGAGGGGCCGACTGGAAAGTGGAATCATCGCGCTATAACAGGCTAGTGCGGAAATGGCCAGAGATACTGCTGTTGATGTTAGGCCTGTGCTTTATTCAGAGCGGAAAAAAATGAATGGCCAACTCTGAATGGGACTGTTCTCCTCAAATATAAAATTTACAGTCTAAGGGTGTTGCTAAGCTTCATGTATCTCAGACGATTGATGTAGCCAAGAGTACTTCTTCCCTACCCCATCATGCAAAATTTGGTGAACAAATAGTCTGTGTGTCCTGATGACAGAGACTTTGCTTTCACAGCACACAAACTTGGTAAGATCTAGCTGAGATTACTTTAAAGTAGTCAGTGGTGTTAACCTCAAAAAGTCTTAGCCAAATTTCTTCATGAAACTCTTTGACAAGGCTGCATTTCCTAGGTCTTTAAGGAGCCAAACCAGTTTTCTGTTGGCTTAGGAGCACAATTTGAACTACTGGTTTCAAAGTCCAGTCTATATGTCTTGATAATCTGGAGGTGTGTGCATTCCCTATATTATAGTCTCTTCCAGGGCAGCTATTTTGCAGTATGAATGATCTTGCTGTTCTTTCAAGTCACCATATACTACTACATTTATTGATTCATAATGTTCAGAGATTTCTGCAGATTTATGTTTTTTTAAAAAAATACCAGTAAGTACAAGGAGAACTTGTGAGCAATTTGTATTTAATCTATATTTTTTAACCTTCCTTTTATTATTTTATGCAGTTAATTTGATGTATCAACTCTTTTATTTCGTACTCCCCAATGAGAGTTCCAAATTATAAATTAGACTGAAGGAGGTCATTCTAATTTATCAGTTCTGCTTTTATTCAAGTTTAATCAATTGGGGGGGGGTTGGGGGGTGAGGTTTGGTCATCCTTTGTTATTACCTTAAAGTCTTTTTTAAACAAAAGGTTTTATTTCAAATGAGTCTTCTTTTTGCATCTGAAATGGGCTATAACTCATAGAATCTTGTGCATTTTTGCACATGAGAAAGTGGATTGTTCCCTATGAAGGGTCAATATATTTGTCAGTATTCAAAATAACCTGACATTCTTTGTTGTTTTTGCTGGAATAGACATACATGACATATCACGTTTCTAGCTAAGTTGGCATTTTACAATATTTTAACCTGATTTTTATTGAAGTTTCTGAAATTTACATATGATTATCTGGCCTATCATTTCCACGAAGCTATAGGCACAGCAAACGTCCCGTGAGGTATGATGAACGGTGGGGAAAAGAGAATGCACAAATATAGATAAGAAAGCACGTGAGTTATTAAAGTAGAGAGCTGAAGCTGGATTAGTGGATTTGCTCACATAAGAGTAGAGTACAGATGGATTAAATGAAAAAAGGTTTGATGAGAGTGATCAGTTGACTTTCCAGTTGAAAAGAGATGGCTCCATTGATGGAGATGCTGATGATACAATAATGGCTTGCTCCCTGTAACATCTTAATGTGTGACCCATTGTGCTAACACCACTTTAAGCACTATCCCTTTCTCTGCCTATTGTTGTGAAGAAAATGGGAGCAGATATCTGTGGTATTGTTCCAAATTGCCCCCAGTCACACAGAAAGATGAGGTAAAGCCAGCCTTTTTCATGTTTAGATCTGGGGGGAAATACAGCTAGTTTCAAGTGCTAAGCAGAGAGAAAAGAGCTGTTTACTATGGCATTTTTCCACCCTGCAAGCCAATTATTTTCCTTTGTAAGGTCACAATTGCCTTACAAGACTCAAGCTCCATGCTGTCAGATATTTCCCAAATGTAGTTGGACAACTTGCAGCTGGCAGTCACCCTGTCATCAAAGTTAATGGGAAAAACATGGAAGAGGCAGCAACTTCAAATATGTTGCTATTTAGATCCACAACATGTTTCTTCCACAATCAAGGTGTGAGCAGACAGCACAGGGCATGTGTATGAAAATGAATAAACACACATAAATGTATGCGTGCATAAAACAAATATTTATCCTTCTTGCACCTTCCTTAAGATGACTTACAAAAATGGCAAAAAGAACAGTTTGAAAGATCACAAATATGTGTATTACAATACAACAGAGTCCTTAATTAATAATCTGTTATGTAATGTAATAATGTATTCAAATGCCACTAGTAATTAGTAGGGTTAGAGGGAAAAGAACTAAAAACATCTATTTTTAAAAATCAACCAGAGAATAAGGAAGGTTCCCCAAGGATTTCTTTGGAGAAAAGTGGTCGGAGGCTGCATACTGAGAGGGACAATTTACAAAGTAGACACGGTGAAAGCATACATGCATGCATGCATCCATCTGCATGCACACATGTAACACACATAACACAAACCACGGACATTTATACACACTCAGTCCATACAGGACGCACACAACCAGAGAAAGAGAGGGCAGCGGGAGATTTTTATGGTGGAAGAGAATGCCCATCATCTCAGCTGCATGGGAAGCTCACCTCTATGATCCGTCCTGTTCTCTAGTCCTTGGAATCTCTCAATCACCACACTCACAGAATCACAGAGTTGGAAGAGCTGTCATGGGCCATCAGGTCCAATCCCCCGGCTTAATGCAGGTTCGCCAACTAGAACATCCCCAGCAGATTGCTATGTAGTCTCTTTTTGAAGACATCCAGAGAAGGAGACCTCACTACCTCTCTAGCCAATTGGCTCAATTGCCTAACTGCTTTCACTGCCAAGAAATTCCTTCTAATGTTCAGTCAAAAACTACCCTCCTATAACTTAAAACCATTAGACTAGTTCTACCCTCCGAGGCAGGGAAGAACAAGCCTGAAGCCTTTTCCTCATAGCAGCCCTTGAAATATTTGAAGAGTGTGATCGTGTCACCGTTCAGCCTTCTATTCATCAAGCTGAACATGCTCATCTCCTTCAAATTCTCCTCATATGTTTCGTTCCCCATACCTGTTATCATCTTTGTCACCTTTCTCTGAACCCACTCCAATTGTGTATATCCTTCTTAAATGAGGTGCCCAGAACTGACCGCAGGACTCCAGATGAGGGATGTCCAGCACAGAATATAGTGGGACTAGTACTTCCCTAGACTTGGAAAGTATGCTTCTATTTAATGCAGGCTAAGATAGCATTTGCCTTCTTTGCTGCAGCATCACACTGTTGGCTCATGTTCAATCTGTGATGAACAATAACTCGAAGTTTCTTTCTACTGCTGTTCAAAGTATTCCCCATCCCATACCTGCGCATTTGGGTTTTGTGGTTTAAATGTCTCTGCTGAACTTCACTTTATTAACTTCAGCCCAGTTTCCTAGTTTATCAAGGCACTTTTGAATTCCATGCCTATCTTACAATCTCACAGCTTTGTATCATATACAAATTTAATAAGGATCACCTCCACCCCATCAACTAAATAATTGATAAAAATACTGAAGAGTATTGGCCCCAATACAGAACCCTGAAGCACTTCACTTGAGATCCCCTTACAATTTGAAACATAGTCACTGATGACAACTTTTTGAGCATGGCTTGCCAACCAATTATGGATCTCTCTGATGTTGTTTCCATCCATCCTATATTTAGTCAGTTTGCTAATGAAACTTATCATGGGAGACTTTATCAAATGCTTTGCTGAAATCCAGATAAATGACATACACATCAGTCCCACTATCTACTAATCTATTGATCTGATCATACACACACACACACAAACACACACACAAACACACACATATGGTGAGTTTGACAGGATTTGCTCTTGACCAACCCATGCTGGTTCCTACTGAAAACTGAATTGTCATCATGATACTTGCGAACAGAATCTTGTATAACCCGTTCCAATTTTTTTTCCTGAAGTCAGACTGATAGGCCTGTAGCTTCTCAGAACTTCTTCTTTACATTTTTTGAAGAGAGGGACAGTGTTTGCTTGCCTTCAGTCCTCTGGCACCTCACCCATTCTCCAAGATTTCTGAAAAAATGTTGGCAAGTGGATCTGGGAGTATGTGTGCAAGTTCCGTCAATACTGTGGAATGCAGTTAATCTGGCCCTGCAGATTTGAATTCATTTACATTAACTGATTTATCCCTTATCAATGTTGATTTGCAACCTGCACTCTTTGCCAACATTTCTGTTGATACATGGAAGCACACAAAAGCAAAATAGGTATTGAACAGTTCTGCCTTTTCATTGTGATCTGTAGCATTTATCATCATTACTGAACATTGGTCTCATCATTTCCTCCATCATTCTCTTGCTTCAAACATTTTTTTAAAAAATTAAATTTTTCTTCCTCCTTGCTTGCCCAGCCAGCCTCATTTTGAGCATTGGCTTTCCTTATACTGTTTCTGCAAGCTTGGGCTACATATCTGTATAGTTCCTTCATTCCATTCTTTAGTGTTCTTGTTAAATGCCATCAAGCTGACTTTAACTTATGGTGATCCTTTGAATGAGACACTTCCAGGCCACCCTATCATCAACTGCTCTGCTTAGGTTCGGACTCAGAGATGTGGCTTCCTTGACTGAGTCTATCCACCTGAAATACAGTCTTCTTTTCCGACTGCCTTCTACCTTACCCAGCATTGTTATCTTTTTTAGTGAGTCAAGCAGCTGTATTGGTACGCCATTTGTTCCTGATGATTTATTTCTTCCACGTACTCTAAGTGCAGCTTCCACTTCACTTTTTAAAATTGTAGACTCATCTTTAAAGGGTTCTTCCTTGAATGAGTCAATCATCTTTTCATCTCTTTTATAAAGTTCTACAGTGTATTATTTCTATTGTCTTTTTTATTTCTATTTGGTCATGTAATGTGTTCCCCTGCAAATCGTATAGCCTCCTCACTCTTGGTTTAACTTTCTCTTTGATTTCCTGCATTTTGTGGAAGTAGTCTCTTGTTCTTCCTTTTTGTTGTCATGTTCTAGTTTGATTGTTATAATAGTTCTGGTTGTCCCTGCACACAAGTCACTGAACAGTTGCATTTAGGGTTCCATTTCCATCACATTTTACTTTCGCTTCTCATCTGTTCTTAACTGCTTGAAGAGTTTTATCTGTCATACATTGAGTCTTCTTTACTTTTGGCTGGAGAAAGTATCTTCTTGCATTCCTCCCTGACAATGTCCCTGGCTTCAGTCCAGAGTTCTTCTGACTCCTGGTCAAATAAGTTTAGAATTGAAATCAATTTTTTATATTTTCTTTAAATTCTACAGGTATGTTCTTTGGTTTGTATTTTGGCTTAGTGGTTCATTTGGTGCTCTTTCTTAGCTTTACTCATATTTTTGATATTAGTAGTTCATAGTCTGTGCAACAATCTGCTCTTGGTTTTATTTTTGCAGGGAGAGTAGAGCTTATCCATCTTCTGCTTCCAATTATGTAGTCTATTTGCTCTTTATATGCCCATGGGTTGATGTCCATGTATATAGTTGTCTCTTTGGTTGATTGAAGAATTTGTTTGTGATGAACAAACTATTGGTTTCACAAAATTCAATCAGTCACTCTCCTGCTTCATTTCTTGATCAAATTTTGCTACAGTCTTTGATTCTGCCTTATTTTCTGTTTTTGCATTCCAATTGCTTATGATTAACAAGGAATCCTTTGGTGTGTAATCAATTTCCTTCAGGACTCCAGCACAGAATTGTTTAATTTATTCCTCTTCTGCCTCTATAGTTGGAGCATAAACTTGGATTATGGTTATATTGATGAGTTTTCCCTGAAATCTTATTGATATCATATGGCCACACTTTGCACAATATCCTTTCACTGCTTTCACTATATTTCTCTTCATGATAAATGCCACCCCATTTCTTCTTAGATTTTCATTTCTTGAGTAAAACACTGTGTAATTATCAGTCTCAAAACTACTGTCCATTTTAGCCCACTCACCCCAAGAGTTGCAATGTTTACATGTTCCGTTTCATGTTTTACTATCTGTCTTCCCAATTCAAGCTTCTCACTTTCCATGTTCCTGTAATATTATGTGTTTTGTAGCTTCAGGTTTTCTTTTCATCTCTGAGCACATCAACAGCTCAATGTCCTTTTGTTTTAAGTCCAGTTGTATCATTAGCCATATTGCTTCTCATGGTTATTATCTACTCTACTCCAGTTGCTTACTGAGTGCCATCTAACCTGGGAGTTTCATCTTTTTGCACTTCCCCTTGTTTCTTTGCGCACTGTCTCATTATAGAGTTTTCATGGTAAAAGACATTCAAAAAGGGTTTACACTCCTCATCCTGAGCACTACTAACAAGCATTAGCTCTAGTGCTACTGCCATTGTCTCTGAAAGATCTTCTGCAAGTATCACCCCCCCCGCACACACACACCAGTAGCTGTTTGACATGTTTACTCCATTCTTTATATATGCTCGTTTTTCCCCCTTCTCTTTTCACTTTCTCATTAAGTTTACTGTGCAGTCACATTGGCTTTTTCAGATGTTTCCCATTTTTCTTCTTATATGGGATTGTTTGCAATTGTGCTTTTAGCCATTCTTTCTTCATGAAATCCCACCTATATTGCTCGTCTTTCTCCTTAAGCATCTCTAGCTATAATATTCTGTCCAGTATTTCCCTGGGCTTGAAAAGATCTGCTTTGATTCCAGAACCCAACTTCTCCTTATTGGTTAGGATCAAATCTACAATTGCTGATCCCCATGTTGCTTCTTCCACCTTTTGAAAGAGGGATTTATCTGCACAGGATGTCAGTAATTTGTTGGAGAATCTATGGTTAGCAGAGCTAGTCTCCCAGCAGATATCAGGATAACTGAAGTCCCCTATAACTAATTCATGTTTCTTGGAGATTTCTGAGACTTGTTTCAGAAAAGCATTATCCACCACCTCACTTGGTTTGGTGACCTGTAATAAACTCCTACCACAGTTTCTTTCTCCATTTATGTTACCCAAACGCTCTCTAATGGTCCAGTTTGATTACTTGCATGAATTTTTGTACAAATGATTTTTTCTTTGACATAAAATGCTATTCCTTCTCCTTTTCTTCCTCATTTATTCTCTTTGAACAGATTGCATCTTTCAATTGCTGTATTCCAATATTTGGAATCATTCCACAAAGACTCTATTATACCTTGAGTCATATTTACCTTCCTGCACTTCAAGATCTCTATAACCAAATCTGTGTGTTGGTTATAGACATCTAAAGTATTGCTTGTTTTCATTTTTTATTCTACTGTGAATTTTACTGTGTTTCTCACTTTCTCTCTCAACTTCTCCTGTTCAAATCATATCCTTGTATTTAGAGCTTGCTCTTGGACAGTATTTAAGCTATCATCTCCAACCCCTCAAGGAATTAGTTTAAAGCCCTCTTGATCAGGTTCACTACTTTTCCCAAATACATTCTTCCCAGTGTTAGTAAGATACAGCCCATCTGTAACTAGTAGTCCTTCATCTAGGAAGTAAAGACAATTGTCCCAGAAGTCAATTGTCCCCTCAAGACAATCTGCATTCACTTGCAGTATCTTCCTTTCCCTGCATGTTCTCTGTCCGTCACTGGCATAAAATAACATTCATGACTGTAAACTCTTTACTTTCATGCCCAAGGCTTCGTAGTCCAAGGTGATCTGCTCAAAGGTGTTCTTTGCAGTGTAATTCGTGCCCACATGAATCAGAAGAAAAGGATACTGTTCTGTTTTCTTGATGAGCTTCGACTACTTGTTGGTGACATCCTGGAAATGTGCACCAGGAAGACAGCACACTTCTTGATTCATCTTGTCCAGCTGGCAGACTGTTCCCTTTATACGCAAGAGCAATTGATCTCCTACCACTAGCACTTTCTTTTCTTTTTGCTGTACTTGGTGGTTAGCTTGACTCCCTCCTTGGTACAACATGTCTCTTGCTGCTGGTCTCCTGTTTGTACCTCTTCATTGCTGTTATCCTCAGGAAGATGTAGGATGCATTGCTTAGTTCGAGCGGTTCTGAATCCCTTGCGTTTGTTCCTGACCATGACTGCAGTCTAAAGTGCTCCCTCAGTGTTACTGTCTCCTTTATTTTCATTGGCAGTTTCTTCCTATTGGTTCCGTAGGATCAATTCTCCCAGTGGTTTATCCAGGAAGTCCTTGTGTTCTCCAATGTGTTGAGGAATTTCAACATGTAGCTGCATTTTATTAAACTTCTCTTCCAAGAGAGCCACCAGTTGCACTTACTACAAGTATAGTCACAAAGGTTTTCTAGCAAGAAGACAAACATTGCACACACATTGCAGCAGACAACAGCAGGTCCTTCTGCCTCTGTCTCTGCAATTATTTTTTTCTCTCTATCACTTTCAGACTGTAATAATACTTACTGGTATGTGGTGTGCACTGCTAGTCCTCAGAGACTGAGCTCCAAAGACTGATGTGGTAGTTATTGTGGCTGGTAGCTCTGCCCCCAAGCAAGTCAGTGACTCAGCAGAAGACCATTCCCTTAGATCATGTGCTCAGAGAGAGCACACAGCCAAAACAAACAAAAGCCCCCCCCCACAATCTTTTTTTTTTTTAACAAAAAACACAGTCAAAGATTGAAGGATGATGGCCAAAACACAGCACACCTTCTGCCTTCTCCTCAGAGACTGAGCTCCAAAGACTGAGGCAACAGTTGTATAGAACTAGTGACTGCTAGCTCCACCCCCCAAGCTAGTCAGTGATTTAATAGAAGACCCAACTCCTTAGACCACATGCTTCGGGAAACCATGCAGCCAAAAGAAACATTCTCACAAGCCTTTAAAGACACAATGAAGAGTCACAGATGACCCCCCTCAAATACATCTCACTTCCACCACGCAGCACAGCAGCAGGCAGAGGGAATCAAGGAGAGAGACAGCATCTTAGGAAAGGATCACAGAGTGGACAGAGAAACCCTTCTACTGGAAAACCTTGATAGTCATGTCCCAACCTTGATGTCAGTAGGATTTTTGTCTCACCAGCTACTCAGTGAAAAACTGGTTCTGTAGATTTATAATTGATGCTCTGGGGCACCACTTACAACTTCAAAATCTAAAGGCGTCTTCTACAAACCAAGATGACCATTGCTCAGCTCAACCCACATCGCTGGCACAGTAATGTAAACTTTGCAAGTCACTGCAAGGTTTATTAAGATAATTACGTAAAGTGCATTGAAATCTCAAAATGGACTGTATAAATACTAAGCATTATTACTTCTTCTGTTTGCTCCATATGGAGAAGGGGAGCTACGATATTACTGCTGAAACAGCTATCAGTTCTGAGCAGACAGGATTTCTACCTATGTTCACTTGTGGCTGCCTTTGCTTCAAACAAATGAGTGACTGCATTCTAAAGGGATGTGTTAATGAAATTATGCAAATATGAAAAGTTAACAGAGATATTTAACAACTGATTTGACTGTTTTGGAAAGAATGCTCCAAGAGCTTCTGCATTTTCTCTGTTCAACAAGGCTGAGGTAAGCTGGCAACAAAGCTGAAAAGATTTAATTGTCAAAAAAGCCACTCACAAAGCAAACAATCATAGGATTTGTTAATCCTTGCTCATTTTTCAAAGTTCTAATTAAATTTGAAACTGTATATTATCCCACTATTGAAGAATTTTTTATATATATACAGTAGAAGACAACATAGTATTTTTAAAACCCCCAAAGCATGAGCTTTGCTTCATTTGCTTGAAAGCATCAATGAGCTGATGTCTGTCACAACTGCCCATTCAGCACAGTAGAGATTTCACAGCACAAAGCAAGACTTCAATCAGCCTCGGGACACCATGAGGATGTGCTTAGCTGTCTTGTGTGCTTGGGGCCTACATTGAGACAAAGGTTCAGTGTGGTTCCTAACTCTTTGGTTCATTGGAAATTTTGGGGTGTGGCTAGAGAAGAACAACTGTCCCTGGCCTCATGCCACTGTGCATGATGTACACTGCAGAACCTATTCTGGATTCCACAACTAACACGGTATCTTGAGCAGGTCCATTCTTGATGCCACCAACATCTTTTTAAATGGAAACACCTGTTTCAGTTCATATGTAACACAGTCTTTTGTTTGCTACATATGAACCTCCTCGAGTTCTGAGATCCGGAGGGGAAGACTTTCTCTCAGTGCAGTGTAACAGGCTTGCTAGTTGAGGATAGATGTGTCTGCTCCCAAGATGTAGAATTCTCTCCCATGGGTGGATGAGCTGCTCCTCTCTCTAGTCTCTTTCTGCCTTTCTTTCTTTCTTTCTTTCTTTCTTTCTTTCTTTCTTTCTTTCTTTCTACTTATGTACATACATACAGGGTTTTAGCTGCTGCAGAAGTGTACAGAAACAGACAGCTGTGTGTGTGTGTACATTAACCTCATTTTAATATCGGCCATTTCCGCACTAGGCTGTTAGAGCGCTATGATTCCACTTTCAACATCCTATGGAATCCTGGGGTTTGCAGTTTCGGGAGGGGCGGGCCCAGGATTCCATAGGATGTTGAAAGTGGAATCATAGCGCTCTAACAGCCTAGTGCGGAAATGGCCATTGTGAAATGTCCTTAATGATTTTATATTAGTACTTTATATCTCATATTAGTATATAAAATTAATTATTTTTAAATTAATTTTATTATGAATGCTTTTAAGCCACATTTTTCTTTAATATATGTTGCAAATTGTCTTGTATCCCATGTTTGGAGAAAGACAGAACATAAACTAAAGAAAATGAATGAATGAATATTCTTCGTGAAATCATCAACATCTAGGAATTTTAGATCATTTTTGAAGATCAAAATCAAGGACTATCATGGAATATTTTAGTCAGATGCATTTTGTGGTATTTGTTGGCATTTATAAATGAGCATATATGTACTTGAGATCTGATGCAGAGCAATGGCTATGAGACAGAGATACTAATCGGGAAGCCCTCAGATTCACTCTTACGTCTGCTTATGAGATCCCTACATAGCTACATACAAGCCACTCTCCTGTCTACAAGGGCAAAAATAAAACCATCCCGTCTTACAAGTTTCTTGTAAAGACTATAAGATAATGTGGTTGCTTTGAAAACAATAGCATACCTGTGAAGGCATTATGATATTTGTTCTAGGGAATCTCCAAATAAATTCTCACATAGCTCAGCAATTCTAGTTAACGAATTTCAGTGTTCAGATTGTACAATGCTTGCCATCTATTGCTGATTTTAATGTAGCGTTTGCAGTGCATGTGCATGGGGGGGCTGTTAATGCAGAATAAAGTGCAGTGCCAGGAGTGCCAGTATGTGTATTTTTTATGATAAAAAGGCTGAGTGCTTGCCAGCAGCAGCTTGCTGTCAGTAAAAATGAATCTGAAACAGGTGCCAACAGCGTCAACAGCTTGAGCCCTATAAATTTTTTATTAGTCAAAGACACAAATCATGACAAAAGTATATAGGTGCAAGCACATCAAAGGATGCCATTATTACATTCAAACTCAAAGTATAAAGCTATCAAATAGTACATTTCACAGCTAGACTACTACATCTTCTTTCTAACATACCAAAATTAGCACATTTGGTGTGGATTTTTTTTCCTTGCTTATTATTCTTTCCTTTAAAAAAATCTATTCGCAAAAGGCTATTTGTTATTTGTCTGCAGTTCACAACATCTGGGTTGGGCAGACTATGTTCAACCTGTGGACAACTAGCCAATTTCTACTACTAGCCAACCAGTGATTTCGGGTTGTTGAGATACATACAAAGAAGGAATGACTATGTGGATTTGGTTGGCTCCAGCAAAGGATATCTTCTGTAAGAATGTATGTGCACAAGCCTTTAAACAGACTAATTTTGACTTAACAGTGAATAGCTCTGAATGTACAGGTATTTTGTATGAAGTTAAAACACAAGATGACCCACAAGAATTTTTTTTAAAGCAGACCACACAAAACTGAAGCTATTTTATTTAATGACACTATCAGTCATGAGTTAATTTCTGGAAGTCAAATCTAGCATCGATACAAAATCCTAAGGCATGTTGTTTTGCCAAGTCATCATGCAAATGCAGTTCAGCTGTCCTATGTAGTTCTTTTATAACCTGAAATGTTTAAAAAAATACATTGAGTTGGCTTTTAATTTTCAAGTGAGAGTTGATATCGTTATTATTGAGTATCATCTAGATACTTACTAAATTAGTTCCCTGAACATTGTTCAATAATATTCAACTAGTGCAATCATGCAATAAAAGTGGCAAAACTTTACCCACTGACATTTCACAGATGAAAACTGGGAGAGTTGTGTCCAAGTAACATCATAGTGTGGCCAGTATGGCAAAAGCTTTGTCTCAGCTTACTGGTCTGAGTCTACTGCTGCCATGTAGTGTGGGATTGTGTGCTTCTCTGAGGCAAGAGGCTATGCTGATGGTAACAGTGCTGCTGGTAGGGTATCCTATGTCAGACAGGTTTTAGCTGAGGAGCCAGGCTAAATGTGCCAACGAGCTACAGGGCGTCAGCAGTAGTGGTGAGTGACATTCAGGGAGGATCTCTCAGAGACAATGATAGTGGCATCACAGTGGCCCTGGTGGCACAGTGGTTAAATGCCAGTACTGCAAACCACAAGGTTGTGAGTTCGATCCTGCCCGGCTCCAAGGTTGACTCAGCCTTCCATCCTTTCGCAGGTCAGTAAAATGAGTACCCAGCTTGTTGGGGGCATATAAAGACATGTTTTGAAATACATGCTATTTGTAAGTTGTTCGTCGCCTCGATCCATATGGAGAGGCGGGATACAAATAAATAATAATAATAATAATAATAATAATAATAATAATAATAATAATAATTAGTTAATGCTTGTTAGTACTGCACAGAGGGAGACACAGTAAACCTCCTTTTGAATACCATTTACCACAAAAAGCCTTTCATAAGAAAGTCGTAAATGAAATAAGAGATCATGCCAAGGATGGAACTCTCAGATTGGAAGGCACCCAACAAGCTACTGAGGAAGATCAGTAGGCAAGTACATGTAGCACTGCAGCTAATGATGCAATTGAACTCAAGCTAAAATGACCTTTAGCTCTTGATGTGCTTGGAGATCAAAGACAAGTCCAGTGCTGTACAGCACATGTCATAGAGACACGGAATGTGAGAAGCATGAAACCTAGGGAGTTACTTGCTGAAATCCCGTGGTTAAGAATACTAAAAGAGAAAGGAGTTCATGATGGAGGGGAGTTTCTTAAAAGTGAGATTCTGAAGGCACAATTGAAAATTGTGCCAACAAACAGGAAAAATGACAGATGTCTAAGAAACCGGAATGGTTGACTAAAGAACTCTCAGCCGAGCTAAGTCTTAAAAGAAAGATGTACAGGAAATGGAAGAATGGTGAAACCAACAAAGAGGAATTCAAGCTAATAGCTAGGAGATGTAGGGAGAAGGTCAGAAAAGCTAAATGAACTCAGGCTTGCCAGAGACCTTAAAAGCAATAAAAAAGGCTTTTTTAAGATATGTCCGCAGCGAAAGGAAAAACAAGGAAATGATAGGGTTACTGTGTGGAGAAGATAGCCAATTAATAACAGGGGGAGAGAGAAGGCAGAACTACTCAATACCTTCTTTGCCTCAGTTTTCTCCCAAAAGGATAGAAGTACTCAACCTTGGGGGGTGGAAAGCAGGTGAGGTAAGGGGTGAAATGCAGCACAGAATAAGTAAAGAAGTAGTACAGGAATATCTGGCTAAACTTGATGAATTCAAGTCTCCAGGGCCAGATGAATTACATCCAAGGATATTAAAAGAACTGGCAGAAGTCATTTATGAAACACTTGCAATAATCTTTCAGAACTCTTGGAGAACAGAAGTCCCAGCAGACTGAAAGAGGGCAAATGTCATCTCCATCTTCAAGAAGGGGAAAAAAGAGGACCCAAATAATTATTGCCTGGTCAGCCTGAGATCAATACCAGGAAAGATCTTAGAGCAGATCATTAAACACTCGATTTGTAATGACTTAGAAAGCAATGCCGTAATCACTAAAACTCAACGTGGATTTCTCAGAAATAAGTTATGCCAAACTAATCTTATCTCTTTTTATGATAGGGTTACAAGCTTGATAGATGAAGGGAATGCTGTAGATGTAGTATATCTTGACTTCAGTAAGGCCTTTGACAAAGTTCCCCATGACATTCTTGCAAAGAAGCTAGTAAAATATGAGTTTCACAGGGCTATTGTTAGGTGGATTTGTTATTGGTTGACCAACCGAACTCAAAGGGTGCTCACCGATGGCTGCTTTTCATCCTGGGCAGAAGTGACTAGTGGGGTTCCACAGGGTTCTGTCCTTGGCCCAGTGCTATTCAACATCTTCATCAATGACTTGGATGAAGGAGTAGAGGGCATGCTGATCAAATTTGCAGATGATATGAAATTGAGAGGGGTTGCTAATAACCAGAGGACAAGATCACATTTCAAAATGACCTTGACAGATTGGAGAGCTGGGCCAAAGCTAACAAAATGAATTTCAGCAGAGACAAATGTAAGGTCTTACACTTAGGCAGAAAAAACAGAATGCACAAATATAGAATGGGGGACACATGGCTGGATAGCAGTATGTGTGAAAAGGATCTAGAAGTCTTGGTAGATCACAAGCTGAACATGAGTCAGCAGTGTGATGCAACAGCCAAGAAAGCCAATGCGATTCTTGGTTGCATCAATAGGAGTATGGTGTCTAGATCAAGGGAAAGAATGGTACCACTCTATTCTGCATTGGTTAGGCCTCATTTGGAATACTGTGTCCAGTTCTGGGCACCTCAATTTAAGAAGGATATCAACAAGCTGGAACGTGTCCAGAGGAGGGTGACCAAAATGGTGAAGGGACTGGAAGCCAGGCCCTACGAGGAGAGGCTTAAGGAGCTGGGGCTGTTTAGTCTGCAGAAGAGAAGGTTAAGAGGAGACATGATAGCCATGTTTAAATATTTGAAGGAATGTCATGTCAAGGAGGCAGTGGGCTTGTTTTCTGCTGCTCCAGAGACTAGGACAAGGAGCAATGGATTCAAGCTGCAGGAAAGGAGATTCCACTTGAACCTCAGGAAGAACTTCCTGATGGTCAGAGCTATTTGACAGTGGAATATGCTGCCTCAGAGTGTGGTGGAATCCCTTCTTTGGAAGTTTTAAAGCAGAGGCTGGATGGCCATCTGTTTGGAATGCTTTGATATGTGTTCCTGCATAGCAGGGGGTTGGACTGGATAGCCCCTGGAGTCTCTTCTAACTCTATGATTCTATGATTGATTCTATGATTCAGTGGAAGCTAAACTTAACAAAACAAGGAATGAAACATATCAACACTGCAGTGAATGAACTAAAGTGGACATGAATGGGATGTTTTCCGTTAGACAACAGCACAGTGTTTCACTCAGGAAATGAAAATCTAAGAAACAGAGTGGCATTAATACTGAGGAGAGATGTAGCCTTTTGCATGTAGCCTTTTATATGGGATATAATGCAGAGTCTGACTGAACAATATCAATAAGACTTCAGGGGGAAAAACCATCAATATAATCAAAAAACAAGTTTATGCTCCAACCACAGAGTCTGTAGAGGAAGAAACTGAAAGATTCTATGCTGGAGTCCAGGAGGAAAGAGATCACACACCACAGTTGGTAATCATAGCAACTGGAACACAAAAGTAGGAAACAGAGCAGAACCAAACATTGTAGGAGAATTTTCCCTGGATCAACAAATGGAGCAAGAGAACAACTAATTGAATTTTGTGAAGCCAACAGTTTGTTCATTGCAAACACATTCTTTATGAAAACAAAAAGGTGACTGTATACATGGGCATCACCTGATAGCTAATAAAGAAATCAGATAGACTACATAACTGGAAGCAAAAGTTGAGGAAGCTCCATTCTCTCTACTAAAAGGAGGAGCAGATTGTGGTACTGACCATGAACTGCTAATAAATATATATATGTGTATATGTGCATATATTGAGAGACAGAAAGAGAGAGTACAGCTAAAGAAGAACACTAAATCAATCATTGTGCTAGAATACAACCTCAACATACCTATAGAATGAAAAATGTAAAAAATAGATTTGCTGAAAATTGTACATCAAAGACCTTTACACTATATAGAGCAAGAAAGACCTGGAACAACAACCGAAGAAAGTGAAGAAAGAAAGTGCAGTAGCAGGATTACAATTGGACTTTAAGAAAACAAAAAATAATGTGGATCTGGACCTGCATAGCACAAGATGCTATGGAAGAGGACATGTTGGCCTCCAATAGATGATAGACCAGTGATGACTGCAGAGCATCATGATGCCAGAGGTGGAGGGGTAGAGCTAAAGGGTTTATAAACTCTGCTTGCCCCTCTTTGCTTCCTTTTTGGATGACTCTTCAGCCAGCTCTCTCGCTTTACTGGTCACTTTGGGGCCAGGTAAGAATCTTTCCCCTTTTACCTGGGGCTTTTTGGCTACCACACACTGTACCTGGGGGATGTTGACAATTGGCATAGGGTGGTATCTTTAAATAGGCAGTCACGTGGCAGGTAGTGGGAGGAGAAAATAAGTTTTAGGCCATTTCCACACTGGGCATTTAAAATGGTTCAGAGCGACCTCCGACGGAGGTCTTTTACACCCTAGAGTGGACTGGCGTGGACTATTTTTTGTAGTTCCACACCAGAATCCACTCAGGAGTGGCCAGAACTAGCCGTACTGTGTGTTTTTTAAAAACCTCTTTTTCGAGGTTTTTTAAAAGCACGGCGCGCACAGCCCTGTGCTGCTCCGTCACCCGGCTCTGATGTGGATTTGCAGGCGCGCGCAAGTGCGTGCCTGAGGAGCTGCCAGAGGCGGGCTTTCGGCTGGTGAGCTTCTCTGGTTGGTGGAGAGCCTCCACCAACTGGAAGCCGCCATTTGGGATGCTGGAGTAATGTGAGGCAGCGAGCTCACGCTGCTCTGTGTGGTGATGGACTTACCTGGCTGCCAGTAAGCTCCGTTTTCGGGCATTTTTGGGCGTTCCCCCCCCACATGTGGAAAGGGCCATAGTGAACACTTTGGCTCCCTTTTGGTAATGGGGAAGACTCTGGAACTGCATCTTTAGGTCTTGGGAAGGAGGTGGGGAAGGAGACCTTTTGGGCTGGGCTGGGGACTCTGCCCTCCCATAAGTCCTGAGACTTGGGGATGAGGTTCCTGAGGTCTGTGTTCCAGCAGACAGCCAGATGGGGAGCAAAGCAGATGGTTCACCCAGGAGAAGGCTGAGGATGAAGTCAAGGAGTAATTCTTGTCTCAGCTGATCCTACACTAGGTTGGATTCCTCTCTTGCTCCTTTCCATGTTCAAAACAGCTCAAATAGTTTCTAGGTTAAATAAAGTGGTCCTTATTCAACCTAACTATCTGTGGTCAGCAATGGCCACAGATGGTTTAAACAGCTTTCAAGGGGATGATGAAGTCAATGAAATGGTAAAAGATTTTTCCATACCTTGGCTGAGTTATTAATCAGAATAAGAGACTTAAGTCAAGAAATGAGAAGAAGGCTAGGACTTGGATGGGCAAGCTATGAAGGGACCAGACAAGATCCTCAAATGAAAGACATAGCATTGAATATCAAAGTTAAGATTGTCCATGCCTTCATATTTCCAGTTTCTATATATGGTTGTGAAAGCTAGACAGTGAAAAATAGGAAGATAAGCAACTCATTTGAGATGTGGTGCTGGAAGAGAGTTCTGTTGATACCATGAACTGCTAAAGGACAAATAAATGGGTCCGAGAGCAACTCAGGCCTGAGCTTTCCCTGGAAGCCAAGATGACTAAACTGAGACTGTTGCACTTTGGACATATAATGAGAAGATACGACTCACTAGAAAAGATAATAGTGCTTGGCAAGTTGGAAGGTAGTAGGAAAAGAGGAAGAGACTAAATTGCAGGTGGATAGACTCAGTCAAGGAATCCACAGCCCTGAGTTTGCAAGACCTGATTGTTTAGGACAGGGTGACTTGGCGGACTCACATTCATAGGGTTGTCAAAAGCTGAAGTCAATCTGACAGCAATTAACAACAACAAACTGGTAAAGGCTAGATTCCTGCCCCTCCTCTCATCTCCTTCTGCTGACCAGTGGCGGAGCTTGAAGTGCATGGAGGGGGATCAGGCAGCGGGCGTGGCCACAGTGTGTCAGATGGGGCTATGGTGAGAGGGGACATGGCCACAGTGCATGAGGTGTGGCTACAGTGCATGGCGGTGTGACCACAGTGCATGGGGTGGGGCTATGGTATGAGGGGGTGGGACTATGGCATGCAGGGGTGGTGCTATGAGTTGGGATGCTCCCAAAAAATTGCTGCTGGGGCAAACCACCCCTATCTCCCCTCCATCACCCTATGACTGCTGCTGTCATAATTGGTTCTAAACTATTCATTTTTCAGCAACTGAACTAGGTTGAGGACAAAAGGGGATAGTGGGAGGTGCAAAGAAGAACTGGGACATTTTAAAAACTTCTGAAAACATGGGATGACAGAGGATTAATAGAGACTGTCCCTGCCACATTGAGTCATTTGGAAGCTATACAATAAATTCTTTCAAATGCAGCAGATTGAAAACCAATAGAATTACGTACAATCTAAACTCTATAAGCACACTGTACACTAATACAGAAGGCTGCATTCGTGTGTGTGTGTGTATATATATATGTATGTGTGTGCGCGTGTGTGTGCGCGCATGTGCATGCATGCGTGTTACAGCAAGGAGGGGATATAATTAATTAATTCACCATTTTTGGAACTCATCCTTTACTGGGAGTCCAGAGTTTCCACATTTGCAAGGCTTCTGTTCCAGCCTGTGTGAAGAACTGTGAACAGGAGGAACACTTCACTTAGGGACTGGAAATACATCACAACATTTTATTGCAAGTCTCACATGTACAATAGTAATGATGACACATCAGTATTTCCAGTCAAAGTATCTCTTGGGGAACGGAGAGATCTGATGAAAAGTAACATACTGTCCTAGTCTTTCTCTTGGCATAATTTGCTCCACATCTTTCTGGCAGTCTTCCAACTAACATGTATAGCTTTCAGTGTTTATACAAGTTTTGCACAATGTCAGCAAGCCAAGCAGCTGCTTGTCCAGAACTGTACTCTTCTAAGTTCCCCCCATCAGATCACTTACTGACTGTGATAGCTTTTTTGTTCTGTTTAAATAAGTGTGAAAAACTAATGCTGTTCAAAGAGCTTTTGTTTGAGCAGGCTTTTAAGATAGGAGAGTGCTTCATTATTATTTTTTTAACTTTTGTATGCCCTTTAAATGATTACATACTATTTTAATGTGAATATATAATTCACTTTGGATTAATCCTTCTTGTGAACCAGATTGAGTCACACTCTGGGAGAAAGCTGCCATATAAAGGAAATAATAAATAAACAAATTGTATAACTTCATGTGAAAATATATTTTTTTTCAGTTTCTCTTGATAATAGCTGGCTGGAATTTTGTTGGACCATTATGGTAGCGTACAAATCATGAAACATTGAACAGGTTGTATACGTACAGTCCCTAGTATAGCTGCTCTTTTTGCAACTATGTCCATAACCAGTTTGATTTGGTGGGTGGGGAGCTATTCAGCCATGCACAACAGGTAAGATCAAGGATTTGAGGCTCAATGCAGAATTGTCAGCAGAACTCTGCAATCTAATGTTAACTATGTTGACAATGAGCATTAACTAAGCTTAGTGCAGCCTACACTAAAATTGTGCAGGACCTTTGCCACTGAGGGAGAACTTAAAGCCACCAACTGAGCACATTCACCACTAAACATCCCCTAAACAATCAGGTTCCTTACGTGGTGAGTTTTAGTTGAATAATCATTTGATTTTTAATTTGATCATTGGTTAACCAATTAATTCTCATGTTTGGCCTGAATCTATTTGCTAACTCAAATAAAATAGATCCACTGAATCAATTGGTTCTGCAAAAGTATTGAGTTATCCTTCAGGTCTTCTCTACCTGAGAATCATCAGCAGGTCTTTGAACTGTATTTTTAAAAAATTACATCTGGTGTCCTTTTGATATTTGGAGGAAAGCAAAATATGCAAACAATTATGTGAAAAAACAGTTACAACAAAGCTATTTGAAGGGTTTTTTTTAAATTTTGTATCTATATATCAGAAACATTTTTAAAGGCTGTTTAATTTTTGGATTCACTGGTGAAAATTAATAAAATAATAGATTATGTATGTCTGTGATTGCATTATATTTTGAGTGCCCCCCTTCTTGTTTCTGTAGTTTTGTTGTACTAGTGATTTTGTATTTTGGATGAAAATCACTAAAGTTTTAATCGATTAATTTGCTGATTAGAGTAATTAAATCTTGAATCCATAATATAAACACCTGAGGATGAAATGCGCAAGCAACATGTGAAGATACTACAGAGCCCTTCAAGATGAGAAAAAAGTCTCTAAAAGTCCCAGATTTTGTTCCTGGGCAAATCAATTTTATTTTGGAGATGCAGGCTGTATTTTCTTCATCCCATAGCATTTCCTCAGAATGCCCAGTGTTACCAAGGACTTTTTATTCCTGCTTTCCAGATCTGTTTAAATTAAGCCAGTATTTTCTAAAACGAAATATATCTCTACTTGGCTTTTTGTTTGTATCACCCTGAACAAGCTAAGATGGCCCTTGGCAGTAAACCCAGTTACTGTTTCCAGGACACAGATTCAACAGAGATCAAGTAAAGGAAAGAGGAAAGTTTGCACCAAAATAAAATTGTCCTAATGTTGAACTAGTGCAATATTGCTAAAGCAGTTTACCACTTTGACTATAGCACCTGAATAATAATGAAAACAGCTCCGTAAAAATGGGTGAAAATCAGTTTCTGAAATGTTGCCCGAGTGTAGATCTGATGCATGACCAGGGAGAGGGAGAAGAACACAAAAGAGAGGGGAGTGAAAATAATCCAGGCTATTTCAAGAAACAGTTTGGATGCAGACCTGGGAATACACAGGTAAAATCAAAACAAAAAGAACTAGAAACTCTCAATGTTTTCAGAAACTCTCAATACTTTTTTTTTTAAACTTTCTGGACCACTCCATGATTAGGAGGGAAGTGTGTAGTGTCAAAGCAGAGTTGGGGATCATGGGTCACATCTGCTCCTGTTGACTCTTGGTCCATCTCTGCACATTCAGCAACAACGGCCATTTCTGCACTAGACTGTTATAGTGCTATTATTCCATTTTGAACATCATATGGAATCCTGGGGTTTGCAGTTTAGGGATGGGCCTCAAAGGCATCAAAGCCCCTCCCTAAACTGCAAACTCCAGGATCCCATAGGATGTTCAAAGTGGAATAATAGCACTATAACAGTCTAGTGCGGAAATGGCCAATGTCTCCACTAGAATGTGAAATCATACTTCATTCACACCTGAATGAATCTATCTGACTGAGGCCGTAAATGTTTATACACTTTGGTCTCACAGGAAAAACTGAACAATTTCACAATTTTTCTCCCCACTGCATAAAAGTTGTTGAAAACTTGCACAGAGTACTTGCAGTTTGGCAGCTACTCTGTGCAAAAATGGGATTTTTTTTTTTTTTCCTGGCAAAGAGAACAAGTTTCCTATGCAGAAGATAGCATTTTCAGAAGAAGAAAAAAGTTTCTTCAAAGAAAGCAGCATTTTCTATAAAGATATGTGATTATGTATGGCAAATGACGTTGCTTTCTGCTCACCAAACTTGTTTTCTTTGAAAAAATAAATAAATAAAAATTAACAAAAAATAATTAAAAAAATAAAACTATGTGCTTTTTCACACAGAATAAATCCTGAACTGTGAAGGTACTCACCAGTCTAGGATTCTCCTCATCTGGATTTCCTGGCACTGATGAAGCTCATTTTCAACCATTCTTAGATATTCTTCGTATCCCCATATCTGCCAATCATATGGATTTTTTCCCTACTTCCATGTGCTAGAGTTTCATGAAATATGGAAATCAACCACTAAATTTTGGCTGATTTGAGGTCATTTCATGTGATCACTGGAGAGGGAGTAATGTGTGGTGTTATCAAACAGCAATTTGCATACTGTAAAAAGTGTAGCTGTTCTTAGGTTAACCAGTGTGTAATTTTTAAATTATAAGAATAATATTATTCAAGAATTTAAATGGGCAATGTGTCCTCTAACCTAAGATGCTCCTTGCTGAGCCCCATGTCTACTCAGCACATGTAACTTCCCCACGTGTACAATCCACATGATATTGTGTCGACTTACCTACCCTGGAGTATCTGGCCACATTCTCATGTCCTTAGATGTTCCTTTATAGTGAATGCTGTCAGATGCAACACTGATAATAGCAGTCAGCAGGTCTTACCTTAACAATTTATCTGCTGGCAGGGCAAGGCTTAGCACTGGGTTGTTAGTTCTCAAGAACAGATAATTAAACCTTGATATGTCAACAACAATTTGTGTTTCCCATTGTTCCCAGCAGGCCGTTTTAAAGAAAAACCTCTCCTCCTACAGTTTATTAGGATAGCCTTCACCTGTCTTGACAGCTGCATCTCTTGTTGTCAATAATCAGCATTTTTCAAGGTGAGTATGTGATTACATGCATGATTTTGCTTATAGTTAGCTGTAGCTTTCAGATCATAGCAAATAGCAACCTACAGTAGCCATCATTTTTATGTTGGGGGAGAGCAGAATCTTCTGTTTACTGCAAAAGAAGATGCAGGGAACTGATGTGTTTCATGCTGTCCCTAAAAAGAGTATGATTCTGTTAGAATATGATTCTTTTACAAGGATAATGATAATTGCATGATGATGGTTATACTTGCAGTGAAACTTTTTTAAGTTTTACCATCCAATGGAGGTAGATTCCTTACTTTTCAAAATGAAGAGAAATTCTATTGGTAGCACACAGCCCTGGCTTGATTCATTTAGTTGAGGAGGCACTTGACACAATCATTTTTATATCACATCTGCTATATCTTCAAATATACAAGCAAAATATCTCAGCAGGCATTTCTGCAAAACAGCTAATCTACTACCTCATATCAGATCCCATGCAGTGAGACACTCTGCTATCTCAGGTCTTCAGTCAACTCACAGACCTTTTAAAGTGTCTGGACAGGATCAGAGGCATAGAGTTTATCAGGTGGGAGTGGGAATAACGTGCTGGTCCTGCCTCAAAATACCTCAGTCTGACATTCTGTCTATTCCACCTCCTCCATTTCACACTGTGTGGGACAGACTGAAGAGATACTGTAAGAGAAGTGAACTGAACATGGATGCAACTGAAAACCCTGATAAGTCAGGTTTTGTAGCTGGTAGAGAATCCTAACTTTATTCTGCTGAATTTCATTCCCATCACATCTTCTCACTCCATGCAGAAAAGTATTTGGAGATGGTGACATTAGAGTAGGGCTAATGCATACGGCCTCAAAATCCTCTTCATGTGTCCACAGTGAAGGAGAGCTCACATGTCTTCTAAAAATCAAAATTTTTTGTTTTTTTGTGGGGACAAACACATACATACATACACACACACACAACTTGTCCCCTCCACTAAGTTGCTGCATGTGTGTTTCTTCAAGCTCTGATGACTCTCCCATTCAAAGATAAACATAGGGTTTTCCCAATATCTCTCATGCATTTCCCCATCTGTGCAGTATATTGTATTATATCAACAAACAAAATGATCAAAATTATTTCTGGCAGCATTTTAGCAATGCACACATGTGAATTGCCATCATAAAGGGATATACGATGAAAGAAATGGAAAGGTGCAATAACATTCACATGTTCCACTTTTGTAATGTAGAATGCCAGCTTTGATTTCCATGGACTGCATGGATTTATTGCAGTGAACAGACTTCTGCTGTGAACATGGTCTGAACTGACTGTGGGCCTGATGCATTTTGCCCTCCAGAATCCACATGTAGATAGATAGTTGCAGATACACCCTCAAAATAATTTCCACATTTCTTCATTCCTCCAAATAGGTAGAGCATCCCAGAAATTTACCCATATCTGTGTGCTGGGTATTAAGATGGCTCATTTGGCCCTTAAGAATTTTGTTCAGAAATTATTCATAAGCAACACTCTTACAGTTCCTTTGATCAGAACATTTGTGATTACCCTAATACAGGGTTTAGCCAGAAAAGGGTTAATGCCTTGGCAAGGCAGTCTGACTAATTATGAATTATCCAGAGATATGCTTCTTGGTTTTTATAGTGAATTCTTGTATATATTTCCTTAATTACACTTTTGCAAACACAGCCTAACTACATACACTATTTACCTGAGAGACTCATATGACTGTCTTTTGAGTAAATATATATCTATTCCTTTGTCTAATTGCATATTTACCTGAGCAACCCAGTAGGTCTGGATAAGCTATTCTGTACTCTTGAGTCCAAAAAAGAAAAGCTTACTATTTATTTCTAAATTATGGGAATTACATTAAAGAACATATTCAAATAATTTAAGAAGGACTGTGAAGGATAGTGCCTTGATGAAACAAAATCCTATCAATTTAAATTGGAACTGTTGTTGTGCAAATCTGTCCTTAGGCTGTTTAAACTTCATTGTCTTCCAACTCATGTATGGTCTGGCATTCTACAATGCTACCATACAGTCCATACCCTCCAACTGTCCCAATTTGGCAGGGTCAGTTCTGTCATCCCACTTCTTCAGATGCTTTTAAAATATCTCTACTTTCTCTCTCTGTCCTCTGCTAATTTCCATTGGTGTAAAGCATGTTCAAAGTGCACAAGTAATTTGCACTTAGAGGGGAGGAGAGGAAGTAGTAGAAGATTGTCCTTCTCAGTAGGCTTCGGCAAACCAAAACTGCTGTAGCCCCTCCTAGCTTATATGTTCTTCCTCATTTTAACCACACTCCATTGTTGCTTGGCCTCACATGACCCGGTTTCCATCTGTGAAAAGTTGAAAAGTATGAAAGTCTCAACCTCAGGGTAATATAAACACAGGTATAAATCAGATTCTTAGATATAGTGCAGAAAAGCAAATACTATTAGAATAAATAATCAACCACAGATATTATTGGTGCTCAGATAACTGACTATGAGGAATCTTAACATACAATTCTAAAGACAATTATTGATTAATTCGTCTACCTAAACCATTCCAGGATCCCTGATCTCTTCTTTGTGACATCAAAAGCTGCCTTCATGAAAGAGAAAGTGAAGAGAAAAAGACGTCTTGCTCATCACAAAATAAAGTCCTCTCATCTCTGAAGCCCAGAGCTATTCAATACTCTACTCCTGCCAAATAAATTGCAGAAAACATTGCTATACTGAAGTCAAGGGTGCAAGACAAATGGGGCTGCTCATCAACCAGGTAAACACGAAAATCTGGTCTGACAAGGTTCTTCAACTCCTTCTGGGCCTGCTGCTAGGAAAGCAAGGTGGAGGCTCTTTCCCCACGTCAACCTCCTGCCCACCCATCCCAAGCTACTAGTTTAACTGGCAGTATTTCTCCTGGACTCCACACCTGAATTCTCCCCAAACCACTAAGCTTTATTCTACAGTCCATCAAAAATGAATGTGTTCCAGATGTTGGATACAGTATGAAATCCCACCCAGGTTCCATGGCTTTTTATGTGAAGACTTGGCCACCTAATCAAGAAAAAAAATCAGAAAGGACAAAACAGAGAGGACAACCTTCTCCTTTTATCCTGATGTCTCCCTGCTCTGCAGGGATCCCCTTCATTCCTTTTGTCAGGCAGCTCTTCTCTGACAATTCTCAGATATACTAATAGCTTTTCAACACAGCTGCCACTCAGTCACATTATAATTTCACTCATAATTTTGCTCCTGTTGTGATGCAATTGTAACTATCCTGGTTACTTTTATAGTTATATCTGCATTTGTGTCACTGCTTAGATGTGTTTTGTACTACAAGCCAGTGGCTTGTAGCATCCTTATATTTTAATATTTTCATTATTTTTGAAAAATGACAAACATGAGTGTTCTTTTTTTTAAAGGAACTATACAGTAATTAACTACAGATTGATGCCTCCAGTATGGTGACTGTAACTAATTAAATATATATTTTTTAAAGACCAGTCTCTGCTTTTGGCAACAAAACAATAAAGTGTGTACCTTTCAGCCACAGACAGAAGCAAAAATGAGGATTTATTTGCTACCCATCACACTATGGAACAAATGGGCTTCTGTGTGTCTGACTCATTGCAGCTACTGAATGTGAAAAAGTGAATAAGTTACAGGTACATTTCTATGAACCTATGGTGTAGCACATGTTTTATTCTGGTGTTATAGAATCTTCTCCATTAAAGGATATAAGAATGTGAGCTATGAGGCTTGTACATTTGAAGTCATCTCAGTGGCTTGAAAGCTTTTCAACCTGTTTAACTTTGTTCAAGTGAGATTCGTTTTACATTGGGATACTTGTGCAGACAAAACATTTATGGATCTTACAAGCTTGTCACATTTTAAAATGTAAGTTACTGATAATCCAGCCATTTGACAGGTTGGTGGGGTAAAAAGAGTAGCATAAGAAGAAACTTGTGACTATGGACCATCTACACAGATTGGTTCCCATTGCTGTAGAGTTTAAAGAGGGGAATTTCTGTATCTGGAAAGAGAAATGCATGCTAATTTCCATAGAGGGTAACATGGCAATGAACATCTCTGAAATGAAATTCATGGCAAATTTGATAAACTGTACTGATCAAGGAAATAGTAACTGTTTTAGTTCATCACACTGAAAAAAGACAACTTCTGTGATTTCATATTAACTTAAACATGTTATCTATTGAAGTGTCAACAATTATGAGATAGCTGTACAAATATAAACAATGTATATGAACTTTATGCACAATGATGTTATTGCTTATTACAGGCAATGCTCCTAAACAAAGGCCATTTCTGCATGGCATCACGGTCCCACTATGGGGACGGGATGGCAGCAGTCCACGGGCCGTGCATCTCCATGACATCGTTGCAGTCCCACTGCCATCTCACCCTCTCCATTTGGGATCATGGGATATCCACTTAACAGATTAAATCTGTTAAGCAACTGTGTGTGATGCTCCTATCCTTACACTTCTGCAGAGGGGCAGAAGTGTGATGGAGGCGCTTCCTTCCCCAGTGCAGCATGGCAAAGAGCCCAGCTGCACAGCGGAAGACAGGCGTGTCTCACTCACGCTCCCTTCTGCAGAGAGCCAGCCAGCATGCGGAGGGGTTCCCAGCAAAGGCACTGCCAGGATTGCGACAAACGAATGACAGGATAAGGTAATGTGTGGAAATGGCCAAAGACAGGATTATGATCATGTGGTAATCTTTCTTACAACAATGAAATTGGATGACTGAGTAATAATAGTTGATACATGTGGATCTTATCATGAGAAGAACTTGTTCAACTGTGAATGATATGTGAGTTTCAGAGCTCCTTTTCTCTTTCTATGTTAAAGAAAACTAGATATTTATAAATAATCCAAAGCTATTTTCTGAAAACTCAGAGACCTTGTATCTTGTTATTGAAGTGCAATTATCTGAAATTTACTCTCAAGAAGATTAAAGTAGCATCTAAATTGCACCAAAACATAATTACACTTAATTGATACAAAAGCAGAGAAGACTGAAGTGCCAACAGAGGAACTGATAGCACACACAAACACAGACTGAAATGTTGATTTAGAACATCCTGTGAAGTGGATACTCTTGACTGCATGATCCCTGCAAACGTATTCCAGAACTATTGATACAGACGTAGGATATATAACATCACAAAGGCATTAGCAGCAACAGCAGGGGTCAGCATCAATTCATTTTGATGCCACCTGCAATGATCCAAGATGCAGAGCATCTCAATATAGGCCATTGTGGAAATTCAGATCAATAGTGAAAAACAGATATACAGTGTAAAACAGGTATCCCTTTATTTTATTTAAGATTTAGCTTAATGATTTTTACATATGTACATATGCACCTACACAGACACACATGCACACCTGAATGTGAAGAATATTCAGGAGTTTGTCATTCACAATCAGAGAGGCAGCCTCAGTAAATCAAGGTAGCCTGTTGAGACACTGCCCATTTCTGTAAAAGCTTCCATCATGAAAACAAGACAAGGGGTATGTGTGTTTTGTTGTTTTGTTTTGTTTTTAAGATTTTTTTTAAAAAAATCTCCATAATTGGAGCAAAAAGTCTGTGCAAAACTCATCTTTCACTCTTGTGAAGCAAAGAACATACACACGAACAGCAAGCACAGAAAGACAGCCTTCCAGATTAATGAAAACGACATAACTCAACGGATATTTCTAATCTGCAAAAGTTCATGCAGCATGGCAGTAGCCATGCAGTAAGGTAGTTTTGCATTGCATGTACACAAATTATTCCTGCAATTATAGATATTTAAAAAGATATTTAATAAGATATTTCACTGCTTCACACAAGAAGAACAAATTTGTTCTTTCGTGATCTTGGGCACAAGAATAAAACAATTTACATCTCTAGGCAATCACATAGACATACAGCCCATACCTTTTTCTGCAGTACCCAGATTTCCCACAAAGATGACACCTGACCATGTCTGTCACAAAATTCTGTGCTATGAGAGGAACAAATACTTCTCCTCTTGTTTTCATTGAAAAGCAAGCAACATGTAATATGGATACCTTCTCTCAGACCCTAATGTTGCTCCTGAAAGCCTCCCAGAAGTGCTAATAAACTAAGCAGGTGTTGTGTATAAACTTTGGTTGCTGTTGTTCTTGTTGTTGTTGTGTGCCTTGAAGTCATTTCTGACTTCTGGCAACCATAAGGTGAACCTATCATAGGGTTTTCGGTTCCATGGCTGAGTACGAAATTGAGCCCTCCTGAGTTTAGTCCAGTGTCCAATCTACTACACCATGCTGGCTCTCCTACAAACTTTGTTTTCAGTGAAATAACATTTTTGGGAGGCTTAGGTAAACACCAGCCCTGAAAAAAGGAGTGTGCATTACAAAGACATGGGCAATACAAATAAATAGGAGAAGTCTAATTTTCACAGCAGGGTGGAAAGGGCTGGTGGCAGCTAGATGCAGCCCTGATGAGTTTGGATGGGATTTGAGCTCCTCAACCTGAAGAAGTTTTACATTCTTGATATATGCAGTTACCTTGGATTATGTGTCAGTGAGCTGAGTGGAGTTTACTTTGGAGTAAGCAAGGATACAGTTGTGCTGTCAACCAACCTAAACCAAAATTGCATGCAACAAAACATAACCACTTTTGAAATAGGTATACAGACAGTAAGATTCCAGAATAAACAATTAATAGAGTGCATGGTTAATGCATGAAAAGTGGGAGTATTATGTTGCTAAGATCAATACAACTGTCATTCACCTTCATTATTCTCACTCCCTAACTATTAATTAGAAGAAAGGTATGCTGATTAGGTAGCTTGGTACTGCAAGTTTGCAAAGTCCTGTTCTATAAGCAGCCAAGCTTCAGCTAGAAAGGGAAGTGGAGAAGGTGAAAGATAAAACATATGAGAAGGATAATTTAATAAATTCCATTGTCGCTCTTCTCACTTAAGATTGAATCCTATTGTGTAAATCCCAGTGATTCAACAAGTCTATTCTAGCTGAGACTATCAATAGGATTTCAGTCTATATCTGCTCTCCATTTTTCAAAGTTGTGTAAAAAGACACTGCCATTTTCCATAACTTCCAAGCTTATCAGTTGTGTGTATGACTTTGGGAGATGAGAGACAGTGTTTCAAAAGTGTCAGATTTTGGCCAACGAAGGAAGATATTCTTAAACATCAGGCCTTGCAAGTGAATGACTAAAGGACCATTGTGACTAGAAGACCGTACACACTATACAATTATAGCACTATGTTTCCACTTTAACAGACACAGGTACTTCCTTTGGAATCCTTGAGGTTGCAGTTTGGTGATGCACTAGAGGAGCTCTCTGGTTGAGAATTCTAAATGCCCCTCCATAAACTGCAGATCCCAAGATTCTGCAGGATGGAACCATGACAATTAAGGAGGAATAATGATGCTATAGTTGTATAATGTGAGTGGGCCCCTAATTTGCTTATATGGGATAAATTATACCAGTTCATTTGTCACCAGCATTTATTTGTTTGTTCATTATTTAAAATATTTCCATCCCACCCTCTTATTCTGAGATCTCAGGACAGCAAAAAATTTATACACTACAGTCTGTAAGATATATTTCAACATAATGGCTCGGTATAAGATTTATATTTGCAGCCAACTATAAATCTTTGAGGCAGGCTTGGACATGTCAATCTAATATTCCCCATGGGGCCATCAGGAAAATGAAAAAAAGACAGTCTAAGAAAAGACAATCTAAGTTTTTTTGAGAAAGGATGGGAGGCACCGATGATGATGATGATGAAGAAGAAGAAGAAGAAGAAGAAGATTAATTATTTAAAGAGCCAATATTCTCACAGCTTTAGAGTAGTGGTAGACAGAGAGTGGAAGGCCACCTGTTTTGCTGTTCCAGAAATAATGAGCACATTGGGCCTATCTCAACCTAGTAGGCCAGGGTATAGTAAACCCTGCTTCATATTGCCGTAGGCTTCCAAAGTGACAAACGTGTTGCTGTTGTTGTTGCTGTTGTTGTTGTGTGTCTTCAAGTCATTTCTGACTTGTGATGACCCTATCATGGGGTTTTCTTGGCAAGGGTCATTCAGACGCCATTTGTCAGTGCCTTCCTGTTAGGTTGATGAATGTGACTTGTCCAAGGTCACCTGGTGAATTTGGCTGAGCAGGGACTTAAACCCCTGTCTTCCAGAATACCAATCCAAGGGTCAAGGCATGATACCATGTTGGCTCTGCTGAGTGTTAACTGTCAAATTCTGTTGTCTTCCAAACGGTTTGGTTCAGTTTTAAAGTGAAGTCTCATTTAAAGCTTGATTTTTTTTTAAAGCTTGACATGCTTTGTATGAAAGCCTTTGTAAGCTATTCTGCATAATAGTGCCCCCTGCTTAATATATCAGATATTTTGATATGAGTCAATGAGGCATTACAAAGATTTAATCAAGGATGAATCAATTAAATTTTAAACTGATACTGTCACATTCATTTGAAAGATTGAAATTATTGTTTCCTTTCATTAACATGTAATAAATTGCTCATTCTCAGCCCAAACCCCTGGAAAACCAATTGAAAGTCTGCTTTATTTTATTTATTTATTTATTTTGTGTGTGTGTGTGTGTGTGTGTGTGTATTTGTGTGCGTACACATTAACTGAAATAATGCTTCCAAAATCTGAAATCATATTTTGCAGCCTACATCTCCCCCATCACATCTTACTAAACCTGAGGGCCCTTTCACACTGTATAATTTTAGCACTACAATAATACTTTAATTATCATGGCAGCATCTGAAGGGATCCTGGGATTTGTAGTTTAGAGAAGCATATTTAGAACTCTCAGCTGGAGAGCTCTTCTAACACCTCCACAAACCACAAACACCAGGACTCCACAGACTGATGTCATGACAGTTAAGGGGGAATTAGTGCTATAAGTCTGAGGTGTGAAAGAGCCCATAGTAGCAATACCACTGTTTAAGAAAAGAAGGCATGTATCTGGTTGTTAATCCTAACAAGAATAAACTAATAAAATCAACAGAAACTTTGTGAATGTAAGTTTTATAAATTCAGTGAGTCTGCCCTAGTTAAGAATTAACAATTGGTTTTAAACATAAATGCCTTTTTCCTTTCAAACCACAATGTGGTATTAAATGTTTTAATCTGAGTTGTTTAATGTTGTTACTTTGAAGCAGGTTCCTGTACCTAACCAAAAATATACATTCCAGAAATGTGTATATATTCAAGATATTCCTTGGATTCATCCTTTGTTTGAAGGGAATAATTAGAAGTAGACCTGTTTAAACCAATGTAACTTTGCTAACTTCCAGTCTTGATCAGAAATCAAGACAAGGAACAAAACTCAGAATAATACATTATTGACTTTGTACGACATTGCGTGATTGGTTTCAGGAAAGCAATACAGATCAGATTATAAAAAAATGTAAATAATAAATAATAAAATAGATTATACAACAGATAACATTAGGCAACAAGGTTGGAGCTACGTTAGTTTCATTTGACGTATACATTCATATTCTTCTTAAAAAAATGTTCATACGGCGCCAGCTATTTGCCTGTATTAGCATACATTACAGAAAATGTACAAAGTCAGAAGCAGTTTAACATGAGACATATCACCCTCAACTTCATTTTTTTTAAAAAAACAAGCTTAAAAATATTTTGTGTATGAGAATGGATTAAAGGACTCATAAGCCTCTTGCACTGATTTATTCTGGAGTGCCATACTTGTGGGTGAGCAACATTAAACTCCTATATTTGTTATTTTGTACCTCCAAGCTGTTTCTCACTTAGGGAGATGCTAAGGCGATCCTATCGTGGTATTATCCTAGCAAGATTTGTTCAGAAGGGGTTTGCCTTTGCCTTCCTCTAAGGCTGAGAGAATATCACTTGTCCAAGGTTACCCAATGGGTTTCCATGACTGAGCAGAGATTTGAATCATGGTCTCCAGAGTTCTAACCAAGCACCCAAACCACTACATCAAGCTGGATCCCTATATTTGTACTCAGAAGCATATAGAGCAGTGGTTCTCAACCTTCCTAATGCCGTGACCCCTTAATACAGATCCTCATGTTGTGGTGACCCCCAACCATAAAATCATTTTCGTTATTTATTTATTTATTTATTTATTATTTAGTTAGTTAGTTAGTTAGTTAGTTATTTCCAACATCAAATAGATTGGAAACACTGCCCTAAATCACTGCTCTGGATAGACTTCTAATGCCTAAAAACTGGTAACCCTCCCCCTTTTTTTAAGCACAGAAAGCGTCCATCAATGCCAGAATTAAGGCAGTAGTTCTAGTTCTGAATGCTGGGTTTCCACAGTTCAAAAAGCCAGTCACTCCCAAAGGCAAAGCCGAAACAGCCCACATTTTGCACGAGACGCAGGGAGGAAAGGACAGGGAGAGAGGAAAGATGGCGGCAGCATAAGCAGAAGCATTTTGTTTCACTCCCTCCCTCCCTCCTCCCTCCCTTAAAGGGAGTGCGGACGCTGAACATACAAAAAGCAAGGAATGCAAGACAGTCAGGGCGAGGAACACAACACGTGCGTGTGGCAAGCGCCAAGGGTCCACGCACAACAAAAGCGAGAGGAGAGAGTCATCCTGGCTATTTCTGCACTAGACTGTCATAGCGCTATGATTCCACTTTCACCATCCTATGGAATCCTGGAGTTTGCAGTTTGAACTGCAAACCCCAGGATTCCATAGGATGGTGAAAGTGGAATCATAGCGCTATAACACTGGAATGTGGAGATGGCCAAGTCCACAGGACGGATCTGAGCAGCACTTTTGTGTCAAAAAACCAAAAAAAAAAAAAAAAAAACCAAAAAAAAAAACCAACCAAGGAGCCTCAGGGGCTCTTGCTACACAAACCGAAGCCCTTGGCCTCGGAGGGACCGATCCCCCCCGTCGGATGGCAGATCCACCACAGAAAAGTTTCCCCCTTTGCCTGCTGGACCAAAGGCGACAGCCACATTGACAACTCCCACGGAGCGGTGTGCCCAGAATGAATGGGCAACCGGGCGATTGCTGCTGCTGCAGCCCCACCACTTTGGGAAGCAAGTGGAGCCCAGCTGCTCGCTCGCCCCGGCAAGCAACTCTGCTCACCGGCATGAATGAGCCTGAGGCGAAGAGGGTGAGGGGACGGGGTCTTACCTCCCAGACATCCAGCTGCAGCGCCATAGACCCTGAATGGGAAGCCCTCTGTGTGTGTGCATGTGCGTGTGTGTGGTGCGAGCGCGAGCGTCCAAGCAGTGCCCGGCTGCTCACTCGCCCCGGCAAGCAACTCTGACTCTGCAAGCCAGCATGAAGGGGAAAGGAACACTGAAGGGGAAGCCCTCCGTGTGTGTGTCTGTGTGTGTGTGGTGCAGGCGTGAGCATCCAAGCAGCGCCTGGCTACGCCCAGCTGCACGCCTCCTCTCCCCTCCTGCCAGCACGGGGTCTCCTCTCCTCACCTCTGCCTTAACACTCCGGCTCCAGCTCTCTCTTCTCAGTGTCCTCACCTCTGCCTTAACATTCAGGCTCCAGCTCTCTCCTCCCACTCTCCGCACATCTGGCTCCACCTCAGGCTCCTCCAGTGCTTTCCCACCAGGCAGGGAAAGATGGGGAAACTCCCAGCATGCCTCCTCTCCCCTCCTCCCAGCACAGGGGTCTCAGAAGCACTGCTCCCATTAGCTGTGAGGCCACCTTCTTTTAAAAATGGGGGGCAGGACTGAGGAGCAGCAACCCCTGTAAAATGGTTGTTCGACCCCCAAAGGGGTCCCGACCCCCAGGTTGAGAACCACTGATATAGAGGGAGGCAGAAACCCTACTTTTCCAGATCATGCTGATCCACTTACATAGTAAAACATGGATAATTAATTTAGCCCTTTCAGTTCTTTGCTGCAGACACCATCAATTTTTAAAATTACTGTAACAAGTGTAAAATTTCTTTAACATACAATAATGGGACATATAGACTGGGAGAGATGTTCTTCACTGAGGTTCTTTTCATCACTATTTGGCTATTTAACATTAAAGTTGGAAACAATATCTATAGAAAGGACAAGAGTAATCTAGATTTTGGACAAACTTTTTTTTTCTGTAATGGGACTCAGTCCTCACCTTTTTCCTCCCACTTTAAATCAATCTCTGGCTCAAATCCAATGCAATGGGTCTGCCCTGGTTGGGAGTCATCCCAGTTTGAGCAAACCCATTGAACTAGTGAGATTTGTGTAAATATTGACCTGGTATCACAGTACAGCAGACTCAACAAATCAATGGAGCCTCCATAAGTAGCCTACCTACAAAGAGCTAACAATGACTAAAATATTATTAGAGGACACTGGTAGTATTTCCACGCTACATACATCTTTCTATAATTTGGTATTTAATTCCTACTGTCCCCAGCTGATTTGAGTAATACCTATCTGTTATTCTCTCAGAATAATGCATCCATTTCTCTCAAAGTAGGGCTGTACAATCACTTTGAATAAATTCCAAAGTGAATTGGCTGACTTAGATCATGTCCAAAGTGATTTGGATCAGTCCAATTTGGATTAGATGTAGATTGGCTCATTCAAAGCAATCTGGACCAGTTTACATCTAGGAGAAGTCAGACAACTCTGCCTCCAGCATTACCATACACAGTGGATTTCCACAGTCAAATAGGGATTCAAACTCCATGGTAGTCAAATACGCAGACTATTAGACCATGCTGGCTCTCCATTTAACCCATAAATTCATCTAAATCAGGGCTTGCAAGAAGTTGTTGGACTTCAACTCCCACCATTCATCAGTATTGCCTATATTGGTTAGGTCTGCTGGGAGTAGCATTCCAACAACATCTGGAGGTTGAAGTTTAGCTGAAGTTTCCTGGGGGCCAAGAAAGAGAACAAACATACAGGGAAAATACCAAATGGGTAGGAATCGCATCTGGGAGGCTTCATGATTCCACCCCTGAACTAAATATATT
The DNA here is from genome assembly GCA_948474755.1 of Ctenosaura bakeri. Taxonomy (NCBI): domain Eukaryota; kingdom Metazoa; phylum Chordata; class Lepidosauria; order Squamata; family Iguanidae; genus Ctenosaura; species Ctenosaura bakeri. The sequence goes on from CAOLHI010002160.1 coordinate 548,951, forward strand.
AACATTCTGTAAATGTTTCAAGAAAATGAACATTAATTTCATTCATACCAAATCACCTCTGGAATTCATAAACTTTACCAAATATGTACCAACCCTTAGAAGAAAAAAATACTGCTAATAAATCTAAAAAGGCCATTGACTTTTTTGCGCTGTACTTCCTTTGTTTGGTTTTGGCACCCATATGAGAACATTTAAGTTCACATCCATTCAAGGTCCATGTGGATTTGGCCTTCATATGGATAATGAATTGATAAGTGCACATGTGATTAAATGGCTTTTTCTTTTCAAATGTGAGCAGCAGCCAATACCAAATTACATATACCGTTTATCTATGATTAAAAGAGTAAGGCTAGCCAAGAGATATCCCACAAGTATAGACCTTTAGCCCTGACTGAGTCATCAGAAGGTTAGGACATTTAATTTGAATGATTACATTACCTATATCGTTCCTGAGCTGCATGCATTAGATTTGAATATCTAACAGAGTGATGACCAAATGAAGTTCCACAGATCTTACTTCAATTACTCAAAAATGGATGTCAGCTGAACATTTGTAAAGAACTTCTTGGCTTTATGAGATCTCTGGCAGTTTACTTTGGAAGCAGACATTTGAAATCTCAGTATAAGTGCTAACTTGATAATGTTAAATTGTTTATGTATTCATTCTTTAATTAAAGCATTACACTGTTGAATTACCACATAATTTTAAATTATTAAAAATGGCCAGTAACAAATTGGGTTAATACTGCTGCTGAAAAATAAACATTCCTTTTATTTAACAATTTAAAAAATTATAAAATTGCATTTTTATTAAAAAAAAAATAGAAGTAACAAATCAGGTTTTTACCAATCATTTCTCATCTACGCTGGGAAGATGCTAGACTTGCTTTCATTGGTAGAGTGGGAAAAATGTGGGATGTAAATTCAATAAAATAAAATAAAGTAAAGTTAAATAAATTAGAGGACTTTAAGCAGACAATTACATAGCCATTTGTCTACAATGCCATACATTTGGGTGCTCCTGTTCATGTTTTTTGTCTGTTAAAATATCACTATTATTATGGACAGAAGCAAAAGTTTATATTGCAAATTGTAACTCAAGCCCTATTTATACATTATCTAGAATAGCATATTACTTGCCACCCCATCATTTGTCTTCTAGTACTGTTCACTCCCCAAACTCTGAGAAAAAAACTTTCAGGTGAATATAGAAATGTATTTGGAAAGCACGGTAAGAGCAGAATGAATTGAAAGGTTTGTTGTTGTTGTCGGTCTTCAAGTCATTTCTGACTTTGGCAACCTTAAGGTGAACCTATCATGGGGTTTTCTGGGACCGAGAGTGTGTGACACGCCCAAGGTCACCCAGTGGGTTTCCATGGCTGAGTGAACGCTGATCTCTAGGGTTATAGTTCAGTGCTCAAACCACTAAACCTCACTAGGACACAGGGATTATTCAATCCTGGAATCAATTTTAGAAATTCCGTCATTGAAAATTGTGTTCAGGAAAAGAGAAAGACAGAGGAAGCAAATTCATGGAACACACAATAAGAAAAAGAATGGATGGATGAAATGCACTGATCCCTAAAAGGCTGTGTTCTTCTGTGTTCTTATGTTTTTTTAAATACATATTTTGTTGAAATAAATAGATAGAAAATTAATTTTTATATACAGAGAATAGAAAGTTTCCCAGATATGCACAAATGTTAAAACAAAAATCTATCTATATAGAACATAGTTATATAGATACTAAATATATTGTACTATAAGAAGCTGCTTATGTTTTGAGATCTTCTGGAGAGGTCCTGCTCCTTGTCCGACCACTCTCACTAGTATATGTGGTGGGAACAAAGAAGATCTTGGTGGCTGCGTCCAGGCTTCCTCTTTATCATCTTGCTACAAGCAGATTAAGAAGTGCTTTGTGTTTTAACAGATGTTTGAGAACTGACTGCTTAAAGGAAAAAGATATTATATGATATGCTGGATTTTCCCTTCTTTTCATAGAATCATTGGAAGAGACCACAGGGGCCACCCAGTCCAACCCCCTGGTATGTAGGAACACACATCAAAGCATTCCCAACAGTTGGCCATCCAGCCTTTGCTTAAAAACCTCCAAAGAAGGAGACTCCACTACACTCCGAGGAAGCATATTCCACTGCCGGACAGCCCTGACTATCAGGAAGTTCTTCCTGAGTTTCAGGTGGAATCTCCTTTCCTGCAGCTTGAATCCATTGCTCCTTGTCCTAGTCTCTGGAGCAGTGGAAAACAAGCCCGCTCCCTTCAAATATTTAAATGCAGCTATCATTTTCCCTCTTAACCTTCTCTTCTGCAGACTAAACATACTCAGCTCCCTAAGCCATTCCTCCTGGGGCATGGCTTCCAGACCCTTCACCATTTTGATTGCCCTCCTCTGGATGTGTTTGTCGATATCCTTCTTGGATTCATCTAGTTTAGCCAGATATTCCTGTACTACTTCTCTACCTATTCTGTGCTGCATTTCCCCCACCTTCCTCACCTGCTCCCCACCCCCCAGGTTGAGTACTTCTATCCTTTTGGGAGAAAACTGAGGCAAAGAAGGTGTTGAGCAGTTCTGCCTTCTCTCCTCTCTCATCGTCTCCATGCAGCGACCCTATCATTTCCTTGTTTTTCCTTTTGCTGTGGACATATCTAAAAAAAGCCCTTTTTATTGTTTTTAATGTCTCTGGCAAGCCTGAGTTCATCCTGCACTTTAGTTTTTCTGACCTTCTCCCTACATATCCTGGCTATTTGCTTGGATTCCTTCCCCCCTTTTTTTTCTTTTCAGTGGTTCATATCCTTAACTGTTTTTAATAGTTTAATTACTTATTAATTGCTGTGAATTTTTAAAGTATGTTTTAAACTAAGCATATATTTGTATTTAAATATAGCTTCTGCTGGTAGCAGCATCCCCTGAGCAGAGTTCTGCTAAAAACTTTCAGGCTTGCAGAAACGGAGGCAACATTTGCCCATTTTCTACTTCAACAAGCCCCCACTGCTTCCCACATTGTTCCTGTGGGGTTCCTAATGAAGATTTTTTTGGGGAGGGGAAGACAAGAAACTGTTTTGGGAGGAGAGAACTGACAAACATTAGATCCTACCCATTTCTCCACTGAATCTGACGCCTTCTGATTAAAGAGGCAGTATCTGGATCAATGAAAACAGCAGTCTTTAACTTTTTGCTTATGCTTTGTGCTACTCATGCAGCTTAATAATAAGCAGTTCCTGCAATATCATTGTTTTCTTTCTGTTATCAAATAGCCAATGAAGAAAGTGCTGGGACTACATTACTGAATACAGGAATATAACAAAAGGAAAGATGAGGGAACTATCTGAAGTTTAGCTGCACAGCGTGCATATAGTTTAGTGCTTCAGAGATTGGCTTGTCTGGAACACTAACAGAAATGCTCATCCAAGATTTATGATCTCATTCAGCACTGGTGAATATAAACTTCATCTTTACATGCAGTTGTTCACTGAACACTAAATACACATCTACTTTATTTGTTTAGCTATATTTTTGAGCTGTGCAATATGTTTAATTCAAATAAAATGAAACAGTGCTTCAGATTTTAATAAAAATAAGACTCCCATTTATAGGCAGATAATGCAAAACACAAAAGCAAATGATTAATTTTCTGGCTGCTTAAAATCAAATATTTTAAAGCAGGCACAGTACTAGTCGTGATCACAAAATAATAAGCCCTAGGAAGTCCATATTTAGAGAATATCAACATAAATTATATTGATTATATATTCACCTTGATCCAGAGCTCCATATATTCTGAAATATACATACAGAGCTCCAAAACACATTAATGTCTGTTTGCTGAAAAAGGGAACAGAGGGTCAGGTTAGAGGGTCAGGGTCAGGATATATAGCTCAAATAGCAGACCTGGGCGGTACCCACATTCTCTTGTTTTTGTCTTCCAGTAGATGATGGCTGTAACTTCTATTTTCCATTCATAAAAATAAATGAACACAAAAGCATTACAGGCAGTCTGTATATGCACATGTGCACACACAGAGAGAACTGACATGTCTCTGATAAGAGGGAATATAAAATCACCATCAGGATATTTTTATAGAATCATGTTGGGCCACTGTAAACCCTCTTATCTGATTCAGATCAAGTTCATAGAGCCACTACAGTATCCCATCAAATATTATACATGGAAGCATCACAAATAATCCAGTTTCTAACTGCCATAAACTAGCCTATGGATCAACACAAACAAAACTCTATTCAGAAATGTCCTAAAAAATGTAATATGGAAGCAAAGGAAGAACAATCTTGGTTAGTACTTGGATAGGAGATCACCAATGTATACCAGGTGTTGCAGGCTGCATTCCAAAAGAAGGAACTGGCAAAACCACCTGGCCTAAAGAAAACAAACAAACAATTAAACTCATAGTGTTGACAGGTGACTTGAAGGTGCATGCACACACACACACACTACCACACTATCAACTGGTACAGGATTTTAGCCCAAAGGAAGGTAATATCCAGTTTAGAATTGAGAAAAAAGTATCTTTCAAGTTGCTCCTAGGTTGTGCTTCTCAAGAAGGCCCAGTTGCCCCATTGTTATAATAGTTTCAGCATCATTTCTCTCCCCCCGTTTTTCTTTTTTCTCTCCCTTGCCTTAAGAATTCAAAATACATACACAAAGCACAAAAAACAAAACAGAAAACAAATTACAACTGCAAGTCTGCTTTGTTGGAGAATCTCTCTATATTCTTCCACTTCTGCACATATAATAATCATGTGGCTGTAGCCATGTATCCTTGTATTAATGTTTATAACATACCAGCACATACACAGTAGCATCTGTTAGTTTTAAGTTCCAAATCCTTTCTCTTACTTCATTTCAAAGTAAACAACACATTTATTTCTCTTATAACATCTCTATTATAAGCAATATTTCCAAGTCAGTAATATTTAAGTCTCTTTATTTAAGGCTATTTCCACATGGGGTTTTTAACACAGGGCAGAGTGTCCTCTGTGGAGGACGTCTGCACCTGGGAGCAGACTGGGTTGGACCTACTTAACGTAGATCTGCACCCCAGCCCACTCTGGAATGACCCCAAGTGGTTGTCCAGTGTGCTTTTGAAAGACTGCTAAAAACAGGTCTTTCAAAAGCACGGAGCATGCCACTGCGAGCCTGCTCCCTTATGCAGATTCGCAGGCTCGCCCCAATGCAAGCCTGCGATCTGCCGGGGGTGGGCTTTAGGCTGGGGAGCTTCAGCGGTTGGTCGAGACCCTTGACCAACTGGAAGCCACCGTTTTCGTCCCCGGAGCAGTGCGGAGTGGTGGCCACGCACTGCTCCGGAGAAGTGTGGACCGGACCGGGGACCCCAAAAGTCCGGTGAGTACCGTCACAGGGTGATTCCCTCGCCCTGTGCAGAAATGGTCTAAGATTCAATCTGTTTTTAATCTCTCACAAGCCTTGTTTTTTTGCATATTATGCAGTTTTTTTAAAAAAATGTAAGGGGGGGAAAAAAGGAGAAAACAAAAGAAATCTAAATCAATCAGCTACTTACAGCCCTTCCAGGGAGGCAATTATTGTAGAAGTAACAAATTCCATACATACTGGAAAAGCTTCTTCTAATTATCACACTTAGTTATAATTGAACCCTAGCTGTTAGAAAGAGACTTCAGTAACACTTGGGGCTTCAATAACAGCAGACTATGAAGCAATGCTTGATGGCAGGCAGTGATTCCCCTCTCTTTTCCCTGACACTTCTGTGACAATAAAAAATGCCGAGAGGGAATACTGGATCTCTTCTCATGACTCCTCCATGTGTGCCAGGGGGCAAAATTCACAGGTCCCCTTGATTCAGGAAACACCAAGCAGCAGAGCTGTGAGAGGATGACTAGCATGCCACCATGACTCTGGAAACACTCCTCAGCACCACTTCTCTACTCCTATCTGATTGACAGAGATCACCTGTAGGTCAATGGATTATCTCTACAATCTGCTCTTGCTGCGGAAACACATTTCCCTATAGTTATCTGTTGTTTTTACTAAACCGTTGCACAGCCTACCTATAAGTCGCTGGGTTATTTCTTTTTTCTTTCCTTTTTTTCATTTTAGGAAAAAAAAAAGACATTCAAGAATGACAGCAACAACTTTGGCACCGGTGTACCCTTCAGCTTTCATTGATATCAACAGATGTTCAAAGCACAAAACTTAACAGCCTTCTTGTGTATTACAAATGAAGCATTCCAAAATAGGAAAGGAATCAAACAAACACTGTCCTTGCAGTTGCTTGATTTATACATATAGATATAGCTATATACATATAAAAATTAATTTACACTCTTGCAAATTAAACCTTCAATCCAGGAGAAACAGCACACACTCATTCAGTGCAATTGTTTTGTACAGATTTGAAGAGGCTGGAAGGCTTGCCCTTTGCGCCGCACATGATTTACTTATTTAGAGTAATATAAGTGGATTGATGATTAAATCCGCTGTTTCTCTCCTTTGTGAGCTTCATTTAATTATGGCTCATCTGCTTTACAGCAACATTATCAGGAGGAAAGGGGCATGTTCAGCAAGCTGTTTCTAGGCAATACTTATATTGGGTATATTAGGGAATTTCAGCAGCTTGATCTGATGATATATTGCCCTTCTCCATTACCACCTGTGCTACCACTGTGAACATTCATTAGTAGCTTTTGGCTTATTAGCAATTACCAGTAACATCAAACAAAGTTAATTATCAGTACGAGTCACCTCTGCTGAAGGCCCTTTCTCCAATGTGCTGCCTCTTCTCTTGTTCTGCCTCCTATAGGAATCTGCATACCGAGGCTGCAATCCTATACTTGCTTACTCAGGCATAAGCACCACTGACTTCCGTGAGATTTATTGTCAGTAAGTGTATATAGGATTTTAATTGTAGGCCATTTCTGCACTACACTGTCATAGTGCTATTATTTCACTTTCAGCATCCCATGGAATCCTGGGGTTTGCAATTTAGGGAGGGACCTTTAGAATTCTCAGCCAGAGAGCTCTTTGGCCTCAGTAAACTACAAACTTCAGAATTCGACAGGATGTTGAAAGTGGAATAATAGCACTATAGCAGTGTAGTGCAGAAAGACTGCAAAGCTATATATATTTATTTAGGAGAAGCTCCTGTTGAACCTCAATGAACTTATTTATGAGTATGATGAATAGGACTGCATCACATGAGCTTTTGCAGCATTAAACCAGCTTGCAATTTTTTTTCTTTATTACTATCATTTATATCCCCATTAGACTGAATGTTCCTCAAAATGGATCTGCCTCCCTGACCCCAGCATTTTCCATACTGTTATTCTGGCAGGTGCATTGGCAATGTGTTACCTATGCTATGTTAGTAGCTAATAATAACACCAACAACAACAACAAATTTGCATAGCACATTTGGATTAACCACTATGGGCAGAATGACGGTGAATAAGAGAAGTGTGCATATGTAATTCTCACATTTCAGCTGAGGTAATACAGATGTGTATACGGTTACTCTAATAATGATGATTTTATTTCTTAAACTTAATTTTTTTTTGCAGCTCAATATAAAGAAGATCCTATTTCCATGTCCTCCTTCTCTTCATGTCTGACAAATCTATTCTGATATCTAGTATGCTCCACACCACTTGATTGTAGACACATTGAGCTTCGGAAACTAGCATCTTAGCCTGTAGAAAAGTTTTGAATGGTTCGTAATGTGGCTTTGAATATTAACAAATTAGACATATTTAACGTTCTGCCATTAAACTATCCAAGAAAACATGTATGAAAACATTAGTCATATTCACAAATAAGACAGCAGTCAGAAAAGACCATTTTGATAGTTTCAAACATAAGCTGTAATTTATCAATGTTATCATACTATTTGTGTATTCCTTCTAAGCACCCTATTTGTTTATGAAATTGGGTCCAACTCCTTGTGGATTATGTGGCATCAAATCCAGATAAACCCAACACAGTGCTGCAATCAATCACATGTTAATGAAAACATATGTTTCTCATGTCCCCACTTCAAAATTTCAGTATTATACTTGAAAACATCTTACAAATGTGCTCCCAAACTATCTGGAACTCATCTCAAATTCCATTCCAAAAGATATCCTTGATTTCACAGTCAACATTTTTCTCAGTTATGTAAATAGAACTGCTCATTTCTGCCTTCTTTTAAGCTACTCATTTCTGAAAGGTAAAACAACCAGAGACTCAGCTTTCATTTCCTAGCCTGGGTAAACATTCTGTCCCTCTCTTTCTTTTTAAAATCTCTGCTTAAGGGCCCAGTGCAAATGTTAATGAATACTTGGAAGGAGAGAAGGAGGCCAGATGGAAACTAAAGGTACAAAGAAGCTGCAGATACCATATAGCTTTGCGGTCTGCCAGTGGAAAGATAACCACTGTAAGAAGTACTGAATCCTTCTCTAGTTGATTTTTTTATTCCATTGTTGAAAGGGATTTTTAAATGGTTTTAATTCTACAAACGGCTTGCATGTATTTTAGAAATGACTGTTATAAGTTGCTACTCATATTTTGTTATGTGTTTTATTTTGCATTGTTTTAACTTCATTTGCAGCCTTGAATCCCTAGCTTGGGAAAATAGTGAGATATAAATAAAACTACCTTTCTCTTAGCTAAGTTGCTGGGCCTCATGGTGAGGCCAACAGTTGTTTTGCAACAATCATAAAGAAAAATATCTGCTACAAAAGAAAAAAAAATCTGATACATTTGTGTTGTCTTCTAATGCCAGACTTCTGTAAGCAAACCCCAACTGTGTACATAGTAGCAGCCACATCTAATGAGTCAAAAGACAAAGAACACAAAGGTGTCATTTATATTTATAATAAATAATTTGTGACTACATGGATCATGAAACCATAGTGAGAAGCAGGTGTTTGAACATCTGCAAATCAGTGGGCAGGTAGGTATAGCCTTATGTGGTATGCCCTAAGCTCTTGAGCAAACTGTAATAGAGTACTATGATTTCCAGACAATACAAAAACAGAAAATGAATTCCAGTAAAAGAGAATGGGGGAAAAAAAGGCATAAAACAAAGAGTTGATCATCTGCACATGGATCCATATGTAAATATTCAATACAGTATTAAACTTAAACTTAGAGATTGCACAGAACTAAAAATGTACTGGACTGAAATTCACAGCCTGCTGTTTCCAGGGAGAAAACAGGAAGTCTTCTCTGTTCTTCTCACTTGTCTTTTGCAACATGTGGGCATAAAACAAATTGTGTACTGATGAGTGACTTCATTGCTGTATTCTTTGCTTAGTACAAACCAGAAGACAGCAAGAAAGAGTTTTATCATTATTAACATTATCATTATTATTATTATTACTATTATTATTTAAAAATGAAGCAACTATAGCAGGGCTTTGAATTCTATCTCAAAGTACTGAGGCAAATGAAGTTTGAATTTGAACAAGCTGAACTGGCAGTCATGGAAGTCTTGAGGACAAGAATGTATTATTCCATGTGATATGCCCAGTCAGTCTCTTTTTCTGTCTTGAAGGAATAATTTAGGACTTCATGGATCATGGACTCACAGGCTTTTGGTAACACTTGTCTCCTTCTCCTGCTTCTCTGTGTGAAAGAGCCAAGATGCTTTCAGATCACCAGCCATTTCCAGATTTAATTGAGAAAGAACAAACCCAACTGAGTCCTGTAGTAGAAGAAAGGTGGGGTATAAACTGAATGAATTAACAAACAAACAAATCAGTTCAAGATCAACTACCCTTTTCCAATGCATGTCACTTCCAAATGTCCTTACTTATAATTCCATCCTGTTTCCAATTAATTTAGTGGGTTTTTAAAATCTTAATATAGACTTAAATGTACATTTAAGTACTGCTAGAAGTATCTGGACTATAACATGAACCTCTAAGGTCTTAACCTCTGGTGACTTAGAAACAGGAACTTTCCTGCTGCCTTATACAGAGAGATTTTCAAAAATATAAATAGTTGCACTTGGATGTGAAACCTATGACTGTCTAGATGTAGCTGTACTGCAAGTTCAGCAGCCCCAACCAGTATAGGCAATACTGTGAGCTGTAGTTCAGCTGTGTCTGGAAGGCTGTTTTGTTTGCAGATTGTAGAATAAAGACTGTGCAAGCTTTTGAGTTCCCCAGAAATCTTGATCAGACTATGGTGACCATCTCAGAAGGATAGTGCTTAGCTTTGGACAGCAGAATCAGTCCAGGAGCTGCCTCACCAAGAAAGCTGCTACCTGATTGGTGATGTCCATCACACCTACCACACTGCGAAGTGTCATGGGCAGGGAGATGTCTTTGATGACCTCCACTGGGGCGGAGGCCAAGTTAAAATGCATCACAGCATTGTGGACAATGATAGAATGTGTAGGGGGCAGAATTGGATACTTTATAAGCTCCTGTTGACTGCTCCTCACACTCTTGTGCCTGGATGATGTTGTTGACCTGCTCTTCCACCTCTAATAGTGTAAGCTTTGCTGGTTGCTTTGGGGCCAGGTAGAAAGTTTCCCCTTTTGCACAGGTTCTTCTGCCTATTCTACACTTTAGACTTGGAACTGTGACAACTGGCTTGCAGTGGTGTCTTATGTAGGCAGTCATCTGGAAGGTAGTAGGACAGAGAGAAGTTGGAATATGGTGAACATCTATAGCACCCATTTGGTGAAGGGGAGGGATCTGGATCTGTCTCTTTAGGTCATGTCACTAGGGGGTGGAGAAAGGGACTTCCCCTGGGTCTGGCCTGAGGGCACAGCCCTCACTTTAAGTCACGTGACTTGGGGGAAGGTTTCTTGGATTGGCCTTCCAGTTGCAGGCTGGCTGGGGACCAGTTCAGCTTTTGGGTTCTCCTCAGTTCAGGTGTCTCACCCAGGAGAAACTAGGGAGGGGGTCTGAGGGAAACCATCTGCCTCAGCTGCTCCCATGCTAGGTCGCCCCTCCTTTTTGCAGCTCTCAGGAATTAAAGGTTACGTAGGTCTAGTTAATAAAGTGACCCATTTCAACCCTAGGCCATTTCCACACGACAACTCTCTTCTGCAATTCAGGTCTGGAAGGGAGCATGTCAGCAATGCTTCCCTCCACATCTGCTTGCTCCCTATGGAAGGAGGTGCGATAACTCCACCTCTTCCTTCTGCAGCACAGCTGGGCACTTGCCATTGCTGCGCTGGGCAGGAAGCATTGCAATCGCGCTTCTGTGGCTTCCATACAATTATAAGTACAGGAGTGTTGCCAGACTGGAAGTGCAAAACGGATTTTTTTCCATTTTGCAAATACCGCGAGGTGAATGCAATGCAGAAGCCTGACCTGCCATCCTGTGGCAGAAGCAGGACAATGATGTCATGCAGAAAAGGCCTTACTCTCTATGTCTGGTCCCTTTATTGCCATGATTGGTCAGCAAACAGATTGGGCAGCTACACTTCCTGACTCCTCTCTTCTGTTTCATCTGAGAAAGTAAAACTTCATTTCAAGAGCAGGAGTGCAAAATTCACTGGCATTCCCCAGGGTTTATCTACTTTGTCATGTTGAAATCCACAAAACATTGTAAAATAATGTTATGCCACAATGTTCTAAGGGGCACCTGTCACTGGAAGAGGGAAATGGCAGCCAACATTGCCTTTCTTGGTGTGATGTTCCAGGGATTCAAACATGGTGGATGACAATACAGAGGAGCTGGGAGGCATCCTGGAGTGTCATGTTCCAGGCTTTAATTTCCAAGATGCTCCATCTATACACATACATAATTTGTTGCCTGTGAACAGGGCCGTGAAAGGCTTGGGCTGAGGTTGCTTTCTGCTATAATCCTAATTATTGTAAAGCAAGTGGAATGCTGTTTATTAATGGAGAGCGCACAGTTTGATTATACTAGTTGTAAAAGAACAGTTATCTATATCCCTTCAAAGAAGGAAAAAGGGAAGGATATTTGATACGCTGGTCTAAATAACATATAAAGTATTCTTCATTAATACATATCTGATACACACTGTATGCTATGTAGCAATCACAGAGCAGGAACATGTATTAAATTCTGAACATTATATTACTTCTAAAGAACAGAACATACAAATATGTGAAAGAATGCTGAATTATTCTGAAAAGAATTTTTAAACGCCTTACAGGTAGCTTTTAAACAAAAAGCAACTCAGTGACTAGAAAATAGCTTTTCATTCAGCAAACTGGGACCTAAATGGCCCATGCACTCCATGAAAGTGATCTGACAACTTTTTCTTCACAAATATTTATACATATTAAAATCCCATTATGTAAGCTAAGGGGTTTTCTTCCCTCCCATCAAGTGATTATTCTAAAAATTAGATTCAGTGGTTTCTTTACAGAAAAGTTGCTTTCCCATCTTTGTAAAAAAACTGGATTTACCCCATTACTCACTCCAATACTAAATTTACATGGCTAATTTAAACATATCTTCACCAAATAGGTTTTGGAAACTATATTTAAACATGGGGGCTAAAACAGATAATAATATCTCCTGTGATTGTTCTATCTTTAATGAGATGGCATAATTGTTTGAAATACTTCTATAAGGTTATGGATAGAATGTGCCTCCAAAAATTGATATATTCTCCTGCAATGTCTCCATATAAGGAAAAAAAAAAAAACAGAATAAAAAAGTGCGGAGGGGACTGAAACTTTGTGACTGATAGTTCTAGTTTCCCCCCAGCAATAACTTTGCCAAAGTGCTCCTTTTAACTATGGTACTTTTGGGAGGGCTTTAGAAATAAGTTACTGGTAATGGCTCAGCTTTTTGTTTTATTTAAAAATACTTATTATGATTGTCTATGTCTGTGGTATTATCAATACTCAGAAATCTCATAATTGGCTTTGAGAGTTTTCAATAACTTGAAAAGGTCTGGAGCCATCCCTGGCCATCCATGAATTGCACCCCTCCACAGAAAGATGTGGAGTTCCATAGGTCCACAACTTGAGTACAGCTCTCCCAATACATTCTCTCTTAGACTTTGGGATAGGGATGTATAGATTCACCAGTTTAATTTTATTTGAATTAATAATTTCTCTATTAATATTCACATTCCCCCCATCCCACACCAAGGTGAAATCTTTTCTTTTTCCCCACAAGGAAATTCACATATACCTTTGTGAAAAATTTTTTGCATGCATTATGTTTTTTTTAATGAAAAACATTTTTTTGCATATGCATTTTAGTCTTACATGTTCATGTAGATCTTTGAATTGCACACATTTTAGTCACACTCATTTTGAAAATATGCACATCAATTTGTGTGCACTCCCCTGTCCCCCCAAAACCATATTACAAGTCTTGGTTATGTATAGAGACAAGATACACCCTGTTCCATTAGCAGTTGCACAATGGGCCTTTTCACACGAACCCAACACATTTCTTGTCGTATGTCAGTTTATCACTTTCCTCTTGAAAGGATTGCCTGCCAGCAACTTATAATAGCTTATAATAACAGAGCAGGGGGTGGGCAATGTGTGTCCTTGGGGGCTTTTGTGGCCACTGACAGTTCCAGAATTCCCAGACCAATTTTTTTCTGGCCAAACAGAAGGTGAATTGCTGTTTCAACAAACTTCCAAGTGCAACCATTTATTTATTTTTTTACATAGGTTTCAATTCCTCCCTATACTGTTTAACATTAAAAATATACCTTTTTGAAAACCAGAAGTGGACCTCTGACTGCTTTTGGTTTTTTTGCTTTATTTTCTCACAGTTTATGTGGTACCTGGAGAGTCCTGGGCCATAAATATGGTCCCTGGACCTGCTACAGTTGCCTACACCTTTAATAGAGGGACATGGGCATGGACATAAAAAATATATACAGTTTCTCCCTTCTCTTTCACTGCATAATATTAAGCCCAATGATGGTAAATTATGCTTTTTGCTCAGCAACAACCACATCTCTCTGGCTGGAAGGTTATAGGGACAGCTGTTTTCCACAGGTGCTGAGGACAAGAGAAGAAGGTGTTATGGGTGTATCCCACATTATATGTGTGTGTGTGTATAAAACAATCACAGAACAAATAAAAGTTTTTAAAAAGTGAAAAAGTCATTCCTTTAAAAAAAAAAACACTCTAAAGTTTGGAGTTCTACCATGTAGTCAGTATCCATTCTACTGTGTAAACATTCATCTGCTATTTGCTTAATTAAGTGATTTTTACTCATCCATGGGTAAGAATTTCCTTCAGCAGTGAGAAAAATGTTTAACTAGTACAGGATCCTATCCTGGTAGCTAACTGTGAGCTCATTAGCCAGGATCTGGAAAGTCTCCTGCACACATGAAAAGTGCTTCCAGTCATGTGCAAGGTCTGTTCACACTCTTTTTTTCTCCTCTGTCACTTACAGCCCTCTTAATATCTGTAGGAGCAGATTTTTGGACATTTAAGAGGCTGCCACAATGAGAAGGGAGTAGCCAGGGCACATGACTGGCTGCTAGTCATTGTTCGTATTAACCTAACCTTTTTACCAGCGTAAAGAGTTTGGTTTGTGTTTCAGTCTTCCACTAGAGATCTATCTAAGGTGGATCACAGTAATGTCCTTGCCCTAAGGACCATCAAATATAAGTTCTGTATGTGCTTACTAACATCAGAATTGTGTGCTTTGATTCCTAAGGCAATGATATACATTTTCTCTCCAGAGCATATACTGATTAATGTAGAATTGCTATACTAAACAAAAGGAGGGCCAGTGTGGTCTAGTGATTTGAGCATTGGGCTATGACTCTAGAGAACAGGATTTGAATCCACGCTTAGCCATGGAAACCTACTGTGTGACCTTGAGCAAGTCACAATCTCTCAGCCTCAGAGGAAGGCAAAAGCAAACACCTTCTGAACAAATCCTGCCAAGAAACCCCCAAGATAGGTTCACCTTAGGGTTGCTGTAAGTTGAAAAGATTTGAAGGCACACAACAACCAAACAATGTGCTGTTGGCAGAAATTTTTTAAAAAATGGAATTCTGTTAGTAAATTTGGGAACAAAACCTCACCAAGCATTCTTTCCCCCTTTCTCTTTGGATCTCTTTGCTTCAACAATTAACTGTGTGATTAAAGCTATTTTACACTTTAAATGAGCATTATCTATTAGCTCTGCATCTATATTATTTGTTGCTATTCAGAGTTCAAAACAATTATACAGAATCAGTTTCTCGGGATAATCTGCAAGTCTTTGAATAATTTTGGCAACACCTGGTTCTTCTTATCATTTGAAGTATGAAGTTTTATTTTAGAAGACTAGCAGACATTAATGATGACTAAAGCTGCTATTGAAATTTCACTCAAAGGCAAAATAGAAGATGAATTTGGGGGTACCACCTCAGATGAAATCTCTGAAAAGTGTTAAGGGAAGTAGGAAGAGTTTCAGTAAGACCAGTAAGGCTTGTCAGGAACCTTATGCTAATCACTAAATTAGTGAGAGCTCTAAACCTCAAGATATGGTCACATATTAAGTGTGGTAAAATGAGTTAGTTTTACAACTCCAGCAAAGGTGCAGGAAATTGGGGCAATATCTCCATGTGTTACTAACCTGTATTCATATGTACAGGCTAGGGATGCAAAGAATAGAAAATATCTGAAAAATGTGTTTCTTGTACATCAGGATCCCTGATGAAGAGAATCTTGAACTAAACAGAATACAGTAAGCCCTCCACATCTGCGAGGGATACATGCACCCACGTGGAGGATGGGTGGGGAGAATGCAGGGAAGGGACAATCTCCCTGCCTGCCTGCTCCTGCCGGTGGGGCATGGACAGAGTGCAAGGGAGTGAAGATCATTCCCCTTCCCTGTGTCTGGGCAAAAGGCCAAGGGATAGGAGGGGAGAATGGGGGAGAGGCAAGTGGGCACTGCAAATAATCAAATTTATGCAAGTGAAACCCTCAAATGTAGACAGACTACTGTATTTGCCATATAGAACTTGTTCTGAACAAAATGACCTTTAACAAAAATTAAAAAAGCATTTTTCTGCATAGGACACAGCATGTGAAGGGGTACTGAACAAGTTGTTCAGCTTCTGCCTTGCCATTTGATCCCTCAAACAGCAAGCATGCTTCCTACCAGTAGATACTTCCTGCCAACAGACTGGGCTTCCTCAACACATGGTGGACCTAATTTTGTATGTGAACACAGACCTAGATCCCCCACTTCTTGTGTATAGATTATAGAATGTAGCTGCTGGGTGCCTCAGCACTGATATTTTTGAAAACAGAAAAAGAAAGCGGAAGCAAGAATGTAAAGAAAGGGATTTTATTTTTCATGGAGCACTGTATAGCTCTGATTCATGTGAAAAATTCCAGTAACACATACCAAACTGTCTAGAGTTTCTCTTGTTTTCCTAACACTCCATTTCGTGCATGTCTATCCACAGACAAGCCCAAGTCAGTATAATGAGCCTTATTCTCAAGTAAGCATGTTACAGCCTTTTTTCCTCCTGTGCAAAGGAAGTACTATTTTCTTACACGACAATAATTTTAAATTGCAATATGACAGATTTTTATGAAATCTAAATGATGGAGTTATGTTGTGCATGCATAAATGACATTAAATATTCTCTTCTATAACCAGATTTTGTCCCTTTATAACAATCTAACCAATTGTAAGAAATTAGCTGGGGAATTCTCTCCAAAGGCAGCTAGTATACCTTTTTCTTCACTTCTTGAAATTATCTTGTGTTTTAATGGTCTGTGACTGCATAATAAATATTTGATTGGTTTGAACCTCCTCAAATATTAACATTTTCAAATTCTTGTGGTTTTTTCCTTCCTTTCCCCCTAAGTACTTAAATCAGTATAATAGGTAATTCAATAAATTAGGTAGATATAAGATATTTTGTAAACATTAAAAAAACATACAAATTACATCCTTTTTAAAAAAAAAATCTGAACTATACGCCACTAGATACTCTCAGTCTAGTCTTTTTCTAGCTATGCAAGGCATGCCTGAATCCACTCATTAAAATGTGGTAGGATATTGTCACATAAAACAAGCCATCCATTAATTTGCCAACAAACTGATAAATAAAATAAACTACAAACCTCTTAAGACATAGTGATATAATATTGCACTTTCCTGTACTTCTGCAAAAACCCCAGCATGCAGGGTGTGGGGGAATGATTTTGTTGTCCTAGGGATCTTATTACAGTCTTTTTTACAGTAGTCACTTGATAATGAAATATTTTTCCCCTCACCAAGTCATACAATTGAGAGTCTGTACAGCATAATTCAATGGACACTGTTCTTGGAAATGAACCATTCTTTTGAATTTGTATAAAACAGATTGAATTTCTCACGGTTGTAACTGCGTTGGTATAACATATCTGCCAGGAATGTTAAAAAGGAATAAACAGTTTCCTCCATCTAATAAAGAGAAAAAGATTGCATATACATGCAAAAACGAACTTCAACATGATTGTTTTTAGACTACAGACACATTTGACATGTGATGGGTAATTTAACAATGCAAACGTATAGTAATACCATCTGCATCCTATTGAATATTCTTACAGTCGATTTTAATATCCAGTGTTGAATCCAGTTTTTAAAACAGAGAAGAGTTTAATGATATTTTGAAAGCCACATAACAGTGTATGTGGTGGGGGGGGAGGTGTAAGCACAAAATGAAATTGTAAAGCCTCCGTTTTTATTATCAGAGACATTTATTTAAACAATCTTCATCCTGATCAGCCACTTTTTTTTTTTTGCAAGGCGTAAAATTATAACTCCTGCTCCATACCCCTCTCTCCAATGTACAAGGATAAAGATAGCATATCCACAAGTTTCCCTTCCATGTGCAGAAAACCACATAGTTACAATAATCAGGCCCTCCAGCCCACTGCACACCACACACTACAGAGGCAGCATCTCATAAGCAGCAACGCAGCAGACTCAATCCCAGGATAACTGTTCATGCTATGATGTAAATGCAAATATAGATCAAAGTGCTATGCGTGACATCCTTTTGCATGTTGTTATGGATGCATTAAACTCCTATTTTTCAAGAGCTTGTTAAAGTTACTTATTAAAACTACAGTGCCCCAATTCCCCAAATAGCAAGACTAGTAAATCCTTGCTGGTGTTATTCTTACATGCAATAATGAGAAATATGCAAGAATGAGAAACACCCATTTCTTTTTTTCTTGTGAGGATGTTTTCTGTCATTCTCAAAGTAGGAAGCTTTCTTGTGCAAATTGAGCAAACTGCACAGCTTAAAGCCTTGTTTCATGGACTGCTAAAAATTAGAACCATCAAATTTGTTCCTCTTGTCTTTTCAACAATCAGTCATGGGGGTAAACCAGGGGGTGGGAAACTAGTGTGCACCAAGAATCTTTTTTCTTTTCCTTACACTGCAAGCGAAAACTCCAATTGAGCTGGTATTTTACTGAGAATGATATTTTGCGAATATTCCTCTCACTCCTACCGAAAAGTAACTTTTCCAAACTCTATCTCTAATCTGTCTCCTCTTACTTCATTCTCTGACAAGATAAACAGAACTGCCCTGGGTCTCTCCAAGGGAAGTGCTTGGAGTTTCATTCAATTGCATCTGAAAGTTTTCTCCAAGACAGATAAAAGACTAAATAATTTATTCTCAACCAGGTCTGCTGAGCAACAAACAACTGGAGGCATAATGTGCGTGTGTGTGTATGTGCGTGCGCGCATACATAGGGTTGGGAGGGTTGGGGGTTTTGTCTTTTTTTTGCCTGAATCCTCATCACCCACATTACTGATTGATGGCCATGATCTCTGCACGAAACCATTTACTGTTGCTCCTTGTGGAGCAGATGTGATAAAATCCTCAGGCACTTCTTCAGTGGTAGCTAAAAATGTATCTGAATACATGCTCATTATAATTGATTTCTGTTTCAGTTATTTTTGCGATTATTTTGTGATGTTAATTGGCATCCAGCAGAGGTATTTTTGTTAAGCCTTGATTAGAGTTTTCTATTTCCCGTACATGTCAGTTTGGATATACTATGCTATGCTCCAAAATGCTCTCCCTAAAGAGGCTGTAAATCACTTTCATACACATTTCTAACTTTGCTTCTCCTCCCCACCTATCCATCCACAGCAGGGTGGGAATTGCACAGCTATCTGGTCAGGGGGGAAAAAAGTTGCAGTCATTCAAATGGATCTGGAAGTGATGCAAATATACAAGGACTGCAAGTAATTTTAGATTAGAGACACTTATTGGATTTTAAATGGAAAATGAAGTGCAAACTTATGGTGATGATGTCTTTTGAATACTTTTAATAATGTGTATCTTTCTGCATGTTCATGCCACTCCATCAGACAATTTATGTAGCTAAATTAGATATGAAATAATATCCTAAGATTTTTTTATTTAAAAAAGAAAGGGTTTCTGATGCCATCCCATTTTATGTCCCTGTTTCCTGTGATTTGTTGTGCTGCCTTTCTTGTTGTGTGCCTTCAAGTCATTTCCAACTTATGGCAACCTTAAGGTGAAACTAATACTGATACTCTGGGACTGAGTGTACGATGCACTCAGGATCACCCACTGGGTTTCCATGGCTGAGAAGGGAATCGAACCCTGGTATCTGGGGGTCGTAGTCCAGTTCTCAAAACACTACACCACACTGCTGCCTTAATACAGTACTATGTTCATATTGCCTGATCATAATGATGGAAGTGAAATTGGGCAAAAATTTACTAGAGGCTGTGGTTTGGATCCACAAGATGCGTTCCACCAATGGAAGTGTTCCATTACCTTGGAGAAGGGGTAATAATCCAGAGTACTGACAGAAGTAAGAGGGAATGTTGTTGTTCCAGTTTCTCCCCCCTTCTGTAGTCTCCTGTGTCAAAACCAATGCTGTTCTCGAGGATTCACAAGCCTTCTAGGACATTTTTTGTCTTCCCTAGAGTGCGAAGGCTATGAGGAAATGAAGGTGATTGGCTTCTTTCCTTGTGGATGCAGCTTTATACCATGAGCAGGACTATCTCCTGGGATCTCTAGATCCAGTCTTCTGTTCACAACATTAACAGTGGTAAACAGCATCCAGTATTACTGCAACAATGTGTTTTTCTTTTGTACTATTCACACAAGCTTTATGTGTATTCCCTAACTGTGGATTAAACTCCACCATGGGATCTGGCTTTACAAAGAAAATGCCAGTTGGTGATATTCATCTCTGATAAAAAAAAAGCCTCTTGCTTTCTAAATTCAGGGGACTTTGAAGAACAGGTCTTCTATTCTGTGAAAATGAAATCAAAAGTTAAATCAGAAGCATCTCTGCATTGTAGCCTAAGTGTTTTCTGTAAGTTTAATTAAACCAATCTCTTTAAGCATACTAAACTCAGTAAAAATTGTCCTAAGTTATAGCACGCAACCTTGGTTGTCTACACTGCAGATTACTGGAGTGGAGTTCTAGAGATTGGAGCTGAATATTTAGCCACAACATTTAGCAGCACTATACAGTATTTGATCATGAAGATAAAGATAAGACATGGGACAAGAACATCAATATGTGGTGAGAATGATTATAAATCCAAGGACTTTGTAGTGAGGAGTATTTTGGCCATGATAGGGTTGGGGGGGCAACTATTCCCCATTGGCAGAGGCATATGCCTATGCTTCAGCTATGTGACTTCCACAGAGAGAATAATTTAATAAGTTTTCTGCAGCAGTATCCTAAGTAAGACTTCCAACTTTTTTATAAAAAAAGAACTGATAAGGGTCCAACATGAAAGTCGAAAATGGAGCTGAAGTCCTTGCCTAGCTTAAGTAACTAAATTATTACTTAGGAAGTAAGTGAAATGAATTTGAGGTGAGCTCACTATGGCCATCTGGACAAGACCATGGGTGAACCAGGAAGTCAAGAAAAAGCAATTAACTAAAACAGAGGCAATAGTTTTTGTCTCTGCACTGGAATTTTCTGACTGTTGAAAGGTGAAAAAATTGTGACATTTCCCAAGCCCCTGCCCCTCGCTTGCTCCTGCAAGTAATTTCAAACTTTGGAAATGTTTTTGCATCTGAGGAAGCTTACACGTTGTTCCTTTAACATGAGTTGGCCCAACAAAGAATATGATATTATCTGGCTCACTCTGTATCTCATATTACTTGGAATGAACACAGCAACCATTTTTTATTTGTGAGATGTACCATAGCACAGAGAGATGATAATGGATGGAGAAATCTCAGTTGATTCAACCCACACAAACAAAAACAAAACTAATAAAGCTTAATAAAATAAACTCAGCCCACACAACTTCCATGAACCTAAGTATTTCTCAGAGCTCTGGAACACAAATCATATTTTCTTTCGCATTCTTCAGGTACCACAATCCACACTGCAGCTAAGCAACAGTAGCTGTATTTAAAGAGTAATAAAATCTATATCTAGCACTAAGGAAGTCTAAACTTTGCATATATATAGGACAGAAATCTGCCAAAATCTATTTGCATTTTTAAAGCATCTTACACTTCTTCACAGTCTCTGAAGCACTCAGTGGCATAATTGTGGGCTATAATCTCAAAGGTAAAATCTAGATTTAAAGAATTTTTCTGTACTAAAACCTGATTTAAAGTGTTTCTGTACTAAAAAAAAAATGAAACTGGCTTACACCAAGTCAGACTACAAATTTGCAGGAGACAACAACCTAGGAACATATGGGAATCCTGCTTTGCCATTTCTGAACAGACTGCTAGTACATACTGATCACCTTTTGCAATAGGAACAGGTTTACCATATCATACAAATAGAAGCAGCTTCCATTTTCTAGTTCATTTCTCTTCCAACAAATTTGAGAAAGCATTAGCTGCCCACATTTCTCTTTATTTAGCTGTGAGCAAGAGCAATATAGCAGCATACATTAGTGGCTTGTTCTGACATGACAACCAGAGTTCCTGGCTTGTTGCACTGTACAGATCTATGTGCGTTTCCATCTAGTTCAGTAATATAAACTCTAATGGGCAGCAATGGGCAGCTAGGAATATCTAGTTCTGCTCAGTACCAGAATGAAAGTCTCCTGGGAACAGCCTTCCTCCTCTGCATATGTTAAAAGTTCCATTCTTGTAAATATGTTCTTTATAGAAGTATGAAATAAATAAAGATGATTTTTCACAGAGAATTGTTGGAGCCATACACAAAGTAAATATAAATATGATTGAGAAAGAATTTGGATGTGTGTGTAGATACTGAAAGGCAGGGGGGGAGCCTGTATTGAGTAGTTAGAAAGCATTGGCCTTAGTGGGTTCTAGCCCCTGCTTAGCCATAGCACCTACCTGAAATGGTTTTGCACACACACATTTTCTGAGCTTAACCCAAGAAATGGGTTAAGGCAACACTATGTCTTGCTCTGGGCTCTTTCAAATAAGAACAAGATGGAAATCTGAAAAATAAACAGTATGTATTCTGGTAACAATGGGGAAAAAAGGTTTAGACCTTTGTTTTCAACAGTACCTCCCCTTGCAGCAATCTCTGCCCCTTGAAAAAGTGATCCAGTGGATTGGAGGATCCCCTGGAACCACATAGGATGTGGCATAAGAGGCTGCACAGGAAGATTTTTATTATTATTATTATTTGTTTTAATGATTCTGATTTCTCCAGTAGGAGTTTCTCATGGTTATCACTCCCTTCTATTCATAGAAAAATCTGTGTTTCTCTCTTGCTCTGCATACGTGTAGATGTGTACAAACCTTAGTTAGGATAGCATCTCTCACTGTGTATAAAAAAAGGCAAATAATGCCTATTATGACTTCAAGGGGGAGGATTTTGAGGGGGAGGATTTTAGCACTTCTGTGAGAATGAAAAAAGGGAATTATTATTCTAATCCATACAAGTCCCACCACTGACAACTTCAAATGAATTTTTCAAATAGAAAGATTGTCTTCCACCAATGCACAGGCATTATTTCTGCTCCTTGTATTTCTTTCCCAAATAGGATTAGCAGCAAAACTGTGAATTCAAACTTTCTCCTCCTCTGCTATGCTATCTGGGACAAAATGGTGATGCAGTGGTATCAGAGGCAACTCATCTCAAGTGATACTTGGCCCTCACAGTGCAAGTAGCCCTAATTGAGATAATTGTTCTGCAAATCAAAGTAGTGTAGTGAAGCAAGTAATTATGTGTCAAAATTGCTAGGCTAACCTATTTTTTTTCCAACCTGAGTAAGTAACAAGAAGTAGGCTTGCCCAAGTCTTTCCCCTTATGAATGAAATAGAGAAAAATATATATAGCAAATCTTCTTTCGAAGTGGCTGCATGAGAAAATGATTCATATTTCCTTTGTGAATCCTTTCAGACATGAAATTGTTTTAGATATGAAGGCTATGATCCTTGGCAGACATTAGAAAGAAACAATTTTCTTCAGAGCAAATTTCAGCCCTGAATCAGAAGAAGAAGAGTGCTTTTTTTTTTTTATTTGTTGTACCAATGTTAATTTAAAAATTGACCACTGTGCAACCCCTCCACTCAGCTTTTAGCAAGAATCTGCCAGGGAAGAGTGACACGGTAAATGTATCCCTCCCTGCCACATGAGCATATATCTTGCTGTGACACTTTGTAGATTCAAAAGCAACTGGTCTGGTTAACCTTTCTGGAACACAGATAAATGAATGGAAGAGGCAGCAGTAGCTCAAGTGAGCCCATCTGTATCTTCTACAAACAGTATTCAATGAAAAAGTCAAAAACTAATAAGGAAATAAGGGCAGACCTATGTTACAAGTCAGTGATTTATTATTATTATTTTCTCCCCCCTCCACCCCAAGAGGTCTGCTTGAATCATACATGGAAAGAAATTGGAAGAGATGTTGGCAATACCACAAGAACAGCACATATGTCAACACCTGACATTTTGTACTTCCTGTAACCTCAGAAACAAGCACAGAAATTTGTTCCTAACTCATAAGAAGACTTCCTAACAATGATAATTGTAATGATCCTAACAGTAGAAGCAGTAACAGTAATAAAGCTACTGATGGGGCTTGGTTTTGTTTAAAACATAGGGCCTTTCTGCATTACACTGTTATACTGCTATTATTCCACTTTCAACATCTTGTGGAATTTTGGGGTCTGTAGTTTACTGAGGCCAAAGAGCTCTCTGGATGAGAATTCTAAATGCCCCTCCCTAAACTGCAAGTCCCAGATTCCATAGGATGTTGAAAGTGGAATAATAGCACTATAATAGTGTAGTGCAGAAATGGTCATAGTAACTCCTTGTGATGCCACTCCTGTATGAGTGAGGATTAAGAAATGCCCAATTGTACTCAAGGTTGTCAGGACTAATATGAATGCCACCACCTTGTCTGCTATCCTCTCCTGGGTGAGCTAGAAGAACCCTTAATGTTTTCCACCCAATCACAGAAAGCAGTTCTGAAGGTATCATGAGTGAGTTCTATGAGGAGAGGAATCTCTAAAATCATTCCACAGAATCCATCAAACATTCAAAATGAGACTTATACTTACCTGGACTCGCATAACAAACGTCACTGTGGAGGAAGGTAAGCTTTTGATGGTCTCCGTGGAGTGAGACCAGAGTGTTATTTCTGATTGGTGTAAAGGACCAAATCAAGACTTGATGGGGCAAAGGAGACAGTGAAGCAGTTCGCCCCCTATACGTGCCATTCAGTGCTCATTCGGTGCTCAGTGTTGACATGGAGTGATTGTTATCATTGGGTCATCAATTTGGCTTAGGTTTTTGTGGTTTAGGGGGTTTTGGCTGGTATTTTGCGTGGTTGTTTATTGGATTAGTGTTTGATGTGAGCTGAGTGTGTATGTGTGTGCCTTTTAAACATTCCCCCCACTTTTGACTGTCCTGGCTGCCTTCTGATATTATTCTTTGCATTCCTTTTCTCCCTCCCCGCCCTGAGCATTGCTTAAGATGGCTAAAAGGGGATATTAAGGTTCCTTCTCCCCTCCCCAGCCCTCCCCTCTTTAAATTCATCCTGTTTGACAGCTTCCCCGCTTCTCTCTTGAATTCTTAGTGAGTTATAACTTTAAACAGCCAGGGATCACGGCGGGGCTGCTTTGGGACATCTGGGCAGGTTGTTGTGGTGCTCTGCTTGCAGATTATTTGCTGATTTCTTTTATTGGCTGATCTGGTGGTTGTTTGTGGTGTTGTTCTGGTCCCTGATTGATTTAATAGTTGCTGATTTTTATTTTTATTTTTTTGCTGATTGCTTTTAGGAGGATGATCTGGTGTTGCTGTGTGTTTTGGAGCTGTTAGGGGATCTTCTCTGATGATTGACGCAGCACAAGAGTCCAGGACATTCCTGGCTGAGAATCTGGCGGACTTTGTGGGTGGGATAATATGCAGAAGCAGTTTCAGAGTTTAAAATCCATGCTGCTCATGTAAACCACCTGTTTGGGGGATTGATTATTTGTGGTTATTTTGCCAGGCCCCTATTGACCACCTGGCCATGTGCTCAATTTGAGGCCTATCAGGTATTTTGGGGCCTACCAGGGATTGTTGGTGTGGGGCTTGCTCAGCCTGTTTGCCATGTGGTCCAATAAAGGCCTATTGTAGTGGTGCCTTTTGGGCCAGCTTGGCTGGTGTGGCTGCTTAGGAGCCTATAGACCTAGTTGTAGTTGGGGCCTGCTTGGCCTGCTTCAGCCTCATTGGGATTAAAGGCCTATGGGCCTGGTGGTTGGATATGAACTAGACATATTTGTGACAAATGCCTGTGCAAATGCTGGAATGTGTTATAGACTATCAATGTTTAGAGGGCTGTGGTAGTACAGGCTGGCTCTGCATCTTAAGCTTTTGTGCGCACCCATAGCTGTTCTTTCCCTCTCCAACCTCACTTTGTGCAGGGAAATCAAAAGAGTTAAGTGGGGGGGGGCTGTAAGATCATAGAAATTTTTTATCAGGTGTCCCCAGTTACATGGAATCTTCTACTTATATTCAAGTGAAAGCAGGTAGATCTTCCCTTCAGAGCCTGCCACTCAATGTATGGTTGGGGATGGGATACTGGCAACATGAGTGGTCCTATTCCTCTATCTACATATAACCCTCTTGCATTCAGGCAAATGTCTGAACAGATACAGCAAAAGGCTTAGAATAGATCCATTAAGTTCTCCTTCTCTATCAACCTGCCACTCCCAGATGGCACATCGCAAACATCAATGTGTCTCTTGATTTTTCCTTATCCCCTCCCCGACTTTATCTTGGAGGACATTTTCTCTCTTTTGACACACAGAAGCTCAGGCCCAGCTGCCAAATCTGTCAGACCACTGCACAATCACCTGGGGAACATGCAAGACCTCTACTACGCTCATGGCTGGATTCCAACCACCTGGACATGCTAACTGGTTATGCAAACTGAGGTTTCTGTCTCTACAGTATAATGCATGTGCAACCAAAATGATATCCATTTCAGTGGCAGTTCTGTGATTCCCCTGACACTGGTTGGAATGAGAAGAAAAAGATGATCTCATTCAGTTCTGTAAAATACAGTTACAGATATCATTTCAAATAAGCTAAGCATACTTGTAACTGTATTTTACAGAACATAATGAGATCATCTTTTTCTTGCCATCGTAACCACTGCTGTGGCAGAGAAATCACAAAACAGCTGCTTGAAATGGACATTCTTTTGGTTGCATGTGCACTGTACGACACAAAGAGAAACCAGTTTGTATAATTGGTGGGTGGAACCCAGCCATGGGTGGAATCCAGCCATGAACATAGTAGAGCTTGTACGTAACTTTGAATTCCTTTAAAATTTAAATTATTGCATTGCTACTCTGCTGCCGTGGGTAACTTTACACACATCTGTATGGAAAAGCAACATACTAATTAAAGTAATCATCATCACAGGGATTTAAACATTTCTTATTGCAAAACTACAATACTGTAACGAAGCAGATGGTAATTGGGACATGGTTCTAAATAGGGGAAATGATGTTAAAATATTACAATCCTATATCAAAACAGGAATAGACTAGGATACTAAACGTGTGTTTATTATGTAGGTGTTAAAGATAAATGTTTTGGTTTATCTTTAATTAAGGCACTAATAACATTTAAACATGGATTTCACATCTAATTGCAGAAATATGGTACCTAGCAATTATGTTGTCATGCATTCCCAACATGTTCTTAAAAATGGCTTGTTTATGCCTCTGCTATAATTCTGCCAAAACAGAAAAGCTATGGCTATCTCTCTGAATCAGTTTTTTTTTTTAAAAAAAAAGAGCTAAATTAGGATTTTATGAATTATTTTTACATTATGATATTTATTTACTTGCATATCTGCTCCTGACAAATTCATACAGAAGGAATGGGAAAATGAGATCCAGAACTGGAAAAGCAGAGGCATAGCCACAGTGGAATTTAAAAGGTCTGAGCAGAAGCCATGCCAACTGTGCACTGTCATTGAAAAGAGAGGATGGGTAAACAGGACATAAGATATGTATTTCTTACTGTTAGAAGATTAATAATTTTTTTTGTCTGGATCACAGGTAGGCTATTTTTCAATCTTCATGTAAGGCAAGATTTCGTTTTCTACTCATCTGTGTCTTCATAAGAATGGAGTGAATGCTTAAATTCTCTTTATTCATTCTCCAAAGATTGCCTGGGAAAAGGCATTCAGAAATGCAAACAGAGATTAGTTTTAAGGTTTTAACACAACAGATCTTAGGACCCCATCAGATGGAAGTTGCAGTGGGTCAGAAATGGTGCCAAAGGAGTCATCCATGTGGCTATATCTTTTTTGTGAATGAAACAGCCAAAGTGGCAGAGCCAGTCACAGAGGTCTTTCAGCAGTGGGAATCCTCCTTCTTCTAGGGGTCAAGTGAGGTGGGCAAGACCCATGACATCCAACCAGCCTGTCTGGCTAACTTACCCATATGTAATCTGGAACCATATAAGATTTCCTATCCAGACAGCAGCTCCTATGCTGCTCTTGCTATATGTGAATGGAGTCCATTTCATTCATGTTGAAATGAATATATCAGCCCACCAAAATGTCTCAAGGTTGCCCATTCATTTCTACCCACATAGGATGATTGATAAGTAAGCATTTTGGCATTAGGCATTTTGGAACAAATTTCAAAGCACAATGGTTAGAGTGTTGGACTGAGACTTGGGAGATCCAGGTTCTAGTTCAATAACAAGCAATGAAATGTGATGCCAGGCACTCACTCTTAGCCTCAACTACCTCACATGTTTGGGAGGATAAAAGTGGAGAAGAAGGGTGAAAGCTAACTAGAGCTCACTGGAAGAAAAGCAGGAGATATAACTGTGACTAACAAGCAAAAATTAAATGAATCACTACATGTAGTGAAATACATGAACTTAAAATGGAAGGAACACATTTTGTTGAAGCAGGCAGACTAGTGGATTTAATTGGGCACTTCCATTTCCAATGCCCTTGTTGTCTGCAATAGTGACAGATATCTATAGGTTGGGGACCTCAGTGAAAGAAATGTTAGTTCACATTCTGGTATCACTATTGTGAATTAGTTTGGTACAATGGAGAATTATAGGGGAAGCTGCTTATAGTGACCTACCTAGATCTGAGTCTAGACTTCAGAAGAGGACTTCTCCCCACACCCCCAGTATTCTAGCTGGAAGGCTCTAAGAGCTTTCTTTGAATCTTTAAGTTTATCTTTTTCTGTTTGCATCATGGTTGTAGATGTAAGGAAAAGTTGACAAGTCCTTAATGGATTTATTCTGCCATCTCATTTTTGGAAGGACCATATCTTCCCATAGAAGCTTGCTTGAGCGTTAAGATCTGTAGGAGAGGTACTTCTCTCTATCCCGCAGCCTTCACAAGGAAAGTGGGGAAAGGCCTTATTTATGCTACCCTCACACTTTGGAACTCTCTCCCTAAGGAAGCTAGGATGGCTCCTTCTCTGTCATCCTTTTGGTGGCATGTTAAGACCTTTCTTTTTAAGCAAGCCTTTGGAAACTGATTTTTAACAAGAAAAGGGTTTTCTTTCTCTCTTTCTTTTTTTTCTTTTTTGCTGTTGTACTGTTTTTAATATCTTTTTAAAAGTAAAAATTTAAACGGGTTTTTATTGTAATATTATGCTTTTTTGTAAGCCCCCTTGAGTCCTAGACTAGGAAAAAAGTGAAATATAAATAAAGTGATGGATGGATGGAACCCCCGAGGGTTTATTCAGATTTTGCTTGCAAAAGCTTTTGCATTTGTTCAACTAAGACTCTTTCTGTGCCACCCTCCCAACCTGCCATAGAGAGGGAGAAGGACGAGACTGCGACGACAGTTCTGCACGTTGTCATCATGGTTCCATCCTTATCCTGTCCCCAGGGGTGCAATCATAGAGTAAATAATTGATGGGTTTTCTCTGTCAATGACCTGTGATCACACCACCATCACGGACTTACCTGATTTGCAGAGGGTCTGGAAGCACAATGGATGCACTTCCTGCCCCAGCACAGTCTGGGAAAGTACCCAGCTGCACAGCAGAAGGAAGAGGAGGGGCCATCATGCTTCATTCATCACAGAGGCAGCCAGTGCGGAGGGATGTGCTCTGGTGCTCTCCTCCTGGCAGAGCTGATGCCAGGATCCCCACTGGACACCACTGGGAAAAGGTAAGGTGCAAAAAGGGCCAAACATAATGATCAAGAGGGATTCTACACTCTTATCATGTGGGTCCATATCTGTATTATTCCTGATGACTGCCCACAATCTATTCCTTAAATCCTCTAGATCAGTGGTTCTCAACCTTCCTAATGCCATGACCCTTTAATATAGTTCGTCATGTTGTGGTGACCCCCAACCATAAAATTATTTATTTATTATTTACAATGCCTCCCCCCCGGCAAAGGCCGCCTCGCTGGCCAGGAACGGGGGGGCGGGCAGGGAGGGAAGAGGAGCTGCGCATCTCCCCCAGGAAAAAACTCCAAGAACCCCCCCGGGCTCTGCTTCTGCTTCGCTCTCGTTTCTGCTGGGGGGGCAGTGTGGGAAAGGTTTCCAGAGTGTCGACCCTGGCCGGGGGGGAGGAATCCCAGCGCCTTTGTCTTTTGCGCCGGGCGCAGCTCGCCCCCCAGAAAAGCGCTGCCTTGTGGCCCCCCCAGCCCTTCTGCAGTGCCCCCCTCCGTGGCAAATGGGGCAGGGGCCGTGCCGAGCAGGGGGCCTGTCCCCCATGCTGCCGCCGTCCCCCCCAAGCTGGCCCATCAGACGGGAGGTTCTCCAGGTAGAGGAGAAGGGGAGCGATTTCAGTCCCTTCTGAACAGGGGGCAGGAGGATGTGAGCGCATGGCTCGCGCTTGCGCACCACCACTCCTGGGCCTTTTCTGCACCTTATCGCGGAGGTGGGGGGTGCCGTTCGCGCAAGCATGTTCTTGCGCGAGGCACTCTCTTCGCTGCTCCTTCGTCCCACAGCTGGCTTCCTGGTCGCGCAACCGCCCCGCCCCGTCCCTTCCTCCCCCAGTGCAGCCTACAGCTCCCAAGCAGCAGACTAAAGCAAATGTGCACGTCCATTCACTATTCCTTTTCCTCCCAACCCAAGATATGAGGAAAGCACTCCGCACTAAGAAACCTGAGTGGGTCTCTTCCCTGTTTCTTCCATTGATTTGTTCAGCCAAGCCCCAACAGCGCCAACCCCCACCTTTACTACAGGACTTTCCCTCCCTCCCTTAAAGGGAGCGCGGCTGCTCGAACGCTCTCACTCCCACGTCGCACGGGCACCCCTTCCTTCCTCCTTTCGTCCCTCTGAGGGCTTGGGAGTGGGGTGCGATACCCGCTGTAGCCTCTCGACCACGCTACACCCGCAAGTCCCATTGGCTGTGAGGCCGCCTTGTTTCAAAAGGGGGAGAGGCGGGATAGAGGAGCGGCGACCCCTGTGAAATGGTTATTCGACCCCCAAAGGGGTCCCGACCCACAGGTTGAGAACCACTGCCCTAGATGCTCATTTGCCTGTTGCTTACACCTTTTTCTAATCCTTTTTTCACCAGAACACTTTTTTCCACTGGCTGCCAAAAGGGCATTTTCTCACTGGGATAAAGCAGTCCTTGCTGGTTCTTATGTTGGTCGTGGCTAAGTCATCAGTTTCACTGTTTCTGAGTAATAGATTTTTGTTTTTGTTTTAATGTGGTAGCAGGGGTGAAAGGAGGTAATCTGCAATGGTCAGACTGTAAACTGCAATTTGTTGTTCCATATGTTCCTTAAAAGCCCTAGGAGTTTCCCTCAGTCTGGGGAACATTATTTGAGTTGCTGAATGCTACTTTTCCTCTGCTGGGAACTTTTATTTAGGGACTAAAATGAACATTGTCCTTTTGAGATTAGAGCTCAGGAGCTTACTGACAGTGAAGTTCTTCTCATGAGTTGGAGTCAGCATATCCAATATTACAGCCATCAGCATACTAACAATGGTGGTGATTGCAAAATAAACAACGCCTTTGCAGATAGTTTGACATTTCTGTATTAAGCATTTTCTTTTTGTAAATGTAATCTTCTGTTATAATAATCCTAAAGAAAAGAGGTGATGCATTTAAATACTTGCTTTGACCAACATTTTACAAATATATGCAGTAAGCATCTTTACCATTAAGTATCTCCTTGATTTCTGTGACAGCACTGTGATTTTTAAAAAAGTGAATAGTGGGATAAAAATATCCACAATTCTTTCAAACAGAATGCAGTCTCATTTTTGAATAATTTACATTCTATAAAGGGTACATATTGCTTAAAACACAAAACAATGTTAGGTGTCTAAACTGAGATGGCAAAGATAATGTATCTCTATAATATACCGCCATAAAATTCACCCTATAAAAGACGTTTTGTTTGTACAAAACTTATTTGAGTAAATGACAATGGCAAGATATGAAGCAAAATTATCGTCTCTTTCTGCGATGTTGCAATCAAATATGAAACAGTCTTAACTGCCCACATAGATGGAGAAAATGCATGAAGAATCTGCAATTACCAGTAATGAAGAGTCTTTTCAGCTTATTTAATAAAACTTATTAAGAAGACATCTTTGTAGACCAACTCTTTTTTCTCAGCAAAAATAACAATGAAAAATTAGCACATGCCCAATATTTGTAAGTGTTTAGCAGTTACTCAAACTCACCAAAACAAAAGCAAGCGGGTTGAGTTCCTGGAGCACAAATAATGGGCTGAATACTGAATATCTGAATACCGGAATCAGACAAATCCATTTCCCCTCATCTTTTACCACAAGGTCTGAAGAAAGTGTGACAATCAGGTGGAAGGGGGGAATTGTGATTGTCACTTTCTGTACATTCAGCTGTTCACATGACTGAAAGGAGGAAAACATGGCCTTAATTACTGGCAAAATGCTATAGCAAATTCAGATGTGACATACAGTCCAGGTTTCTATAGTCTATTTGTGGCAGGCTAAGTTGAAGCTAATCAGTTCCTCTCATGAATGATTTTTTGTAATTTTTGGTTTATGCTTTTTAAGTCCATTTTAATGGGGGGGGGTTACCTAATAATAGATACCTGAGAAACTATAGGACACATGAATTGGCTGCTCTAACAACAAAGGTTTTCCCCATTAGTGGATGTTATAAGACATCAATGTGAATCCCTGTGTATTGCAGAAAATCTCTGGCTCTGTGAAAAAGAAGTCCAGAATACACTGTATATTTTTTATGTGGTTCTACACTATAAAAAACAAGATTAGCAATGGCGCACAAAAATTTCGTCAGCTGTTCTGCTTACTGAGAATCCCTGGTGAAAATTCAGAAACAAAAAAACAAAAAAACAAAACAAAAGCAGGCTCCCTGAATGATACTTTGAAAACTACCAGTATATAATATTTACAGTATTCTTCACTCTCATGGTATTGAATGTTGCATTGCATATGCATGTTACACTTTATAACTATTGACAATGGCAATTAACATATGACAGTTGACATCTTCTTAGAGTATCTGTTTGAAGTACAGTCAGCTCTCCACATTTGCAGGTTCCACTTTTGCAGATTTGTTTATTCACAGATTATTTGCTCTCACTTCTGCTGCCTCCCTATGCCATTTTTAACAGGGACTGCAAGCCTTGTGAGATTGAGAAACTGTGAAAAAGGCTTGTAAGTCCCTATTAAAAATGATGTGGGGCAGCAATGGAGGTGGCAGTAAGCCCACCAGCCACCCACTTCTCCCTTATGAAAGAACCCTGTTGCCTCAAAGGAATAGTGGGTTGAATATGGTGACCATACTTTTTTCTGTGTTAAATACGTTTTGGGAGGGCCTAAAGTTATTCATGGTTTTTCCACTTTCATGGAGGTCCTGTGACCCTAACCCTAGCAAATGTGGAGGGAGGACTGTATATCAATTTTTTTTAAAAATGATGGTAGCCAGATGTCCGATGCATTCGTATACATACCCAGAAGTATATCCCTTTGATTTCAGAGAGCCTTGCACACAGGTGAGTGCTACTGAAATGAAGCTAAGCTAAAGCAGAGCTGAAGCAATCATGGATCCAAAATGCCACAATAACATTTGTGCCGTTATGTTTTGAATCAAATAAGATTTGAAAATTGTGAGGATACATAAATTTACAACTTTCAGTGTAAATCAGAGATGAGCACCTTTAGCATCTTGGGGTCATTTTTTCTCTTCTTAGCACCCCCCAAACTTTAAAATACCTC
Organism: Ctenosaura bakeri; assembly: GCA_948474755.1. Classification (NCBI taxonomy): domain Eukaryota; kingdom Metazoa; phylum Chordata; class Lepidosauria; order Squamata; family Iguanidae; genus Ctenosaura; species Ctenosaura bakeri. The sequence continues at coordinate 582,484 of CAOLHI010002160.1, forward strand.
CATGACTTCCATGAGAAAAAAAAAATGGTAAGAACACCAGCAGTTATATTCCTGTGGCTGGTCACTTCTAAAACCGGTCCCAGGTGGTGGATTCATATTTAAAGTACCATATGTATCTCCTGAAGGCTCCAGGCAGCATAATAAGACCATGTACACTGATTATTTTCAGGAAGAAGGAAGATATTTGGTGTGTTGAGGGGGCTGCCTCTTGACCAGAATTTTAGGTCATTTATTGTCACGATATGTAAAGAGTTAATCTGACTTGATGCTGCGCTGCTTCTTGTGACCTTGCCATTTAAGCACAAGGTGTGGACTGAGACAAGGCTACGCAGCTGTATGTCAGATGTTTAAGGTGTGATCTATGTGTTTGACTAGGGCACATGTAAAGCACCCAATAATGTACAGCTGTATGAACTGTATATAAACTGTCTGTATAGCACTCCCTCTCTCTTGTCTTTTACCTCGCTGTATGTTACTCTGCTGTCTTTCATTGTTAAACTTTACGACGGGTTTTTGCTAAATGCCTTAATTGTTACTCGCAATAAACTCATTTGTCTTTTTCCTTATTGCGGTGTGAAGTGGCTGTTTTTCCCTAGGCTGTATCTTATGCCAAGAGGGATTTTGGAGGTACTTGCTTGTTTAAGCAAGTACCCCAGTTTTCAGGCTCGTTAGGCAGGCAGCTGACATTTATGCACTACAGTGTTATAGTGCTATTACTCCACTTTCAACATCCTATGGAATACTGGGGTTTGCAGTTTGGGGAGGGGCCTTTAGAATTCTCAGCCAGAGAGCTCTTTGGCCTCAGTAAACTACAAAACCCAGGCTTCCACCAGATGTTGAAAGTGGAGTAATAGCACTATAAGAGTATAGTGTGGAAATGGCCTTAATGTTAAGAGGAATAGGAATATTCCTATTCACATCACATTAAATGATATGGATAAGGGCAGAATAATTCAAGAAAGTACAATAGCAAAGTAAGCCACTGTTGGTTTGAGGACAAAGCAATCAAGTTTCCTGTAATACTGCTGTCCTCCTCGCAACACTTCCCCTTGGAGAGATTACCTGCTGTTTAGTGTATTTGTTACAGAAGGAAGCATGCCATAATTGCCATCTATATTGGCCGAAATGCCTCATTATCTTATGTTTTGATACTTAAAATATGAAATCAAAAGGCTTGATAAAAGCTGCTGATCACTAAATACGAGTCTCTGATCAACTGTACAACTCATCCATCATTTAAGATTCTCCACATTCAATTTTTGTGGACACAATTCAGGGTCACCAGAAGTAAATGGCTTAAAACATAATAAAATCCATTATGAATAGGCACATTATTGCACCATATGTAAACCTCATTATTTTAAAATGGTGGTGGTATGTACCTAGGTGTTTGTCTTCTTGTCTACAAAACATAAGCTTTCACTTTAGACTATAAATCTTGTCTCAATGAGAGCGAAAGGGAAGTAAAAGTTCCCCATAGATAACAAGATAAAAGTCTAATTCATTTTAAAATATGTATTCTTTTAATGAGCCCAAATGGCATCAAAACAACAAGCTCCATTTTAAAACTCAATTAGATCAACAAATAATACATAACTTTATTTTTTGAGTGGCATAACAGTCAAATGAAAAAGAAAAATTATGATAGGCAATCAATCAAAACTGGTAGGAAAAATAAAATTGCCTTCTCAAGATCAGTCTTAAAAATTATACATCATATCTTTTCCTTTACTAATTTTAGAGCATTTTTAAAATATACAACAACATATTTGATCAATTGTGTCCTATACAGAATATGTTACCCAAATGAGTCTCTCCTCATTTTTCTTTATGGTTTAGAAAACAGCAGAAAAAGGGGGAAGGGGCGGGAATAGTAGGACAAAGCCAAGATTCTCTCATCTAGAAGGTGAACAGGTATCCAGATGTTGGAACAGTAAGGACTCTAAGAAAGCACGAGCCTGAAAGGTTGGGTAGATGTCTCTCTTGTACTCTCCTCTTAAATTAACTTCATAGTATCAATTTCAGTTCTCTTGAAGGTGCTTCACGGTGGCATCTCCAGAATGCTCTTTAGTCAGGGTGTTCCATAGCTGACTGCAAAACCTGCCTGCCAGAAACTGATATGACAGATACAAAAAGACTCAAGAAATAATGTCTACTAAAGATACTGGGTTTGACGCATATGTCTGCTCTGCTATTCTCAGAAACAGAAACACTGAAAGAAAAAGGCTTCTGGTTGCCATTGTGGTAGAGTGAACTGTATTGTTCCTTGGCCTACAAACTTGAGAGAAGTAGTACACAGTGAACTGCATGCCGGCTTTGATTCAACATGTTAGCACAGACCTGTAAATCTTTCAACCCAGTGAGCAAGGGGGAAAAGAAAGAACCAGTGTATGTACCCTCTTTAGTCATTTTGGGATAAGCTTTCCTAGCCCTGAAGACATCTAGCATGGTGAGAGAGACTGGGATGGAAAGAAGATGAAGGAATTCCTAACAACAAGATTCATTGCATCTTTGCAATGGTTTGTGTAGTAGGAAGATTAGTCTCCTTTGATCATCTATCAGCATCCCTAGGTAGAGGATAGATTTGTAGAGATATGGTTACTTTTCTAGTAGTTGATCAGCAAAAAAAAGTATGCAACATGATGGTTAGGCTGAATTAAACAACATGTCCCTAGAAGATTCTGGCACAAAGTAGTCAAACTGTTCACCTACCTCTTTTTCAAGATGAATAGAAATAATGGTAACCACAATTTGAGTGAAAGGAAGCAGAGAGAAAGTACTGTGGTTCATGAGAGGCTCTCCCAGATTCATCTGAGAAAGGTGGCCCTTAGACTAGGCAGCTTATCATGCAAAAAACACTGTTGACAACATAAACATGCTTTTTGTGTGCAAAATTGTGGGGTTTTGTGTAAAACACATTTTTTTTAAACAAGGTGGGTTTCTTTGCATGAAAATGTAGGATATTACACAACCTGCCTCCACAAGCATTCATGCATAAAACCCACCTTAATCTCTGTGTAGATTAATTGCTTGAAATACTTCAGAATGTACGTATACTTAGTAAAACCTGCTAACTTCTTGGCTCTGTGATATTCATTCAAAAACTAATTTCTTAGCCAGGAAACAAATTGGAATGAATATTTTTCACACCTTTGCTCTTAACACAAGTGTTTCTTTGGATGGGAAATGGAGAAACAGGCTATTTTGATCACCCTCACTAAAAGGACCCCCTCCCTTTTCCATATATCATTGTCTTCACCCCTTGTTCTGTCCATGTATGTGTACATGTGTGTGTGTGTGTGAGTCTGGAGCAGAAGAAATTAATGTAATGTAAAGGACCTAAAGATACTCTAGAGTGAGGAGAAGTCTGAAGAACTAGGTTCAAGAAGCCAGCTAGTTTTAAATCATTTGGCTAGTGAATGGAATACAACGGAAGTTTCCAGATGGCTTTGCAGAGAACATCAGTACTGTTCTGTTGTGAGTTCTATGTGTTTCTTAATTGCATTGCATATAAACCCCAATGTTAACTTTAGATTTTAAAACAAAATCTTCATGTTACATTTAAAAAGTAATTCTTTTCTTCAACAGAAGGATTAATCACACCCAATATTTCATAACTTTAAGATTTAATCTTTATTTCCTTTTTTTATGGATTTGTTCTAACTTTTTAGTTACTTCAAAACATATTGCAACCTCTAATCATTGTTAGAAAGGGTTGCTATCTTTTTGTGAAAATTTTTAGACTGAAACCTCATGAATCATTGCTTTAAGTGTTGTGAATATTTCTGTTATCATCCCTTGTAAGAACAAACAGAACATAACTGCTTTTCTTTATAATCTATGGGCAGGTGCTATCTTGGTAATTCTGAATGATGTTGATGTTGATCATATGTGGGGGGGAAATAATTACTGAGTCTATATAATTTATTAACCTGATTTTTTATTGCTTACAAGACATGTGTTAATTATAGTATCACTCAGGTATATGTATAATGTCTACTTGCTAGTTTAGATTTTAGACTGCAATACAAGTATTCATACACCTCATTTCAGTTTGGAATCAAAGCAACATGCACATTGCCATTACCATTTCTTTCAATATGATATGCAGAAAATGTAGCACCTCCCACTTCTATGGTCTTTGCTGAGAAAAGCAGCAATTTAAAGGAGTATGTGTCATTCATACTCAGGTTATAAGCACTGATAAGAAAGAAGACTCAAAAAGAAGACTCCACAAAGAAAAAAATTTCCACAAACACTCAAATATTAAGTAAATGATCATCATCTCCAGCAATATCAAAGTATGCCCTTAGCTAGTTCAGTGGATCCTAGCTCTCCACTGATGTACAGTTTTGGCTTTTTCAGATGTTTGGCTAGCAGATCTCTCTGTATTTTCCTTTAATGTCACAACAATGTACTTACTATCAGTGGCAATGACAGATATTAATATCCGTGATAATGATAGGTCAGGCATTTCTTTAGCATCAGTTTTATGTTCACAGGTCTGGGAGCCTTTGAAAGAAATGGAGGTCACTGGAGATCAATTATTGTGGCAGACCTACAGAAAGTCAAACTATATGTTGTTTTAAAAGCATAGTGACTCCCCTAAAAAGTAAGCATGGAAAATCCAATCTGGCTTGGGGCTTTAACATGGGAACTAGGGAAACTCCAGTTATTAAATCCACTTGAACTGTGGCCCCAGTCTAGATTGGGGACTCCAATTTATCTAATCAAAAAAGGAGTAGTTTAAATTAATTTTCCTTGTCAATGAAAACTTCCTGAACTAAAGTAACAGATTTATAGCCTGCCCTGCATCAGGCTGGTGCATGTGTAAAAGCAATATTAATAGATCAAAGCAATTTTAAACAATAAAATAATTTATATGCAGTACACCCTCTTCCAGAGGGACCTCTGCATGCATGTGAAGCATCGCATCACATTACAATCAATGGATGTGATGGGCACGTGCCAACGCTGGCACTAACTTGCACACATTATACCCACTACTGCATCCAAAAACATATGAAACAAATTAACAAACTAAAAACAGAGTAAAAAGATGTAAACAATGTAGAACCATATATAGGAATATTTTGGAGTGAATCAGTCTTCAGAACTTGATACTTTTTCTTTTACATCTTGATTTTACCTTTGCCCCTAGAACTCATCCTCTAACTCCTTCTCCTCTCACCACACTGTTATTTCTCATTCTCTCATACCTCCTTTCATTCTTATCTTCTTTTTTCTGTCTCACCTCCCTTGTTACCCCAAAATGTATAATGAGGAATAATTAGATCAAAAATAGGAGGCCTGTGAGAAGGGGATAACTTAGCGAGACCTGACACCTATATAATACCAGGGACAAACTGCTAAAAGAGATCAGCCAGAAGACGCATGGTACAATTTAAATATGTTTTACTGGGTGAAACTATACTTGCACACACACACAAAATAGTCACACACAAGCAATTACAGAAGACTAACGGAAAAGAAAGAGAGGAAAATGAATAGATGAATAGGAAGGGGTTGGGTTATATTTACCATCCAGAGAGAAGCAGAGAAGGAGGAAATGGCTTGGGCTTCTTTTCACCCAAGGACAGCAAAAGGCCTGAGGGACAAAGTGGATCCCTGAAATCCAAGATGGTGTAAGAGGACCCAAAATTAGGGTTCCTATATACCCTGTAAATCTGTCCTTGAGGTATGAAATATTAATGACTCTCTACCAGTGTGAGCAAAAAGTCTTGCCGAGTGGACCAAGGGGACAAGACGAGTAAATGTTTGTTAATGTCTTGAGGAAACAGTTAATGATTTTTAACATGTGGCTGGGAAAAGATTTTGATCTGCCTGATTGGAGATTAGGAAAAAGTCACAAGAGTGAGGATAAGAAAATTATTGATTTGTTGGAAATCTCCCTGTTTTCCTGAACCAGCACTGTCAAAACAAACAAGGCAATTTGTTTTTGGAGCTTGCAACAAATAGGTGCCAGATTGAGCTGATAGCCAGTTTTGTGGCTTTGCCTTCTATAGGAAATGAACACCACAAAAGCTATTTGGTGTTTTTGGAGATGGCTATTATTATCTTTGAAAGGATTATCTGGCCATAAGCTCTGGTCTTCCTGGTTGAATTTATAACTTAAGGTCATGTTAAAGGTATTCCCTTTTCCACATGGCCCTTTCTACCCATAGATCTGTATATGATTTATATTTTATGCCAATTAAACATATCTGCCAATTAATATATTTTGCCAATTAAACCATATCAGAGCAGGAGGGCACAGCCACTTTAACACCCTTACCCACAACTTATGGCTACATGTCTTCCCTTCCCATTCTTCCCCTCCCACATCTCCTGGTTGTCAACACTGTTGCTCTCATTTCCAGTCACCCTCTCCAATTATCCTGGCTAAGTCCATCTTCTCCATCCTTCCCAATTTTCACCTCTCTCATCATCTTTTCTCTACTGTTCTCACTTTCAGTTTCTCCAACACTTTCTCATTCTCTCCATCCCAAGAAAGCTTTGAAACCATTATTAGGACATGTGGGATTTCCAGCATTTTAAATTTTAAAATTTAAAACTGTTAAGTCTCAGAAATTCAATATAAGTTGCTTCTGGGTAGACAAGCACAGATGGGATTGCGCTGCTGATAAATCATATCTCCATCTCTAATATATCTCATAATTATCAGTGGCATTATTACAATTATCATGATTATTATTTTGGGATAAGGAAGGTATTTCAGAACTTGACTTTTAAAAGAAAGAACAGAAGATAAGTAAAAAAAGAGCACTAATTAACAAGAGCAACCCCTTAAAAGCAGAGTCTGAAAAATGTTCTTGTCACTTGGAACATTTTGTTTTGTTGGTCTACAACTCTTAGATGTTAAAACTGGTATTTACAAAATTGTTTAAGAAGAAAATGGAGACAAGTTTGTGTTTTCTATTTAAATGAAGTGTGTAAAGCTTTCTTGGTTGGACAACTCCTATGTGTTGACAAAATCAGTGCATGCAAAAGTAGTCCATTCAATGCAGGACCAAGAGAAATGAATTAATTGGCCTAATAAACTCATTTCCAACCACTGAAATATTTTGTGTTTGTCAGACTTTGTGGGTTTTTTTATTTTAATGACATGCTCTGAACAACTGTGGTTTATTTGTTTATTTATGTATCTATTTAATTCATTTAGATCCCACCCTTTCTCCCAATAATAGATCTCAAGGCAACTAACAGCATATTTAAAACAATATAATTTAAAAGCAATAGAAAACATTCAAAAAGTATAAATACAAAATTTAAAATAAATTTCAACAAGTTATGAAGTCAGAACATCAAAAATATTAGAATACATTAAAAGACTACCCTGTTGTTGCTGTTCTGTACCTTCAAGTCATTTCTGGCTCATGGTGAGCCTAAGACAAAGCTATCAAGGAGTTTTCTAGGAATGAAAGTGTGTCACACAGTGGGTTTCCATGTCCAAGTAGGGACTCGAACCCTGTTCTCCAGGATCAAAGTCCAACACTCAAACCATCACCACCCTGGCTTTCAAAGACTACATACCAACCTAAAAAACTTAACAGTGGCCATTTCTGCACTAGACTGTTATAGAGCTATTATTCCACTTTCAGCAACCTATGGAATCTTGGGATTTGCAGTTTTGCGAGTGGCTGGCCAGCCCCTCCCGAAACTGCAAACCCCAGGATTCCATAGGATGTTGCAAGTGGAATCATAGCACTATAACAGGCTAGTGCGGAAATGGCCAGTGTCTTCAGTTGCTGCCCTAGGTCTCCCCCCCCCCGAAATTTCAGGGGCTGGAAATTCTCTGTATATACAGTAAGAAACCTTGTTGTGCTTTGCAAAGCATCTCTACATACCAAAACAAACCCTATATGCCCACCCTTTCAAAATGGTCCAGCATTATTCAATATTATGCATTGTTGCTTTAGCTTATATAGTGTTTCAGCAAAATCACACAGAGCATTAGTGGTCTCTAGTCATTTCCGATAGTTTACCTACACATTTCAGGGAAGATACCATTTCATATATTTCTCAAGTAATAAGTAGATCTGACCCTACAAGATTTAATAACATTGTGGCCCAAGGGTCACAGGCAAAACAATATGATAGTAATAAATAAAATATAAGACAAAGCCTTTTCACTGAAACTTCATAGTATATTATTTTCTCATAGTACATAGTGGCTTTTCAGTACATGTAATTGATTTGCCTATTTATATAATTCTACTATGCTAAGCTACGTAGAAATTCAAGAATTGTGAAGGCTTCTTTTTTCTTGTTTTTTTACACTTGTAAGAGTACTTACTGAGGGAAAAAACTCTCTCCTGAAAACCGTAGCAATGCACTTCAGATCAAGATGCAGAAGACATGAAGATCAGTAATAAGAACCATGGTAATCACTTTTGCTTTCATATTAGCTACCTGAGACAACATGCCTCCACTTTCAGTGTATATATATCAAGTATAGGGAGTACAATGCTCCTTCTATCTCATTCAGAGATTACTAGTTTGGTTAAAACTCTGTAAATGTGGATTTTTACACTGTACTGTTATGCTAGAAACAACTGTATTATGCTGCAAATGCGACTTTAGGTTGTGATGCATATAGGTTTTCAGAGTTCCAGACCCAATAAAAACTAGTTACGGTCATGTGCTATCAAGCTGGCTTTCACTTACAGCAGCCCCATGAATGAGAAATTTCCAAAAGAACATGTTATTAACAACCCTACTCAGATCTTGCAAATGCAGGGTCATGACTGCCTTTATTGTATCAATCCATCTGTGACGTCTTCCTTTTTTTCCTACCAACTGCAACTTCTCCTAGGACTATTGTCCTTTCCAATAAGTCATGTCACTGTATGATATCCCCATAGCACAATAGCCAGCATTTAGTCATTTTGGTTTCTAGTGGGAGCTCAAGCTTGATTTGTACTGGCACCCATTTATGTGTTTTTTTTGTCAGTCCTCTAGCACTGCATTTCAAGTAAGTTGGTTTTATTTCTGCCAGCTTTCCCCACTGTCCAGCTTCCCCATCCATACATTGAAACTGGAAATATTACAGCTGGATGATTCTGAATTTGTTGTTGTTGTTGTGGCTGTTGTTATCATCTAGTTCCTTCATAGCTGCCTTTCCAAGTCTTAGCCTTTTTTCTGATTTCTTGTCTACAATCTCCATTTTGATTATTGACTGAGTTAAGGTATAGAAAATCTTCAACCATGGCAATGTCTTCATCAGCCACTTTAAAATTATATAAAGCAGCTTTGAGCATTATTTTTGTTTTCTCAATATTCAACTGTAGCCCTGCCTTTGTAATTTCTTCGTTATCTTCTCTCAGTAGAAATTCCAACTCTTTGTTATTTTCTGCTAGTTATACAGTGTCATTCGTATATCTTAAATTATTGATGTCATCCTCCAGTTTTCACACCTCCTTCCATCAAAGTCTAATCTCGCTTTTTGAATGACATGATCTATGTATAAATTAAACAGAGAGAGTGATAAAATGCACCCTAGCCCAACAACTTTGACAATTGGAAATCATTTTTTCCCTAAATATTTACTGTTCCAGGGGTCTCTTCTCTAGGGTAGGAGTGAAACATCAAGACAAATGTTGCAGCAAACCCATTTCTTTTAGAGTGATCCACAGGGTCTTTTTAAAAAATGATCTATGTAGTCAAAAGTATTGTTATAATCTAGAAAGCACAAGCTGTTTTTCTACTGAAACTCTTTTGTATGTTGCATTTTCTAACATATCTTTGAAATATGTTATCTAGAACCTCCTCTAGTGGGGAGATCTCGTACTTCTTTTTCCTTGTATGGTTATGGCACTATCTTTCCACAGTGGTAGGACAGCATCTTCTTGGTAGGGAAGAGGCTATGCTGATAGCAGCAAGGCTGCTGGTGGGGAAGGCGTAGGTCCTCTGTCATGTCAGACAGGCTTTTGCTGAGAAGCCAGAGCAGTACTCGGTGTGCATGTGTGCGCATGCATGTATGTGTGAGAGAGAGAAAGAGAGAGAGTGTGTGTGAAAGAGAGAGCAACCAAGAGGGGGAGAGAGAGAGAGACAGAGAGAGACTGGGTGGCTGGCAGAGGACCTCTCAGAGACAAAGATAGTGGCATCACAGCTAATCCTTGTTAGTACTGTACACCTGATGGTCAGTATAGAAATCAAACAGTATAGAAATCAGACAGACTACATAATCAGAAGCAGAAGATGGAGAAACTCCATTCTCTCTGCAAAAACAAGACCAGGAGTGAATTAGGGTACAGACCATGAACTGCTAACATCAAAAATTAGAGTAAAGCTAAAGAACAACACTAAACCAGCCACTGTGAGAAAATAGAGCATGAAGAACATCACCGTATAATTTTAAGATAATCTGAAAAATAGATTTGCACTGTTAAGCTTATTTGACCAGGATCCAGAGGAACTCTGGATTGAAGCCAGGGGCACTGCTGAGGTGGAATACAAGGAGACAAAAGAGAGAGAAAGAGAAGTCTCAATGCATTGCAGACAAAACCCTTTTGGCAGTTAAAAACAGATGAGAAGCAAAAGTAAAAAGTAACAGAAATAGAGTCAGAAACCTGAATGCAGCTTTCAGCAATTTGTGCATGGGAACAAGAAGAACTACCATAATAATCAATGCAGAGAAATAGAAAGTGATGACAAAAAGGAAGAACAAGAGACTTCTTCCATAAGATCCAATAAATCAAACGGAAATTTAAACCAAGAGTGGGGATGCTCTATGTCCAGCAAAGAACACATTAAACAACCAAGTAGAAATAAAAAGACAATGGAAATGATGCATAGAAAAATTATATGAAGATGAAAGGATGATAGATTCATTCAATTCCATTTAAAGATCAACCTCTAATGTTAGAAAGTGAAATGGAAACTGCACTCAGAGCACTTGGGAGAAATAAATCACCAAGAACAAATGGCATAGCAATAGGTATGTTTCAAGTTACAGAGACAGAATCTACTAAAAACTGTCAACAAATATGGAAAACAAAACAATGGTCCACAGATTGGAAACAATCAAGATACATTCTAGTCTTCAAGAAAAGGGATACCAGGGATTGCAGTAACCACAAGATCAGTACATTAATTTCCCATGTAAGCAACATGATGCTAAAAATTCTACAAGAATTACTTTTACCATATATGGTGTGAGAAATGCCAGATTTCCAAGTTCATGAAGAGAAGAGGCACTAGAGATCATATTGCAAACACAGATTGGATTATAGAGTACAGCAAAGAAATCAGTCTGTTCAGTACAGATTATAGCAAAGCCTTTGATTGTGTAGATTATGATCAGTCTTCATCACTGCAGAAGGAACAGGTTATAGCTTTATACTAATGGCTGCCCACCTCCTCAAATAGGTCTAATGCATTTAGTTATTCTGTCTCTGTAGACAGGAGTCTGTATTAGTATGCCATCTCTACCTGGTAATTTATTTCTCACAAATGATTTGAGATAAACTTCTGTTTCACTACCTATAACTGTAAGATGACACAGTTATGGTTGATCCAACTCATTATCTTGTAGAAGATTAAAGATTCTTAGCCTTTTATATGTCAATCTTTGTGTAGCTTAATTTCCTGGAATTTGCTGTTTTCATCACCTATAACCCCAAGTCTGCAAAGACCAGTCTTACCATGTAGTTAGATCAAGATCCATACTCCTTTCAGGAATGTTTTTGCAATGGATTACAATAATCATTGCAGTAGAACATGTTACAACTTTATACTAATGGCTTTCCCCCATTTTGAATAGGTTTAATGCCTTTAGTTGTATTGTCCTAAAGAGAGTTACCTCAGAGTTGCATTTAGGCACATTTCATACCTGTATTTCAAGATACTTCAGTGCATACAAAGATTTCAACCTCCATCATTTCTAAGAAACTATTACCTACCATTCATGCCCTAGACTGTATTATTCTATATATACACTGGCTTGTGTTCTAATATCACTTACTGAAAACACAGAGAATCAAATACTGCTTACAATTCTAGAAGTTCAGAAATTTTCACTTATCACCTTATACAGCAGCAGAGATGTTAGACCAGTTTGGTAAATAGCAAATCTGGAACCTGTTGCCACACCTTCTTCTTTTTATCCAAATGGCATTTGGATTGTTGATACTCTCCAACCAATGGGAATAACACCACAATGTCTCCTGAATCTACATCATCACCAGTCAGATATGACTTCCACTGGTCTCTTCTGTTTTAGCTATCTGCCATCACACATAATTTAGGTGACTACAAGGCAGGATTGCACCTATTCAGATTGTGTGTGTGTGTGGGGGGGCTTCCCTCCTCTTTCTCTGACTGAGTTCTCCTTAGGTTGGGAACCATGTCCAGACACAAGTGTCAACTATTTCTTTTAATGATAAAAATGTACTACATTTGTAGATAGAACTTCAATCACTTCTGTTTCAGAGGAGTTTCCACACAAGCCAAGTGTATGAAAAGCTGTCTCTGCATACACTTCATTTCACATGTGAAGCATCCATGTCTTATATGTGGAACAGGCGCTTGATGGAAGCATTTATTCATGGACTTACTGGCTCAGAACTACAACCAGCATGCCAGAGAGGTTCACCAGTTAATACATGTGTAATGGTTTCACTCTCACCCTTTTATCTTCATATAAATAATACTACATAGGAATACAATTAATTTCCAACATATAAACAGCTTACTGCATATTTCTTACAGCTAGAAAATCTGCCCTTTCCTAAGACATTGTTAAGATCAAAAACAATTTTGGAAAAGACTAAGAATTTTAAAATGAATGAAGGAGAAAAGAAAGAAAGCAGCTGAAATCAACAGGCGTGTTTTGAAATGTTAGAGTTGAGTATATTCAAAGTGTTATATAAAGCGCTGCTTCTGTAGCCTTTGAAAAGGTGACAATGACATTTAATTCAGCAGCACACCATCTACAGCATGCTACAGTACAAAAACATAATGCTGTTATTCCTTTCCATAACCAACATGAAGCAAGTCTTTAGAAAAAACAACAGACAGACATGCAATCTATACAGCCTTTAAACAGCATTCAGATAATGAACTTAACTTAGATGATTTATATCAGTGGTGACATTGCAATCATGATATCTACGCTCCGGCCCATTTGAGCTTTCCAGAATCTTTGTGTATGTATGTGTGCAATAAAAAAAAACCTACCACACTGATAAACAAGTAACTCTCCACCAGAACCACCCAATTGTGTTTGTTAAGTATGTCAGCAACAAGGCTGTGTGGGCTGAAACAGCATCTCAGGAGGACTGAAAAAACAACAAACAAACCACAGGAGCTGTAGGAGAACTTTTTCAATTGCCAGCATAAAGCCTGGTCATATGTATAAAGCTGAAACTGTGCTTGGCAAATTTTTCCCCTCAATGATGCCACCATTTGCTACACTCCCACGGCAGAATTGGCACAAAAGCATCAAAAAGAAGCCTAACAACCTACACACAGCAGCTGTCCACTCACCCACCTCTTTTTCTAGCTTGTCTCTAAGGATCCGGCCTGTACTTAGAAGGAAAACATATTTTTAACAAGAAGAAAGTGCACTAGAAATGTCATATATTCTTCAGGGACAGTTGTTTTTTTAAAAAAACTCAGTGGGGTATGAGGAGACAGCAGGGTGCATGCAGCCTTGTTCTGAGGTTATTTACCATCACAGCAGCTATAAATCCACACGGTTTGTCTAAGCTGAGTCTCCACAGGTGCTGCTAAGGTAAAGTTGCTTCCTCTCTTCTCTCTGTACTATCCCACCCTATGCCAACCTCATTAAAAGAATGATTTTAAAAGCTTTTCCCCTCCACACTGTACACTGCACACAGAGAATCAACATACCGTGGATCCACAGGAAAAGCAGGAAAGTTTATATGGCCCAAGGGCTACAGGTGCTCAGGGGTTGCACATGCCATCAATGCTCTCCCTATGAGCCCACTTTGCAAACATGTCATGCGCATGTCACATGTGCTATCTATTTCTCTGTCTCTGTCTGTCTCTCACACGCACACATTATGAGGGGGATGCGATCATTGGGATGAGAGGTTTAAATCTCCCTTCATTGTAATCTCTACCCCTTCAGCAATGAAAGGGCAATCCTGCATTGTTTTCATAGAATCATAGAAATCTAGAGTTGGAAGAGACCACACAGGCCATCTAGTCCAACCCCCTGCCATGCAGGAACACCCTCAAAGCAATCCCGACAGATGCCCATCACAAGCTACTGCATTTTCCTTCTGTGTACATGAGAAAAGGAAGCCTAGTAATACAAAGCATTCAACATTTACATAGTTAGGAAAGAACATGATATTTTAAATAAATTTACTTGCTATCTTGTTTGATTTTTCAGACAACTCATGTTGCTGACTACTAGTAACGATACCAGACCTCATAACTACTGGCTTTATGGAAAGAAAATATTTATTGATAATGCCATGTTTTACTTGGATTTTGGAACAAAATAACTTGCTTGTAATACACAGATGCAATACATAGTGACCTTCCTTTTTCTTAGAAGTTATTTTCACATGAGAATGTAGAATGATGGAGGCTGCACATAAAGTGGTCTTTATTGAATGGCTATTAGTTTTTATCCTCAAAAGCAAATGGACCAGCTAAAGCAACATGAGTAAATACAAAAATTATTACAAAGTATATGCATGAATCTGGGAGATGGGGGGTTGAGTGTGGTATAAAAATGCATATAATTAACAGTCCCTTTCCAAATTGAACACAAAGGAGTTTGCCCATTACTTTTGCTAACCTCACATATAAAATCAGACTCTACAGTTAGCTTGTCCAACTATTGTATGTGTGTGTGTGTGTATCTGTGTGCATGTATTTTCCAAACTCATTTTAGAGGTTGTGGGAAATAACATAATTCCATGTTATTAAAGAAGTCCAAAATATATGATATCTCCCGGATGCCCCTACATTTCTTTATTCGCCTCATGGCATCATGAAGTAGTCTCAATCAAAGTCCAGCGAGCAGAAACAGAATCAGTTTGCAAAAATTCAACAGTCTAGAAATTATTCCAGATTGCAGATCAGTTATTATTGTGAGGTCATCATGCTATTGTGATAATTTATGTGAAGTCATAGAGGAAAAGGAGATGATGGTAGAGATCTGCAGAACAAGGCTTTGCCCAGGAAGTGAAGGAATCTCTACATTAGGGAGATTTTTATAACAGAGTCAGTATCCCCAACTCTGTTCCAAACCACATCAAGGGATTTGGAAGCAGCCTTATATTTCTCACGAGCTCTTTTACTTTTAGGAGATTAATAATAATTCCATACTGCAGGAAAAAAAATATGATTTTTTAAAAGGGGAAGCTGGTTTAGCTTTGATCTTTTGTTTGATTCTGGTAAATAATTTCTGAAGGTGTTTAAAAGAGAAGGCTACTTTAAAAGCCTCAGTAGCAATCAAGATAACAAAAGGACTAAAGCTGCTAATGGAAAGGATTAAAGAATTCTGAATAGAGCTACGTTTCCCTTTCTCTCTCTCTTAAAATCTCCTCCCACCCAACACACACACAGATTGTGACCCAAGTTTTCCTTTTCCCTTTTTCCCAGCCCAGTGTGCACTTCATTTTGCAAGACTTAATTCAGGTTCAGATTAGGTGATCACTGTTGTGGAAAACGTAAATCAGGTTGGACACTGAATAAGGGACTGTGCTGAAGGGCAATAATTTCTTCTAGCAGTCTTTGCAAACACAAAGGTAATGCTACATGCAGATAAACACTGACACAAAGTGTGAAGCAATGGCTAGGTAAAGGGAACACATACTGTGACATAATGTGAACAGAGACAATATAACAAAGCTGCCAAGAAAGAAAAACCCTCAGAAACAGAGGCCATCAAGAAGTTTTTATAGTTGAAAATGGACAAACGAACAATATGGAGATTTTTTTTTTTAAGGATCAAATTGAACAAGAGGGCTTTCTTTGCTGATTGCAGAAGACTAAGGATATGAACAATTCTTGGAAAGGTCGTGAGTCTTGACACTTCAAGACAGTTTGTGGAGAGTGTGTAACTCCCACATTTCTCACCTCTAATGTGAGAACAAGATGATTTTTTGGCAAGTTACTGCAATTTACTCAAAATGTCTCTGTGCTAAATTGGTGTCTTTCTGCTGTGTAAAGCAAAGAAAAGTACACATAGATGCACACAGATTCACACATGCATGTGTACGCGCGCGCACACACACACACACCAAGTTAAAAAAAAAGGCTGATTGGTCTAAATGATACAAAAAAAACCCATCTGATGATTCTAATTTTTAAAAAGTCTGTTCAACAAGCACTAAACTACCATAATTAAGCTCTGCTATTTGCCTAAATTCGTTCCTGCAAGTATGAACTTTCCTTTAAGAGCTATATAAGTATTTCTTGCCAACTCACAGGCTACAAAGAAATATTTTGTAGTTTCCCATCCTTGCCCACATAAACCAGGCAGAAAAGAATTTATATCTCTACAAATATTAAGGATGTATTTAATTTTATTGTTATGTATTTTTATAACTTCATGTTTTGTTTTTACATTATCATATATTTTTAAAGATAATTTTTAACTGTTATAATTTATTCAATTGTATTTTTATTATCATGTTATAATGAAGATGACGATTTGCATTTTCTTTTTTTATTATTTGCAGTCATACGCTGAGAAAAGGGCAAGATACTAAATAAAGAAATATAGAAGAATGTTATTTGCATACTTGTGGTTCCTATGAAAAAGCCCTTTCCAGTGAGGTATGATCCATGCAACAGAGTATATTTATTAATCAAATGAAATGAAATATTTATATCCCTGCACTCTATCATAAAATTTTAGGGCAGCAAACAGATAAAACAATACACAATTTAAAACAATTTCAGAATAAAATAATAAAATACTTTAACCAGGATAAATATATATGAAAGAGGAAAACAAGTTAAAACACCTTAAAAGGCTACAATCATTCAAAACCACGTACATGTAAAGTTAAAAGTAAATTAACCTTCAAAAGGCTTTAGCTAAAAGTCACATTCAACGTGGCACCAGAAATAAACTAAAATTGGAACTAACTAGACTCCCACAGAAGGACCTCTTCCATACAAACTGAACACTGTAATGTCCAAGTGGCTGTTTTCTATAGTTCTGTGAGTGGCCAACAGTTTTCCATAAAAGGTCCACATGTGAAGGTCTGAAACATATGAAAGTCTGGGTTCCAGCCTGGTTATGGGATAGAAACAGATTTGGTCACTTTGGGGACAACTAGCACCACGGCTGGAAGCGGGGTTGTGTATCTCTGTTAGTCTTCTTGGTTACATGTCCTTCTGGAGCATTTGACTGATATAGAACATGAGAGCATTCTTCTGTACTGCTTCTTTTTTTATCTGAATATTTCCAGAAAATGGTGCTAGGGGACTGTTATTCAGCCTTTTGGCCCTTTGAGATTCCACAGAGGTCAATATTATCCCCTTTTAACACCTACATGAAGATGGGGGGGGGCTATGCTGATGAAACCTAGCCTTCTCTGTCTTTTTTACAATGAATGCTTAGGAAGCAGTGAAAGTCCTGAATCATTGTCTGGATTCATTGGAGAACTAGATGTGAGTGAAGAAGCTGAAACTGAGTCCAAATAAGACAGAAGAGGTGTTGGTTAGTAGGAGCTGGGATGACAGACTGTTCTCAGTGGGGTGATACTCTCTCTGAAAGATAAGGTTTGTAACTTGGGGGTACCCTTGAGTGATGCTGGAATGCACATCAAATAATATTTCTGCAGATAGATATTATATTTTGCATAGGAAATGACATTTTCAACCTTGTGCAAATTTTACCCGGAATAAGTCCATAATTACAGCATTTTCTGCACAAAATAATATTTATGCATATGAATGTTGTTTTCTGCACAGAAAATGCTGTTTCTTTGCAGAAAATTCTGCTTTCTATGCAAATCACCCTGTTCCAATTTTGCGCAGAACAAGTCCACAATCACAGTATATTCTACATGGAAAACATTTTCTGCATGGGAAACAACATTTTATGTGCAGAAAATAATTCTATCTATCTATCTATCTATCTATCTATCTATCTATCTATCTATGTTATTTCCTGAACATAAAATGCTGTTTTCTCTGCCAAACTACTATGTGCTAATTTTGTGCAGAGTAAGTCTTGAATTTCCATTAATGGCACAACTTTTCCATGCTGGTGGGATTGCATGCTCCTGTGAGATGAGTGTCCCATGTCAGGCAAGATTTTGCTGATGAGCCAGACAAAATGTACCAAACGTCTACTGGGCAGCAGCAGTAGTGTGGGAGGGGGAGAGAGACACTGGTGAAAGATATCCCAGAGACAATGGCAGTGGTACCATGGCTAACACTTGCTAGTATTGCACAGAAGGAGGCACAGTAAACCCTTTTTGAATGTCTTTTACCATGAAAACCCTATGATGAGACAATCCAAAATGAAACAAAAGATAGTTTCAGAAGATGAAATTCTTAGGGCAGATGGCATTCAGCAAGCTAATGGGGAAAAGCAGAGGACAACAATGAGTAATTCTGTGGCTAATGATGCAACTGGACTCAAGTTGAAAGGAGAATCAGCTGTTGACATGTTCAGAGGTGAAAGCAAATCCAAAGCTTCACAACACGTACTACAGGGACATGGAATGTGAGAAGTATGAATCAGTGGAAGCTAGACATAGTAAAACAAGAAATGCAATGTATAAACATTGAGGTGAGTGAGGTAAAATGGACAGAAATGGGACATTTTGAGACAGATAATTAGGCAGTGTTCTACTCAGGACATGAAAACTTAAGAAGAAATGGGGTGGCATTTATAGTGGATATAGCAAAAGCATTAAAGGATACAATGCAAAGGTCTGGTTGAATAACGTCAATAAGACTGCTGAGAAAACCCATCAATATAACCATAATCCAAGTTTATGATCCAACTACAAAGGCAGAAGAAGAAGGAACTGGACTACAGGAGGGAATTCATCACACACAAAAACAGGATTTTCTGTTAATCATAGGTGATTTTGAGGGAAAATATAATAAATAAGAGTTACTTTGAACACCTTGGCATGTCATGTTGAGGAGGGAGTGGGAGGGAGTGGACTTGTTTTCCACTGCTCCAGAGACCAGGACAAGGAGCAATAGATTCAAGCTGCAAGAAAGGATATTCCACCTGAACCTCAGGAAGCATACATACTTGGAAAGATCCTGTAAGGTTACCCACCGCAAGCCTCCTTTTTACAGTTAATAATTCCCTACCTGGCACTGCAGGTGGACTTCTGAGTCAACCACCTTTTGGTGTAATCAGACAGACAGACAGACAGACAGGACAAGATGGGGCAGCTGGGGGAGCCTAGTCTGGTTGAGGCAATTCAAACAGAAAGATATTGGGAGAGCTCTCAGAGAACATGTTAACTAAGTTCTTTTGGCTGGGACCAAGACCTTGAGACAATATGCTAATAAGCTTAACTGAACAAATATCAGCAGCCTAGTTTCAGGGAGCAAGATTCAAGACGGAGAGTAATTTCAGGCAAGCACAGAGGCTCAAGCTTCTGTGATTTCATCATAAAAGGGAACTAAGTAAGGCCTAGCCTGTGATTTCAGCAATATTTCAGGAGGAGACATTCAGTAGCATGTCTAAATGAGATGGAGGCATCAAGCAGACTCAAGATCAGAATGAAATTAGCTTTGAATTCCAAGGATTTTTATATAGTTTTGAAGTGGGTAAAGTTCAGGCAGGGCACCAGGCCAGGCGTATTTTCTAAGATAAAGGAACTGGAAGCATATCCTATCTGTGCCCATCTGGCTTTGCTGAGAGACATTATAGAATACCTGAATTAACAAGAAAAGTAGTGTTGTCTAAATCAGTCGCATACAGAGAGAGATTTTCCAAAGTACCTGAGGGGATCCCTATGTCAGTATAGCTATTGTGAGTAGATGAAGATATAAAGCTATAGGTAAAGTTTTTCTTCTCGAAGGTATTCAGGTTTGATGTTTTGCCTTTGCTCCCTACATCCTGGGGTTATTCAACATTATACATTTACCATGATTTAGTGCTGTATTTCTGACATTTCCCTGGAAAGCCATTTTAAGGAACAGAGATAAATTCAGCCTCAATCACAGATTTAGCCATTTCCAAGGGACTCTGCACTCTTCAAAGAGTTTCCAGCTCAACCACCAATTTCTATGTAGAAGATAAATACAGATATAAGTCTTGATAGTGATACACAAATACAGGCAAATTGGCAATAAGATGTAATGTGAGCTGCAGGCCAAATGTCTGCAGGGACTCAGGTTTGTAAAGCATAGGCTAGAGGTGAATTCATATTGAATTCAGAGGAACTTCTCAATAAACATGCTTAGGACTGTAATGTAGAAAGATAAGGTCTCCCTTGTTTCTCAGGATGGAAAGGGGAAAACCCAAGTTAATAAATTTTTCAGTGAGGGAAACAGCAATCCTTGAACTATAAATATTTAAATAAATAAATAAATAAATAAATAAATAAATATTGAGAATAATGTACTGTCTCCACAATAGATGTACTACTTCAAGGAAGTACATTTGGAGTCACATAATGCTTATTGCATATTTGTGTATACAGATCCTGCATATATGTAGTCTAACAATAATTGTTTCTTAGACTACAAGCAATGAATTTGCTATTCTGCCATTAATTTGTAGAAAAAAAATATTTTTAAAAAATCAAATATACAAATATGCCTCCTAAGTGAGTGCTTGTGATCAAGTAATTTTGGAATGGGGAGTTTTATGGCATTACCATGGAAATGTGGTGTCATACTTACAAATATTGTTGCTAAAAAGAATTCACAACAAATTTTCCAGGGAAGCATATGCAAGACAGAATGAGGTGACTCCTTTCATAAATGTTAACAAAGCATGTAAGTAACTAGCCCTGAGAGCTTAAAGAAATAGATGCAAAGTTTGCCCTGAAGGCTGGGGAAGGAAGAATGAAAATTACAATAACCTACTCTGGCAGAGAAGAAAATACTGTCTAGAAATATAGATGTGAAGAGAACATGCAAGCATATGCTCAATCCAGTGCTCACAGCTTGTTAATGCTATTGTTATTGAAAGTACTGTTCCCACTTCTATATGACAAAATACATTTGGAATCTGAATTAAATCACAAACTCTTCTTTTGTCTTTTCTGGCATATTTTCTGGCACAAAGCAGCATGGAACAACCTAAGATAAAATGGCATTTCACTTTACATTGATGAACACCAGTGTGCTTGGAATTAAAACATGTCATTCTGAAATGTGTTTTTGGACATCTTGCATACAGATGTTCTGCAAAGATGCATGAATACAGGCTTAGTCACTGGAAAGTGGACATTCACAGTTCTTTTAGTTATTTCCAATACACAATCTATTAGATTAAACCTAGTGCATTTTCAATTATGAACAATGTTAAATCAATTACTTTCTCCAGCTGATAGTGAGGACACTATACAACATTTCCATCCCTGAGCAAGTTAGAACGTTAACATTTTCAATATTGTTCACAACATTCTCCATTCACCTTACCACCAACTAAAATTTATCATCAAGAATTCTTACTCAGTTTCCCCATCCTTTCCAAATATATTACTTGCAGGATACGTAATACTCAGAATTAAGGATGTAACTATTTGCTTGTTTTGTTGTCACAAGCAATAGCAAAGAATTTCAAGTTTTTTTCTCCTATGGCTGAAATTCTAATAGTTTTGTGTATTTTTAAATGATTTTTCACAACTTTCACATTTCTATGATATTTGTACATTTCTTCCCCTCAAAAAAACAAAACAAAACAAAACATGTTTTTTGTGAAAAAAAAATCATTTTGCACAAACACATTTTAAATAAATGTTTAAAACCATGCAGCAGTTGACTTTTTCTATGGGATGTCTGGGTATGTCAGAACCTCAATTCTCATTAAGAATTGGAAATTGTCAAGAATTCTTATCATCCTTCCTCAGAATGGATACCACTGAATAAATGTGAGCTACAGTGGCACTGACACACTACAGTAAACACAGGGGTGCTGGAGAACATAATTTTCCACATTTATATATCACTCTTTGAGTAAGGCTCGAAAGATTCTAATTTTCTTGAGAAGTTGAGTTTTTGGAAGTACAACTAATCAGGCAAAACAGTTTTTAAAGCTTTTTCACCAAAACCCATTAATGACATTTCCCCTCTTTTTTCCTCCTTCCCTGGATACATTCAGTTAAAAATTCCCTTCAATTAATCAACCTGCTTTTCCATCCTTAATGATAATTTTGTACAAAGTTCAAGAATTCTGAATTAAGTGGCATGTAGTGCACTGTCTTGATCAGCTTCAGTAGATAATATTCAAAAACACAAAAATTGTTAAAGTTAGCAACCTTTGCACACCTACACTGGGTAATTGCTTGTTTGCATTGTGGTGACTTTCTGTTTGTTGATCTTACCATACCTATTATCTTCCTGAGTAATTCTCACCTGCTGCCATTTTCCCTTCTCTCTCTCTCCTCCATTGCACCAGGGATCTGACTAAGCTATTTTTTTTTCATTCTGCCCTGTGGGTATGGTTGGGTATGGGTACGTGGATGTGTGGAGGGAGCATATTCAACTTGTTCCTTGCCAATTTGATTACTCTGCTAAAGATATCAACTACTGTCTTTTACATTTCCCAAGAAAACTCCAGGTAACCCCCTTGAATTCTGCTGCTGCTGTATTTTCCCCATTGAACACACAATATTCCAATTCACTAACAGTCTCCTCAGTTTCATTTTGGAAGTGTTTGCTACTGTTAAAAGGCATCTCTTTTTGCTATGCCTTCACCTACTGCCCTAGAAGTAAACAGGCAGTGCTAGGATATGTTCTGTCTTTTTCCTGGACACATAAGATATTCAAACCTATCCCCTATGCCCATGCTTCAATTCTAAGATTCTAGGAAAATGCACAATGTCTGCACGTGTTTCTGAGCTTCAAGAGCTTTGGGAAGCTTTACAGTTTCTGACCTTGCCTGAACAAAATCACAGCCTAGTAAAAAAAAAGAAAAAAAAGGCTTGAGCAGAATCCCTTTACAAAGTCTCTGCAGTGCCTACAGATCCGTGATAAGGAATATTTCGGTTAGTCCCATAATCATCCCCTCCCAACAAGAAGATAAATCATATTCAAGGGTTTCTTGATATATTGAGACATCATAGCAAGAAAACAAGCAACCACAGTGAGATTTTTCACAGTTTGGGACACTTTTTGATGAAAATGAATTTTTGTGAAAATTTGTTGTTTTATATAAAAAACATTTTTGCCCAAAAATTGTGCAGAAAAAAGTGATTTCCCTCAAACTGCAGTTTTTGTTTTGTTTGTTTCTGTTTTGTTTTGTTTTCAAATAGTTACCAAGTATAAAAAAAAACACATACACAGAAAATGCATAAAGCTTTTCCTAAGCTTTCCCAGCAGGAAGAAAACTTAGGAATTCATTCATTCTTGCATTAATGAAAAAGTAAAGACTTACATTTTTGCCTACAACCACACAGGCTGAAGGAAATTTACAAAGAATATATAGGTGGACTGCCCAGAGGCCTTTCCAAGACCAATCATATGAACTCAGAAATTACACCATAATTTTATGCCAAGGTTCAAGACTTTCTTTAACTTCATGGGCTAGCTCTCATAACACAAAACTTTCTAGAGATTTAAAATACCATCCTTGGAGACTTTGGTACACTCTGTCAAGTGTGTCATGAGTGTTTGGAGCTTAGATAAAGAACAGAGAAATATTTCCAATTTTTATTCAATATTCACATAACAACTTGCTCTTTGATGAAAGATTCTTCCTTGTCGAACATGCATATTTTCCACAAAACTCAAAACTCACAGAAATTCAGCTCAGCTATAAGATTTGCCATATGCTGACATACAGAAAACAAAACACTCAAGTAGCCCACAGTTGCTAGTTAGCTTTAGTTAACAACCAGACAGGTTCTATATTCTGTGCTCACAGCTGGAAAATAACAGCAGTTTAATGATCTCAAGTGGCTCACATTTATAACCTTCATAAGGTACTGAGACCTGGTATAGATAATTGTTTCTGCACTGTACAACTTCAGACAGGGGGTGATAAAGAATATAAACTAAATCTGTTAACTTAAACGAGAGTAGAACCACTGAATCAATGTGATTTGCATAAGTGTTGATTTGCCATTGTGCAAATGATTTCTAGGGTCTAGTCTAATAACCTTGCCCCATAAAAAGCCTTCCTGAACATATACACTAGGAAGGACTCTAGATGAGGCGTTCCCTTGATTTGCTAATTTTATATTTGGAGGGAGGCTTCTCTGTTATCATTATCTAGATCCATAAGAATAGGGGGAGAAGCAATCAGACACTATGGCCCTTTCCGCACAAGGCTGGTGAATCAGTTCATGTCGTTTCTTACTGGATTTTCTAGGCTCAAAACGAGGCAGACTTTCCCTTATTTCCTTCTGCACAGCTACTGTGTATATTCTATTCTGATTCGGAGGACTGTGAGTTCATGAATCCACACTGCCTCCACCATGGCCACTCCCGCTACTCCCCTCACCCCACCCCGTTGGCTGTGATTGGCCCTTTTTTTTTTTTTGCAGGTTTAGTACATCATTGCATACGTGCAAAAGTCCATACCCCCCCGGCCCCTCCCATGAGCCCTCCCCTGACCACCAAGTCGCACTGGCGTGAATGTACATGTCTGCACCACTGTGAAAGTACAAATTGGATTGATCTGGAAAATTTAAAAACCAATTTCTTCCGGTTTTCAAATAGCGTGCTTTACCACCACATGGGGGCGCATTTAGTCAGAATTACATGCAGAAGGAAGGTAAATGAACCAAACCTAGTCTGCTCCAATGTGCAGAAGACTTCCATGGGAAGACGCTTTGGCCCACCTTAATAACTGTGTGAGGAAAGGGCCTATGATGCCAAAGCTTAAATTTAGATTCCTATATACACCTATGCAGGAACAAGCCTTTTGAATAAACATGTAGAGAATTCTCTATAAGAGTTCAATCCTGTGCATGTCTACTGAGAAGCATGATTCATTGAGTTCAGTTGGATTTGTTACCAGGTAGGGATATATATGATTATAGCCTTGGGGTACCACCCTGATTGCTGGCTTTGATTCTATGTTTTTATTTATAAATGAGATTATGTCGTAAAAAGCTGTCAATGTTCCATTTTTATATCAACAACCCAGAGAAATAGAATTTCCTAGTTTTGGAAGCTCATCCACATTCATATCCCATTGAATGTAATACACTGCAAAATGAATACATCCACATTTCAGTGTGCATTCAGAGAAGTACCAAAGGGGGGTTTTGTTCTACTGCACTGCACTACCTTCAGTTAGATATCATTCTTCTACACCTGACTTCAACAGGATGAACATTGCAGTGTGCACCCAAATGCAATGGCTCTTTAGCCTCACTGCTTCAATAAAAGGCATGAGTTTTTCTTTCTAGAAGAACTGGGTCAGGAGAACAATGTGGCAGTAAAAAGGAAAAAAAAAACAAATTCTGGATTAGTGGAAGATGGGGGAAAGAACTTTTTTCAGTAGTCAAAATGGGAGCTGTTGCAAAAAAAAAACAAACCATAAAAATCTCAACAATTTGTTCATACTATTCATAGACTCTCATAATAATTAATTTATATTATTAAGAGAGAGAACAGCTTTTCAAATAGATACAAAACAACACAGAAAACTAACATAGTGTTTCTTCATAAAATCCACTAGGAAATTTTCATTAATTGAGGAAGATCCAGAAAGGCCACACCCATGCAGAAACTGCAAATACCAAACAAGCAAACAAACAAATAAATTGTGCCATCTTATTTGAAGATCTTATCTTATTTGAAGATCTATCGCACTGGAAACAAAAGGATAGACTTCAGACAAGGGTGAGAACTTTACTAACTGAAGGAAGAATATATTCTACCTTTCTTAGCACCCACAGGAGACATCAGAGTAAATATTCATTTTAAAAACAGTAGATATAAAAGAATGAAGATTAGGTGTTTCGAAGTACTCTGTACAAATATAATCGGAGAGAAAGGCATGTGAAGAAAAATGCCAAAACAAACGTATAAGGATCTAAAAAATTCTAGTCCAAACACTGCAAACAGTGAACTTGAACATATTATTCCAGTGTATTTGAATATGCATTACCAAAGCAGAGAACTCTCACAGCATATCCTTCTACAAGTTTGCTTTTAAATCCAATTAATCCATAAGAGGAAAAAAACACTCAGAAACTCAATCACAGAAATGTTCAGAGATGAATGTTCAATCACTTTTCCTTTATAAAGTTTGCAAAAGATCCTGAGCATATATTGAAAGCATAGATGGAAAGCATCCTACCTTCATAAATAGCTTTGAATCCCTGGGCACTCACAGCAAAGTCAGTAGTGAAGCAGAGCGTGAGTATAGAACCAGTGCTCACTATAGATGATGGCAGCTGAAATCCAGAGAGCCTGCAGCATGTAAAGAGCAAATATAAATAGTGAGATTAAAGGATGTCTCAATATATGTTATTACTGTAGTAATAATTACACGTAATAATAGCAACAAAATTCTAATAGCAATGTTTAAACTGTTCTGCTACCATCTTGCATTAGATGTCTGCTTTGATACAAATGACTTTAGCACAATTTAAAATTATTTCAGTGACATTTCTAAGTATTTTCAACAGCATACTTTCTCACAACAGAGTCTGCAGGTAATGCATCAATCCTGACTGTCTCATGTGAGAAAGACAACTTAGGCCATTTCTGCATTAGACCGTTATAGTGCTATTATTCCACTTTCAACATCCTATGGAATCCTGAGGTTTACAGTTTAGGGAGAGGTCTTGAGGATTCCATAGTATGTTGAAAGTGAAATTATAGCACTATAACGTTCTAGTGTGGAAATGGCCTTAAACTGCTCTCTTTCTGCTTGTTTTGGTGTATATAGGTTAGTACCAATCCAAATGTACCAAAACATGGCATTCACCTTGAAAATGAATATACCAAAATTGATTTTGAAAGGTGGCTGATATCATCGCACCAAACCCTTAAATATATCTGTACAAGCTGTACAAGAACACAACCATTCAGTGTGTATACCAGCTATAGAATAACCAGATGGAAAGGAAAAGCTCCTGCATTATGATTTTTATTATTATTATTTTTATTAAAGACTGAAAGTTTATATACATAGCATATCATTTGCCTTATTTCATATTGTATGTCCTTCTTACATAAGTTTTCAATTAATTTTCAATACTTTCTGCACATTATTGAATATTCCTTAATTTTTCTTTGATCAGTCCCTCTTTCTCCCTCCCTCTCTGTCCCCCCCATCCTTAACAACACATTTTATATTAACCATGTTTTTCCCCAATAATTTCCGCTCCCCCTTCCCTTCTCTTTTTATTTTTCCTTCCCCATCCCCTCCATCTTCCTTTCCTTATTCTGCATTTTCTCCTCTCCAATCTCTTTTTTTTCCTTGTTCTAAACCTCCTTCTTGTGAAATCACTTTTTGTTGTTGTTAGATGTTAGATGTTAGAAATTGTTGTTGTTAGATGTTAGAAATTACAGACCAATATCACGACTGAACATTGACTACAACATTTTTACAGCAATATTAAGTAAAAGATTGAAAAAGACACTCCAAGAATATAGCCACGAGGATCAAACAGGCTTTTTACCAGGAAGAAGTCTTAAACAAAATATAAGGACAGTTATTAATTGTATAGAATACTACGATAAAAATCCAGGAAGGAAGTTTGCAATGGTATTCCTTGATGCAGAGAAGGCCTTTGACAACATCTCTTGGGAGTTCATGAAAAACAGTATAGAAGAATATCGATGTGGAGGAAAGTTTAAAGAATGGATAGATATCATATATAAAGATCAGAAAGCAATTTTGATAATTAATGGGGAAAGATCCAACTATTTTGAGATATCTAAGGGGGTGAGACAAGGATGCCCATCTTTGCCCCTTTTATTTATTATGACACTGGAAATACTGAATAATAAAATTAGAGGATCAAATCAGATAAAAGGGGTAAAGATCAAGAAGAATGAATATAAAATAAGAGCTTTTGCAGACAACATGGTGGTGTTTTTAGAAAAACCAAAAGAAACTCTACCCAATTTGTTAGAAGAATTGGAAGAATATGGTCAAGTAGCTGGCTTGAGGATCAATAGGAATAAATCCTCATTATTGATGATGAATCTAACCAAAAAAGAAGAGGAAGAGCTGAAAGAACTCTCAGGATTTAATATTGATAAAAAGGTTAAGTATTTAGAAATATACAATACAAAGAAAAACTCAGAACTTTATGACAGTAATTACCAAAACACCTGGAACCAAATCAAAACAGATCTGAAAAAATGGAACAAACTCAATCTCTCATTATGAGGTTGAATAAATACAATAAAGATGATGGTACTCCCCAAAATTATGTTCCTGTTTCAGAATATCCCAATAATAAATAATAAAAAAACATTTATAAGTTGGAACAAAGAACTATCAAAATTTATATGGGCAGGAAAGAAACCAAGAATAAAAATGAAAATACTCCAGGATAGTAAAGAGAGAGGAGGATTTGGACTACCACACCTGGAAGTATACTATCAAACATGCTGCCTAGAGTGGATAAAAGAATGGATACAACTTAAAAATCATAAATTATTAGAATTAGAAGGATTTAATGTAAACTTTGGACGGCACAGATATCTATGTTACAATAAAGCAGAGATAGATAGAGAGTTTAGAGACCACTACATCAGAAAAGCTTTGATTAGAACATGACAGACAATTAATAAAAAAATTCATAGCAATTTACCAACGTGGACATCACCCCAAGAGGCTTTCAGAATAACAGAACCAAAACTAGGAGAAACATTAAGGTATACAGATTTAATAAGATGGGAAGGAGGAACTCCAGTGTTAAAGACCAGAGAAGAACTAGAAGAACAGAACATTGCAATGAACTGGTTTCCATATAGACAAATAAAAGAAAGGTTCAAAATGGATTTAAAAACTACAGGGTTGGAATCGGAAGAGAACAAATTGGATGAAATCTTAATGAAAAATCAGAAAAAAACAATTTCAAAAATTTATAAAATCTTATTGGAAAGAGAATTAGAACAGGAAAGGATCAAGGATTACATGGTAAAATGGGAGCTCCTGCATTATTAATAGTTGTGTTGAAGAAGAAATTCAAGAAGTACAGCTTTGTACTGCACAGCTATTAAAAGTGCAGAAGTCCTTTAGGGAAAGAAAAAAATATTCAAAAATATTTGAAAAATGATAAAAAAAATGTTTTTCAAGAGTCAAGAAACTCTGATAGGAAGAATCCTGGACTGACAAGAATCTTGGCAGTTCCGGAACTTATTGTGTGCAAAATTGCAAGTGATCATTTTGCAAATAAAACACCATCTTCTCCACAGGAAACAGCATTTTCTGCATGGAAAATAATATTTAAATACAGAAGTATTAATTCGTGTGAGGAAGATGTTTCCTGTGCAGAAAAAGCTGTACTAGGGGACTTGTTCTGCAGAAGATTTGTATATGATTGATTTGCACAGAAAACAGCAGTAACAAGATGAGTAACAAAATATTATTGTTATTGTTATTAATAATCATATCATTTTCTGTGCAGAAAATGCTGTTTGCTGTGCAAAGCAACTATGTGCAAATTTTGCAGTGAACAAATTCATAATTATAGGGTTTTTCCCCTGTGGAGGAATCAACATTTTCTGTGCAAATATTAATATTCCTATGTTGAAATATTATTTTTCATGCAGAAAACATTTTGTGCTATGCAGAAAATTCTGTTTTCTGTGCAAAACAATCACATGCAAATTTTGCTCACTATAAGCCCCAAATTGTATATAGCCATCAAACACTGTGGTTTTAGAAAACATTCAGCAGGAAGAAAATGGTTGAAATTACTTACAGCTGCCTTCCAAAAGAACCTTAGTGAAGAAGAACATCTCTACAGCCCTGCCATCTTGTTTAGAGGCACCTTAAACACCTCTCAGTCATAGCCACCTGTGGTATATTATGGAAATGACGAAAGGAACAAATCCTGCCAAACTAATCTTATATCTTTTTTTTTTTCCAATCAGGCCACTAGTTTAGTACATGGTGGGAATTCTGTGGATGTCATTTATCTGGATTTCAGCCAAGCATTTGAGATGGCCTCCCATCATATTTTGATCAGCAAACTGATCAAATGTGGGATAGATGGGAACGCTGTCAGATGGATCCATAACTGATTAGAAAACCATGCTCAAGAAGTCATCATCAATGGTTGTACTTCAGACAGGAAGGAGGTCTCTAGTAGAGTGTCTCAGGGTTAAGACCATTACTCTTTAGCATTTTTGTCGCAGACATAGATGATGGGGTAGAGATAATCCTTGTTAAGTCTGCAGATAACACAAAGCTAGGAAGCATTGGAAGACAGGAACAGAGTTCAAAGGGATCTTGATAAACTAGAAAACTGGGCTGAAATTAATAAAATGAAATCCAATAAAATGCAAAATTCTACATTTAGTCCACAAAAACCAAATGCACAAGTATAGGATAGAGGATGCATGTCTCAGCAGTACTACATGCAAAAAGGGCTGCGGCATTATTTTTGATCATACGTTGAATATAAACCAGCAGTGTCATACTGCAGCAAAGTAAGTGAATGCTATTTTATTCTGCATTAATAAAAGCAGTTTCCAAGTCAAGGGAAATAACAATCCCACTATATTCTATGCTGGTCAAGCCTCACCTGGAGTGCTGAGTTCAATTCTGGGTTCCTCATTCCTGCACTAAGCACGGGGTTGTACCCAGCATCCCATGGAGCTCCTTCCAACTCTATTCATCTACAACAACTTTTGTAGATGAATAGATTTGAAAAATGAATTATTACATTCCAAATACATATAATAATTGGGTGTATGCTAACCATGGATATGCTGTATCCAGAGACAGAGCAGACTATATGGGCTAAATTAAATGTTAGCCTTGCCTAAAACACACCCACTGAAATAAGTTAGCCACAAGCAAATTAAGTACCATATATTTCAAGAGATCTGCCTCAGATGTGGGACTCATGTAGCCCATGGGGGGGCGGTATGTAGCCCTTCATGGCCTCAGCATACTCAAACCAGGGATGAAATTCTTCTACTTTCTGGGAGGGAGCAAAGAGTAATTTAAGCAATTTTCTTCCCACTGTGGAAAAATTTTCACAACATATAGTTTTATGTTCTGCACAGAAAATGACATTTCCTGTGATAAATCTTTAGTTGCAAAGATTCCAACCTGCCCGGGGGTCTCTTTGTCAGGGTTTCCTGCCACTCAAGAAACATATTTTTCCAACTATTTTTCAACCATTTGGAATATTCTTTCAATCTCTACCCCAAACCCTGGAAAATAGCCCCAAACACCTCTGAGGTGTGTAGTTTCAGCCAAAAATTTTGATTTAAAGGACATTCCAAGAACAGCTAAAAGCAAACCGTGAAGCCTGAAATTGACTTTCAGTTGCCTAGAATGTTACTTTCAGTTGTTACCAGGAGTAATAATTCAGTGTGCTGAGGATCTGACAGAGCCAAAATTAGCCTGCCAACCCTTGGTGCATGCTCTCCTTGGTCTATGTTAAATTTCCCAAACCTGGATCCAACCCATTGTTCTGAAGAAATCAGCAGGGATCAGTATCAACTATGCCACTCACGTGTCATGCATAACATGTTTTATAGACTCAAAATAAGAATTATAACTTTATTGGAATTAGGAGTCAATCAGCTACACTAAGTCCATACCCATGTAAGGAAATACCACATGAGAATTAATTATGAACAAAAGGTCTAAGACAGAACTATACATTGATATTCCTAAATCCAATATTACAAATGGTGATATTACTCTTAAATTGCATTAATATAGGATCATACACTATTACCATACTTATAATTTAGCTTTTGTTTTCTTCTCTCCAGACTATCTATTCTCTGTAGTCTTCCTTCTCAAGATATGTTAAGGAACTGTGTTTTTTTCTCTGTGATCAAGAGCATACCCTCATAGGCCTCAACTTTCATTATTAGTAACATGACAACATATTCTCAAAGTAGCATAGCTTTTTCCTATGTAGATAACTTGATAATGCTGTATGATGATGTAGCAGCTGGCTAATACCCAAAAAAGCTATAATCTCATCATATTTTCCTATTTGTTTGATATACTTCATATATGCACATCATACACATATCAAACACTGAATTTCAGGATCCATTTATGTAATGGATCTGTGTGGCTGTATCTTGATCTCGTATTGCCTTAGTAAATATTTCCAGCTTTAAGATGTCTTCCTATTGGGAGTAATATTATTGACAAATGACCGCTGATTTGCCTTTGATTTGCTATGGGATTAGATTTCAAAAAGTATACCACTCTTTGAATAAATGCTCAAGCCAGTGTTAAAAAAAAAGTCACATAAGTGCACACTAAAAATGGCATAGTTTAACTATTAATTGACTGCTAATTTTACATTGCCCACATATTTAAAAGTCTAAAAGTAGCCAAACGTGAGCTCCCCAAATGGAGGAAAATCTAGTTGCATTTGTACACCTAGTGGACCATTACAGTAGATTTAATTCTTCAAAATGAGGCAATAAAATTAACACAGGTTTCTATAATCAGATCCAAAAATATTAGATATCACATTGCTGTATCAAGCATTACGTTACAAAACAAAAAGCAAAAAAAACCAAAACCCTCTACTGATTTTCTGCTCAAAAATATATAACTGGCTATGAAGCATACTTTTTTTATTTTCACGTTAGCTGGCCTTCCTGTCAGCAAACTAAAAAAGAAAGTGGTAATCAACTACATGGATTTTCTAAGAAGTTAAAAAGAGGGGTGGTAGTGGTGGGGAAAGAGACTGAATTAGAGTTTTAAAAAGCTGGGATGGATTTACTCTGTTCAAGCACGCAATTTTTCCTGCTCTGTCCCATGCAAGTATTTAATCTGCAGTGGAAAACTATCAGGCACTATACTGATATCTCTAAACACCATATAAATTTTGTTCAAGTTAAAGTGAGGGCTGCTCTGAGGAAGGGACAGCATTTTCACACTATAAAGGTCAAAAAGCTCTTTTTGCACAATATAGGGGAGAGCTACAAAAGTCCAGATGACTTTTTCATGGTAAGTAGATTTTACATGACAGAGGTAGTAGCAAAGTCAGAGACTTCAGCCTGTTTTTAAACTATGTATTTGTTTTCCCTGTACTGCTCAACAATCATTCATGTTTCCAATGGCAGCACTTTCCTAAATTTGGTGGCATATCTAATCGCTTGAAAAGCAAGTCACCACTCCCTGAAAGTATGCTTAAAAGGGAGCAGGTTTTCATTGATCGCCTTTTCTTCCCCTTTTCATTTCTTCCACATATCCAATAAAAATATAAAGATGAGATGCATGTTACGGGTATTTCTCACTTTGAAAAGCTCTTGAATCTGGTATAATTTTCAAACATTTTGATTATTTGTCATATTAAGACTTCTTGAATATCACAAAACTTGCAAATCTTTGTAAATCTACGGATGGTCAAGCTTTTTCAAGCCGTCTTAGAGAAGCTGCAAAATTCTTCCTCTTGTGAAAAAAAATGAAGAAATAAGTAATTTTTTTTTCATTTTTATTGAAAGCAAATCTGTACAGTGTTTCTATAGTTCTCTTTCCCCTAGGGGTTTAGAGAGGTCGGTAACTCACAAAGATGGCTGAAGACCAGCTGAGCCAACTCAAGGTCAGCTGAAGCTGTGGTGAATCCAATCAAGGGATGCTGGAAATTATTCAGAACTTCTTGACTCTACATTCATTTCTGGTCAAGAGAGATTTAAATCTGGAATATCAGCTTCATCCTAACTCCCTCTATCCCTTCTTCATTCTCTTTTATTTACTGTTGCACTGGCTATTATCAGCTGGCAGAGCAGTTGTGCCAGCACACCGCTCCTCTGGCTAATCTCTAAAATCAACCAGCAGAATGGGATTATATCAGCATAATGATAGCTCAGCTGGCAGAAAGCCAATTTAGCTGTCACAAAATGCTTGTTTCCATTCCTCACCTCCTACAGCTGGTACATCTTTCAGTTATGATGGCATTGTAAATGCGTAGGGGTGAAGATTTGATAATGGAAGAAAGGACACCCTGGGAATTTGTTCCTTTCTACACGTTTTATCCCTGTTTCTAATGGAATGTTATTATTCAGACAAACTTTTGGCATTTAAACTGGGTCACTATTGAAGGAGGGTTTTTTTCCAGATATAGAAAGAGGAGTTGGGCACTATTAATCATTTATTTGTGTGTGTGTGTTTTACCAATTTGTTTTTATGATTCAGCTGTGTCTTCATTTATTTTGTTCTTGCATACGTTTCAGGACTTGTCACAAATACTGCATTTGTACAAAAGTCCTTTTTTTGAAAAAAAATGCAAAGAAAACTTTGGAAACACTTCTTGCAGAAAATCTAATGATTTTCCTGCAAAATCTGGCATCTTTGCAGGAATGAATTTTTCCACAAAGTCCTGAAACTCATTTTTTATGGTAATTTCTTGATGTGATAAGACGCCCTTTCTTACTGAAGATGACAAAAAATTGTGAGTATCCTTAATACCTATTGTTGTCTCTTGACATTTTTTGTTTTGTTTTGGCTATAGAAGCAGACAGAATATGAATTTAATTAACAAATAAACATAGAGCTCTAACTTGTTGAAGCTGAACTCTAGTCAAGCTTGTTGAAGCTGAACTCAGGAGACTTGTTGAAACCGAATTGAGATCAGCCCTCACATGCATCATTTTCAGTCCTGGATCAGAAGAAAGAAACCTCCCTCATGAGATCAGAAGAAGAGAAGGGAGGAATAGTACCTTGTGCTGAGTTCATTTACCTCCTCTGTAACACTTTCCAGTTTGCCCCTAGATCATCTTCATCCTCTCCCCATGGGATCTAAAATGGCAGCTGTATTTTGTTTTGGATCATATGCTGGAAAACTGTGGTTCTGAAGGTATATATGACCCCCTGCAGCTCATTTTTGCATTTCTCAACTCCACTAGATCCCAGGAACAACAGCCTTGTAAAACTTGTGTCTGATCATATCAGGAGAAAGAGCGCTTGGAAGCCAGGAAGTTATTTTACAAATAGACGTTTTCCACCAAACCCTAGTATAGTTTAACATCAAAACCATGTATTTCTCAAAATGCATAATTTCTTTCTCTTTTTAAAATGTTTGGCAATCTGTGAGGGCTCCAGAGGGTCCCTGAGAAAAAGCTGCCCCTACAGACCTGCTACAATATCTGCTCCTGTTATAGAGCAAAGTTTAAAGAGTGGAGTGTATGACGGTCATGAGGATATCCACGTGGGCTTCTCTTCTCATCTGAATGCATGGCTTTTTCCCATGGATCCCCTTTCTATCCTTACCACCATCATTTCCCACCAATTCCAGAATAAAAATAAAAAAAAGCTGAAGAGCAGTGAAACTTGTGAAAATATGCCTCAATACTTTTGGGGTTGGCATTAACAAGCTCCTGTGCATTTTTCTTGGGCCATATTGAGACAGAGATTACTGATACTTCCATCTAGAATCAGAGTTTATTAAACCAAAAATGACATTGCGAGTGATTGTTGTGACTTCAGAAATAGCACAAATCCTGGTGAAGTCAGTATTATTTGCAACAGCAGACCAGAGGCGAACAGCAAGCTTCTCTGGAATCATACACAAAATATCTAACCACACTTTCAGTAACACCAAAGAATGGTGGGTTGAATGTTGGCCACTGAATAGGAGTAAGGAATTGCTGGTTTAATACTTTCAGAGTCTTTTCCATGTTTGGAACAAATACAGATTTCATAGGCTTTTTCATCCACAGTGCAGTGGTTTCTGTTTCCCAAATCCCTTTCCCATACTGCTTTCAAACCATTGATGTTCCCTGTAGATACTTGAAAGTTACTTGAGTAGATACTGAATACTTGAGAATTATTTTACAAAGTAAAAAGACCTGTTAAGGTAGTGCATTACTCTTTATTAGCAGTGGCTCCCAAGTGATCACTACACATTTTTCAGTTGCAATATTAAACCATATCCCAAATTAAAATTGTTTACCCGCCAAACACATCACTTAGGGATTTGATGCCTACTTTGTGCGCATTGGTGCCTTTGAGGGTTTTTTGGATTTTTAGCATGCAGATTATCATATTTGCCAACTTTAAAAGAATGAGAGGAAGTTCCTCAACAATTAAACCTAGAATGTTAAGTAAAGCAAGTGTCAAGAAGACAAAATCTGTTCAAATCCCCTGACAGTTGGTGTGCTTCTGCTTTTTAGATCTCTGATAATTAGATAAACTCACAGTGCCTCAGGCAAAGCTTGAAATACTGCCATTCTCTTACTTTCAAAAGCAGGTACTGAGGAACAAAGCAATATTCAAGGTTCATCTATCCGTATTCTGTGAAAATTAATATAGGGAACAAAATGTGGCTTGAATTCTATCTTTGCATAATCACATTAATTTAATATTGCTTAAATGAATTGAAGAATGTGAACAAGATGCAAGAAGAAGAATGGCTATATTTTTTTAGTTTCATGCCCTCCCTCCAATCCAATCCTTGCCTCATTCTCTACCGCAACACCTCACCATCTTCTGTCCTACTGAACAGAGCTTGGAAAAGTTACCTTACCCCTCCTTGAATCCTCTAACCAGCATGACTAGCGTCCATGTTGGCTGGGGGATTCTGGGAGAGGTCTTACAAAAATAAAATGATTGTACAGAACTAATACTGTAAGGAACACAGAGAACTATCTTCTCACAGGTCAGACTACTTTTTCACCTATTATTCATTCAATTACCTAAGGCATTTATATGCAGCCTGTCATAGCATCTATCCTAAGTACTTAGCTAGCTGAGTACTGTGTCCTAAGATCTGCAGTAGCTCTCAGAAAAATCAGGACATGCCTTTGAGGGATCATTTGACTCAGGCTAGAGTGGACAAGATTTTGTGCAGGGAGGTTGTGGGTTTTTTCCCCTCTTCTATAGAGAAGTTGAAAAGAAAGATTGAGAGGGGTTGGATGAAAAGAAGAGAAATTGTGTAAGCATAAAATTGATCAAACATTGGAAGGATTGGTTAGTTGGATTTTTTACTTATGCATAAACCCCATCATTAGAATGACTAGGGGAACCAGGGAGGATTTGAAGGTTTGGCCAGTGTCTTCATGATGCACTGAAGGTGTCTTCAGATGTTGCAAGGTCTATAGGTTGGGATTTACTTCTCGCAGTCAGGTATGGCTGAAGGCCTTGCAGAGCTTGGGCCCAGAAGAAGTTAAGTTTGGCACAAACAACTGAGGCTGTCTCCATGGATTTTGATATGTGTCTGGGTCACAGTCCATTCAACACATCAGGTGATAGTGATTTTCTACTTTCAAGAGATACAAGTGTCTTCTCCAGTTCTGATGGCTGTTCTTTACTTACATTGTTTTTCTGTTAGTTCACAGGTGCTTTCAGGTGAGATAACAAGTCCTGATCTGGGTCCATAGTATGGTTTACTGGGTGGTGCACCAGGCCCAAAGTGGCCACTTTGGAGATCAATGGGGTTAAGCAACTTGCCCACTATGGAGTGGCTAGGGAGAAGAGGCCTCCATTGGAGTGGTTTGCTGCCTCTTTCTTTTAAGGAGTGCACTGGACCTCCTCCTCATTTTTATTCATTCATCTTGGTGAGAATGACTTGGCCTTGCTCAAGTCTCTCATTTTACAGGTTCAGCATGATTTTTATACTATTCAGAATAAGTGACCTGGGATTGCATTGGTTTGGTCAACCATTTTGCCATGCCAACCTAGTCAGGGTCAGGGGGATTCCTGATGTCTCAACACCCAGGGAAGTGTTATTGGAGAGATATGCAATGTTTTACACAGAGGGTTGGTCCACCTTCTTGCAAATCCCAATATAGTCTTTAGTCAGCCAAAGAACTAAAGGACTGATGGCATTCATTTATTAGAAAAAGGAAATACGATCTTCCTGGGAGACTTGCAACAGAGGTGAGTACTCATTGACTGGCCTGTTAGGAAAAAGGAGTGAGCAGACATTTGTACCTTTTCTGTGGCAGGTATGTGTGTGGGAGAATATATGAGTTGCATGTACACCTTGGCACCCTTTTGGTGAAGGGTAGTGCTCTGGAATTGCCTCTTTTTAGGTCCTTGCAGTGGAGAAGGAATCTACCCTTGAATCTGACCTGGGGTTTGCTTCACATATAGAGTCCTGGGACCTGGGTGGGAGTAGCCTCGATTTACCCCTTCCAGTAAATGGCCATCAGAGAGTAACCCAATTGTTGGATTGCCCTTGGGGCTTAGGTGTTTCACCCAAGGGAAGGCTGAAGAGTTTGTAAACTATTGACACCTGGCCTCAGCTGGACCTGCATTGAGTTGTTCACCTCTCTTGCTCCTTTCCAGGTTCAACACAGATTAAATAGGTTACAGGTTAAATAAAGTGGCCCTTATTTAACCCAACTTTCTGTGATTGGTCTCATTATTCCATGGTTGGTCATCAAATAAATACATGTTCCACAGTTCCTGTTCATTGAAGTGGACAGTGAAGTACATTGGAGACGACGAACAGAGAGGCAACTAACTGTTCATTTTCAATGCCTCACTCTCTTAGGTTAGGAGATATGGAATGTGAGAAAGATATTCAGGGAGGTTATGTAAGCTGAAGCTGAGTGATGAACTCCTTGTGATCTGTCCAGAGTGCTGACAGCAGTTTCTGATCGACTTTATTCATGAAATACATTCTGAGCCTGTTCTGGGGCATTCTGTGCTTCTGTTTGCATTTGTGGTGTGGAATACGGAACACAGATTATACTCAGTGTGTCCTGCTGAGCTCATTGCTGCAGTAGTACTGATCATACTATGTGTCTCTTGCAAGATCTTCCTCCCAGAACACAATGCTTAGAGCATCTTCTGCACACAGAGAAAGGAACTTGCCTCATAGTTCTACTTCTCATAAAATGATTACAGTGTCTGTCTATTTCTCCCTTTTACCTCACATTTTGCCAGCTAACCAGTACAAATGTATTTTACCATGTATCTGTTGAACTTCTCACAACCCAGTTTCAAGAAGTGTGTCCTTCCTACAACCTCACTTTTGACTGAAACGATTCCTTTCACCTGTTTCCATGGAGTTTAACACGGGAACTATTGCATGCATGCATGCATATGGAATTCATGCATATATGCATGCATGCATAAATAAATAAATATTTAAAATTGTTTTTCTGAAAATCATAGTTGATCCTTGCTTCTTTTTAGCTTTAGTACTATACTGCTTAGATTAGAACATTTGGAGAGAAAATTAATTTATTCATTTTATGCAACTTAGCTGTTTTTCTCCTTCTGCCTATATGAGACTGGTAATAAAATGTATTAATTTGCAACCTGGGGTTTGATTGCATAGTTGAAATGGCCAAAGGATCGATTCTGTCAAGCTTCTTGTTCATGCTACAAGTTGAGACCAAGGACAAAAAAGAAGTCTGGGTCAAACATTGCCTTGAAGTGAGAAGAAGTTCCAGTTGGCTGTTGATTCTTTCTTGACCAGTAGGAAACCGGAAATCCCTAAAACATCCTTTTTTTTCCCTCTGGTGAAGGAAATTTGGTTCTGAAAGCTAACACAGTGTGTGTGTTTTTTCTGCCTTTTGGCTGGCCTAATAAGGGAACTATTATAATTTGGATTTTGAATTTCCTCTCATGGAAAGGGAGAAGAGGACAATAGAAAAGTAGTGAAAATTTGTATGGAAATGGTTTTAACAGGTCCTTTTTGTTTTGTATTTTATGGGATTTAAGAGAATCTTTGCCATCTGTTGGCTTATAGCAGGTCATAATTGTTACTGTATCCCTTAGGGTGATGGTCCCTACATTATATTATTAGAGAACATAAAGTCCTATTACTGAAAATTTGTCAACAGTTTGATGATTCAAAGAGATCACTCCTCGACAGAAGAAGAAGAATTTAAATGGTAGCTGGTAAACACACTGTTTGACTTGCCTTCAGTTTTACTGGAAATAATTTTATTGTAATTCATAATCCACCTAATTTAGAAGAGGTCATACCTTTATGGATTAATCTGGAATAAATGGATTCCTTAGTGCGGCCTAAGCTTTATTACAGGAGAACACCATATCCTTTGAAAAGCAAGAGAAAGCCACAACCTCTTCAGATGATAAATAGAAAACAACTTTTTTTTTTTTTGGCTTGCAGCACACAAAAATGTTTGCAGTGTTTAACTTATTAAGTAGAAACAGTGATGTCAGTATAGATTGGCTCTTCATTTACTGCCCTTTGCATTCAGCAGTAATACTGATCTGTGAGAATAATTTGGACAGTGGGCGCTAAACAGTAGATTCTAGAGCCATTTTAATGGATTATCTTTGAGAGAGAGAAAAAGTCTTAGAAGGTCCAGATATTCACAGAAGGCATAATTCATTTTTTTCAGCATAGAATCCCAGAATTGGACGGGGCTGCAACAGACATTTAATGCATTCCTCTATCATGCAGGAATATACAACTACAACACTCCTGAAAGATGTCCATCTCACCTTCTTTTAAAGACCTCCAAAGGAGGAGAGACCTGCCTCCGCTGAG
The DNA here is from genome assembly GCA_948474755.1 of Ctenosaura bakeri. NCBI lineage: Eukaryota > Metazoa > Chordata > Lepidosauria > Squamata > Iguanidae > Ctenosaura > Ctenosaura bakeri. The sequence continues at coordinate 623,193 of CAOLHI010002160.1, forward strand.
ATAGTCTATTCCACTGTTGAACAGTTTTTACAGTAAATAAAAAGTTCTTTCTAATGTTTAGGTAAAATTACCTTTCTTATATTTTGAATCTACTGGTTTGTATACTGTATACTCTGGAGGAGCTGAAAACAAGATCACTCCATCTTTTACTTGACCATCAGTTCAGATATTTAAAGGTGGCTATCTTGTCATCTCTCAGTCTTCTCCAAGTTGAGCATAGCTAGCTCCCTAAGTTGTTCCTTATAAGGCTTAGTTTCCCAACATTTGATCATCTTGGGAATGTTCCATCTTGTTGATATCCTTCTTGAAGTGTGCTATCCAGGACTGGAGACAGTATTCCTGGTTAGGTCTGACCAAAGCAGAATAGAATGGCACTATGAATTCGCAAGACCTGGATATGATACTCCTGTGATGCAGCCTAGAATTTCATTGGCTCTTTTGGCTGACACATGACACATCACATTGTTGATTCATGTTTAGTGTGTGCTCTACAAAGTTCCTTGTATCCTTTTCACATTACTGCTTTCAAGTCAGGTATTGCTTACCCTATATTTGTACATTTTGTTTTTCCTACTTAGATATCGTCTCTTGCATTTTTCTCTTTTGAAATTAATTTGTTAGGTCTGGTCCAGTTCTTCAATCTGTCAAATTAATTTTGAATTTCAATCCTGTCCTCTGGGATATTTGCTATTCTTTTTGCTCACTTTCTTGTTGTTTGTGAATGTGATGCATATACCTTGTATTCCATCATCTAAGAAGTTTCTAAAGATGTTCAACACTGGGCCCAGGACAGAACCCTGAGACACTCCCTCCACTCCTGTCATTTTTCTCCTGATTGAAGCACAACCATTGGTGAACATTCTCTAGGTTTGGCCAATTACAGGTCCACCTAACTGCAGCGCTGTTCAGCCCACAGTTCACCTGTGGGGACAACATTTCTCTCCTCCAATCTGCTGGGGCCTTCTCTGTCCTCCAAGAATTCTCAAAGATCATTGATAATGACTCTGAGATTACATCTGCAAGTTCCTATGGTATTCTTGGATGCTGTTCATCCTGCCCTGGAGACTAGAATTCATTAAGGTATCTTAGTTGTATAGGGGCAATTGTAACATATTAGAGTTCTAAGCATCATGAATATTATGCATCACAGACCTCAAAGTATAATGTGTCACAGCATTTCTGTATTATCTAAAGTAAGATATTGTGCAATATCTCTACCATCATGGCTTTGAGATGATAATGATTTATATGTTTATACAGTCTGAGTGGTGTGCCTAGTGAGTATAAGAGGGCAGGTTCAGAATCTAAAATATAACAGATGGGGAAAAGGAGAGGAGTGATTTGGAGAACAAGATATTATAGGTATGCTTCCTTTTTGGACAAAGGCACGTTACTTTAGAAGTATTCATACCTCTTCAAACTATTATTTTTCCAAAGTAAAGTAAACTGTTCCTGAAGATTCAGATTTGCTTCAGATGTATAGCTTCAGCAATGTGTAAACCCAAATTCAATAATATTTGGCCACCCCTCAGAAACTTGCCTGGGGGGAGGATCTTCATAACTCCTTAAAAACTGTATCCATCCTTATGAACTTGAGCGTCACATTATAAAATACACTTAAGTGTCTAGAAGAGATGCTCCCTCAAGTGGTAAAGACATCAGCACATCACAGGGCACACTTTTCTTCACCTGCTTTTTGTATGTCGTGTGTCCAAAAACTGCTTGCAAAAATGCATGGTGGGGAGATACACCTTTACAAAGCTTCCAAACTTTAAAGATTCCTACTCCAAATCTCCTGCACCTATGCCAAAAACTTTAGAAAGTCTCAAGTATTCAATTATTTTAAAAATTCAAAAGTTAAAGAAAGTAATAGTTTCCCCCTAAGCTATTACATTTTATTTTTCCTCATAAAAAGCTGCTCTTACTTACAGTGCTCAATTTTGTCTTACAGCTGGTGTACTTTCACCCCTCATTCACTATTCCCTGAAAATCCTTTCCCACTGTATCAACAATGGTGCTGTGGAACTATAGCTGAATTGCTATGTAGATAAGGAATGAGGTCTTGAGGTGGTATTTACAATGGCATGAGAACCAGGATGCACTTTAAAAGTGAGCTCTTTTGCTTCTGATGTAAATTTGCTCATTTATCTTCACCTCCAGAACAGAGCAGCAACATGATAATGCAATTTCAGGAGAAAGGTTAGGCACTGAATGTTTATCCCTCTGCCACAAAAATGTTCATTATTTTACCTTTTTCGTTTTATAAGAACTCTGGCAACAATTATAATGACAGAGAGGATTTTCAGACTAGGAAATCAAACATATATGGTCTATATTAATAACGAAATTGTGGAGCAAATGGGGAACAGAAATAATGGTAATGCTGCTATGGAAAACTTGTTTATGCCATACATCCTGTTAATGCAAAGCTTCTTACATTTGACAACTACTGACAAATTTCTATCATAAAAAGCACTGACCTTAGATATTGTATATATTCTTTAAAATGGCATGTGTGATCACGCCTACTAACAGAGTGTTCACCGACTGGGAACTTCCACCTGGTGGGGGAAATTTGCAAGCAGGGAAAAGAGAGAGGTGATTTAGTGCACAGGGTGGTGCATTCATGCTCCTTCAGGACAAAGATGGGTAAGGTGGGCAAGGTTTTATATACTCATATCACCCACCCTTCACTGCTTTTGTAGGATGCTTAGGGGTGAGTAGAAATTTTGTTCCTTCTTTCGTTTTGTGGGGGTCTTTTTCCATGTTTTATATGGAATGTTGAAGAAGGCAAATGTTTATTGGGTGAAGGGTGGCTCTCTTTATTAGGTTGATGTGATCTTAATTGACTCATCTTTGGTTCGACTGGCTAACTTGGACCGTTTCCGCACTAAAGTGTCATAGTGTTATTCTTCCACTTTCAACATCCTATGAAATTTTGGGGTTTGCAGTTTAGGGAGGGGCCTTTGAGGCCCCTCCCTAAACTGCAAACCCCAAGATTCCATAGGATGTTGAAAGTGGAAGATAGCACTGTAACAGTTTAGTGCGGAAATGGCCTTGGTCATATCTGATTTATACTGATTTAATATTGGGCAGATTAATTTGGTCATATCTGACTTACAGTAAGTTTAAAAGTTAGTACCTATTAGGATGATTTGGCAGAAGTGTGCAGTGAGCATCTGTAAGGACCTTTAAGGTTATTGGCATCTCAAGACCAGGTGACTAAGGGAATCATCTTTGGGACCACATTCCTTGTGCTTTTGGTGTTCCAAAAGAAAGGTGATGAAGATCCTCCTACATTAACATCAGTGTGGACCTGAAACGGGGGTATGCACCTATCTTTTGATTTTTTCCAGGTAGAATCAGTAATCTCAGTAGAAAATCAGTTGTTTCTTCAGATTTTCTGTCTATTTAGAATGGAATTTTCACACAAGTTCCCTCACCTTGCGTATTATAGTTGATGTTAAGTTATATAACATGGCTCCAGCTATAGCCAGTTCTTGTGTTATCTTCTTATTGATTATTCTGGAGGTAAGAAGAATTCACTGAATAACAACTCTAAATATTTCACATATGCAGTGGAAAGAAAGATGTGCTTTCTACTTCTACCACCCAATGGCAATCATTGGTTGAATGAGTCTTTAGCATGTCCCTATTCTGAACATGGTTAACTAGTCTGTGGTTAGGATACCTAGAAATATATCAAATTCTAAACTGGAGACAGAATGTTTCTTCCAAAAAGAGCCACATAGGTGCTGGATGAAACAAAAATATGAAGAAGTCATGAGCATTTGGGTCCTAACATCTTGATCTGCAAATATATTTGTTCACACTCTTTCCCTTTATACCTCCCTCCCATGTAATAAACATTTTTTAACCATAAAGTGCACTGGTAAAGTAAGAAAAAAGAAGCAAATTTTTGTCCCCATTGGCAATTGAAATCTTGCAAAAGGTTGAAAACACAATGTTGAAAATCAGTTGTACTTAAAACTCTTTGTGTCTTACATACATATCTTTGTGAAGGGGATAAGGATGGTGGAGGGGGGTCTTTTTCAAAGTAACTTACTGTAAAGCACTGAGATCAATCAAGCTTATCATTTTATGTGTCTGAAGCATCCCTAGCAGCACAATATGAAATGGTAGGGCAATGCTGGTAAATGACAGTACAGTAACCACAGAAGAAATAAGTTAACATATCAGTATATGCTCAATACACATCAGACAGCTAAGCAGAAATATAAGCTTCTCTAAAGTCAAATATCATCAGAGGTGATGGATATAAAAATGCTTGTATTAGTTAGCAATATAAAACTATGATTCATGCATTTTGACCAGACACATGATTTGAGCATATGCTTTTATGGCTTAGAAAATGAGTTTTATCTTGCTTGCTTTCAAACATTTTAGATTAATGAATTCAGCATTACTGCTGTCACAAAAAGGCAGCTGGAATATCTAGTACGGAAATTTGAAGTAAACCAAGATAAGAAAATGTAGGGCACATTAACAAGTACATGATATGTAAAGTGAGCTGTTATTAAAAATTTCTGGCAAATTCTATACAAGAGGAAAATGTCAGTGGGATTTGTGGGGTTGCCCAGATAGGAACACAGCTTACATTGAGTCAGTCAATCTAGTTTAGTATTGTCCCCACTGGCTGACAGCTACTGCAGGGTTTCAGGAATACGACAGTCCATTCCCTAGCTGTGGATGTTGAGGACTTAACCTGGGATTTTTGCATGCAAAGCATTTGTTCCATCACTGCAACCCATACAGCAGAGTACACTAGTATCTGAGGAGCAGATCCCAACTTTTGGCACGGATTTTACCCAATTCCTGTGAAATTTCTATGAAATGCAACATTATGATTCAACCTGTATCCAAAGCATGCTTAACATACAGGTTAGAATTTCTACCCCATTTGTCCTGAAAGAAGGATGCAGGAGAAGAGTTTGACTTCATGCAGGCTTCTGCACGCAGGGGCTCATCAGATACTGTGAAAGCATCCAAGTGGAGGTGATATACTGTTCCATGACTCCACAGGACCCTAGATGCATCAGGGCCCCTTTGCCTTTAAACAATAAGAATCAGGTTAATCCAAACTACTAGCATGACTTCCCACGTGTGGAAAACATGTTATTCATTATGCTGTGGAAATACATAGAGGGCTATAGTTTATTACAATTATCTAGAGAATCTGTCTCTGGATTTAGTAGTTACATGAAAGTGCAACCCATAGACTTGAAAGACAGGTTGTATACTACTGATTTGTCACCTTTCTAACATGGCAGTAGTGAATACAAGGCAAATTATCAAAGTGTCATGCCCTGCTTCCAGAACATGGACTCTGACTCAGACTCTGAAACAGGGGGCGTGCCAGAGGCTGAGACAGGGAGCATGCCAAGACCTGCTGTACAGGAAGAAGTTACAGTGCCACAAACAGAACAGGAAGCAGTGCCAGCTCCAGCAGAGAGTCCTACCTTGTCAGACATAGAAGAACACTTATCTGTACCCACCTTTGCAGAGCACAGACAACAATGAGAAAGCCAGCGTCGCTGTCTCAGAATTTATAACAAGCAACAATTAATCAAGCCACAGCTGCACTAGGCTTCAGACCTATACAGCTGCCACTCTTCCCCACCGGGAGTTGTCAGAGCTCATCTGACCTTCTACCCTGCTGGATACCTTGCTGAATACTCCGACTGACCTTGGACACTCTCTTGCCTTGGAACCCTGTTGAACTTTATTTAGGACCTTACTACCTAGAAATAAGTAATGAGCTGGGAGCTATTCAGTTTGTTTTGTTTGAATTATCAGCTATGCTGGGACTGAGATAGGACACATGCATGGTGCGCTTTCCAATAACATGTCATACAAGTACAAATATGGAATCTCCAATGTAAACATGATTCTGAAATGTAAGAAGGCGCTAGCCTGGCTGTGAGAGAAACTTCCCATCGCATTTAAAGTGCAGTTGTTTGCATTCTTACTTGGCAGTAAGTCCCACTGCATTCAATGGGTCATACTCTCCAGGAACTGAAGTTTAGTCAGGTATATGCTGTAGTGTCCATTCCTTGGGGGCCTTACTAAAATATTTGCTATATCTTTAAAGCACAGCATATTACATTTTCACAGGTTTCATGTCTTAGAAAATACTGTTATGTAGCTTTGCAGGTTATTTCAGCAACACAGCAAGGCAGATTTGTCCTCAGAGATAGGAGCAATCTGGTTTGTGAAAACAGAATTTTTATTTATCACCCAGGGAAGACAAGGAGCTAAAAGGCTGCTTTCCTTGCAACTCTCATCACAGGCCCTGTCTCCAGAATAACCCCTTCCACATGCACATTCACAGGCCCTCAGGCTCTTAGAAGTCTGACTTCAAGGAAAGGCTTTCCACCAACATCTTTTCCCCTGGGGCTTCCTGTCGAGATGACAACTGTGAGAGCAGAAAGGAAGGAAAGAAGGGAGGTGCAAAATGAAGGAGACAGCAGGGAGAGAGGAAGATGACTGACATTCAGCAGAAGACACAGAAAAATGTGGGGTTTACAGTCAATTAATCCAACAGTATTTTGTTGCTAATTCTTATTTGTATACTGCAATTCTGGGATGGCAAAAGTGTTACAGAACCAATGGGCTGATATAAACTGCTGTCAAGCAACAACTGGAAGACCACAAACTCCCAACCACCGTTCTTTCTCTTGACTACAATATTATCACATTGTGCTCAACATTTTTTTAAAAAAAAGTTATTTATTTGACTTATTGATAGAATGTAGGAGACTAAGGCTACAATCCCAATGAACTTAGTGGGATATTTCATAGTAGATACCCACAGGATTGCAATGAAAACCTACAATTGTGTACACTTACGTGGGAATATATCCTATGGAACTTAGTTTAGCTTACTTTTTGTGTAGGTGTACTGCACTATTAAACAGTTCAGAAGGCATTACTAGCTTTGGATTAATTGAGAAAAAAGTGATTTTTGAAATAATAGGCAATGATATTTAATGCAATTTTTCTATCAAGGTTATTTCAAATTGTATCTGATAGCTATAGGAGAAGATATCCTATGGTTTAGGAGTGCAGATATTGCAGGGGGTTGTGCCTAAATATTTAACCATAAATCCACTTCAGGAACTTTATTTTTGTGTTTTGATGAATCATGTTTCATTAGCAGAGCTGGGAAAAATGAAATTTCTTGACTTCATCCCCCCGAATCCTTCACATGTTTTTGTTCGTTAGTACTGTTCCAAAATGTTACACATTTAGGTGGTTATACATATTGTATAGGCAACGTTCTAAGTATGGTAAGCAGTGCTGCTAAGCTTCAATGCAATATCAAAGCAACATTGATTTTAAAAGTATGATATTTTGAATAAATTAAACCCACTAATGGCTCAACAATTTCACTGAGCATAAAATAGCTTTCTCTAGAGAACAATTATCTCTTGTTTAAATACAAATATTTTTAAAATGCACCTCATTCATGTTTGTTTTGTCAACAAAGCAACAACATTTCAGTCTCCCTGAGGTTAATTGCTTGGCTTATTAATGATGCATGATACTAAGATTTAAATACACATAGCTGACATTCCCTTCAGATTTTTTTAAAAAATCTGATTAAAATAGTTTCTCTTCTCATATGCAATGTAACTTTGCACAGTTCTAATCAACAGGAGAATTTCTATGATGCCATGATTCTCTCCTTAAGGTGTTTATTTCTGTGTACTGTACTGGAATGTTAGTGTGACAGGATCAAATGTAAGAGAGGGAAAGTACACATTCAAGAACTCTCGGAGGACCCCTGTTATGGAAGATGATTTGTGTAGAAAACAAGTCCATATTGCAGTGATCACAGGAGCACCAGAAGAACTGAACTCCCCTCCCTTTGTGGAAAGCTGGAATTTCAATAAGGTCTTTACACCCAATAGACTTTAAAAAAAAAATTAATGTGGCTACGCATTTGCTAAGAATACAAATGAGCAGTCATAGACAAACTAAAATAACCACCACCAGTAGCAGTTCAGATACTTGAAATCAGGCATTTTCATACATCAGCTGCTTATAGGAAGATTCTTTCAGAAGGGAAAGGTAGGAAGAGGGTTTCTCAATTCCCCCCTTTCCATTTGCTGGGTCAGGGGACCAGTGGAATGGCATGAGAAAAAAAGTGGGGAGCTGCAGGTGGAAAGAGGCAAAATTCTCCCCCTCCCACCTCCTTGGACTGCAGTTCCATGTGAAGAAGGGCAACACAAGGTCCAATTGATGCTCAGAAAGCAGAAACTCTGTTGTGTCATGAAGGCACCTTCCATTTTTAATCTTCTGCTATTTTTGCTCCTTCCTGCAATCTCCATTATTCCTCCCCATAATCAAATTTCATTCTGTGTAACCTACTACCAACCATCCAGTAGATCACTGCTTAATTGCCATGTATTGCTCCACAGTCTTTCTGCAGGCTACTCTAAAATATTCCAAAGACCAAACATTCATCTACGTCTCTGACTCATCGGCTTTAACACTGACATAGAGAAGAAAGAAAACAGGCCAAGCAAGGACATATTGGACTTGCTGCTTTCAGCTGCCATAATGCAAGTGACATATTCTTTCAACATATTATGTTACCTTAAGGTGAAGACAGCTGTATATTTTATACAAGGTTAAAAGAAGGGAGGGAGTTAAAACACATATTCTCTGCCTTGAAGAGATATGTCTCAAAATGCAATAGATGTGTCAAAACTAACAAGATGTGAGAATATTTTCCTAACTTTTTTTCCCCCCAAAGTTTGCCAATTTTTTTCCCATAAATTGAACAGAAAAACCTTGAGAATTCTGGGGCGGGGTGAGTAGGGAACAGCCTGGAAGAAAGTGAAACTGATAGATCAAACAACCAGGCAGAGAGTTTTGAGTACCTCTAAGCCTGACTTTGAATACCTGGGTATTCAACCAGGTCTGAGTTGCTCAATTAGGTTAGCTACCCCTCTGTTTTTTTTTCCTTCTTCTTTTTTCCCTCCTTGACAAGTTCATGGTCCTCTCCATGCTGGGATGACTGGTACTTGTTGATTTTGGCCAGTGCAGATGCTTGAGAATCTAGTTTGATTTTTAACAAGAGTTTTCCAAATTCCATAGATTTCTTCCTAAATTCATTGAACAGAATTTAGGATTTTTTTAAAAAAATGATAAAAGTAAAACTAACAGAGGCTCCCCTCTTTAGTCAAAATCACACCTTTCTTCACCACTGCTACATTGATAAAACTGGCATCTCATCCCAATAGCTTGGATCTTATAGACAGTAGGAACCCAGCAGAAGAAAGGAGGAGATGACATTTTGTTTCATGTTGATTTCCCAGCAGTGGGAGCACATTCAGTATCCAAGTCACAGGATTCCAAGGTCTTCAGGACAAACAGATTGATTATGTTACATTCATAATATGTTATTCTCAATGCATTTTTGTTCTATTTAAAAATAAGTGTAGACACTTTGGATCTATAATCCAAATTAGAGAGAAAAATTTTAGGTGCTACTTGTGCAGTTAAGAAAGTGTACACACACCTCTGTATCCAGAATCTCCTAGCTCAGTTGTTCTTAACCTGGGGACTGGGGACCCCTGAGGGTCCATGGAGCCCTCATAAGAGGTCCACAAATCCCTGCTGCTGCACACCTCCAGCAGCAGTAACAACAGGGACATGGCAGCAGGGGTGTGTGCAGGTGCTGAAAAAGTTCTCTCGTTTGCAACAGCATTGGAGAGGCAGTGCAGGCCCCAGTGGGACTGACAGTGGTGCCCCACCAAACACTTGCTCCAATCCACCAATTTGGAGAACAAAAGCTGAAGGCTACTTTTGATGGCCAAGTGGAATGCTTACCTTACTTTTTAACCCAAATGGCTGGACTTATGGCAGAATGGGAACCCATGTTCCCAACAGCAGAATCATAAGGTAAACCTATCACAGGGTATATGTGTATTTTTTTTTCTTTTCTTTTTTGGGGGGACAAAATTTGTTTGGGGGGGCTGCCTTTGCCTTCCTTTGAGGCTGACAGAATGTGATTTGCTCAAGGTCACTGAGTGGGATTTGAATCCTAGTATTGAGAAGCCGTAAATAAATAAATATTTGCATATTTAAGTAAATATTTGAATAACTAAATCTAAAATTAACTATTTAAATCTTGAGTTAAGTCTTGGGGGTCCTGGTAACAAATCATATTTACAACGGGGTCCCAGTTAAAGAAAAAAAAGTTAAGAACTACCATCCTAGCTAGTAAGATTTGGCAATGTTGTTGAGGGGAGGGGGAATCTGGAAACTGTAGTTCAAAAAAGTAACTTTTCTAAGCTCTGCCAGTGTGTAGCTAAGTGCAGAGAAATTGGCAATGTTCTAATCCTGGAGCACTTGCACAAGTCAAGTGCCACATGCATCTATCTGACAAGGTCGCAGCAATACCATCAACACCTCGTGGCTTGTTCTTTTAGGAGAGGAACATATTCCAGCATCAAAGACACTGCCAGCAATGTTCATGCGTTATACATTTTGGCAGAACTACCACTGTAGTCTCAGCACACTTTTTACATTGCAAATGTACACAAAATGCTATTTCTGCTTAGGCAACCAGATGTCCATCTTATAAGGGGTCCAAAAATACAGAAAAAAAATATTTCAAAGGAACTGTGTGGAGTGGTGTTTTCAGTTCTGTTTTGTTTTTTTAAAAAAAGATTTGGTCTTCCAGGGGACTAAGGCAGCCCCCATATCCCCAAAAGTTATTCATCCTTACCCTGGAAATAAAAATGTAATCATTCATAATTACATATTAATTTAAGATTAGTCATCAATAAAATAATTGCAATAATGGGGACCAAAATGTAGGCTGTAATTCTGCTAAAACATGCCTAGAAATGAATCACCTGCTCCATACCTATACACACATTCTTAGTTGCTGTTTTCAGGGAGGGGAGGTACATGATATTAAGAGAGGCAGCATGGTGTAGCTGTTGGATGAGGACACTGGGAGACCAGGGTTTAAATTCCTACTCCGTCATGGAAACTCACTGGGTGATCTTGGGCAAATCACACTCTCTCAGCTTCAGAGGAAGGGAAAGGCAAACCCTCTCAAAACAAATTCTGCCAAGAATATCCCATAATATGTTTCCTGCAGGGTCACCATGAATCTGAAATGACTTAAAAGGCTCACAGCAACAACAGTTGAGATTGCTTCTTGTGCAACAGGGTTATAGTCAATTCTGATGCAACATATAAACTTGTTAGGATGGTATGAATTCCAAAGAAGTAAGTGCAAATGTGCTGGAGTTATATATCTATTTTATGAACTGAGCTAAGATTTGTTGACTGCTTTGATTCTTGAGGAAGTGATTTGGGAGTTTTCCACTGGGGTAGGCAATCTGAGGACTATGTTTCTGCCCTGAGACATTCCAAGGGTCCCATGGACTGGAGGAGGAGGTGGGGAGGGGAAAAAAAGCATAATGAATGATAAACAATAATGATAAAAATTGTCCCTTGCTTCCATGCCTCCTACAGTGGTGATTGTGGATGGGGCAGCACCATTTGCCCAACTGAAAAGAAGCAGAAAATAACTGACATCATGATCTCATAATGCAGGGGCAAAGAGGCAGATCTAATGGGTATTTAACCGGGCTTCCACCTTCCCTGATAGTTAGCACAAGCTAAGTTGATTTCCTTTGGGGGTCAGCTAGGAATTTTTCCTCCCCTTTGGCATTTGCAGATGGAAGGTTATTTGCATGGTCTATAACTGATTCACCATGGTATTCATGGAGCTATTGGCAGTAATTGATGAGTACCCACAGGCAACTTCTGGTAAAAAGGGGGTTCTCCAGACTTGCCCTTATGGTCTTAGGCTTCAGAGGTGGAGAATTGAATAACTTTTGGGGCCAGACTTGACTGGGTTGCTCCTTTAGTCTTGAGGCTTGCAGGTGGGGTGGGGTGGGGTGGGGTGGGGGAAGGAAGTCAGCCTGGACTGGACTTCCCAGTAGCAGGCTGGCTGGAGGCAAGCTAGGTTTATCATATGGCTCTGAGGTTTGGTTGGCTTGCCCTTGCCATCCTGTTGCAGAGGTCAAACTACTCTTGCTGCAGCATAGTCTGCACTCGTTGAAGGCCTGCTTCAGGTCAATTTAAAGAGTTAATAAAATGGCTCTTAGTTATCCCATTCAGATTTATGTCTTTTTTTCTGTCTTCCAGTGGATGTTTGATAAGGATGAAAACAATAATGTTCAGGGGAAAAAATGAGAAGGGTGCTTTTCAAATGTCTGAAAACCATGAACAGGAGAATCCTCCTCAAGAAGCTTTCTTGCCCCACCTCCAGTCCTTGAATAGGCTCACCTCCCAATGCTGCATGGAGAATGGGCATAGGACAGCAAGGAAGTATCATAGTAGGTAACTGCCTCTAGATCTTTTGCTGCCTTTCACTCCACCTTTTGAGGTTATGAAGGATGGGCAAAGAGAAAAGACAAGGATTTTCAAAGGCTATAGCTTTTCACATCCTTGAAGCTGATACATCTAGACATACTAGATAAGAAAAATCTCATGAAGAGTTTGAGAAATTATCACCAGTTACTTTTTAAAAAGTAAAAGAACATTAGCTTATCTCCAGCTCAGCTTACAATCTACTTTACAAAAAAATATTACTCAGGCCATTATGCACGGGCTTAAAGAAATGGTGCAGAGCACCTGGGAGCGAACTGGGTCAGACCTACTTACTGTAGATCCGCACCTCAGCTCGCTCCCGAATGACCCCAAGTGGTTGTCCAGTGTGCTTTTGAAAGACTGCTTGAAAGAGGTCTTTCAAAAGCACGGAGCATGCCACTCCGTTCCTGCGCTCTGGTGCAGATTTTCAGGCTCACACCAGTGCGAACCTGCGATCTGCCGGGGGGGCTTTAGGCTGGCAAGCTTCAGTGGCTGGTGGAGAGCCTCCACCAACTGGAAGCTGCCATTTTCATCCCTGGAGCGGTGCAGAGTGGCGGCCACTCACTGCTCCGGACCAGCCTGGATCCAAGCATCGAGCCCAAAAGTCTGGTAAGTACTGGCACGGGGCAATTCCCTCGCCCCATGCAAAATGGCCTCAGTACAACTGTGCTTTAATTTTTTTTAAAAAAAAGTGGTGAATTTCAATTTATTTTCATTTTGTTAGTCCCAAAATGTTAAGTGGAATTTAGTATTAGCAGCAACACTATACAAACCTATCTAGATATCAGTTACACTTAACTGAGGTGAACATCGAAGGAGATACATAAGTAGTTATGTAATTATAGATTACAAGTTACCACAATTTGTATAACCTAAAAAGTTGCTTATGTAACTTACATTACAGCTTATATAACGTGTAACAGAGTTATATGCTATAGATACAGAACTATAAAGTTATGGTTATATAACTACAAGTAACTAGAAGTAGTTTTGCATAAGCACAATACCATCCTGAAAAATTCTTCTCATTGGACCTTTCTGTCTACACTGTTATTGTGCTTTTATTCCACTTTCAACATCCTGTGGAATTCTGGGGTCTGCTGTTTACTGAGGCCAAAGGGCTCTCTGGCTGAGAATTCTGAAAGCCCTTCCCTAAACTGCAAACCCCAGGATTCCATAGGAGGTTGAAAGTGGAATAATAACACAACAACAGCATAGTGTGGAAAGGCCCATACATGCATTACTTAACAAGCTAACTTGATGGGAAACGTAAGAGACTAAGCTGTTAAATGTCATATCACACTTCCTCCTCCAACATGAAGGAAGATCTACTTCTCAGAATAGTTCCATTCCTTAGCCACAACCATTCTTACCACTGATAATTGGATAGATCCTGGGCATTTATGACACATTTGTTTTTATTATTATTATTTGTAAAATTGATAGAAATAATAACCTGTTATCATTGTTAATATGTTGAGATACAATTCTACCTATTAAATTCTATACGCATTCCCACTTTTACAACCAGTTAAATTCTCAGAGAGGGAACTAGGCATTTGAGAAATGGCAACCATTTAGAGTTTTTGTAAATCATGCATATCATATCCCCAAACCACTATCCCAGTCTAAGTACTATAAAGATTTGCCACAGGATCACTTATACTTGTGTGTTCCATATTGAAGATCCAGGATTGTTCACTTGCAAGATAGGGGGAAAATTAAAATTGTTTATATCCTTGTATTTTGCTCTATTTGGAATAGGTGATATGCTGGCATAGAATTTTCTATTGTACTTTTGTTGAAATAAATTATTTTTTTTTTTAGGAAAAAAGAAATGTGGGCTATCTCTAACATTTTTTTAAAATGTTTTTATTAAAAATTTAATTAAAAAAAAAACAACCCTTCCCACTTCCAAGCTTATATTTTCCAGTTGAATCCACTTATTTCCATTACATACAAACATAGTTTCTGCTTAACAAAGAAGAGAACGATTACATTATTTCTTTCTTCATTTCTTATACATTTATATCTTTATCCAATCCAAAACTTCTCTCCATTCCCTTTCAAAGTTCTGGATAGGTTTATTTTTCAAAGAACATGTTAGTTTTTCTGTCTCTACCATATCGAGAACCTTTAACTTCCATTCTTCTAAATCAATATATTTCTTCTCTTTCTAATATTGTGCATCTGTCAACCTTGCAGCAGTTATTAAATATAATAATATCTTCTGATGACATCTTATTTCCCTTTGTTGACCTAACATATTTAACAAGTGAAACTCCAGTTTCCTTTCAAAATTCAATTTACAAATTCTTTGAATTTCATCATGTATCCCCTTCCAATTTTTTTTTGTTATCCTGCAACTCCACCACACATGAAAAAAAGACCCCACCTTTTCATCACATTTCCAACATCTTGTGTTTCTGTTTTTAGTCATTTTTTGTAATTTTTCTGGAGTCATGTACCATCTGTGCAACATTTTATAAAAATTTTCTCTTAAATTTAGGTTTGGTGTAAATTTTATATCAATTTTCCACGCTCTCTCCCAAGTTTCTAGTTCAATTGAATGTCTAATGTTCTGTGCCCACCCAACCACTGTGTCTTTAACGACTTCTGATTCCACTTCTCTTTTCAATAATAATTTATAAAATTTGGAGATTCTCTTCTTCTGGTCTCCCTTCATCAATAAATCTAATTTTTCTTTTCTCTCAAATCCTTATAATTTTTGGTCCATTTTAAATCTCTCTTTGAGGTGTCTCCATGGGAACCAATTTAGCTCATGTCCAACATTATTTGAATTCAAAACACATTTATGAATTAAAGTTTCTTCATTAACGTATTTCTGAAGAGGCTGACACAGTAAGAAAGCAATATTTTATTCTATCACAACTTGTAGCTGAAATATTACTTCACCATATAACCACAAATGTCAAAAAGTGGTTCTTCTAGCGGGTTTAATATATCCTGTTGTCTAGTGTGGAGGTAGAATGCCTCCTGCCTTGTCATCTGATTACAAGTTGTATTGTTTTCTTCACTTAATTTTCTTGACAACAACTTTAGGGAAGATTCATACTTTGACAGCTGTAGGCAAGCTGTATGCCTCTTACTGTATTAGCAATCTATTCATTTAAAAACCTAGGATACCTGGCTTCTTCCATTCTTATTGTTCATAACTTTCTTTTTCTGTCCTGTACTATGGCAATGAAATATAAATGGACATTATCAAGGCCCAATTATATGAATGTAACATGATTTCTGAATCTGTTTGTCTCTAAGATCTAAACAGATCATATTTGGTGAATCTTAAATAATATTTACCATTTTTAAAAAACAAACAGGGTGAAACCCTGTGCTCACCTGAGAGTAAATCCTACTTACTTCAATGGGTTGCTTCAGAATAGGGATGTATAGGATTATAAAGGAAAATATGATTTCATAAATAAATAAAGTGGGTTTGACTCAGACAAAGTCGAACTTCAATCACTGACATTCATTTCCTAAATAAATGCTTTAATTCAGAAGTCCCCAAAATTCAGAAGTCCCCATAAATATATTTGATTTTTTTTTAAAAAAATAAACTACAGATAAAAATGGCTGCTTTTCCTGCAGAGAAAGAGAGAAAACTGAAACAGCTTCTGAAACAGGATGGTGACAGCTACCTACTGCCTGCCAGGAACTCTTGAGATATCAAGATCCTTTGAGGTGTGCTTTACCAGCCTATTTCAAAAATTCATGCTCTTTCTCCCACACATACAAGTAAACTGAAATATATCTCCACTGACTTGCCTGGAGAGTGGAAGTGGGTACTGCAGACAGAATGTTTGTCAATTGATTTTAAGCATCCCTATCCCACTTCTGTTGTAGTAGCAGCAGCAACAACAACAACAACAACAAACTAGCATTTATTAAGGTTTAAAAAAAAAATCAAGTCAGTGGACATGTGGTTCTCTCACTTCCTTTATCACAGTGCCCTTTGTGTGGAATACAGGCTGATGGTAATAGTTAGGGCTCTGTTAGACAGCTTTGGGGAGAGAAGTTGACATTTTGTCTGGCACCCATACAGTGAAGAGACAAATAAGGGAGGACAAACCTGTCGTGAAGAATTCCTAACTTTTGAGAGCTCACAAGTTTTTATTATATTATTTTATAGCAGTCAGAGAGAGTACCTCTGTTTGAAGAGACTTCTCTGCCTTCCCCTTCTGGAGCCATCTCAACCCACAGTGTGTCAGAGAAAGGACACTACATATCTGATGGGGAGACCATGGATGGCAGGGCAGGCAGAGCAGATCACAATCCGATCACAGAAGATGAGCGAGGAGGAGAATTCCTGTATAAGCATGTGAGACACTCACAAAACCCCACTGTGATTTTATCACTTCACCTATGAAATGACCTTAGCTGCTAGATCAATAGAAACACTACTTGATATTAGTCAATGCTGGAATTCTTTTTGAAGACTCCTTTACACTGATGACTTGTCCTTGCTGTCATCGAAACATTCATTTGCTATCTTTCTCTCAGTTTGGCTGGTATTACTAGCAATATCACAAAATGAACCATTTTTTTCCTCTTTTGTTCTTGGTGTGGTATCATATAAACTTTATTGCTTATAGCCATAGGCCATCACTATTTTGTACATAAAAGGAAAACACACAGGAAAATTATACTACAAAATTAACGTGGTATGCCATTTACACTTATGAAATAGCAACCATTCCTAAGAGAGCTAAAATTATTTTTAAAATAACTAAAATTAAAATGTATAAGACTTTCCCATCCATTACTAAAAAACACTGAGGCCCTTGCCAGCTTAAAACATAGAAACATAGAAATGGAAGACAAGACAGAATTCTACCTACTCCACATTTTTTGTATTTATTATGTTTTTGTTTTGGTAGGTTGGACAGCTCTTAATTTTCTAGTAAGCAGGGAAAAATTAACAATCTACCTAGTAATAACAATACTGTTGCCTCTTAGTAACAAGCAAATCTGTTCCAAGAGAGATCAGTTTGCCAAAGAGCAGAGGATATAGGCAAGAAACGTATGCACTGGAAACTTATACAATGGACATCTTAATAAATAGTTGGAAATATCCTCAAGTTCACCTGACTTACAGATTCAAAATCTTTGTTGTGTTTTGGTGTTGTTAAACCACCCATCCATAAAGGCAGCAGAAATATACTGGGACTGCAGAGGTGTAAATGAGTTTCTTAAGGGAGCTACAATGAGGAATGTGAAGTATGGATCTAAGCCAAATGTAACTTTATATAAAGGATACCATAAAGAATGAGATGTTTGTGTGATTGAAAACAAATCCCACCACTGCAATTAAAGGTTGATTGTTTCCTTGAAAAACTTTTTTTAACTCTAGGAGAAAAGAAAGTTGGGAGTTCCTCAGTATTAATTCCATAGTTGTGAAAGATAGGCCCTTTCTGCACCTTACTTTCTTCCGGCGCTGGGGAGTGGGGATCACGCGAGCAGCCTCTGGCGAAAGTCTCTTGCATCTGGGGTCCTTCCGCTTTGCACGAGCTGCCTGCTCGTGCGAAAGCCCTGACTCTTCCTTCTACAGCGCAGCCTGAGACCTTCTCAGGTTGTGCTGCGGCAGGAAGTGCGACCAGTGCAGCTCTGGAGGCTCTGCATGCCAGGTAAGTGCGCATGGGGCCTGGGAGCAATGCGCAATCATGCACCATTTTCGGTTTCTAGCCAAAAATGAAATGGTGTGCAATCAGTGCCTGCCGGCCCCTGGAGCATCGCGCGATTGTGAGTGTGTCATACAGATCGCTCCTCACAATCGCGTGATGCTCCAGGCACCCTTTCGCATGGAAAATGCCGTGCAGAGAGGGTCTTAGTTTTGGTAGAGTTTAGCCAGGAGGTTTATGATTGAGTTTGAAGCTGTTCTTAAAAAACAACTGGCATTCTGTATTGAAGTTATGGATTTGTAACTTAGAATTACAGACCCATAAGTCTCCATATTTACTATTCTGTGTATTCACAATTATGACACTATTGCGACAATCATTAATGCTCTTCCAAACTGACTTTGCCAGGCAGCAGCCACACCAAAAGATGGAAGGTTTTTTTTAGTTCTGGATTGAAGCACAGGAACATGATGTTTCCACCACCCCTTCCCAGTGAGTGAGGCTGTGACAATCAGAAAAAGGACCCTTGTCATAATTCCTTGTTGCAGCCTCACTCACTGGTTATGTGTGTGTAGGGTGGAAACCATGCTGTGCTGGGACAGGATGCACCTCCATCGCAGTTCTGGCCCTTTTGCATGGCAGGTAAGTGCAGGAGCATTACACAATTGGGGGTCATTGACAGAGAAATTCTGTCAGCGATATACCCCATTATTGCACCTGCTAGCGATGGGAGAAGGGTGAGGCCATGATGACATCATGAAGAAGTGTCCTTGCGATACCACTCTTCTCCCATTCCCATGCTGGGATGGCATGTCCATGCAAAAAGGGCCTTACTCAATTTACTCAATGGCCTCTGCATTCTGATTTGTGAGGTGGAAATTATAGTGATATCACCAGCATACAAAAAAGACTGTGAGATTTACATCTAATATTGAAGCTGAGAAATATTCCAAGTTCATGTATGATGTTGTTGATATAAAAAAATAAAGAGTGGCAAGCAGCATTCTTGTCATACTCTATTTGTTGGTACAGTTAGCCCTGTACATTCAGTAGGGTTAGAGGCATAGAACCCTCACAGAAGTGGAAAAATCACAGATATCAAAATGTGTGTGTGTGTTTGTGGGAAGGGAGCCAAGGCATGGTAGGGGAAATGGGCACCTAGGATCCAAACTAGGTCAGGGAAAGAAGAGAGAAGGGGTTTGTGTTGGCATGGTGGCCCTATATTTCCTCTCTCTTACTCATCTTCTTCCCTGGGTATGCAGGGAGGGGGAGCACTGGGAAGAGGTTTGTTGTGCTGAGACATCAGGCTTTGAGCCATCCTTAGCTAGTCAGGCAGCAGCTAGTGGAGGTGTGGGGGTACCAAAGGTGGGGTTTTTTAAAGGGCTGTGCAGCCTGATTGGAGCCAGCAGGAGGGAAGGTTCTCTCAGAATGGAAGCACCCAAAGTGGGGAGACAGGGGTTGAAGAAATTCACAAACAATCGAACTGTGAAAATCAAACCTAAATACATGGAGAGCTGAGTACTTTACTTTATTCTGTTTGCCCCAAGTCTAAGGGGAGGTACTGGAGTGAAACATTTGTGTTAATGCGGAAGTCTTCTATCAGTGCCTGTGGCAGCGAACTTTTGCCACAGATGTCCCCTATTTATGGAGTCAAAGGCACAGCTACAAAAGTGACAAACAGCTATTTTTGTCCTTTTTTGAGAGTATTTTTGGATCAGATGTTGGCAGATAAAATATTGGTCTACTATAGAGTTACCCTTTATGAATCCTGTGTGTTCTTCAGCTATCACTAAATTCACAGAAGCCCAGGAATGCACTTTACTTAGTAAAGAATTAGAATACATCAGAGGCAACATTAAGCAGCCTGAACATTCTAAAGTTCTTTGGTCTGCTTTCAAGCCTCTTTATGAATGGACACCATAATACTAGTTCTCCAAACTAGTCTACTAGTAGAACAAAGTATTGCATATCTACTCAGAAGTAGGCCCTAATATGTTCGATGGACCTTACTTCTTTGTAGAAGGGGAAATGTTTTTGTTCAAGGAAGGGCTGGAATTGCCAGTGACGTATTTAAGTCTTTTACTCAAGGCTTCAAGTCTCAAATCTCTAATTTCAAGTTGAGTCTCAAGTCCCTTAGTAGGAATGGGCCAATCAAATCCTCAAATCCTTGAATCCTGGGTAAGGATTCGAGATTCCCAAATCTGAATCTCTGTGCCAAAATAGGCAAACTGAATCTTTCGAATCCGTCAACTAAATAGATTGTTGGAGACCGGGATGCTTGAAAACCAGGGAGAGCAGGACGCCTCAAAACCAGGGAGACCGGGACACCTGAAAACCAGGGAGACTGGGATGCCTGAAAATCTGGGAGACCATACATACAAGGGAAGATAGTAAATAGGTGAGGCTTTCCCTTGTAGTAATAATGGCCTTTGCTAACAATTTCAGAAGTTACATCTGGGCTTGTATTCTAAGATATTCAAATTGAACATTTAAGATTTAAGTTCAGTACTTGACTGGAAGCTACAGGCTTGAGATCTGAAGGACAGCTGAAACATTCCTTTGCACAGCTCCCTTGCAAACCTCCTTCAGACACAACTCTGGAGTTTGTAGTTTTACAAAGTGTCACAGCCTTCTCTGCCAAAGTGTACTGGTGCATCATCCAACTACAAATTCCAGGATGCAGAAGGAGCTATGCAAAGAAAAGCAAGTTTTGACTTGGGTTATCTCTAGTAGTATGAGGCCCTGTTTACACATTAATCCACATTTTCCTGCCTGTGTAGAAAGGGCCTTCATGTCATTTTCAATCTGAGGAGATCCTGAGGCAAAACTATGACAATTGCCTTGACCAGATTCCTTCAGAGGGAGGTTTGCCGTTGCCTAGGCTTCTGCTAAGGCTGAGAGAGTGTGTTTTGCCCAAGATTATCCTTCTTTCCCTTGCCTTTTAAACTCTTTTTTAAAAAAGGATTTGAAAGATTCGAGATTCTTGAGATTCATGGATTCCCAGAACCTTCCAGGGATTCGGATTCGGAAAATTCTGGATTCGTCCCATCACTATAGAAAACCTATTAATATAACCATAATCCAAATTTATGCACCTCTTACAGAGGTGGAATAAGAAGAAATTAAATGATTCTATCCTGGAGTCCAAAAGAAAATTGATCATACACCAAAACAAAACTTCCTGTTAACCATAGGTGATTGGAACAGAAATCTCAGTGGTTGGCAGAGGCCAAGCAGACGCGGGGCAAGTGGTTGGGGTTTGGACGGTGTTTAATAGCGGGTAGCAAAGTAAACAAGGGGTTACAGCACCCCACAGCCACCACAGGCACTAAGGAAGTCCCAAGAGTGCAAACAAAGTCCGAAAGCAAATACAGGGTTACGTCACCCAACTCAAAGGCAAGGAGCTCGGCCACTGGGAAGGCTAGGCAGGAACACGGTCATGGGACGCAGACACGGAAGACCAATGGTTGTTGCTCCATGGCCCTTCCCTCCCAGCGTCTGCCTTAAGTAGACCCTAGCCCAGCTGAGGCTGATTGAGAGTCCTTGGGGCTGGGCTCACAGCTGGGAGCCCTCAGCCATCATCCACTTCTCCAGCAGTTGCCGGAACCAGCGAACGGCCTCTTTCTCCTGCCGCCTCTGTCGGAACGTGGGAGGAGGGCCAGCAGTAGCCTCTGGGCTGGAGTCAGGGGCTGCTGCAAACTCTGGACCGGAGTCAGGGGCTGCAATCTCTGACGAGCTCGTGGGCGCCTCAGCCGCCGGTGCGGGCTCCGGGATGACTACAGAGGTGCCGGCAGGCCCGTCCTGTGCCTCTGCCAGGGCCCCCTCACCCTCCCGGGGATCCCCCAGCGGGGAGTCCCAGTCTACTGCGTCAGAGTCCCCGTCTGAGTCAGCGGTGACCTTGGCCGAGCTCATGACATCAAAAGTGGGAACCAGTAGAATCAGAGACTGTACAAAAATTGGGCTGAAGAACAAGAAATGAAGAAAGAGACTGGCTGAATCAATTTTGTTAAGCCAATAGTTTGTTTGATGGCAAACATGTTCTTTAGGCAATCAAAGTAGTGATGGGGAATGTAGAAAACAGATTGATTACAGAGATACAGAAGATGGAGAAGCTCTATTTTCTTTGTCAAAACAAGAACAGGAGCAAATTGTGGCACAGATCATGAACTGCTGATATAAAAAATTAGAAAAAAGCTAAAGAACACCAAACAAGCCATTGTGCAAAAATACAACCTGAAGAGCATCCCTGTAGAATTTAAAGAAAATGTAAAGAATAGATTTATTATATTAAGGCTAATTGACCAAGAACTAGAAGAACACACACCAAGGACATTGTCAGGGAAGAATGTGAAAAGACACTGTCTGAGGCCAAAAAGAAAGAATACCCTCACTAGATGACAAGCAGTTAATGGCAGATGAGAAGCAAAAGGTAAGGTGACAGAAATAGGGTCAGAATCCTGAATGTAACTATTCAGCAACTTCTTCTCAGGGATAACAAGAACTACTATTAAAATAACAACAACAATTTCTTGCTGCTTGGTCAGATGGAAGGCAGTAGGAAAAGAGGAAGACTGCATTACAGATGGGTAGACTCAATCAAGGAAGCCATAGCCCTGAGTCTGCAAGACCTGAACAAGGTGGTTGATGATAAGATGACTTGGATCTCTCCTGCATAGGGTCGCCATAAGTTAGCATCATAGTCAAAGACTTGACAGCAGTTAACAACAAAGAAACACAATCAACAAACATGTCACCAGGCTATATTACCAAACACTGGAAACAACATATATTTACAGGATACGTTTCAGGCAGGTACACCTGCTAGGAAGAAATTCCTGGCTCCCTAATGAGGATATATCTGATAGTAAACTCATGTTTGTCTGTGCACAGCATGTGAAATCATCCTAGTACAAAAGGAATTCCCATGGGTGAACAGAACCTCTTTTAGCATCAAGCAGATCCAGGGAACCATGTCACAGTTAACAGATGTTCTTTGAGCTGTAAAGACATCCATTGCACTTCAGTTATATTTCTTTGTAAGCAAGCACACAACAATAGTTTCTAAACATCCTTGGAACAGAGTGATATGAATGTCCCAGAAAGGTAGCAGCAAAAAATTTAGCGCAAGTGAGAGGGGAGCATTGCAGAGGATAACAGTAATAGTACCATTTGATTGTATAGAGGAGGATGTATACTGAAGGAGAAATGGGGAGAATTCTAGATTATATTTAATGAAGTAACTTAAATACAATGCAGAAGATAAGTCAGCATGCATTTAAAAGAAACAGCCTTTACATTTGAGGTCCTTGTAATATATATATATATATATACATATATATACACACACACATTGCAAGTTTTATCAAAACATCTCATCTCTGTGTCATTAACCAAGAGACAATTTGGATTAATTACTGAAGGATGTGCATGGTTAAAACTGCTAGCAACAAGAAATGAAGCCTATCCATAAACACATTTAGTCCTTATGATAGCAGAAAATGAAAATGGCAATGGCTTCTTTGTCATTTGTTTTCATCCTGCATGGCCTTGAATACTGTTTAGACATATGAGATGCCCATTGTCTGCAAGTCTGTGATGGACCCACTCTGCAAATGTGCTGCAGCAAGTACTTTTTAGCCCATTAGAATTAATAGAGCAATCTCTTCGGTTCAGCAAGTTTGAATTAGGACATTTAGTCCTTATGCACATTTTGAGTTCTGGTCATGTTGCAGATTTCTAAATAAGCTTCCTAAGCATTTTCCACAGTCTCTGCATTTGGTATAAGATTCTTCTAAATTATACGGAAATGCAATGACTAATGGCTGTCCCACTGTAAGAGCATGCATCTTATAACTATTAGTACATTTCAAGGGAAAAGGATAGTTGTATGAAAAATGCGAATGACAGAAGCTCAGCTATGTTGTGTTCTAACTATTATTGTTATACTGGCTAAGTTTGGACAATTATTCCTTACTAGATACACCATGCCAGAGTTCATTGTTACATCTGAATCAGGAGACTCTGGTTTGTCAGCTAGCACACAAGGAAGCCACAATCACTATTCCTACTCTTGGACACAAACCATTTCACAGCACTGACTGCTATCCATTTGAACTGCAGTATCCATATGTGGACAGTCTAAATATTCTAAAGGCACCAAATTACATTTAATCTTGGAAGCTAAGCAGGGCCCACCCTGGTTAGTACTTGGATGGAAGACTGTTAATGAATAGCAGGTACTGTGGTTTTATTTCAGGGGAAGGAATTGGTAAAACCACCTCTGAGTATTTCTTGCCTAAGAAAATCCTATGAAATTCATGGGGTTGTGATAAGTCACCAGGTGACTTGAAAACACACACACACCCCTATATGTGAGCTCTAATTGCCTCGGAACACACACATACACACAGAAATCCACATATTCTAAGGGAGGAAATGCACAGACGCCTACTTCTCATGAGGTTGTTGTTGTTGTTGTTGTTGTTTGCCTTCAAGTCATTTCCAACTTGTGGTGACCCTAGGGCAAACTTCTCATGGGGTCTTCTGAGGCTTAGATTATGTGATGCACCCAAGGTCACCCAGTGGGTTTCCAGGGCCAAGCAGGGAATCAAATCCTGATCTCCAGGATCATAGTGCAATGATTAAGTTACTGCATCACACTGGCTCTCATCTCATGAGTTTACCCACCCTTATTTCTGTAATGCATGTCAAATTCTCAGTAAACATGAAAAAAGAGATGCCACTTAAGCCATTTCCGCAATAGACTATTATAGAGCTCTGACTCCACTTTCACTATCCTATGGAATCCTAAGACTGCAAACCCCAGGATTCCATAAGATAGTGAAAGTGGAATCAGAGCACTATAACAGTCTAGTGCAGAAATGGCCTTAGTTTACATAATCTATGTAAAACAGTATTCAGTTGGAATTTTTAAAAGTGGAGATGAACTACCATTGTAATGTATTTGAGCTTCCAAAGTCCTTTCAGGTATCATCAAAGAAAGATTACATACTCAAATCACAGTGGACAAATTGATAATTACTTATGAAATAATGAGACCAGACACAGAAAACTGGGTTAAATAAGGGCCACTTCAATTGACTTAGCCCATTTAAGTTGTGTTGGCCTGGAAATGGAGCAAGATAGGAGACCAGCTTGATAAGGGTCCAGCTGAGGCCAGGCGTCATATCTTGACTACCTGCTCAGCCTTCCTTTGGGTGAAACACTTCAGCCCCAAGGGCAAACCAAATGCTTGGGTTGCCCCCTGCCAGCCATAATTAGAAGGTAACCAGAGAACTCCCAGTCAAACTGCAGAACTCTACAAGTGAGAGCCCAAATCCTAGGATAGCCTCAAAGGTAGACTCCTTCCCCATCCCTAGGATGTGAGACCCTAAAGAGGGAGTTCCAGAGTCCTACCCCACTCCAAAAGGGTGCCAAAGGTGTTCACTGAAGTCTTATATTCTCCCCCCACACACACATCTGCCAAAAGATAGAATATTTAAAGGCACCACCCAGAGCCAATCCCCCCAAATCCTCCAGGCACATTGTGGAGTCAGGGAGGGGAGGAGAATATTCCTACACAGCCCCAAAATGACGAGATGAATCTCACATAGCACTGATTTGCACTTCAACAACCCAAAGAGGGTAGTTGAAGGGGTAATCAGACTTAAAAAGCCTACATCCCCATAATGTTACATGTGGTGATTTGGCACCTTACATCAGTCCTAAAGCACACTCTAATGGAGCCCATCAAATTATTATCCTCCCCTACAACACTAGTCAAAACACTGGTCCAGGCAAGCATTATAGAAATAATGTGACAGTGTACCTCTTAAAATGATTTCATCCACATTTTTATAACATGCTTGCCCTGTTGAAATCAAGTGCATAAGTGCATTCCCACCATAAGTACTAATACCAGATATTTTGTCCAATTTTTAAAACAAAGAAAGGGCTTTTATCCACTTATTAATATTACTCATATTTAGATAATTGCAGAGTTAGTAGATGCCTATCCAAATTTTAGCAATACAGTAGGAACCCCCCCCCCATCTGCAGATCCATTATCTGCTGATTCAGTTATCCATGGCTGCCCACCATCGGGCCAGGATTGTGCTCCTCGGCAACTCCCACCACCCACCCAGCGCCCGATCCCGGTGGTGGGTGGTGGGAAAAGGGTGAGAAGTGTGGGATCACGCCCCTCACCAACTCCTGCCGCCCGCCCGGGCCCCGATCCCAGTGGTGGGTGGTGGGAAAAGGGTGAGAAACATGAGATCGCGCCCCTCACCAACTCCCGCAGCCTGCCTGGCCCTGATCCCGGCAGCGGGCAGGAGGAAAAGAGCAAGGGGAGCAGGGTTGCACCTCTTGCCAACTCCTGCTGCCTGTCCCGGCCCCGATCCCGGCAGCGGGCAGTGGGAAAAGAGCAGGGAGCATGGGATCATGCCCCTCGCCAACTTCTGCCACCCACCCCAGCCTCAATCTTGGCAGCAAGTGGTGGGAAAAGCATGAGGATCACGGGATGGTGCCCCTCACCAAGGGATCCACTCTTTCCCACCCACCACAGCCGCGATCGGGCTGGGACTGGCAGCAGGACCTACTGTACTGGCTGGGACTGGCAGCAGGACCTACTACCCATGGACGTCAGTATCCGCAGGGCCCCCCGGAACCAATCCCCTGTGGATACGGGCATCCTACCGTATGTCATCAATTTGTCAATGACACCCAGCCAACAATATCAGTCCTTCTCAAACTGACACCAAAGAGGTTGTGGAAGTCCTGAGGCATTGCCTTGGTGCAGTGCAGGAGTGAATGTGGATGAAGGAAATAGAGATTAATCTAGACAAGATGGAAGTCCTAGTAACTAGTAGAAAACCTAATTCAGGGATAGAAGTATGCAACCTGTTCTGGATAAAGCATACTCCCTCTGGAAGAAGTGGCATGATATTTGGAGATATTCTTGGATCAAGTGGAAGCAGTACTTTAGGTGGAGACAGAATGTTTTTACTCAGCTGCGGCTGGTGCACAGTCTGCACTCTTCATGGGGAATGAAGATGTTGCCACAACTTTTTAAACACCTTTGATTCAAATTACTTTGCAAACTGTATATAGAGCTGCCCTTGAAAAGTTCTAAGAAAAGGATCTGGATGTTTAGACTAATGGTTGCTATCCACCCCTGCAGGGGTGGTGGACCTATTAGAATGGTCCGTCCTCGAAGGTTAATGGAACCTATTGGATTCCAGAAAGCCCTCGAGGGTCTTATGGTTGGTATCGCCGGTGATCCTGTCGAAGCCCTGGTTAATACCTGGAATTGTGATCTTACCAGGGCTATCGACACGATTGCTCCCAAGCGTCCTTTCCAGCCTGCTATAAACCGTAATCCTTGGTATACAGTAGAACTTAGGAATATGAAGCAGGCTGGACAACGACTAGAGCGCAATTGGCGGAAATCTCGACTCTTATCTGACAGGACACGCTATAGAGAATTCCTTCATTCCTATGGAGTGGCAATAAATGCAGCGAAGAAGACCTTCTTCTCTGCACGTATTGCGTCTGCGATTTCTCGTCCAGCAGAGCTGTTCAGGGTGGTAAGGGATCTGACTCAGATACCCACTCCCCTGAACTCGTTGTTAGAACCTAACGTAGCTTGCTGTGACGCCTTGAATAATCATTTAGCAGGTAAAATCTCTCAGATAAGAGCCGACTTGGATGCCGGTGTTATAGCAGAGGTCACAAATGGAGCGTCCAGCAATCCCGTGAACAAGATTATACTGGATCAGTTCCAGTCAGTGAGTACCGAGGACGTAGACAAGCTCCTTGGAAAGGTAAGAAGGACAACTTGCCCTCTTGATCCCTGCCCTTCATGGCTGGTCGTCCAGGGAGGAGCTGCAATTAAGACCTACTTAAGACATATTATTAATGCATCCTTCAGGGAGGGCAATTTTCCAGCTTGTTTAAAAGAAGCGATTATACGGCCGCTTCTAAAAAAAGCCCTCCCTAGATCCCCTGGATATGAATAATTACAGACCAGTCTCCCATCTTCCATTTTTAAGCAAGGTGATCGAGAGGGCTGTTGCCCTTCAACTCCAAGCTGTCTTGGATGAAACAGATTATCTAGATCCATTTCAAACTGGCTTCAGGGCAGGATATGGAGTCGAGACTGCCATGGTCGCCTTAGTGGATGATCTACGCCTAGGTATCAACAGGGGAAGTGTGACCCTGCTGGTACTCCTAGACCTCTCAGCGGCTTTCGATACCATAGACCACGGTATCCTTCTGGAATGCCTGAGAGGGCTGGGGATCGGAGGCACTGCACTTAAGTGGTTCAGGTCCTATCTCTCTGGTAGATACCAGATGGTGATGCTTGGGGACAGCTGCTCCTCGAAAAAGGAGCTTAAATCTGGCGTCCCTCAGGGCGCCGTCCTGTCCCCAATGCTATTTAACATCTACATGAAACCGCTGGGAGAGATCATCAGGAGGCATGGAGCAAGGTGCTATCAGTATGCTGATGACACCCAGATATATCTCTCCATGCCTCGGATAACAGCATCAACTAAGGATGGCATCTCACCTCTAAATGAATGCCTAGAAGCAGTAATGGACTGGATGAGGAAAAACAGACTGAAGCTGAATCCAGATAAGACGGAGGTACTTACTGTTAAGGGCCCCAGCCCAGGTATAGAGGTTTGTCAACCAGTTCTAGACTGGGTCACACTTCCCCTGAAAGACTGTGTCCGCAGCTTGGGAGTGCTCCTGGATTCGCCGCTTCAGATGACAGCTCAAATTGATGCGGCAGCCAGGAGTGCCTGCTATCAGCTTCAGCTGATACGCCAGCTGCGCCCCTTCCTGGACTTGGAACACCTAAAAACAGTGGTACATGCGCTGGTAACTTCACGGCTTGACTTCTGTAATGCGCTCTACATAGGGCTACCCATGTGCTTAGTCCGGAAACTTCAATTAATTCAGAATATGGCAGCCAGGTTGGTCACCGGAAGATCTAAAACTGACCATATAACACCTATTCTGAAGTCTTTACACTGGCTGCCTATTAGTTTCCGGGCACAGTACAAGGTGTTGGTTTTTACCTTTAAAGCCCTTCATGGCTTGGGGCCAGCCTACCTGCGGGATCGCCTTCTCCCATATAATCCGCCCCGCACACTAAGGTCCTCTGGGAGGAATTTACTGCAGCCAATCAGAACTAGGTTGGCTGCGGTTACCCAGAGGACCTTTTCTTCTGTCGCTCCCAAGTTATGGAATGGCCTGCCGGAGGAGACCCAGCACATTACCAGTCTTGACTGCTTTAAAAAAGCAGTCAAGACAGTTCTCTTCCGACAGGCCTTCCCAGATTAGTGTTCTACCGCCTCTCATCATTGTCTTTTGTGTTAATCTTGTTTTTAATTTGTTTTAATTAACTAATATGTTTTAGGGGGATAGAAGGGTTGGAGGGTGGGGAGGATAGGGTGCATTTTAATGTTTTAATGTTTTTATATATTTTTGTAATGCCGCCTCGATCCATTGGGAGAGGCGGGATAGAAATAAATTTTATTATTATTATTATTATTTTGGGGAAAAAAACTTATAAAATGAGCTATGGAGAAGAAAATTGTTGTTGCTGTGTGCCTTCAGAGGATAATACTGAAGCTCTATGATTCTCATTCCTCTTTTGCATCTTTCACATGAACTCAATTCGCAGTTCACCAATAAATCAATGAATATTCTGGAAATGCGTTTTTAATATATTTGTATCATGTGAGGTACCTGTGAGACATGATTGCAACATTGAATCAACTGATTAGTTTTTAGCTAATTAATTTCTGCCTTCATGAACTACTATCTACAAATATATTGGATTGATATGCAAAAGAGTAAGTTTATGAAGCAAAATAGTATTTTCTTTATTTTTTCTAATAACAATTTCTTTTATTGACTTTTGCATAGCTTTCAACTATCCCAGTTGGTCAGGGATATTCCCAATTAATCCTCTGTTGTCTCACTTTTTCAGCCGCTTTTAAAATGCCCCAGGCTATTTACGCACTATACCGTTAAAGTGCCATTATTCCACTTTCAGCATCCTGTGGAATTCTGGGGTTTGTAGTTGACTGAGGCCAAAGAGCTCTTTGGCTGAGAAGTCTAAATGCCCCTCCCTGAACTGCAAACCTCAGAATTCCATAAGATGTTGAAAGCGGAATAATAGCACTGTAACAGTGTAGCGCAGAAACTGCTCCAGATTCTCGGTCTTCTTCCTGCTCTCTCCCTTCATCCACAGCTTACTTCAACTGCTACAAAAAGCAATTTGTACTCAATCAACTCAGTGAGCAGGGGAGAGGAGGAGAGGGGAGTAAAGTCTTGCCCTTTCCAGAAGACTCAAGCAAAAGCAAACTGCAGCAGATTCTCTTAGCTTGTCTATTCTTCCTCATTAATAACTGTTGCCATCTTGACCACACACTGCTGTTCCATGGGCCATGTGTCCAGTTTTCATTTGTGAAATGTTGGCGAGTATGGATCAGCTTCTTTACTTTCCAGTTTGTTTGTAGACACATTTAAAAGTACTGGTTTTAGCCTTTAAAAAAACCTTGAAAACTATTTGGATTCAGGAAACCTGAAAGTCTTCCATTAACACATGGTGAAATATGAGATTCTTAGTTATGGCAGCATTTGAATAAATTCCACCAGTTCAACACAGTATATATCCAATCAAGACAAAAGGCTGAGTGAAGATATTCAGAACAATGGGCAAGGTTCACATGCCATGTGAACTAAACAGTTGCCTTAGTCTAGGCAGAAATAATATATGTGGATTGCAGGATGAAATTATAGACACTAGGAAGTGGCTGCCTATAAAAGTTCAACTGTATTCTAGAGCTCCATTATAGGGGAGGCCCATTTCACTTCCATATGAATGAATGACTTTCCAGAGCTTAATAAAGGAAGCAGTATCTTAATCTGTTCTTTTAATCTATGCCTGTATTATTTTTGAAATATGTAAATAATTCAATAGGTGTTCTATATTTATCTTCTATTTCTGCTTTTCTCCTTTAATTTTTAGTAGGTTTTGATTCAAAGAGTTTTACAATTCTTATATATATCAAAATTTATATTTAATCAGCTTGAGCTCACACAGAAGGTTTTGAGAAGTCTTTAAATAATTAGAATATTAAACCATAAGGCAGAATGAAACACTTGCCTAAGAGACCAAGCTGTATCTCAAAGTGTTATTTGATTTGATTTCAATGGAACCATGTTCATAACAATTAATATTAGTTCACAATGTTCAACTTAATATTCAGACTGAAATTAATGAGATGAAATGGGATGTCAATTTCTCAGAGGCAGATTACCTAATAAAGATTATAATTCCTTTTTGCTCAATTGTTAGTGTCTAACTGGAGGTGTTTTTGATTGGGTTTGTTACAGTTTATCTATAGTGCTCAAGGGGGTGAGGGGATTATTCTGATTGGCAAGTGTTAACTTCTTCCACAGTGATTTATTTTCTGAATTTATTTAAAAAAAGTCTTCCTATAAATATTTTTGTTTGTTTTGTGGTATTAAAACATTTTTGCACCAAATATTTAGGAACACATTTCGATTTTAAATTCCATATGAAACGAAAAGCCTGGTTCCTACATGCTCAAGAAAAAGAATATGTATATTAACTGAGTTTGTTCACATGACCAGACAAACTTCCAGGGCTTGTTGTGAATGAGCAGAGTGTGTGTGCGCACTGCTCAGTCATCCTGTCTGAAACAGCCGACCAAACTACAGGGATTCACTCTGTGTTTGGTCTATTATGTTGTCCGGGAGCACTTTCCTTTCCTGATTTGTTCTTTCCCAACGAAAGAAGGAAGCCAAGAAACAAAACTCAGATTTCCACCACTACACCTTTGTGTTTGCTGAGATGGAATAAACACCCAGAGAAGGGAAGCTCCCTGGTGAGATGACAAACCAACTACAGAGAAAAGCTACATGGTTTGTTTAGCATCACATGGGAGCAATCTTGAAGCACATATTTACATACTGCTCCTGCTTAACAAGCCCAGGTTCTAGTAGAACCCTTTTGTGTCTTGTGAGCTTACCTAATCTCTCTATCCACAAACATCTAAAATATATAATAAAACAATTTGATTCTTCTGACTAAAAGTCATTAGCTACTGGCACTGGAAATGTTACACTTTCAGATTAACTTCCTCCAAAAGAAGTGGCCAAAAAAATACCTTTTTTCGGGGGGAAAGGATAACTGAACACCACAACTGGGAGAGCAAATTTCAGTTCCTTCAGTTCCCTGCTCCCAATTTGGTGTTTGTGTTTGATCTTCTTCATTTTGAAAGAAACTACAGCTCTCTGATGAGTTGGTAGATATTCAGTTTTAGTGTATTTGATAAAAGCTTTTGACTTAGGTCAGCTCTTGGTCAGCAGGTATGTCATGTAGTAACTAAATAAATGACTTTATAAAACTTCCGGATATAGGTTTACTACTGTGCCTGTGCAGTGCTATACAGAAGGACTCCTTAAAATGTTAGTGCATGGGAAGGGGAGGTTCAAATGACCCTCCTCTTGTATTGACAGCAATGCATCAGGACTTCAGGTGGACACGATACATAACTAGACTCCTACTAGCAAAGTATTCACCAGTGAGTGAGAGTTTTGAGTCTCTTCATGCTTTATACTTTCAATTCCATAGAAATAACATTAGAGCTTGAGATTTGGGCCTAAGGTGTTTTGTTTTGTTTTGTTTTATTAACACATCTCTCACGATGTTTGCTGGCCAAAAATCACTTTTACTAAAAATTTTCCAAAATTAAAAATTGAAGACACATTTTACCGATATGACAACATATAGAACAAAGTAATCTGATACATATTTGCTCAGAAATCCCATTATATCCAGTGGGATTTTGAGTCAGGTAAGTGTTGGTAAAGTTGCAGCCTTAAACAACAGTTGTTACGGTAACAACCTATGTGTGACATATACTGCGACTTCAGTGTCCCAATAATAGGAAGATAAAAACAAGTGAGGTAAATATAGTTTTATAATGTAAGCAAATATGGAGTAAATGAGGTGGACAGAAGGTACTTTATTTTAACTTCTTATATTTAATGGCATCTAGAATATATTACAAGCTTTTTATTACAGTCATAAACATAAAATGTGTGTACACTTACAGAATCCTAAATTTTAAATCAGAAAAAATTACCCTAAGGAAAACAAAACAAAACAAAATGCCTTTGTCTGTGGACAAAAGAGATGGGAAAAGGAGCACATAAGAGCTTTCCAAGCCTTGATGTGCAGGTTGCATATTTTAAAAGATGTAGCCATTTTGTTAAAGTAGAGAAGAAGCTACTCAATAGTATACAAAATATTTAGAGCTGCCTGAAGAAAATGCCAAACCAACCACCCTGTGCCTTAGTATGGGTTGGGTTTACACTGTCCCCCACCATTGTATGGATATTTGGATATATGAATATTTGAAAGAAAAATGCACTGGGAAATAAACATGTGTACATTTTTGTATTTTCTGATCGCTATGAAAAGATTATTGTGACAGGCAGCTTTTATGAGATACTTTGGGCTTAGAAAGATGATGAAAGTCAAATTATGGGCCTCTTAACCAAGTTGGATGAAACAGTAGAAATACATTGGATTTTTTAATATATGTTTCACAAGAAGACAAGGAGGACATGATTTATTATTGAATATGCCATTAAAAACAGATAACATATAAAGACATTCTATGTTTGTGTGTCTGTACTACAGTGGGGAGTTTTATGTCTCACAAGAAGCATCCTTAATATTAGTGTGCAATGCTTAGGATTAGATACAGCAGAAAAGCTCTGAAGTAGAGCTGTGCCCATTAATTAGATCAGAGATTGTGAGTTGTTTCTTGCTGTACTTATTTGCATTGAGCAGTTATTAGTAATAAGTTTATTTCATAACCAGTGTCTTTATTAATGTGAAAACAATACCATAGGTATTTACATTCATGTTTTTCGCCTACTATAACTATTTTTTGTTATCAAGCCATGCCACCAGGTTTTTTGTTTTAATCAGTTTCTCTCCTAGCTATATTAATGACACCACAGCACAAAAATGTTTCAGATATTTCCCACTAAACATAGCATGATGCTGAAGGGAACTTATATGTGCACAACCTTTAGGAAAAATAAGTAATTAGGGATGTAAAGCCCCAGAGTACACTCACCTTATTAATAAAATATTATTAATACAAGATTAACATTTACATTGCCATCATAATGATGGATCCCTGCAGGGAGGAAATCCACAAATCACAAAGTTTATTTTGGAATTTGAACCAAAGAAATGAAGCCTAATTTTCCATTCAAACATCTCAAGGGGATAATTTTCTTTGAATATATTTTGCAATTTAAATATCATTAGCATTATATATAAGCATTTGCAACAACAAACACGTAATTGGCAATTCAAACAACCTATTTGATTTCATTTTTGTACAACATAAATGCAAATGTCATAAATCCTTCTTTGGACAAGTATAATCTGCATTAATATATTATGACACAAGTGGAAAGCAGTAGTTAATGTATGTGTGTGTGTGCCCATGCATCTCTGAATGCATGTCCACATGTAAATATTTGCATTATTTACATAGAGGCCATTTCTGCACTACATTGTTATAGTGCTATTATTTCACTTTCAACATCCTATGGAATCCTGGCATTTGCAGTTTAGCCAGAGAACCCTTTGGCCCCAGTAAACTGCAAACTTCAGAACTCCACAGGATGCTGAAAGTAGAATAATAACACTATAACAGTGTAGTGTGGAAATTGCCAGACTCTTGTGGCTCCTTAAAGGCTAATGTACTGTATGTCTGTGAACTATGGTCTATTCTGTTGTATCATAGTAATATAGCAGGTGTTACACTGTCCCAGGAAAATTTATGCTTTTTTGCTGAAACAGAGTAACAAGCTTTGGCCTTTGGATATGATTTACACAATTTTCACCTTTCATATTAAACAGCATAAGATACCATGTAGTTGGTCACCCCAAATCAATGTAGGCAAGAATCTCCAGATTGGAGATCAGATAGGAACTTCCAAGACTGAGTGATTCTATGATGCCCTCTGAGCACTCATGCTACTCTTTGCAACTAATCTGCAATACTAACACATCAGATTTTGAAACTGAGGGCAGAAGGCCATGGATATAGCATCATAGGTGGCAAGAAGAAGTATTCTGGCTTAGTCTTCTCATATGTCATTCCATGTTGTTCATAATGTACCCTCAGCTGTGGAAAAGGTTTCTGAGGATATAAGAGTATGAGAGGGGAGCCAGTGTAGTGAAGTCCTTTGAGTGCTGGATTATGACTCTGGAGACTAGAGCCTGATTTTACACATGGCTATCAAAACCCACTGGGTGACCTTGGGCAAATCACACTTTCTCAGCCTCAGAGGAAGCCAACGGCAAGCTCCCTCTGAATGAATTTTGCCAAGAAAACGCTGTGATAGGTTCACTTTAGGGCTGCCATAAATTGGAAAATGACTTGAAGGCACACAAGAAAAACAAGGGTATGGGAAGGAAAAGAAAATCCCCGCCAAGGTTCTGATCACAGTTCCTAGCATCAAAGCCACAGATTTCAGTTAGGAATAGCAAACGCTTCTATCCTTGATTGTTAAATATGGTGAGAAAACATAAATACTTTGAGATCCTCCTAGATTTAAGTTCAGGTTTATGGTGCAACAGCCTCTTATCTCAATGTCATAGCAAAAGAAAAAGGTTCCTTTAGCAAGGCTGAATTGTGCTGTGTTGAGGACAACGTGGTGTCAGGGTAGTTTGTGACACGGTATCCTGTGTCAGAGCTCCTTTCTAATGTCATCACACCAGCCACTGACATGATACACAGGGGCTGAGTGTCACAGCAAATTGCATCAGTGAAACTTGCCATGGTGCTCTGAGGCAATGTCAAGGTGCATTGAGATTTTCTAAGCTTCATTGTATCTGGAAGCAACCTCACATTCTGACAGCCCTATGAGTTGAACAGTGAAACAAAATGAAATGAAGGAATAATCGTGACTAATGTGCTATAAGGTCAAACAAAACAAAACAAAAATGATAAAGTGCTACAAAACATAAACTGGAACGGACAGCTGTACATTAAGTGTGTTCATGTTCTTTTGGGTATAGCAAAATAGAACCTGCAGCCTGACCTTATGTAGAGCTAAGAAAACTTATTTTTTGAAAAAAAATCTCCCAGACTCTTTCTGACCAACATGGTTGGAAAAGGGATGTTTCCAAGCTCTGATCCTAAGCATGTTTACTCAGATGTAACTCCCACTGAATTCAGTGAAATGCACACATTTTAAGTAAAGGATTAAGTAGTAGTTTGTC
This sequence comes from Ctenosaura bakeri, assembly GCA_948474755.1. Taxonomy (NCBI): domain Eukaryota; kingdom Metazoa; phylum Chordata; class Lepidosauria; order Squamata; family Iguanidae; genus Ctenosaura; species Ctenosaura bakeri. Next base: position 659,619 of record CAOLHI010002160.1, read on the forward strand.
AACATCTGGAAGCCAAAGGTCTCGTTTCTCTGCTTTAAATACAGTTTATTAATTATGAAACAATATCAGGAACTCATTTCTAGGAATCGTTGCATTAAACATTACCAAAAACATGGTAGATTATTAAGGTCTGCTAATAATAAAGAACTAAAATTTGGATCATTTGAAAACCCCATTCTGGATCCCTCTTTTACATCCAACGGAATTGCTAAACAAAATAAAATTAAGGAGAGCTTTAGTGTGGCAAAACAAATTGTATTATAATATAAACAATGCTCAGCATAGAGCCATTTGGAAAAACTATATTAAGCAATATAGTGGGGAAATAATAAACTGGATTGTTATTAAGGGCAGCACTATGCTTTCAGGCAGTTTTATTTATTTATTTTTAAATTAAAAAGTGATTAAATGCTGCCATCATCATAAGCTTGATTCTGCCCTTCCTGCCCATCTTAAGAAAAAGAAATTGTTTCATTGGCCAGATCTGTTTAAAATTCACTTCCAGCAGTGGCGAAACTTATATTAACCTTAAGAACCTTAAGATCAATAAAAACACAACCTAAAACTAAAGAGCCTAGACTTCAAGTCTGTATACTTTTGTTTTAGTTTCTTGTACTAGTATGGCAGTGTAAAAACTTGAGCAAGGTGCAATATAAAGGCTCAGAAGAGCTGACATGAAGTAAAAAACTACGAATTTCTGTGTCTCAAGGCACACGGTCAGTCCAGAAGAAACTTCAAGATTAGTGTGAGACTCAAGTTTACAGATCTTGTCACACAAAACTCCACTCCTGGCAGGTCAGGAAAATGATGTGGATGTAATTTATGTTGATATCAGTAAGCCTTTGGAAGGTCACCTGGAGAAGCTGGTAAAAAAAAAATGGGTTAGACAGTGCTGGTGCTGATTTGTAGCTGGCAGATAGACCAAACCCTAAGAGCGCTTACCAGTGGCTCCTCCTCCTAGAGAGAAATAACATATATGATGCTTCAGGGCTATGTCCAGGGCCCAGTGTTCTTCAGAACCCTTACAAATGACTTTCATGTATAAAAAAGGCAAACGTCATCAAATTTGCTTGTAACATCAATCAGGGGGTGGTGTAACTAATACCTCAGAAGACAGAATAAGGATTCAAGATGACTACAATAGATTGGGGAACTGGACCAACACAAAATTAATTTCAACAGAGATACATATAAGGTCCTATATTTTGGAAGCAGAACGATGAGATACACAAATACAGGATGGGTGACATTTGGCTTGAAAGAAATATAGCAATAACAGTTACATTTCTATACTGCTTATCAGTGCTAAGCACTCCCTAAGTGGATTACAATGTGTTAGCTAACTGCCTTCAACAAGCTGGGTACTCATTTTACCAACCTAGGGAATGATGGAAGGCCGAGTCAATCTGAAGCCCTGCAGGACTGAACTCACAACATTGTGGCTGCAGTACCAGCTGCAGTACCGGCATTTAACCACTGCACCACCAGGGTTCCATGTGTGGAAGCTATGTGTGGAAAGGATATGGGAGACCCTGGTAGACTATAAGCTAAACATGAGTCAACAGTCTGATGCAGTAGCCAAAAAGTCAAGGTAAGTCTAGGCTGCATCAACAGAACTATAGCATCCAGATTTAGGGAAATAATAGTACCATTCTGCTTTGACTTGAGCCCTTTCCACATGGCATTTGCCATGAGAAAGGGCGCCTGGAGTATTGCGCGATTGTGAGGAGCAATCTGCATGATGCACTCACAATTGAGCAACACTCCAGGGGCTGGCAGGCACCGATCGCACACCTTTTCATTTTCAACTGGGAGCCAAAAATGGTGTGCATTTGCGCATTGTTCCCGGGCCCCGCGCACACTTACCTGGCATGCGGAGCCTCCGGAGCCATGTCGGTCGCACTTCCTGCCCCAGCACAGCCTGGGAAACTCCCAGGCTGCGCTGCGGAAGGAAGAGGAAGGGCTCTCATGTGAGCTGGAAGCTTGTGCGGAGCTGAAGCAGCAGGGATGCAAGAGCTTCTCACTGGAGGCTGCTCACACGATCCCCACACCCCAGCGCTGGAAAAAGGTAAAGTGCGGAAAGGGCTTAGATCTCCCCTGCAATTCTTGACACTACAGTTTCAGAGGATATGGACAAGCTGGGACATCTCCAGAGAGGAGTGGCCAAGAGGGGCTGGAAACCAAGCCCTATGAGGAACAGTTAAGGTCACTAAGTATTTTTTTTCCTGAAGAAAAGATGAATAATAATAATAATAATAATAACAACAACAACAACAACAACAACAACAACAACAACAACAATAATATTTTTATTTATATCCCGCCTCTCCCGACGGATCAAGGCAGTACTACAACAGTATATCGAACACATTAAAAGCAATTAAAACATAACCCATCCTCCCCACCCACCAACCCATCTAAAACCCCCTAAAACACATTAACTATTAAAAACAAGAGGACAGTTGGTGGGAGGTGGTGGAGCACTAGTCTGGGAAGGCCTGTCGGAAGAGAACAGTCTTGACTGTTTTTTTAAAGTGGTCAAGACTGGTAATATGCCGGGTCTCTTCTGGCAGGCCATTCCATAACTTGGGGGAGATAGAAGAGAAGGTCCTCTGGGTTACCGCAGCCAACCTAGTTCTGAGCAATGGTATGATAGCCATCTTTAAATATCTAAAAGGCTGTCATGTAGAAAATGAAATGATCCAAAAGAATAGAACCTAAACCAGTAGACTTAAATTTAAAAAAAGGAAATTCCAACTCAATATTATGAAGGATTTATTGATGATAAAAGCTATTTTGCAGTGGAAAAGCCTGTCTTGAGAACTGTAGACTCTCCTTCATCAGAAGCTTTTAAGTAACTGTTCTATGGCCATTTCTCATGGATGCTTTATCTACAGATTTGTGGTTTGGATTAATTCACCCTTGGGGTCCCTTCCAACATAATGATTCTATGAAATATGCATATGCAGATAATATTGGAAGTAAATGAACAATCCTTAAATGAATAGGCCCATCACCCCAAACACTCTCTTCACCAGTATTATTTCCATGTTTATTTTTCCATGTTGTTTACTCCATGTTGTTTAGTATTATTTTCATGTTTCTTTGCCTTTCTCCTTTGCTTTAAAAGGAATATATATTTTCAGGTTATAAAGATAATGTGCATTTCACTGAGGAGTATTCTTTGGTTAAAGACACCTACCGACTCTTGTCATTCATACTGACGAAGACACGCTAATCCTGTAGCAATATAATGTACTATATGCTCTGATGCAATATGCTAGGGGCCAAAGCAGGCATTTTTCAAATATGTTACATGTAGTTATGTTTTTGACTTTTCTTACTTTTAATATGGAGGGGAGAATCTCATAAAAATGCTAAACACAGGGAGGAGAAGAAAACATATTTACTTCCCAATGCTATCAGGGTATAAATTACCTCCTGCTCCCATCTATGTAGCTATAATGCAGGAAAGGCATATTTTCACTGGTGCCCAGTGAAATTCATCAGGAAATCAGTTTTTGCTTTGTACCCACATTGGAAGAATCATCAGAAGAAGAAGAAGCAAGAGAGGGAAGTGGGAAATATGGGGAGACCAAGGTCAATCCTGCAATGATCAATCGTGATTTATCATGACCAACGGTGATTAATTATTCATTCAAAGGTAGCCAAGAAGAGTTACTGAACAGATAAATGTTAATCAGCAGCATTTATTTATGCCAGCTGCACACGTTCCCTAGAATCATATGGCCTTGCTAAAATAGATTTGACTTAGCCTTTGCTTACCACTTCATATTCTGTGATTGGGGTTCCTTCATTTGTTCAAGGCAAAAAATAACTGTTTTTTGTTCTCCCTCAGCAACATTTACTTCCCATGGTTTTCTCCTTTAACTATGAGCTTTTAAAAAAAAGAAACCCATTCAGCACACCAACCTTGCTTGTTACAGTGTTTATTGCAAACCTCATAACAACTGTACAGGGGTGATTGATATAACAACTTGCAGGCATTCATGTCAAAGATCTATGTAATAGCTCCAAAGCAGCCATTACATTGTAAGTTGCCATAAATTTATGTTGGTGGAAAAAAGATGTCTACATATAGGTGTTTTTTTAATGAAAATTATGGTTCTTCAGAGATGTTATTTTGGGTTTACTGAGCAAATTATTTACATTTTAAAAACAAATATTTATACATGTATGGAGAAGAAGAACATCTTTATTTCTGTCACTAAAAAGATCAAAGCTTAGCAACTAGATTTGTAGCAAAAAATCATTCCTGTGCTATAAACAATTATAATGCAGTGCTTTTTGAGATACAGTGGAACCGTGGGCCCAAATCTTTCAATAAGACCCCACTAGAAGCGATCCACTGAATCAGCTGTGGTATATTGAGTCCACATACTAACAAATCTCGTTGGTTCAATGAGTCTATTATAGTTCAGACTATTACTAGACCATCTGATTTCAGCAACTGCCATCTCCACCTTCCTCCCAAGAATGCACCAGAGGTTCTGTTACTCCAGAGCATTTTGAGGGAGAAAGCCACTCCCCAATTTATTTTGAAACTAGAGCATTTACCTGGTGTTTCCCAGGATTTTATTTTCTTCTTAAGAAATCACCAAACTGTCCTCTTTAGTACCTGTAACTTTTCCCCATATTTCCAAATGAAATTTGTATTCAGAGACATTTACTTACACAGTTTGGGTTCCTGACGGAATGTATTGTCCTCTTCCTTGCTGCTAGGCCTCGTTTCCATAGCAACCAACCTATTCTAGTACCTGTAACTTATCCCCATATTTCCCAGTCCCATCTGTGTTCTGGCTCTTTCCCTGTCTTTTTGTAGGCTTTTTTCTATCTCTCCAAGGCAGTGGCAGTTGGGATGGAGGGAAGGCCTTTCAATTACTTCTGAGCCTACGTATGGTTGAAGTGTGCCTGCCTCTTCTTCTCTCCCTCTGAGGCCAAGGCAGTGGCAATTGGGAGGGACATTTGTCAGTGCCTTCTCTTAAAGACAGTGTGACTTGACCCCGTGGGTTTCCATGGCTGAGCAGGGATTCACACCTGGATTTCCCAGAGTCCCAGTTCAACCACTACACCACACTGGCCCATGGTAACTTTCCTATTGGGTAGAAAAGGGGGAAAGACTATGTGAGTAGTGAAATGAATGAAATCTGAATATGCAAGTAACAAACCAAATTAGTCTTCTTGATGAAAATGTATAAAGTAACAAAAAAAAAAAACCCTCAGTCTACATGGATAATACAAGAAGTATGTTATGGTTCTGATCATTTGTGTTTGTTGGTTCTCATTTGAAGCAGAACTCTCACATCTCTTCACTGACTCCACTCCAGACCCAGGTGAGGTGCACAGGTGGCCCCTGTGATGTGATGGAGAGATGATGTTTCTGATGGTGGGGAGAGGATTGTGAATATTCCATTTCAGGGGAAAAAATATCGATTCACAAGGAAAAGGACACAGATCCAAAAGTCTAGATCTTAGCAGGGACACATATTTGAAATTATTTTTATCTGGATTTGTTGGATTTGTTTTTGTTGTGTGCCTTCAAGTCATTTCTGGTTTATGGTGACCCGATGGCAAATCTATCATGAAGTTTTATTGGCATCATCAAAAGAGGTTTTGCCTTTGCCGCCTTCTGAGCTAGGAGAAAACTTGCCCAAGTTCACACAGCGGGTTTCCGTGGCTGAGCAAGGATTTGAATCCTGCTCTCCAGAGTTGTAGCCCCCAAACTCAAACCACTACATACCATACTGACTCTTGTGTTTGATTTGTGTTCGTGAAACAACTGAATTTTCAAATAATTGGAAAACTGAATTCCACATCCTTTTGTATACCACTTATAAATCAAAAGGCCTTCACTGAATGAAAGTCTACTCATACTGACTCACATTTTACCATGGCAGAAAAGAACTTATGACTAAAAAATTCAAAATTATGTATTTGATAGTTGGTTGATTTCTATAGCTCACATTAATTGCTCGCAGTTTACTCCCAAGTATTATATTATGGCAGCTGAAAATGGAATGTTCGTGCAATTAGACAACCTTGTTAAATGAACTGTCATAAACCACCTACTGATCATTGTCAATAGAGATCATTTTCTCTTTATAAATTATAATAATTAAGAAAATATTCACTTGAATTTTCCAAGACAGTTTTCAAAACTTTTTAAATAAAGTTTTTGATACTATTAGCAATTTAACAAATAACACAAACATCAGAAGATACTAAGAGTTTTAATCATGTCAGTCAGTTGTCCACAGCAGATGTTACTCCCACTCACATTTTTTTTACAAAATAAACATTGATTTTTTTTTTTCAGATCACAACACATCCATTTGATTCCCTAAACTCACTTGTAATTTGTAAAGCTTTAGGTTTAAGACTATTTCTCTCAGATGTTCCAAACTGGAATCAAATATGATGTTTTGTTCCCCTACTTCCCTTGCAGAGTTAAGGGAAGCAAATTTCATTGGACTTGATAGACTCAGTGAAGGTAGGTAGTATATTTATTCCTTCTCAGACTTGTTATGAAAAAATAATTTCCTTGCATCATGCATTCACAAGCTTTGCAGGGCATTTCTGAGAAATAAAGTGTACACAAAACAATGGGCAAGTTTTAAAATGTAGATGGGTAAAATGCAGCTAACCAAGAAAAACAGCTATTCATATAAATGAAAACAAAAACAAAAACAAAACTGGAGCTGTGTTAGTGCAGTTAATACAGACTACCATTAAGCCAATGTCTTCACTGGCTACCAGTTTGGTCCAGGGCCTGTTTCAAACTTTTGGTCCTGGTATTTAAAGTTTTGTACTCTTACCTCTCTCAGTACCATGCAGCTCGGCTTGTATGACACATTCCACCCAGGAATTTGAGAGCTACAGGTGAAACATTATTGTCTGTTCCACCAACATGTATAGCTCTGTCAAGGTTGCGAGCCTTTCAACATCTGGCTCTGCATTTGTGGGATGGTCTTCCTTTGGACCTTTGACTGGAAGAGGATCTCACCCATTTTCGTAAAGGGTTGAAGACCTTCCTCCTTGACTCACCATCTTAAGTCACTGAGTTGTGTTTAAGGTGGTGAGATGGGTGGTCACTGGTGGGGTGTTGGGGATTTCATTCTATGTATTGATGTGGCATTCTGTTTTATTGTCTTTGTCCCTGATTGCATATGTCATTGTTCTGCCCTTTGATGTAAAGGCCATTATAAATAAACGTTGTTGTACTTGTGATGATGATGATGATGGTGATGATGATGGTGATGATGATGATGATGTAGTGTCTGTGTGGTTTAAAAGCATCTAAATATTGAACAAAAGTTTACAAAGTTCTGATGCACTTCCAGTGCCCAGAATGAATTCCCTCATATATTTAGAGCTGCAAAATGTATATACACCATATAAAAGTTTTCTTCTTGCCAGGGCTGACTAAATGGGTAGGAATGTCAAGAAGCTGCATGTGGAAATGAAAAAGGCATTGTCAGTGACAGTATGAAAATTCATCTGATTATTATTTTAGCATCGTTTAGCATCATTTTAGATTTTAGATGCCATTCAAACAGTGACAATGGCTATCAAACAGTATAAAAGCCATTTTGGTGTGCCAGAGGTGGTATATTGGAGTCAAGAGGAAGGACTAGAAGAATTATTCCACTATAGAACAAGATGGAAACTATTAATTCCTGGGTTACACCTAGCATGAAGAAAGTTATCCCCCCCCCTTTGGAATGGTTTATTGTTTCTGCAGTTTCTTTTAAGATTTGGGGATAAAGCAACTATTTTGCACAACCATATAGGGCTGACAAAGTGGTGTGGACCTAGAAATGTCAGGAATTTTTCTGTAAGTAAAGAGGGACAACCATATGACAACCATAATATTAGAGTTAAAGTCAGTGTTTAAAAATACTGCTAAAAATTCATTAGTTTTAAATTTGCCAGAGTGAACACAGTCATCTGTCCAGATATGCTTCAGACCTGAGGTTATGAGCTTCCAATATGATAGAGAAGTAAAGAAATTCATATTTATCATAGCAACAGTGAACAAAGGAAGACATTTTTCATCAGTGCAAAAGAAATGTCTTGCAGGTGTTGGTTTTGGAGATGTTAACACAGTTCATACTGAGAACTAGGCCCTTTCCATACGCGAGTGGGGAAATGGGGAAAGCCAAGCTAAAACGTGGGCTTACCTCGTTCCGTCGCCGCACGGAGCAGAGCATTTTGCTGCTCTACATGCAGCAGCGTCCTGCAGCGTCCTCGGCACCCGGCAGCGCCCAAAATGGCGGATTTTGACTGGCGGAGCCTCTCCACCAATCGGAGAAGCTCGCCAGCCAGAAATCACGCCCCCTGCCCGATCTGCAGGGACGCCCTTTCACGCGTCCGTAAATCCATACGGGCACTGCAACAGGGTTGCACAGGGCTGGACGCCCCGTGCCTTTGAAAAACCACATAAAATGTGGTTTTTCAAAAGCACGTGGCGCTGCCACTTGCGGGCGCCTGACCACGGGATGAGGTGTGGAATTACTCGAGAGTAATCCACCCCAATTCGTGTAATGGTGTAGACGACCTCCGTGGAGGTCGATCTACACCGTTTTTTAACCCCATGTGAAAAGGGCCTTAAACTTTTAACTGATCGTGTTATGCAAACAGTTGCAGAATATAGTAAAAAATACACCAACATAGATTGTCATGGAAGTTACAAGGTTTCAATAGGCAGACTGAACACAGAAGGAATGTTACTGTATTTGTCCTATGAAGAAAAGAGGATAAGAAGCCAAAGCAATTGTTATCCCCTTCATTTTCTATGGGTTACATCATATGAAGCTTTAGATAGAGTCATGCGTTCAACTCTGGAAGATGAGATGAGAAATATGACAAAATTTAGGGTTGTTGGTCCTAGAAAATTATGACAGACATTATCTCTTTATTAGTTGTATAGACGAATATGGACAGTTAAAAGAAAAGTAATGAAAGGAAAACAGGGCAGCATTCCGTTGATTTTGTTTTGGCTACTTGCTGACTTGATTGGCTTTCTGTAGAACTTTAAAATTGATACTGAAAGGATTAACTACAATATTAGTTCTACTGTATTGCCTAGATAAATCCTTCCCCATGTTGTTATTCTCAGGGTTAACAGCTTTTATATCATGTGCACACCATTCCAAACTCTATGATGTACACCAAGAGTAGGTAAACGTGCATGCTGTGGATGTTTTGAGCACCAGACATGCTGCTGAGACTAATGAGAGTTGTAGTCCACAGGATCCAGAATCTTCACCTCAGTTTTGTACCACATCAACATATTACCATAGTATAAACTTTAACTATAACGGAAGACATCTTGGACCTTTTTTTGGGGGGGGGGAGTGATTTGTCAAACTGTAAATGAATATGTTTATATATACTGAATCAGTCATTGGCCAGAAAGTAAATGAGGCCTCATCTGTAATTCATTCTGGCTGATAAACCTAGAAAGGTGAAAATCTGTTTGTCTTGTTCTCACTGAGCTTTTCAATTTCCCATGGGCATTCTGATTCTGTAACATTCTGTACCAGGTTCTAAGAAGCTGGCATTTTTCCTTTGCATGGAAAATTTTGCATCTTTTTGTGTAATTTTTTTCTTCAAATATATTCACTACTGTAAAAAAAAAATAAAGTTCTTGGGTGCATTATTACATTGAATTAACCTTTTTTTAAAATTCTGGAAATATAATTTTTAAAAGTTACAGATTTTTAATTATACATAATTTTTGAAATATACACATGGTTTTGTGCACATTTTTCTCCCAAAACAGGTCACAAACCTCACAAATACATGGATTTCTGAAGAGAACTTACATTTGCAGTCTCAGAATTCTGAAGTGGGTATTTATATACAGAAAGATTCAAGCATACTTCTTTCCCATCTCTAATTAAAATTGAGACTATTAAGTGCAGGAAGAAAAAGTCTTGTTTATTTAATATTGCAGTATTTGATCCTGTCTCTCAATCATAATTTGTGAGAGCTTGCAAAATTATTAAAGATATTAAAGATAAATTATTGATAAACACTATAAGAGAAACATACAATAAATGGAAATGAAGCAATAAAGAAAAGTGAGTTATATTTTAAATAGTAGGTACAACTGAATTGGAACCCCCCCCCAATCTCTCTAAATGGGAAAATAATAATGGTTTTCAGCTGAAGCCTGAAGCTACCTAGGTAGACCTAGCAGACAGATGAACTAGGGAGCACCTTAATGAGGTGTCACAACAAAAATTGCTATTATTGCACTTATCACCCACTCCAGCTCTGAACAGAATTACTGGTAAAGAACTTAATTTTTAGGGTGAATATATGTAAGTAGTCTGTTCTTCAGGACCCCTAATGTTAACCTTTTTGAGAGCTTAACAAAAACAACATCTGGAATTGGGGAAAAAACTAGTAAGTACTAATGTGTTGTTTTTTTTTAAAAAAAACTCCTTGCAATGGGAACCAGCATGATTTTCACTCTGAGTAGTCCTGACTAGGACTCTGGGAGACAAGGAATTTGTACTTGGCAATGGAAACCCACTGGGTGACCTGGGATAAGTCGTACACTCTCAGCCCCAGGTAATGGCAAACATCCTCTGAAACTAAGACCCTTTTCGCATTGAGGCTTCTCGCGCGAGCGGAGGAGGGCGGCTTGCGCGAGAAGGCTCCTCCGGGAGGCTGCCATTTTCGCCCTCCTTCCTTCCACAGGCGAAGGAACGAGGGGGAAGCGGCACCGGAGGAGACTTCTCGCGCAAGCCGCCCTCCCCCCTGGGCAAAGCAGGAGGCTCTCGCATCCATCCCCCCCGCGCGCACGAAGCAGGAGGTGTCGCATCCGTCACGCTAGCGCCCCGCCCCTTCCTTCCACAGAGGCGGAGGGAAGGAAGTGCGACCCGGCCGCCTCCCCGACGCTCCGCACAGGAGGTAAGTGCGCGTGGGCGCCAGGAGCGTTGCGCGAGCGCGGGTGATTTTCGGTTTGAGGCGAAAATCAAAAAACCCGCGATCATGCTGCTGCAGCCCCATGAGCGCGGTGGAAGTGGGAGTGGATCATGCAGAGCGACGCTCCCACTCCCGTGAGGCTCACGGGGCTGTCGCGCAACAGAAAGCCCATGCAAAAAGGGCCTAAGAAAACCTTGTGATAGGCTTAATTTATTGTGGCCATAAGTTGGAACCTAAAGACATACAACAACAAAGTCAATCAATCAATCAATCAATCAATCAATAATTTATTATGGTCACAGAGCAGCATAAACAAAGATAAGAGATTTTACAATAAAATAGATAAAATATATGGGGTAAATATAACAACAATAATAAGTTTGCTAGATTTTGCCCATCTACCACTGTGACTCATAGGCAAATACCAAACCAGCAGTAGAAAACGACAATAAAGAACCAACTAGCCATGTGAATTTCAAAGGAGTGGGGTTCAAATATGAATTTAGATAATGTGCTCTGATCTATGTGCGGGGCTACTTATAATTAGCTTTAGCACTATTATTACCAAAAGGGAATTTTAAGTATTTATTGTACTGTATTCTATGCTACTTTGTTTTATTTGTCTCATATATGTTATCTACAACAACAAGGTATCTTCCCTGCTCTTAGACACTAAATGCACCATTGCAATTGTATTCTGAACCATCTTCAGAAGCATAACAATAACATTATAATAAAATCAGCATGAGATCAAAAAAACAAATTAAAAGAAAAAGTAAAAAAAGTAGATTTAGTGCCATTACTTCTCGGCAGAGCTAATGCTAGGCCACAAGCCTGTTTCTACTCTATACTGATATGAATGAAGGGGGCGAAAAGCTGCAAGTACTGCTGCCATAAAAGTAGTCAGGCTTTAGAAGAGTTGGCTACTTTCCTTAATATTAGCTTTACTAATATTATTTTTTTCCTATCCCCAGACATTCTCAAATTCTACAAAACTCAGGAACAGAAAATAAGGAAAGAGGAAACTATATTTAATGTGGTCATATGCAAGCCTATCCAACAGTAAGCTAACTTGGCCATTTCCGCACCTTACTGTTTTCCATCTCTGTCCCATCATGATCTGGGATGGAAGTGCAACCTGAATATTCCTTTCCACACCTGTCTGTCTGTCTGCAGAAGGGTGGCACAATGGACACACTCTTTCCTTCTGTAGTGCAGCCAACCACTTTCCTTGCTGCAGTGGTGAAGGGAGCACATAGATTGTGCTTCTGCCATTTCCACATGGCCACCAGTGACAGGAGCATCACACAATTGGGGTCATTACAAGATTTTTTCCGGTAGTGGAATATCCTGCAATTGCAAAAGTGGGGATGCAGACTATGAACACGCTGTGCCAAAGCGTGACTCGCTGACCAGCAGCAACATGTCCCCATCACAACGCAGTGATGTCATGCAGAAAAGGTCTTGAATTCAATAGTGCCTACATGCAAGTAAGTGTTACCACATCTACTTTAATTTTGGTTCCGCAGTAACATAGCAAACTACCTAAATCTCAACATAAGCCCTGGTGGCGCAGTGGTTAAATGCCAGTACTGCAAGCCACAAGGTTGTGAGTTCGATCCTGCTGGGCTCCAAGGTTGACTCAGCCTTCCATCCTTCCGCAGGTCGGTAAAATGAGTACCCAGCTTGTTGGGGGCATGTATAGAAACTGTATCGAAATACATGCTGTTTGTAAGTTGTTCGCCGCCTCGATCCATATGGAGAGGCGGGATACAAATAAATAAATTAATAATAATAATAATAATAATAATAATAATAATAATAATAATAATAATAATTAATAATAATAATAATAAGATATATTTTTCCAGTTTGTATTATGTGTCATGTATTTCCAATTTGTATCCAATTTGTGTCACTTGCAATAATTTTTTAGAACTCTTGGAGAACAGGAGAAGTCCCAGCAGACTGGAGGAGGGCAAATGTTGTTCCCATCTTCAAAAATGGGGTAAAAAAGGACTCAAATAATTATCACCCCGTCAGCCTGACATCAATACCAGGAAAGATCCTAGAGCAAATCATTAAACAGTCAGTTTGCAATTACTTAGAAAGCAATGCCGTAATCCCTAAGAGTCAACATGGATTTCTCAAAAATAAGTCATGCCAGACTAATCTTATCTCTCTTTACTATATAGTTACAAGCTTGATAGATAAAGGGAATGCTGTGGACATAGCATATCTTGATTTCAGTAAGGCCTTTGACAAAGTTCCCCATGACATTCTTGCAAAGAAGCTAGTAAGATGTGGGCTGGATAATACTACTGTTAGGTGGATTTGTAATTGGTTGACTGACCAAACCCAAAGGGTGCTCACCAATGGCTGCTTTTCATCCTGGAGAGAAGTGACAAGAGCGGTGCCACAGGATTCTGTCCTGGGCCCAGTGCCATTCAACATATTCATCAATGACTTAGATGAAGGAATAGAAGGCATGCTGATCAAATTTGCAGTTGACACCAAATTGGGATGGGTTGCTAATATTCCAGAGGACAGGACAGCTGGGCCAAAACTAACAAAATGAACTTCAACAGAGAGAAATGTAGGGCCCTACACTTAGGCAGAAAAAACAGAATGCACAAATATAGGATGGGGGACACATCGCTGGATAACAGTACATGTGAAAGGAATCTAGGAGTCTTCATGGACCACAAGCTGAACATGAGTCAGCAGTGTGATGTGGTAGCCAAGAAAGCCAACACGATTCTTGGTTGCATCAATAGGAATATGATGTCTAGATCAAGGGAGGTAATGGTACCACTCTACTCTGCCATAGTTAAACCGCATCTGGAATACTGTGTCCAGTTCTGGGCACCTCAATTCAAGAAGGATATTGACAAGCTGGAGTGTGTCCAGAGGAGGGCAACTGAATTGATGAAGCCATGACCTGTGAGGAGTGGCTTAGGGAGCTGGATATGTTTAGCCTGCAGAAGAGAAGATTAAGAGGGGGCATGATAGCCATGTTTAAATATTTGAAGGGATGTCATGTCGAGGAGGGAGCAGAATTGTTTTCCACTGCTCCAGAGACTAGAAGAAGGAGCACTGGTTTCAAGCTGCAGGAAAGGAGATTCCACCTGAACGTCAGGAAGAACTTCCTGATGGTCAGAGCTGTCTGGCAGTGGAATATGCTGCCTCAGAGTGTGGTGGAGTCTCCTTCTTTGGAGGTTTTTAAACAGAGGCTGGATGGCCATCTGTTGGGATTGCTTTGATGTGTGTTCATGCAAAGCAAGGGGTTGGACGGGATGGCACTTGTGGTATCTTCCAACTCTATGATTCTGTGCTTCTGTGTCATAAATTTGCATAAATAGACATACAGACTGAGTGCTCAGGATGTTTTACAGTTGGTCTATTAATTAAAAATAATGCATCACATTCTCTTTTTTGCTTGGTTGTCATGCTGAATGTCATAATCTTAGGTGATGCAGTATTAATTGTATGTCAAAAGAAAGTATGAGGAGAATACTGCCCATATGAATTTATGATCATTACTTTAGTCTTTTTAACCTGCTCTGTCTGGCAAGACATTGACAGTGAATGCAAAAAGATATTAATACTAATAATTTAGTTAGGCATAGCTATACAGAAAAAAATATAATAAATTGACTGAACAGTATAATTTTAAACTTGAATCTCCTTCTTATTATTACATGATCAAAACCAATTAATACTTACATTTACAAGAGAAACCAGTGATAACTGACAAGACAGAAGATCACAATAGGTCATATTATATATTAATGGGCAATTGTCTTTGTCACTTGTATAGCTGCAAAACGTTAGGTTCACAATAATTTGCCAATAAAGTAAAGGAATATCCTCATGATTCCAATTTTGGATACTACCTGTGTACTCATCACCAGATCTTAATACTGAAGAGGTAGAAAAAGAGCAAAAAAAAACCCACAGGGCAGGGTTGGTCTGGGGGCTAGGGCAACCTCTGCATGACGAAAAGTTTTAATCAGCATTTGGCTTAGGAAAAGAGTAAGTAAGGGGGCATAATATTATATGTGGTATCCTCTCATAAAGCTCTTGCCTGGCCTTTAAAAGAGGCTGGAGAAGAACTCAGAGGGGCTTTGCTGCTGGCCACACCCTCTGCCTGGCCTTTGAAAGAGGCTGGAGAAGAACTCAGAGGAGCTTTGCTGCTGGCCACACCCTCTTGCCTGGCCTTTAAAAGAGGCTGGAGAAGAACTCAGAGGGGCTTTGCTGCTGGCCACACCCTCTTGTCTGGCCTTATAATTAGGAGAGGGAGGAAGGAAGGGGGAGTAGGAGTGGGTGTGGGTGTGGGCAAGAAGGGGGTATTTTTTGTGATGGGGGCGGTTGGATGTAATGGATGAACAATGGGGAGCGACAATAAGTACTGTGCTGGGCAAAGGGAGATATGGTGATAGCAGGGCGAAATGCCATTACAGAGGAAGGAGAGATAGATGTTTAATACCTATCTCACCTTCCGTTCGCCCTGCTACCCCAAGGTGTCTGGAGAGCGAACCAAACCATCCACAGAACCTTTCCTTGCTCCTGTGCAATGCCAGGTCAATGAAAAAGAAAACACATATCATCCATGACCTTTTAAAGGATGAAGACGCTGACCTGGCATGCTTTACAGAGACCTGGCTGGAAGACAATAGTGCCACAACCTGGGTCCAGGCCTTGCCAGCCGGATACTCTGTCAGTGAGCAGGTAAGGGGAAGTGGGCGGGGGGGGGGAGTAGCCTTGGTTTACAAAGACAGTCTTATGCTGACCAGGATACCTGAAAACAGACCACTTCGAGTGTATATAACTGAGCCTGAAGGCAAGGGATAGTCTAGGGATTCTGTTAGTGTACCGACCACCCCGCTGCCTATCAGACTCCCTGGCCGAGCTGACAGAGCTGGTGTCGGAGTTGGTGTTGGAATCGCCCAGACCTCTGGTTCTGGGCGACTTCAATATCCCATTTGAGACCAGTGCAGGGGAGCCTGGAACCAATCCCCCATGGATACGGATGTTGTACTGTAATTATCCATTCAGCAAGTATGCACTTCCACAATGCTAGCTGCAGACTGCCACCCCCACTGCCACAATAGTAGGGTGGGAATTAATCTTCCCTTCTACTTATGGGCATCATGAGATAGAGAACCCAGGGAGAGACAAAATATGAATGTCAACAAATGTAATCGTACATTTTCAATTTTGGTTCCTTTGGGAATGGAAACTAAAAACTTAACTACATGCTTTGTTGATACGTCAGTTTTGTACTGAATCTAAGACAAAGGGAGTAAGAGTGAGAGAATGTTAATGGGATGGGAAAGAAATTCACATTACAGTTGGCCCTCCACATCTGCTAGAGTTAGGGGTGCAGAGTCCCACAAAAGTAGAAAAATTGCAAGTGGGTGTGTGAGGGGAAAGGGCAAAGGCATGGTGGGAAGAATGGGTGCTCAGTGTACAACCAGGTCAGGGAAAGAAAGGAGGTGGGTCAACATAGTGGACCCTATATTCCTACCTCACCCATCTCCTTCCATGGGTGTGTGAGGGGCGTCAGGAGAGGGTTTGTGGTGCTGAGAAATCAGGCTGTGAGCTATCCTTAGCTTGCAAGGCAATGGCTAGTGGAGGAGGATGACCAAGGGCAGGCTTTAAAGTTCTGCTTGGCCTGATTGGAACTGCTGAGAGGGAAAATACCCACAGAAAAGAAGCACCTGAGGTGGTGGATCAGGGGTTGAAGAAGCTTGCAAAATAATGAAATCCATTGAAAATCAAACCCTGAAATGTGGAGAGCCAACTGCAACCTGTATTTTTAAAAACAAATTTGTCTAACTCATAGCCTGAAAGACTATCAACAAAAGCACACACATGCACAGCTTTTCAAATGTACATATTTAAAAAGTGTGTACACATAATTTGTTCAAGGGGGAGGAATGCATTAAAATGCATACAGTGGAAAAATACTTCAAGCTGATAGGAAACTTGAGACAGGACGAGAATATTTTTGGGATTCTGAAAGATACAATGAAAATTTAGCTAACTTGTCTTTACACATCTTTAAAGAAAGAAAGAGTAGGCGCCACACAGGTTAACTTCTCAGAAACATTGAGTAGCATAACTCTGTTGATTTCAGGCAGGGGCTGCCATGAGACATGAGAGAAACTAGCATCCCAGTGGCAATTCAATTTTCTATATGAATAGATGTCTTTTGTAGGCAGGAGCTTTCAATCCCTTGAATTCCCACCTATTGCTGTAGTGATGTGATCTGGACAGATAAAAAGATAGATAAAAAGTACATTTAATGTACTTTCTATCAGGCCTAAAGAGAATGGAGGTTGGGCCACATCCTTTAAGAAAAATAATAAATTAATCAATATATTCTCTGATCAGAAGCCATGGGTCCCAGTTTACAATGCAGTACATATTAACTGACTGCTTGAGGTTTTATAAGAAAAAAAAAGTAGCCCAGCAACTATGAAGGCAGAGAGGCATAATTCTCCACAAGTCACTTATCTATCAATGTTTTATGTTCTAGTCAATTCCAGTCCTATAGATAAGATTGAATAACAACAATTTAACAGCACATCTGCAACAAAGGAAATGATTATTTTACTAAGCTAGGTCCAAATAAAATAAGGCTTCAGATTGGTTTTTATTTATGATTGTGGAAAAAAGCAGGGAGAATGGTAGGATAACAAAAAGTAATTGTTGTTGTTGTTTTGCTGGTTTTGAATGGAACATAGCTAATATACAAACAAATTGGTGATGGTACAAAAGTTAATTGCTCTCTATCATGGATAGAATGAAGTCATTGTGTTTAGTATGTGCAGTAAAATATATAACCAAACAAATTAAGTAACCCAAATGAATGATTTCTGGGTATACTTGGCTTGACTGTTTTAACAGCATGGTTGACATATTATAACAGCTTGAACTCTGCCTCTGCAAGACTTATTGGAATAATAAGTCTTAATAAAAGTAAGCTACTGTAAAGTACTTGTGATTTCTACACCAAAGTAATATTTAAATACAAGTGATTAAAAAGATCTGTTCTTTTTCTTTTCCTTTTCCCTTTTTCATTTTGTTTTATTTTCTTTCTTTTTTTTAAAAAAAAATCAGATTAATAGGAAATTAGAATATCAACAGAAATAATCATAATAGGTTGGATCTAGACTTAATCATACTTAGAGATCAATGGAATATAGTTTAGTCATGATGATCTAATTAAATCCCATTTATTCCAATTGGTCTTCTCTAGACATCAGTAAGTCAGGACTGACATCTTAATAGAGATAAACATCTTTTTCTCTGCAATGACTACTACATTAGTATTAAACAATTAGAAATTTCACTATTTTGCCCCTTCATTACAATTAAATACTTAGCTCCATTTCGGGTCTTTACAATTGAAATGCTTCCACTGTTGAACTATAAGCTCTTCAGAATTACTCTGGGGATGAAGACAGCATATTTGGTTAAGGTCTAAACTGAGAACTTGTCACAAGGAAGTAAACCACTGCCTGATCTTTGCATGACCCTGGAGTCTGCAGGGCAAGCCACAGAAATTACATAATATAGTAAAGAAGAAGAGAAATACATTGTACACAAAAACAAATGGTCCATATAAGCAGAATGCTCAAACAAACTTTCTAATGCATTCCTCATTCCTGAACACATTTTCAATTTTGGTTTTGTGTCGTGGTATCAATGACTTAACACATTTGAAATCTCTGCTGAAGAGGCTAGGCATTGCTTAAGGCAAAGTGATATATGATATTAATAAGCATCTGACATTAGTGAGTGTGATATCTTAACACTGATTATGGATGACACACAGAACATTTGCTTTTCATAAACATTTATCATCTATAGTTGATCCAGAGTTATTTATTATGTAGGGTGTTTCTGTGATCATTGCTAGAAAAAACCGGGTAATCTGTCCAGGAATATTTCATCTGCAAAATATCTTAGCATTAGATAGAGGCTATTTTTTATATGCAAGAAAGTACAACATGGCATTGCTGCTCAGACCTAAAAGACTGTTATCTTGATACCTCTAGAACTGCTCAAACAATTCTGCTGACTCCTTTTGAGGGCTGCTTTTGGACAGCTTAACTCCTCAATGTATGAAAAGAAACCTTTTTTGTAATGGAAGACTACCTTAAAAGTATTGTCAACTTTTTCTAATTATTGAGATTTGTTAGATTAAGCTCCAGTATGCCCTCTACATGCTGTGACTTGTACAGCTACACGGTGTCTCCTGGTTACTATAATTATAAACACAGTAATATATGTTAACAGACATATCTTAGGATTGCTTGAAACATTTGATTTATATGAATTACCCAATGCAGCCTATTCCCCCATAGGCTGTTATTGTTGTTAATCACTTTTGTTAAGAGCTTGAAATTAGCACATTTATTAATTTGTTACTTTAATTTTACACTGGATCTTCCTAATGATTCCACCTAACTTCTCATATTACCCAAGTACTGCTGAAGCGTATGCATGTATGTGTAAACATTAGTAGATTAGGTCTTTAGAATTTACTAATGTGGGTGTCTCAGGAAAAGAAATGTTAGAATTAGAGAAAATATGTCACATAGCTCTGTTTTTAGGCAGCCTAATCTGTATTAATTCTTTGGGAAGATAGCAGCAAGTGGGGGGAGAGCAAACTTTCTGGAGCAGAAGGGTTGGATTTGTGAAGCAAAAGAATAGTTGTGTTTGGGGAAGAAGAAAAAAAGAATGTAAAAGAATTAAAACGGTGAGTCTGGGGATAGAACTGAGGTGGTGTGCAGTGCGGCAGTGATTTGTTTGCTTAGTGAGGGACCAAAGCCCTTAAGCAGAATGGGCCACAAAGGCAGAAACCTCCTTATACAGGGAGGTCCTGCCTGCATGAAGGCAAGGTGTTTGGATTCTTTCCTGGGAAGGTACACAGTGACTATTCTCAGTAACTTCTATCTACTCAATTAATTATATTCTCAGCTGGTCTCTATTGCAAATTATTGTATAGTATATGATTATATAATATTTCAGGTGTACAGCAATGAACCCCTTTTGGTTCATTTGGGTTCTTTGAGAACCAGACAGAATGGGCAAAAATGTGTACCCATCCCCAAAGTGATCAGCAAAGCTAATAATGCACTGGAGGTGGGAGGGTGGGATGAAGCATCATTCAAAAGTAAATGAAGAGGGATATAGATTTAAGCCAGATAAGATAGATTTAGCTAAAGAGGCTGGAGGAAATTATTTTTATTTAAAGTTGTGTAAAGACGATGATGATGTAATTTTAAATAGTGTACAAATGTCTTTTGAAATCAAAGATGGAAGATGAACCTGTAAAAGAGTTTATGTTAAGGTGGACCCAAAATTTTGGGCATATAATGTACAAATGGAGGTAAGGAGAAAATGTGGACTAAAGATCTAAAGTTTACTCTGTGCACTAATCTAAAAGAAAATATGTATAAGATGATATGCACATGGTATTTAACTCCAGTTGCCAAAAAGTCTAAGAATGTTTCAATTAATGTTGGGGTTGTCAGGACAAGGAAAGAATTTTTTTCCATATATGGTGGACTTGCAAGAATGTAAAGAGTTATGGGTCTAAGATTTCTATGTTAATTCAAAAAGAATAATGACAGATATTGCAATGTCACCAGAGATATTTTTGTTGGAAATTATTGATAAAGGGCTAGATAGGAACTATGGTCACTTCTTCAATCTAGGATAACAGTTGAAAGAATGTTGTTTGCCCAAATGTGAAGTGGACTGGTACACCAAAAACAGAAAAATTAGTTGTTGAAGTCAGAGATCATGTTCAAGTTGCAAAACTGACATGGATTTTAAAAAATAGATCAACTGAAGTTTTTTTGTTTTGTTTTGTTTTTTTTGAAAGGCTTAAAATTGATTATGGACTTTTACGGAACAAGAAATTTAATGAGGTACAGTTCTCCCTCACATTTGTGAGTTTGACTCTCACAAATGTGATTATTTGTGAGGCACCTGTGGCCCCCTTTCTCCTCCTCTCATTCCCTTGTGTTTTTCCAGCACAGAAAAAGAAGCCAAGCATGCCGAGGCAAAAGGTAAGACAATTGGTGGTGGTGGGAGACCTGGGCATGGATGCTATTATTGTGCCCTTTGGAGCTCTCCTCTCTCATTCCCTTGCCTCTGCCCTGGTGCTGAGAACTCACACCAAGACAAAAGGTAAGGCAGTGGGGAAAGGGACAGATATACATATTTTCCTTCTGCCCTCCAGACCTCTCCCTCAGACCCCCTTGCCTCTGGCCTCAGCAGTCACATGAGGGAAAAGATAAGGGGATGGGGGGAGAAGGCAGTGCACACTTTCCTTCTGCCCTCTGGAGTTCCCCCTTCATCCCCTTGCCTCTGGAACCAAGGCTGGGAACTCACGCAAGGCAAAAGATAAGAGGATTGGCAGGGGGAGGAAGGCAGTGCGTGTTTTCCTTTTGTCCTCCAGAGCTCGCCCTCCCATCTCCTTGCCTCTGGCCCCAGTGCTGCGAACTGGTGCTGAGGCAAAAAGTAAGGCAATAGGGTGGGGGAAGACATGTGCCACATGGCTGCAGATCTGTATTAGGCTTTGAAGAGTTTAATAAAAAGCCATGCTTTGACTTGGCACTAGCACTGACACCAATTGGGCCTTCAAGGGGAGGGTACTCCATACTCAGTTTGCCACCACAGAGAAGGTCTTCTCCCATGTTCTCCCACATGGGGCATGAAAAAGTCCTCCCCCCAAAAAAAAAAAAGATTTCAGTTCTCAAGTTGCTAGATATGTGGTCTCTAATGGGGGTGTTGGATACATGACCTTTTAGATGGGAGATTCCACAGACTGATATTGGGGTTACTGGTTCCTGCATGCAAAACATGTTCTCTAGCACTGATCTTTTTAATATATACTTCTTTATTGGGAATGGGGACGTAGTAAGGATGCAGTGATTGAGTTGTGCAGAAAATGGTCTGCACATATTCCGAAGCTCTCAAAATATTTCTGAAAAAAATTCTCCATCCTCGATTCAGTGACTAAACCTTGTCACTATCCACTTATATTGGTGGATTAGTGTCCTCTGTCTGAAATGAATCACCCTGCATTAACCTTTAACAAACAAAGCACTTGAAAATTGAGTGAAGTGTATATGATTTGTAGCCATGGAGAGAATAGAGAGATGCATATGAGTGACAAAGTGAACTAAAGAGGCAATACGATGAGATCCCAAGCTTTAGGACAATCTATGGTAACCTGACAATTCCCAATAGTGGGAATGATTCCCAATATGCACATGGAATAATTGTATTATGCACCTTGTAATCCACTTCAGAAAGAAAAGCCAGGCTGGAGGCAGGCAGATTAAAAAGGCAAGAAGAGTCCTTTTGAAGAAGCCAGAAACAAAATTAGCTTTGGTAAGGTCAACAGTGACAACCTTCATGTCATTCTCTGTAAATCCCATGGTCTCCCCTCATTAAAGTTTCAATCAAGTCTATTAACATAACTAATGAAATGATTTCAATTATTATTGTTCACGCCATTGAATTAATTTCCAATTTCCAATATTTAAAATTATGAAATTGATTTTCACACCCAATTTTCTGAGATCTTTTTATATCCCACTTTTCCCCAAAAAACGGGGCTCAAAGTGGTTTTTATGTTTCATTGCAGCTATCTCAAAAACAGAACCAAAAGAAACCCAGAAAAAACAAGTTTTAAAAATCTACATCCAGTGAGAAAATTTATATTGAAATGTTCATTTTCAAAGTAATTGTGTTTCAAAATGTTATTTTAAGGGAAAATGTGCATCTAAATTTTAATTTTCTGAAGCTTTTTCTTAAAACTGCAGTTAATTGCAATCTTAAATCAAAATGTGTTGGCTATAGGGATTAGGATTAGGCACAAAGCTTTTCTGCTGGCAGAATACCCTTCAGATTGCTGATCTCAGAAAACTGTTCTGTTGTCCAAGATCTATTGGCAGAAAGGCTTAAAATGGGGGCAGGGAAGGGATAGGACAAGTGTGGAATCAAATTACACAAAATCCAAAACCACATCTAGTCTACAGTGAAGTAGTCCTAAATAATTTCCAACATCCCTAGAGTGGGAGAAGTTTGTATTTATCAAAGTTGAATCTTTCTTCTCCTTACCTGTCCCCTGAACTATCTTTGTTGGTAAGGGCTGCATCTTAGTAGAGAAGTTGTCCAGAACAGATTTGAGTCTAAATGCATGTGATACTGGACTGGGGAAAGACTGGTTTGCTCACACACAAAATACCTTTAAAAATTCAAATTTAACTAAGTGTTCTAATAATTCATAAATGTTTGAGACAGTCCAGAAAAAAATAATGTGAGAAATTATTAACCTTTTATACGGTTGGCCTTTTACAATGACAAATAATGCTTTGTGTAATCCACTGAGAAATGTTATTTATCTTATCAATTCTTTTTCCCCCCTTTGCTCAAAATTTCTAAAATATTTCTCCTGGCTGACAAGAACCTTTGAACATTACTACAAGGGAAAAGTGACTCACAATCACTACAGAGAATTATTTGACTCTTAAACTTTAACTGAAGAGGTGAAGAACACCAGATGGAGAATGATCTAATCACTCCTACCTGGAGATTATCATCATTTTATTTATAATGAGTGACTAAAATTAAAAAGCACTATATATATTTTTATTTAAAGAAGGCAATGCCCTGCTCCCAAGCTGAAAATTGAAAAGCAGAGTTGAGCCAAATGTTCACTTCTCTTTTGATGTCAAAGTTTCATGAGTACATTCTGAGGGAGCATGAACATTTTGTCAAAATGGTAAAATGAAAAAGCTAAGCAAATTACATAAGAATTAACATGTTTTTCCTACTTTTTACAGACATGAAAAGGAAGCTCAAGCAGCACTGTGCAGAAGTCCCCAAGGACTGCATTTCTAAGTAATAACACACAGCTCAAGAAATCATCAGAGCCTTGAGAGGAAGGGAGAGTCACTGAACTCAAATGTTGGGCAAAGTTCCTTCATATAGTTTGAGCAAAGTAAGACACACATGAAGACTGCATAACTTCCTTTTCCAATAGTTTAGCAGTATCCCTGACCCTGTGTACCTCAAAGACTTCAGTTTCTTGGAGTCAAAAATTTCCCTAGCAGTTTGGAATTTTGTGAAGTTTCTTCCCAGGTACAGAATTTGGACAAAAAAGAGATTTCATATGGCTAGTATCCAGTAGGGTGGTTCCTTTGATGGAAATGCTTCCAGCAGTAGATTGAGAGGAAACGGTTACTACAAAGGAAAATTATGACTCGCAATACCCCTGGTTAGTTCATGCTAGCCCTACACAACCACCTCATTTAAAAATGCTTGCACCCAACCACTTGCCCAATATTACATCATATTGTTTTAGTCTGTATGTGGCTACCACAACCATAGACCATTTCTTATTGGGATATTTTCTGCCTGTTTTAATACCAATAATTCCAAATTGCATCCAGAATTTATTGTACTGGTTATCTTTAAGCTCCATCCAAATTAATAGAAACATTATCTTGAACGAACTTTTGTAGTATTTTGTAGCCCTGTAGGAATTCCATCCTCTTTCAGGGGATAAAAATGTCCCATGTCCACAAGAGTGTTTGTGGGTATTGTATTCCACAACATCAAATCCCTTAGAATTAGAAACACATATACACATGAAAAGAAATACTTATTGAGTAACTACTTTTATATTCAATAAGTAATACACAAAATTTCTATCTCCTATTACATTTAAGTGAAAACAAACCTCCCCAAAACTTTTTATTAACCTCCAGAATTAGGAAATGGACACCCCCCTAAAGGAAAGCATCTGTTTTTAATTAGGCACATGAAGACCTAATATTAACAACTTAATCCAGATGTTTGGAGAGAAAGCCTATTCATCAATGGCTATTTGCATTTTGTTCTGACAAACTTCAGTATCTGGTGAATGCACTAATTCTCTTCAAACTCATCATTGTTCTGAGATGGCTGCATCCTGAGAATGATACCACAGTACTTCCAAGGCTGGATGCTGTTCATAATCCCCTCTCATCAGGAGCAATAGACCAAAGTATACCTTCAGATAAATGAAGGAAAGGGGCTATCTTTCATTGGGTTCCTCTTGTTTTATGCCCTGAATACACAACACACCTCTACATTTCTTTGACAAATTATAGTTTAAAGAATGCTTTCTCTGAGGAGCAATTCAAAGATTGCGATCATTGTTTCTTTGTTTGCATCCTGCTTTGGTCCTGGGCATTTGTGAAGAATGTCTTTGGCTGATGTATGGGGAAATGTGTTTGGATGTCTGCACCAGGTCTTTCTATCCCTGCCTCTCACGATATCTGTGTCTCCTCCTTGGTCCTTCCTAGACAGGACCATATGAACACACATGTACAGTCCTTCCACTTTAGTGTGAGTGTGAATGGTTATTTTTTGTCTCAGCATACACACTAGTTTCTGACTCATGTTTCAACTACAAAATTACCTCAGATATCCACCCACCCACCCTTTGTACAAATGCATTACAATGTGTGTCTGTATGTGTATCTGTGTGTGTGTGTTAGGAAATATCTATTAAAAACATACTAGATTTCTTGGGACAATTCCTGTTCCAGCTGTTTCTTGACAGAGAGGGGACTGTACATGGAAAGTGGCTGAAACTCAGGAACATTTGTAGATCTAGTTCTGCAACAAAATACAAAATTTTCTGTGGCATACTGAAAATCCCCTCTTTGCTAGAAGAGCAGTTAAGAGCAGTTTAATGAGCATCTTAGAAATTTCTAGCAAGCACAGAGATGTTTACCCCTTTTTTTCTAATACACAGAACTAGATGCCGGAGGTCTCATTGTTCCTACAGAAAACTGAATATTGCTGAAAAACAAGTTCCATATTCTGTTTGAGAATACTTTCTCTTATGAACATCTATTCTTAGCACTATTGTATTTTACTAAAAAAAAAGTGATCCAAGTATCTTATTTTACTGCTTTCTAAGGCATTTGTTGATTAATGCTAGTATCTCTGAAGCCTAGATTTTATAAGAACATTTTGTTATTCTGTTTTTGTGAGAACTAAACATTCACAGCAAAGTTCATATTATGCTATGAGCCTTATGGTGACGTTAGGCAAAGGTATCTTCTGACACATGATTTACAAGCTTTGTTAGTGAAATGGCTTTAAGGCTTGCCCCAGCATAATCAAACTGGGATGTATGTATAAACAATTAATTGTGCAACTAGGCACCTCCTCTGATTGCACTTCACTGTAATGCAAATACCTTTTTTTTAAGCAGGCATTTCTTTTATGCATTTAATCAGCTATTATTATACTGTCCTTTAATTTACTTATATTCAATTGTGTTTATTATTAATACTACTGTTAGTTGCTCCAGCTGGTATGTAAATATTAGAAAGGTGAGATACAATATTTTTTAATAAATAAATAAATATTCCCAGAAGTCAGACCATTGCAACAAAAATTTGAAGGGAGACTTGCATTGCATTAAAGAGTATAACAATTCTTATGGAATGAGCTCTCAACTTCATCAGGATTCATTAGAGGCCCTTTCACATTACACAATCAAAGCACTGTGATTCCACTTTAACTGCCACGGCTGCATCCTATGGAATCCTGGGTCTTGTAGTTTGGTGAGGCACTAGAGGAACTCTTCTACTGGCAATTCTAGATGCCTCTCCCTAAATTGCAAAACCCAGTATTCTACAGGATGGAACCACACCAGTTACAGAGGAATTATACAGCTATGATTGTATAGTGAAAGGTTCCCAGGTCCTTGAATGTTCAGGTCATATAGTGCCAGTCTTTTGCCAGTCTTGAAGATTTAATCTTTTATTTTGGAGAATACCATATATCCCATCCACCTGGTGTTTACATCACTACTCAGAGTAGCTTAAAAAAAGCTATTAATAAAATTACAAAGCAGAAAGACATGAACATACACATGAATACACACAAAAACTGGTGCTGCAGATAAAGCATGAAGAAAATGTACTTTTAAAAATGCTTCCTAAACAAGCTTATCTTCAATATAATGTGAAATGCTATCAAAGAGAGTTCCAGACTAGTTTTTTAGGGCGTGAATTTTAAGCTTAATGAGAATGTCCTTTCTCTGGTGCTCATCAATCACAACTCCACTGTCACAGAAAATGGCCTTGCTTACCCATCTTACATACCCTCCCAACTATTCTGATTTGACAAGAACAGTCCAAATCAATCCTCTACTGTCCCACTTTCCCAGCTGCTTTTAAAATATCCCAGTTCCCCTCTCCTTTCCTACTTCTCCCCTAGTCTCCAGCTTACTTCACTTGGCTGCAAACTAAGTTCAAAGTTTAATAGTAGTTTTCACTTAGGTAAATCAGCAGGGAGTTGAAGAGAAAAGAGAGTGGAATCTTACCCTTCCAAGCAGGCTCAGGCAAAAGCAAACTGTGGCAGCCTCTCCTAGCCTGTCTGTTCTACTTCATTAATAACTTTTGCCATCTTGATCACATTCTCAGACACACTGTACCCTCGTTTTCATTTGTGAAGTGTTGGAAATGGTCTTAGAGTGCAGACAAAAAGGAGGAGGAAGCCCCAAGACCAGTCTTGTTGCTGTTGTTTATAACTTCTTTCATGTGTCTACTTTAATAAAATTCAGCAGCCACATAACAAATATTTTATCTTTTGATACCTTTTCATGGAAGTCTAGTCCTTCATGGACAAAAGTAATTTTGTTGCCTAAATTCCGCCAGTGCAGTGAGCATAGCTGAACATCTAGAGTTCATTGAAAGAAGGGGGAAGGCAGAGGGGCCTACAGAAGGAAGACTGGAGAAATAGGGGTCTAGGAAAGGAAAAGGCACAACTGAGGAAAGTGGTGTAAAGAAGGAGAGGCATAAGGCCTTACATACTCCAAAGTTAAAGTACCATGATTCCAACTGCCATGGCTCCATCCTATGCAATGGAGCTTCAGCTCAGAGAGGGACACTTAGGACCTTTCTGCACTACATTGTTATAGTGCCATTATTCCACTTTTAACATCCTGTGGAATTCTAGGGGTTGTAGTTTAGTGAGGCCAAAGAGCAATCTGGTTGAGAATTCTAAAGGCCTTTCCCTAAATGGCAAACCCCATGATTTTATAGGATGTTGAAAGTGTAGTATGGAAAAGCCCTTAGATTCCTCTGCCAGAGAGCTCCAGTGCCTCACCGAGCATCAAACTAAAAGATCCCACAGGATACAACCATGGCAATTAAAGTACAACATGCTGTAATTCCTGTAATCCTGAAGTGTCCACAGTCTTGTGAGGTATAAAACAAGATTTCATTTTTCAGAATAAACCAACAAGTTTCAGTCATAGCATATCTTTTAGCCTTCTCCATGAGCTCTCTTTTTTTAAGGAGGTCAGTTCATATGTAACGACTACTATAAATAAGACATGAGATGGGGGAAAAAAACATATATATATATGTGTGTGTGTGTGTGTTCATACATATGCTTCATATTTAATTCTACTTACAATATTTACAAAACATTTGTAAAATCAACCTGAAGGAATTATAAACAAGTGCCTCCAAACCTTATGCCTGGCAATTCTAAAAACAAAGCTTTGGGGCAAATGTGTGCCTTCCTGGTAGTGCAGGCCTTCAGCCTTTCACTGGAACCTGATCATGATGTCTTCTGACAATGGACCTCACCATCTAAACAGTTTCCTAAGAAACTGTCCCAATAGAAAAACAACCAGCTGATAGTTCAGAGCCTATCTATTTATAAAGGTCTTTTCCTGCGAGCAAAGTGTAGCAGCGTAGTACCAGTTGCAGCAGACACACGCTTCCTCCTTTTGGCCAAGATAGACATCTGGCAGAAATGTTTAAATTCCAAAGGAAAGAATGCTTGTTACGCTTCTAAATCTTCTTTTGGGAGACAGCTAACTATAACCATTGGTTTGACTCTCATATTTCAGTAATATTAGAAGAATAGAAATTGTACGAACCTATAATGATACAATATTTACAATAAGGCATAGATTTAAGTCCTCTTTCTATTTATTCCCAAAAACAGGCAAATGCAATATTTCTCATTCTTTTCAAATATAGTATGTTTCATTAGGATTTAAAGATCTAAAATGACATCATGTAGCATAAAGCAGAAAAAAATCTCAGTTGGGGGGTTGCTAAAAAATATGACTTGTCACAAGACAAGAAGATAGAGTATGACACTAATGATATTCATGTGGGTAGAGTCAATGCATCATGTTGTCATAAATCTGCCATTTTCATTTCTCACTCCCACAGACATAAAATAGCAGCATTCAGTGCTGTAAAAGAATGGAATAATGTTGGAACTGGCTACCCAATCTGAAAAACAGGAGATTGTTTACAGTGTTGGGGGGTGTCCCTAAAAGCAATTATATCCATTACATTACTAATAGCTAGAAAGAAAAAGAAGCAACATGAACCAGATACTGGTAAACTTTATCGGCACAAAAAGGGGGGAAGCTTTCCCCCTACACTGTAATCTATTTACAATTCCAACAGGAAATGATAGCTGATGCAAAAAAAGCTTAACATTATCCTAATGAATTAATGAGAGCCATATTTTGAAATTGATATCCTGTTTTTTTCTGCCTAAAAAGTGGAGAAAGAGGAGTCTATAAAGCATTCAAACAATACAGAAACTTCAGCTTAAATGCAATGTCAAGTCCTCAATAGGATAAACAAATTTGAATTAATGGAATTTACATATGTCTTGACTTACAAAATCCTCATTGATTCAAAAGGTCTACTCTGGCTGGGACTATCTGTTAGATCTACAGTCACTCAAACAATGAAGAATACAAACAAGACTAAAGCCAAAAATGAAACAGCAAAGTATTCATCAAATTTAAAAGGTGTTGGCCCACTGAAAGCATTCTGAAGGTCCTAAATGACTGATCCTGGTAGTCTTCCTTGGGAGAGATTTTAATATATGTGCTGGTATAGAGAAACCCTTGTTCATCATAAATGTAGTGGCACATTCTGACCTTAACATAGTATATTTAGGTCAGATAAGTGACATCAGATGCAAACAAAACTCAGGGCATTTCCATGGCCCTTTTCGCACGCAGTTTCTGTTGCGAGAGGGCCTCTTGAGCATCGCGTAAATGGGAGTGGTGGTCCATACGACGCTCAAGAGCCAGATGCTTTAAGCCAAAAATGGTGCGCAGTCACGCAATGCTCCCAGGGCCCGCATGCATTTACCTGCTGTGTGGTGCATTGGACGAGCCGGGCTGGTCACGCTTCCTCCTCCAGCACAGCCTACAGCTCCCAAGCTGCACTGCGGAAGGAAGGAGTGGGGACCAGGAAGGCAGCTGCAGGAGAATGGAAGAGTGATGCGAGTGCCTCGCGCAAGAGGCTGCTTGCGCAAACAGTACCCCCCACCTCCGCGAGCAGGTAACGTGTGGAAAAGGCCCATGTTTAATTAAAGTTCCTTCTTCACCACAGACATCAGCTATGATGATTAAACATCTAAATAATCACACTAATAATAGAATGTACTGTAGAGATAAAATGGCTGATAACAGTTAATTCGTAATTCCTCACTATTTGTTATTCGTGGCATAGTAGTTTGGACTAGGATTACAGAAGACTAAGGTTTGAGAGCTCAACCATAGAAATCTAGTGAGTAACTTTGGGCAAGTCACACTCTCTTAGCCTTAAACGAAAGCAAAAGAAAATCTTCTCTGAATAAATCTTGCCAAGAAAACTATAGGATAGGGATTCCATAAGCCAAGTCAACTTGAAGGCACATAATCACAATTTTTTTTTCTGCTTGAATTTTGATAAATATAAAACTACAAAATTCTCTGACATGATGGCTTATTTTATGTAGGCCTACATTCAATATCACACCAGTAGATGCCTGCTGGTGTGGTAGAAATTTCTCTCATCATGTCATTTCTCTTCAGCCTTTTTTCACTAACCATAAACTGGTTCCTAAGGGTGTACTGAAGCTATAGAGAAGAGTGGAAACTTCTCCAACTTCTGCTGATGAAAGGTAGTGCATTAGCGGACTGATTTCAGTGAATCCTGGGCACAACCTATGCTAATAAAACCATTATTCAGTGCTAGCTATGGAGATTAGATATTTGTGCCTTTATAACTTTTTTTAAAAAAAGCAAAAACAAACCAAACTGGTTTGTATGGCAGCTTTCTGGTTCTATCTGATTACTCCTATGTTGTCTCTCCTTTATGGTCCCACATACTGTCCAATACTGTCTAAAATATTAGCAGGAATCAGTACATAAACATCAAGTCTCAACTCAGTCTCAACCATCCTCATCAAATAGCTAAGCAGAATAATGGGGTATGGCAACTATTGTCATTTTGACCCCAGTAGGATTGCACTAGCTAAATCACTGTGTTAACTCTCAGAGACTTCCAAGGAATTAGAAATAAGTTTCAAAAGATTCTCAACAATCTGTTCCAATATACTCAGTAAAAGGGCTTCAGAGACAAATTACTGATGGAGCTCTGGGAAATTCTCAATCAAGCTATAAAGTATATGTGAATTTTCCAGTTATATGATCCTGGAATATGCATCCTTATGACTCATAGTCTTCACAAATAGGGCAAGAAAGGCTAAAGACTTCATATGGAAGCCTTGAAGCTAAAATCATGTACATCTCCTGTCTTTCTGCCACAGCAGTCAAACAACAAACAAGGCATCCCATGCTAAATTCACTTCATGTTTGATTTTATTTGAACTTTATTACTGGGAACAACTCTAAGTGCTGCAGGGGCTGGGTGGGGGGTAGATATAATTTAACAAATAAATGTCTTTATGCATTCCATTCGTAGACTTTTCCTCTCACATGTTCCTTTGCATTCCTTTATTTTGGTGTAAGGATACAAACAGATTCTTTTTTGCACTGGAACCTGCTGTGCCCCAAAACAACCCTACTTTGAACTGCCATTAATTGACACTCATAAAATAGTGCAACAGACCCAAATTTCTCCAGCAAGTAGTTCAGCAGCTGTCGTAAAATTAGCCTCTTTACCACCAAGTCCCATGTATTTCTGATGATAGAGGGCATTTGGTTATGAGATTTCATACCTAGCAATCTGTACTACAAATAGTTTTTCTATGTAATTCTGTGCCTCACTGCTTAGAAGTAACTCCTGCTGTATTAAGTGTTGCTTATTCCCTAGTAAATTTATAATTGTAGTTTCAGTATGCCAGGAATAACAAATTATTTTTTTTACTTTGCTTTTTCTTAATGGGAAGAACTGAAACTAGAGTTTTTGGATGTACACATTTGATAGGGACCCTTCCACTTCAAGCTATATTTGGAAATTATAACAAAAGAAATACCCAGAATATACATGATAAATGCTTCATTGCAGATAACAGTAGAAGATGAAAAAGGTTTTGTAAAGGGCAGACATTGTAAAATAATCCATAACCTTTACAAAATGATGGTACTTGTAGAAGTATAAAAGTTACTTCCAATCAGTGCCAAACTCCTATCTTGACAAAGAAAAAGTATTGAGTAGTAAAAATAACCCTTTGGGGGGAAAAAAACCACTAAAAAGCAACTGAGCTGTACAAACGAAGCTGAGTTACAAAGGAACAATGCACTGGGATTGCTGCTCGGCTGACAAAATGAATGATAGACCTGAGAATGTAACCCTGCCACCTCTATTACAACAGAGGCAAAGTCACTTCAGTTCCAGCTAAAATGCCTTGGGAAATGGAGTTCTTAACTCCTCCCTAAGTTTTTCTATACTCCTGCATCTGACCATTTTATGTTGTAAACCTCTCTCTCTCTCTCTCTCTATATATATATATAGTTAAAATAAATGGTCTATTAACAAAATATCCTAATTACAACTGACACATTGTTTCAAGAAAACAATAACTACTGTAGGGAATCCCTTAAAAAATTATTCTGTTTAACTGTTGTTTGAATTTTGCTGGTGCCAATACTCTGATGCAAGTTATCTGCAATGACCCTCATGCATGCAAAATTTGCAGAAATAGAGTCAATGAAAGAATAAAAACTCAGCACATCTTCTCAGCATTTTTTTATATTCCTGTCATTTATAACGTCATTTGATTAATCTATTATTGTTTCTATTTTCCTATTTGTTTCTAACTCAGCCCCCCTATAAACAGTAAGATGATGGTTCAGAAATCGGGGAAAACAGAAAAGAAAATGAACACACACACACAAAAGCAGGATCATAGCCACAATAGAACACTGTCCTAAGACTAGGAGAGAACAAAAATTACTTTTGTATCCAGAGAATATTCACACTTATTCCTCTTGTAATGTCTTTTTACACCACATACAAATCAGTACCCTCAATCCACAATGTAGGACTATACATACAGAGTATTCCTCGACACACCTGGCACTCAAGGGAATCTATTTCATTTTAATATATTTCAGGCTATAATCCTTCCAACATAAATATCCTACAAAAACACACACATAAGCAGACACACTTTAAAGCTGAACAAAAAAAATGAATCAATTTCATACTCTTTTGCAAAGATCATAATGGCAATGTCTGCAATTTGGCAACTTGAAGAGATATAAATCCTGGCATTGGCCTCAGCACACTTGGTTGATGGCTACCAAGAAGCCTATGCATTGTGGTTATCTTTGGCTTATTCTTTACCTCTCTGGCCATTTCTGCAGGACGGGGCTCTGGCAAGTCCTTCTGTTGCAGCCACAGCAGGGATGGGAGTGCACCAGGAACACTCCCTCCACACACCTCGATGGGTTGCTGCAGAGGAAAGTGCACTGACCCTGCCTCTTCCCTTCTGCAGTGCAGCCAGACACTTGCCATTGCTGTGCTGGGGAGGGTGGCATTGCCAGTGCACTTTCACCTTTCTGCACAGCTGGGAAGGGCAGCAACACTGTGCAATGGTAGATGTAAATTTTTTTTTTCCATTTTGCAAATACTGCTTGTGTGCACCACTTGCGAGCAAGATGGCAGCAGGCTGGCAACAATGTCATGCAGAAGCATGACCAGCTGACTGCTGCCATCCTGGCCAGACAGCGGTGCAGCCCCCTCATGCAGAGAGGGCACCTGTTAGATATTTCTGGACAGAAATATGGCAGGAAAATCCAGTTAACTAAATAGAGAAAGCAAAGCCACAAGCCAAGAGTTGGCACCTCAACCATCACTGGATTTCAGTGTCTTTGATATATCCTAGACAAACGATTAAATCCACAATATCTGAATTCTGATCTTCATCTTCATCAATTTTTTTTAAACAGCAGCCATAGGTACCAACCAAATTAATCTTTTTCCCTCTTACATTATTTTTTTCTTCTATACTATTTTCCTGCTTAAAACTTCTGAAGCTACTATGTAGTTCCTTGGTGTTCTTGCTGTTAACTTACTCCTCATTTGCTTGCAGTTTTAGTGGCAATTTTTTAGAAGGGTAAGACTGCAAAATTTATAACCTACAGCTCACCAAGTACTATAGAAAACATGGCTTGCATATTACTGAAAGCAGGCAACATGGAAAAATTCAGCCTCTTTATTTCTTATGGTAGCTTAATCTCAGGCCCTTTCCACACCTTACCTTTTTCCAGCACTGGGGTGTGGGGATCGCACAAGCAGCCCCCGGCAAGAGGCTCTCGCATTCCTGCTGCTTCAGCTCCACACAAACTGCCTGCTCATGCGAGAGCCCCGCCTCTTCCTTCCGCAGTGCAGCCTGGGAATTTCCCAGGCTGTGCTGGGGCGGGAAGCGTGACCAGTGCTGCTCCGGAGGCTCCGCATGCCAGGTAAGTGTGCAAGGGGCCCAGGAGCAATGCGCAATCGTGCACCATTTTTGGCTTCCAGCAAAAAATGAAAAGGTATACGATCGGCCCCTGCTGGTCCTTGGAGCGTCACATGATTCTGAGTGCATTGTGCAGATCGCTCCTCACAATCGTGCAATGCTCCTGGTGCCCTTTCACATGACAAATGCCATGAGGAAAGGACCTCAGAGGGTACCAAATTTGTTCCCAGGAACAAATTGACTCTTGCAACCAGCATGGTTCAATATGAAGCAAAGATTTAGCTAGTCAGACATCATTTTTACCCATCTTGCAGTGTGTCTGCACATGCAGACCCAAATTTATTTCTTGCTTTTTTGTGGCATTAAAAGGCTTAATTATTTGTGCTTTTACAAGAAAAGACCCCCCTCCTCCTCCCTCTCTCTCACACACAAGTCAAACGAACATTCAATTTGTAGAAAATTGTTTTTAAAACCCAAACACCTCAGACAAATCCACAGCAGCATTCAAAATGGGTGGGACTCATCACCTTGGATCTGGAGCACTCATTTTCTCATTAGCTATTCTGTATTAGTAAGAAAAAAAAGGTCTAAATTCAATTACTCTTGCTGGCAGGCCAATTTGTTTTTAACAACTGCACTCTTTATGAGACACCTTGTACTGCAGTCATGGGGCTTTATTCATTTGAATCATATGGTTAGATGTAATTATAGCTGTCAATTCCTCTGCACTTTCAATAACACTGAAAATGCCTTGCATTGCGAAGATGATTCCATTAATGGGATTGATTCTGTCTTAATTGCCCAGTGTTGGGTACATTAGTGTTTTTGCAATCCCAGTATGAATTTGTTAGGTTATTCCTCTCCCTCATTCCCATCTTTTTTATGAGAAACTGGCTACTAAACTCCAACCTAATGAAAGAAGGCAATTCTAAACAATAGAAAACAGCAGCAAAGACTCCCTTGATTAAAAAAAGAAAAAAGAAATA
This sequence comes from Ctenosaura bakeri, assembly GCA_948474755.1. Classification (NCBI taxonomy): domain Eukaryota; kingdom Metazoa; phylum Chordata; class Lepidosauria; order Squamata; family Iguanidae; genus Ctenosaura; species Ctenosaura bakeri. The sequence goes on from CAOLHI010002160.1 coordinate 695,342, forward strand.
TGATGTTTTAATAAAATATTTCTGAATGTGATAGTTGTTTTCAAGTTTATATCACTGTCATGAATTTTTAAACTAATCATAGTAATAAACAGTGAGGGAAATGGGGTAGCATTTGTCCATGTTCTGCAACCCATAAGGTTTTAATAGCACAACAGAAGCTGTAACTATGCAACGGTTTGTATAAGAGTGTTGCATTGTTCATTCAAGTCTTCCTACAGAAACCACAAAAGCTCAATTGTGTGCTAAAGAGCTTAGGTCTTCAGCATAGCAAGATGAAGCACAGTTTTACAGAAGCCAAAAACAGTCTTTCTTTCTCTCTCTCTCTCTCTCTCTCTCATTTCTAGATATAATGTGTGAGATAGTAACTTGGAGGAGTTTGCTTCACTTATGGTGAATGTTCAACATGGACTTTAAACATCTGCTGTTAACACTCTTTTATAGAAATGTGGCAGTCCATGCTTTATTGGAATACAATTTTCACGAAGAGGGCTTATAAATAGATTGACTTCTTGATTTAATTGACTGAATCTGTGATTCACGAGAACTGGTTTTACTGCTCACTTCTGAAGTGATAATTTTATTTATCAGATTTTTTTTAATGGCTTCCTAGGAAACCTACCTGGCAGCCATTTTCTCAACTGCATTATAAATAAATTTTAAAGAAGCTTTCCTTCCCCACCCCACAACCTGCTTGTTATCAAAATGTTGTGCCATCAGTCTCCTAAGAATGGTTAACATACAGAGAATGACAGTTTTTCAAGGGGAAAAAAAGCCTATTCAAACATACAGCCAAATTGTATGGCTTTGCATAGCTGGAGGAGGGTATTCTCAAGTCCATACCAAGTGCTTTGGATTGTAATTTAACTGTGTTAAAGAACAGGAAATTATTCCTCAGGGATGGAGTCACCTATAAACTCCTTTTTAAAATAGGCTTTAAGTGTGTGTGTGTGTGTTTGCAATTTAATATTTAATATGAACAAAAATTTCAAGAATTTCTTAAGAGTATTACCCGCTCCACAAGTACTGAAAAACCAAACCAGAATTCCATCCAAGTGCTGTGTTTTACAATGAACCAACATAGTGTTGTGGTTTGAGTGTTGGACTAGGACTCTGTGAGACCAAGAATTCTCTCTTGGCCATGGAAATAGAGTGACTCACACTCTCAAGCCATACTCTCTCAGCCTCAGATGAAGGCATTTGCAAAATCCCTTTGAACAAGAACCCTACAATATATTTGCCATAGGGATGCCATCAGGTAGAGCTGAAGGTATACAACAACAGCTGTGTTTTATGTTGAAGAGGTAGGTGCTGTGTTCTTAGAGTTTTATGGCCCTGGACCAATGCAGTGAACAACCCAGCAGGATAGGGTAGTATTATTTAATAGCCTCCTTGGGAGCAACTGACACTAGCTGCCAGGTTGACCCACATGATAGGAGCATAACTGTAAGTTATGTAGGCCTGATTGCCCCTGGTCAGTTCAGGACCAGATAGAATTTTTCCCCTTTAACTTTTTTTCCTCCTACCCCATACTACACCTACTTAGTTGTCTTAGACAACTGGCTTTCAGTAGTATCGATAAAAGGCTGTCATTTGGCAGGCAGCAGGGAGAGAATATAAGATTTTGGTATTCACTTTTGGCACTCTTTTGGTATAGGATAGGGATCTGAAACTCTTTAAGGTCTTGTGGCCTAGGGAATGGGGAAGGCGGCTAACTTTGAGGCTAACCTGGGGCTCTCACATCTAGCCTTCTGAGGCTTGAGTGGGTTACCTTCCTGTATTTGAACTACCCTTAGAGCTGAGGTGTTTCATCCAAGGGATGGATGAGGAGCTAGTCAAGGACTGACACCAGTCCTCAGCTGGACCCATATCAGGTTGTTCCCCAATTTTGCTCCATCTCCAGGCCAAACCAACTTAAATAGGTTAAGACAAATAAATTGGTCTTCATTTAACTCAATTTTCTGTGTCTGGTCATGTTATTCTATAGTTGATCATCAGTAGCCTCTTGCCAGTTTCAGAATGATAGAAATTTAGAGTTGGAATGGACTCTTAGTTCACCTAATCCATCCATTTACCAATGCAGGAAATCCACAGTTAAAGCATGCCTGACAGAAGACCATCCAATCTCTGACTAAAAACCTCCCACTATCAGTTTTCAAAGTAGTTTATTCCATGGTTGAATAGCTTTCACTGTCAAACAGTTCTCTTTAATATTTAGTCAAAATTCCCTTATTGTAGTCTGAAACCACTGGCTTCATCCTAATCTCTGGAGCAAAGAACAAGGTCCTTTCCGCAGCACTCTTCTATCCTGCAATTAGGGCAGGGGAAGGATGGGACCGTGATTACGGTTCTGCATGACATTGTCATGGTCCCATTCTTCTCCTGTCCTCAGGCAGCACAATCACGGATTACATCACTGATGGGTTTTCTCCATAAATGACCCGCAATCATGCCACCATCCCAGACTTATCCTCAGCCATTCCTCATAATTCTTGGCTTTTAGACTCCTCACCAACTTTATGACACATGTTCTAGGTTATCATCCTGCTGCCTAATGTAGACCTTTGTTGAAATTGATTTTGTTTATTACATATAGCTCAGTTCTCCAAACTGGTCAGGACTTAACTGAATTCTGATCCTATTCTCCAGGATATTAGCTACCACTCCTAATGTGGTATCTTGTGCATATTTAATAACTACTCTGAGTTCATCTTTATAAATGATTCCTTCCTCCAAGTATTTTATAAAGATGCTGAACAAAACTGGGCCAAGGACAGAAGACTGAGGCACCCCAAACCTTTCCAGGATGAACATTATTTTGGGTCAATCCACTAACCAGCTACAAATCCACTGAATGGTGACATTGTTTAGCCTATATATTACCAGCTGTCCTTTTCTTTCTTGCAGAATTTTTGGTTGCTTGTTTAGCACATAGCATACAGATCTCTATGTGGGGAGCAATTCTACACTGCCTTTCAAGTCAATCATTCCATGTCCAGAAATCTGTCTCCTATATTGCATATGTGTGCAATTGATTTAATCTATCTTCCATATATTTGTTTATGACCCTAATCAGCACATTATGGAATGTATGTATTCATTTATGCAACAGAAGTAGATAATCCTTAATCACAAGAACTTGTTGAATTATAGTTCCCAGTATGGCTCAGTACTGGCAATGCTAACTGTGGGATTTTGGGAGTTGTAGTCCAAAAAGTCCCCCCCCAGGCTCTATAAAAGCATACCTTGATTGAGCCATGTGATCTTATATCATAGGATGTGAGTGTTTCTGGTATATGGTTATCTTTGTACAAGAAAACACTCCATGAAGTCATTCTGTTCTTCCATTTATGAACAGTAAATATGTTGCCTGATTTTTCTGGAGAACACAGCCATTTCCAGGATGCAAAAAAATTGTACGTGTGCACATGTGTGTGTAGGAAGTATTTTCCTGAGCTGCTATTTTAAATTTCAAAATAGTCACAAAATTAGTCACTCTTCTACACCTGCATTTATATCCCCTTATCTACACTAAGATTTTCCCCACATTTCCCATCAGTAGAATGAAAGCATGAAAAAAGCACACACAGGAAAAGACTTTAAGTATCTCTACTCTGATTTTCTTTCACTAAGACTCTTAAAGTGTACTGAACAATACAAACCTGGCATCTTCAGTTTGCTTCCACTGATGAGATTATACCCTGAATGGAGTTCTGTTTAGAGATTGTTAGACTAGTGATGCTAGTGGTAGAATATACTGCTGCTTAGGCATGTCTTGCTTAGGCCATAACTTAGTGATAGGACAAACGTTTTGCATGCAGAGGTAAGATACTAAACCTCTGGCATTTCCAATTAAAAAACCCAAACATCTCCCTAACACCATGGAGAGACACTGCCTGTGAGAGTAGAAGAACTGTGCTGGATAGATAAATATTCTGACCAGACAGAAGATAATTTCTTGCTATACAGATATATATGAAGTTATTGAGTAAAAAGACAAAGAAAATAAATCTACTGAAACACTATTGTTTAATAATTAAGAGAGAACGGGGGAACACAGATGTTTTTTAAAGGTACAGGTATACCCTAGTGAACAAAGTAAATGTCTTCTTAGGCATGCATTCTTTAACCAAAAATTTTGTAACAGAGGCAGCAATAATGTGGAAAGAAGACAGGTTTGTGCAACACAAAAAATGAGAGCGGTTCAACATGTTTTAGCAAACTTTTTGTACAAAACTAACAATATGGTTATTGGAAATGAAACAATAAAGCCAGGTAAGCCTTGCAGAAGTAAACAAAAAACATTTTGAATCTTCTAAAGACTACTTGAAGGCATCTTCCAAAATGCATCCAGAGAATTTTATTTTATTTTAGTTTTAGTTTTACCAGCCTCCATTAGTCATATGATTTCCATTTTGATGACTAGCCTTAAAGGTCTATAATTATTTAAGATACTGTGACTAACTAGTGAGCCAGGCCTCCTTGCTTTCCTCTTTTCCCTCTGTTTTGCTCTCTATTTATGCTCTGGAAGTTATTATGGACACAGCTGCTGTTTATCTTGCCTGATGTAGATGAGCAGACATAGCTGCACTAGGATCAGCTAGAGAAGAAACCCACTCTTTCCTAGTTCAAGCTTTACTGCATTATTTACTGCAGACCTTTTGTTGCAACCTGACACCAAAAATCAGTGGCCATTTCCTCACTACACTGTTATAGTGCTATTGGTCTTCCACACGTGGGGCGTGAATCGGGCAGAAACGGGACTCACCAGATTTCTTCTCCATCTGATTGAGTCCATCGGGACAAGGAGCAGTGCGAGCTCGTCGCTCTGCACTGCTCCGGCACTGCTTCGCACTGCTCCGTCCAAAATGGCAGCTTCCGGTTGGTGGAGGCTCTCCACCAACTGGAGAAGCTCACCAGTCTAAAGCCCACCCCTGGCAGATCTGCAAGCACGCACTAGTGCGCGCCTGCAAATCTGCACCGGAGCACGGCGACGGAGTGACATGGGGTCGCGCACTCCGTGCTTTTGAAAAACCTCTTAAAAGAAAAAGCAGTTCCGGTCGCTCCGGAGTGGACTGAGGTGCGGAACTACAAAAAGTAGTCCGACCCAGTCCACTCCATGGTGCAGAAGACCTCCATCAGAGGTCATTCTGTGCCATTTTAATAGCCCGGTGCGGAAAGGTTCATTATTCCACTTTCAACATCCTGTAGAATTCTGGAGTTTGTAGTTTACTAGGCCAAAGAGATCTCTGGCTGAAAATTCGAAATGCCCCTCCCTAAACTGCAAACCCCAGGATTCCATAGGATGATGAAAGTGGAACAACAGCACACAGTGTAGTGTGGATATGCCCTGTGTTTTTCTGGGAGTACTCTTTCACCATCCTAATAATACCAATGCTTCTAAAAAACAGAAGAAGAAAAAACTTCCCTGGTAGATGAGGGCATGGACAAAAATGGGTGGCTGAGTGAGCATAAAAAGACTTTCTAAAAAGGAAGTTCATTCTCGGGGGATGTATTAACAGAGGCTTGCCTGGAAAGCCCTTTCATAGATCCATAGAGCTGGAAGAGACCACAAGGGCCATTGAGTCAAATCTCCTGCAAAGCAGGAATACAACATCAAAACATTCCTGACAGAGAAAGCCTCTGTTTAAAAACCTCCAAAGTGACTTAACCACACTCTCAGGCAATGTAATTCCAATGTCAAACTGCTCTTACCATCAGGAAGTTCTTCCTAATGTTTAGATGGAATCTCTTTACGTGAAGTTTGAAGCCACTGCTCCACATGACATCCCTTCAAATATTTAAACGTAGCTATTATATCACCTCTTAATTTTCTCTTCTCCAGGCTAAACATACCCAGCTTCCTAAACCACTCTTCATAGGGCATAGTTTCCAGGCCTTGTACCATTTTGGTCACTGTCTTCTGGATACGTTTCAATATCCATCTTGAACTGTGGTGCTCAGAACTGGATGCAGTATTTCAAATAGGGTCTGACCAAAGCAGAACACAGTGGCACTATCACTTTCCTTGACCTAGATACTATAGTCCCATTGATGCAACCTAGAAACACATGGGCTTTTTTAAGCTGCCACATCACACTGCTTATTTATGTTTAGCTTGTGGTCTTATAAGACTCCTAGGTTCCTTTCACAAGTACTGCGGTCAAGCCAGGTGCCACTCGTATCTGTGCATTTCATTTTTTTTCTCCTGAAGTATAGTACCTTACACTTCTTCCTCTTGAAATGCATTTTGTTAGTTTTGGCCCAGCTCTCTAATCTAAGGTAATTTTGAATGCTGATCCTGTCTCTGGAACATTAGCTACTCCTCCCTGGTAATTTCTCCCCTACACTGTTGTAGTGCTATTATTCCACTTTCAACATTCTGTGGAATTCTGGGGTTTGTAGTTTACTGAGGCCAAAGAGCTCTCTGGTTGAGAATTTGAAATGCCCTCCCTAAACTGCAAACTGCAGGATTCCACAGGAGGTTGAAAATGGAATAATAGCACTATAATAGTGTAGTGCAGAAATGGCCCTAATTTGGTATCATCTGCAAATTTGACAAGAATGCACTATATTCCTTCATCCAAATCATTGATTAAGATTTTGATTAGCACTGGGCTGAGGACAGAACCCTGTGGTTCCTGTTGGCATACTCTAAGGCCCTTTTCGCATTGAGGCTTCTCGCGCGAGCGGAGCAGGGCAGCTCGCGCAAGAAGGCTCCTCCGGGAGGCTGCCGTTCCCCCGCTCCTTCCTTCCACAGGCGAAGGAACTAGGGGGAAGCGGCAGCCTCGTGTGAGCCGCCCCCCGTCCGCGCAAAGCAGGAGGCTGTGCGTCCGTGCCCCCCGCCCGCGCGAAGCAGGGGCCTGTGTGTCCGTCCCCCACGCCCGCGCAAAGCAGGAGGCTGTGCATCCGTCCCCCCGCCCCCGCGAAGCAGGCGGCTGTGCGTCTGTCCCCCGCCCGTGCGAAGCAGGAGGCTGTCGCGTCTGTCACGCTAGCGCCCCGCACCTTCCTTCCGCAGGGGCGGAGGGAAGGAAGCACGACCCGGCCGCCTCCCTGACGCTCCGCACAGGAGGCAAGTGCGTGTGGGCGCCGGGAGCATTGCGCGAGCGCAGTTGATTTTCGCTTTGAGGTGAAAATAAAAAAACCCGCGATCGTGCCGCTGTAGCCCCGTGAGCACGGCGGAAGTGGGAGTGCGTCGTGCAGAGCAACGCTCCCACTCCCGCAAGGCTCACGGGGCTGTCGCGCAACAGAAAGCCCGTGCGAAAAGGGCCTAAGACTATAATCCTATACATGTAGTAAATGAAATATTTCTAAGTAGATGCACATCAGATTGCAAGCCTTATTGTAAATTTTATTGATTTCAGTGGAGAGAGTTAGGCACAAGCATAACTAATTGAAATTAGCATGACTTTAAAAAGATCTTAGTTTCAGCTAATGAGTACCCATGTTTTGCAGCTACCAAATACAAAAATTTCAAAATATTTCAAAATGTTTTTCATTGGATATGTCTGGTCCCAACTGCTTTAGTCCCTTTGCTCACTGTGAATGTATTCTAAAGTTGTCTTTTGTTGTCCCACCTAACCAGTGTTCAGGAGTATTTGGTGAGGAATCCTATGTATTAAAATTTGAGTCTTAGGATCTGAAATCAAAGTTGTTTAAATGATTCTCTACTCCATATGTCTTCAATAAATAGTGACAGGGCCCCATGGCTGCCATCTGGTAGAGCAAGCATGGAAATCATCTGGTCTTCCAGGTGTTCTTGCTCTTCAGCTCCCAAAACTCCTTACCATTGGCTATGCTGGATAAGGCTGCTTGGACATGCAAACCAACAACATCTAGAAGCCACACACACCTGTCAACAGTAGGCCATCAGAGAAGTGCACGTCCACATTAAAACTGCTTCTGCTGTTCCCACTGAGATACACATAACTGAAAATAGCTCTTCCTTGTGTAATTAATTCATTTCTTGTTCCTTTATTGGACAACACAGGCTGCAAAAAAGGAGTGTATCTATGCACTGTGGTTCAAAAAACTTGCTTAAGTGTGATGCAAAAAAGTTTTTTGTTGTTGTTTTTTTTAGTATCTAGAAGGATACTAAGTTGTTCATACCTGATCCAAGATTACTGTTGATGAGGAAGAAAACAAAAGTGGGCTCTGAGTCAATAAACCTGCATCTCCACCTGCACACACCTAATATAAAATAAGTGCCACTGAAATTGGTGTGATGCTCATCTGAGTGAACATACACAGAAATAATGGGCTAATCATAAATGAATATTGGCATTAAAAGAAGGCAAAAACTGCAAGATATACTGGAAAAAAAGGTTTGGATTTCATAAAAGTAGGACTGGAATTGAAATGTTCAGAAATAGAATCCAGCATATACAAAACTTTCCAATAATATCATACGGTTGCAGTTATAATTTCCTAAAATATGGTTTCAGCCATCTTAAATTGCACTGGGGAGAAGAGTTATATATTCTATCTATTGCCCTTGTTGGCTTGCAAGAGCTATAGAGAAAAGGGACAGTTGTGCTGGGATTTTCAGGCTCATAGATTCAGCCTCAGAAGGGGGGTGGGTGGGCACAGAGCTTTCATCCATCTCTGTCCTAGCCTCTCTAGAAGCTCCCATTTCAGAGCCTTCTGCTTGCTACCACGGATGTAGCTGGAGATAGCATTCTACCTAAGAAGCTGTTTGTGGGCACAATAGCAGAAGAACTCCTTCCATCAATAGAGGGGCACTAAATCTCATTCTTCCCCTGACCCATGCAGGGCATTAAAATGAACTCTCAATCTCTTAGAATAACATTACCCACATGCATCCCTGCATGGAAAATGGGGGATGTTCTATAGGTATACCAAATGTCTTACACTTAACACTCCTTCCCATCACCTGGGAGTTCAAGAATAAATTATTGATATAAATTGTCTGACAAAAATGTGTGATTTAATCTTAGCATGTTGTTATTATCTGAGTGTTTCATTATACTGTCTTAAATTACATTTTCTAACAGTTTTCTCCACCCGCCATCCCTTGGGTGAGCTCTTAAGTTTTTCAATTATTTTTTAGCTCTCTTTGTTGTTCAATTAAAAACACTGGCATGTTTCAGACTCCTAGAATATGTGCCAATCACATAAGATCTGACTTATTCCTAGCTTTAGGGTCAGCAATTGGAAGCACTGCTTCATCTATGCTTTTGCTTTTCTCTAAATTTAACAAACACAAAAACTCTTCCACAAGTTCATGAGAAAATGGTTTCCCACATGGTAGGTCAAAAATTGCAGACTGTATGAAGGAACAGGTGTTTTTTCTTACATTAACCTTACATTAACACAGAACTACAACCAAGCTTTTCTCATGGAACATCCTGAAGTGTCAAGCCTATGGACTCTTGCGTGCTCATTTTCTTTCTGTTGAATGATTCATCAACCATTAATATAGTCCCAAATAATTTCAACTGTCAAGCGCCAACTTAAAAAAAAAGTCACTAATGCATTAGCTTCTTAAACATACATGAGTTATTTGCTGCCCAGGTGTGACAAACTGAATTTTATCAGTTTTGTGCTCATATTCTTTCAGTAACTTTTAATGGATCTGCCATAGGTTGGAATGGATCATTACTTATGAATAAACTAGAATTTCTATGCAAACATTTATGAAGTGCCATTGAGAGTAAAAGAAACCTTTTCAAATATACTGTTTTGTATACTTTGAATACTTTATGTGGGGAGGTGAGAGAAAGAGGAATATGAATAATAGTTATCAAGGCTTCAATAATCTGTTGTTTGTTTGTTTTCATATATCAGATTTCTAAATGATGATTAAGAATCACCAGACATCACAAACCACTGTGAACTGCTGAGGTAAGACTACACTAATAAATAATTATCTGGTCTTTAAAGGAGGTTTTACAGTTACTCAGTCAGTAATCAAATATTGGCAGGAGGCAGTTAATGATGTCTCTGAAGAGGTGACAATGCCTTATTTAATTAGCCTGTTATCAATTCACCTTTTTCTCCACAGCCACAGATTCTATGCCAGGTCCCTTCTATGCCTGGCCAGCCATATACATGTTAGGTTTCTAATCCCTTTCCTCTCTTCACTGCATGAGAGTTTCTGATTACCTGATTCTGAGCTTCACATTTTGTTTTCCTATCTTTATAATTTAACCCAGGTTTTCTCACCCTTGCTAGACCTCTACCCACTTAATGTTTTGCGTCCAGTATTTTCTACAGCTTGCTATACTTAATACTTCTTATAGGCCCTTTTCGCATGCAGTTTCTGTAGCGCAAGAGCCCCTTGAGCATCGTGTGAATGGGAGCTTTGGGCCATACGACGCACTCCCATTCACGTGACACTCACGAGCCTAAAGCGGGACGCGCACGCATTTTCTTATTTTTGGCTCTAAGCCGAAAATACTGTGTGTTCGCGCAATGCTCCCAGGGCCCTTGCACACTTACCTGAGTGCGGTGTGTCGTATGAGCAGGCCGGTTATGCTTCCGCCTACAGCTCCCAGACTGCGCTGCGGAAGGAAGGGGCAGGGCGTTCATGTGACGCTTGCGCAACTGGCAAACAGCTGTGGGAGGCAGAAGGGCTGCCGTGAGCGGCTTGCACAAACGGCTGCTCGCGCAAGCGCTGCCCCCACCGCCGCAACGAAGGTAAGGTGCGAAAAGGACCATGCTCTTTGCATCCTTTGAGTTCCTTGTTTCATAAAGCTTTGCAATGTTTGTGTAAGTTTTATTCAAATAAGTGTAAGCAAAAATTTGGATCTAAGATATTATGAATGAGAGGCTCTGCCCCTGCACTATGGAACTGCATGGCTATAAGGGCAACTGTGGGAATGAGGGAAATGTTGTTATATCAAAATTATGTCAAAATGTCATTGATGATTAGCAAATTTATACCACTGCCTGCTTGCTTGCATATAGTTTTACAGAAAGATCAGCCAAACGTATGTTCCTATCATACTGACAGAGGTGAAGCCTATGCCACAAAGACAGGTCAGTGGAATATAAAGAAAATTTAGCCAACAAATTCTGCTGTGTAACAATATGCATACCTACTCTGAAGTTCATTGAGTTCAGTGCAGTTCAGCAAAATGTGTACAGGGCTGAAATATGAATCTCACTTTCATATAAGCAAATCTTTCACTGTCTTATTAATATCAATGAGTACATCACTTGGATATATTTTTTTAAAAAATCCCACTGAACTCAGAGAGAATGAATATACATTTAACTTTCATTCAATGAAACCAATGGGATTTATAAATATGTCACTGTATCTGGTTTGACTTTTTAATCTTAAAGTCAAGATAAAACTGAGACCTAGAGAATGCAGTGAAATTTTAGAATGGTGATATCTTTCTGAGCTCTTAAGGTAGTAAAATTGTGATAAGGAATTTTGGAATATTAATCTGACATTACATAAGCATCAGAAAATATTAATATTCTCACTAATAAATCATTAGATAAAGCATTCTTGGCAGTTGCAATCTGCTTCTACCCACAAATCACAGCACAGCAAATAAATATTCCAAAAACTCTATTTAAAAGTTACTTTAATGATAGAAAACATATATATTCATTTTTTTTAATTGGAATCTAAACCACTTTTCCCCACTTGCTGGTCTCCAAAAGTTTTGTTTTACAATTCCTAATAGTCGCAAGTCAAGAGTCAGGGATTACAAGAAATGATGTTTAAAACTACTGGAAGATGCAAGGACTAAGCATGATTGATCTATGTTGCATAGACATTTCTTGATTTAAAAAAGAAAGGAGTATTTATTACAGGATGCTTTCTTAATACGTTTGAGTAAAACAGATGATCGTGGTTCCACATATTGGCAGAAAATTTGATCTGAGACATCCAAACCGTTTACGGTCTTAAACTACTAGAATTCATTTCCCATTTTCTTCAATAGGGCAGGAGTGAGCATGATAGTCAATGCAGATTACTTGTTTCATTGAGAAATGATTGCCACTCTCCACATACAGAAGAAATACACAAGGGATCCACAAGAGGGTGATCATGTTTCCTCTTTCTGTAAAGCAGTCCTCTGTTTGAAAGCAACTTCCGCTTGTAAGGCTGTCCAATATTGGTCTTTTATCAAAGGTACCCCTGAGAACTGAAGTTAAGAGCATGGGGTTTGAAGTTGCCCATTAGCAGTTAGCATTTGGAGATAAGACTGAGATAGTACACCCATCACCTGATCATGTTTTCCCCTACTATTATAGTGTGTTATACTGTGTTTCCCTTAAAATTCATGTTTTTAAAAACTGGCCATACAATTATTTTTTTCTGCTTTTAAATGATATAGCGAGGGAGGAGCAACCCACTGAAAGTTCATGGGTCTTTGGATGGCAGCAGTTCCTCATTCTGTAGTTTAAAGCTGCCTTGTCAGACAAAGCAGATGTGGATGATATCAGACTGGGAAGCACTAATGGAACAGAAGGGAAGGAGTGTCTCACCTCCACTTCCAAGCTATAAAATGCCTCCCCTCTATACACACTTTTGTTCCAAAGAGTTCCTTTAAAGCATTTTGAGAGAACGAAATGTCTAGGAACAAATGTATACATCTTCCTCTATCTATCATCTCTTGAACCTTCCACTCAGTATCAAGCTACAAATAATTTCTTCACCTGGGGTCTTTTAACACCACATTACTGTAACACTACAGTTCTGCCATTACAATATCCTATGGAATCCTGGGATTGGCAGTTTATGGATAATTTCTTAGAAATCCCAGTCAGAAGTCTGGAGTTTGATCTAAACTGCTAATCCAAGGATTCCAAAGGATGGAGCCATGGCAGTTGTAACTCCATCTTTTACTTCACTCTTCCAGCATAATCTCTAACTGTCCAAATTTGGCAGGGAAGAGTGTGATGGATCCTCCTTTGTCCTGACTTTTCAGCTGCTTTTAATATATCTCATATTCTTTCTTTTCCTCCTCCACCCATTTCCCCCCTTGGTCTTTGGCATGCTTTCTTTGCTTCAAATTGAATTCAAAGTGCAAATTCAGATTATAATTGCTTAAGTCATCAGGAAAATCCAGCCATCTTGACCACACTCTGATGGTCACATGTGTTTTCATCTGTGAAAAGTTGGAAGGCATGTTGCCCAAATTATGCTTTTTCCTTTCCTAGACCCTTGTTTCTCCAGTCCTTCCTTCTGTAGGCCCCTCTGCCTGTCCCTTGTTTTTCAGTGAACTCTAGCTGTTCAGCTATTCAGCTCTGCTCACTCCACTAGGGCAACTCAGCCAACAAAATTGGTTTAGTCCATTATAGATTTTCATTAAAAAGTCATCAAAAGATAAAAGACATCTAGATGTGTCATGGGTCTGCTGAATTCTATTAAAGTAGACAACACAAAAGAAGTTAATGTGTTATAAACAACATCAACAAAATAGGTCTTAGGACTTCCTCCTCCTGTCTGTACTCTAAGATCATACCAACACCAGTGGTCAAGATGGTAAAAGTTATTAATGAGGAAGAACAGACAAGTTAGGAGAGGCTGCAACAGTTTACTTTTGCCTGTGCCTGCTGGGAAGGGCAAGAGTCTTCCTCTCTTCTCTTTGTCTACCTGCTGAGTTATTTGTGCAAACTATTTTTGCACTTTTAACTCAGTTTGCAGCAACTGAAGTAAGCTGCGAACAAAGGAGAAAAGTGGAATAGGAGAGAGGAACTGAGATATTTTTAAAAATAGCTGAAAAAAAGAGGGACAGCAGAGGATTAACTGGAACTGTGCCTGCCAAATTACAATAGTTGGATGGTGTATAAGGGGCCTGTATGCATTAACCATGGTGGAGTTGTGATTGATGGGGACCAGAGAAAGGACATTCTCACTGACAACATCTAAGCTTAAAATTCTTGCCCTGAAAAGCTAGTTTGGAACTCTCTTTGATAAAGTTTAACATTATGGTGAAGTTAAGCTTGTTTAGGTAGTCATTCCCCCCCCCAAATATATTTTCTTCAATGTTTTATCCGCAGCACCAATCTCTCTCTGTGTGTCTGTCTTTCCTTCTGTCTGTCTGTCTTACAATTTTATTGCACTTTATTAATGATTTTAATGGCCTTGAGTGGTATGTAAACAGCAGCTAGATGGAATATAAGGTAAATTCAGATATAAATAATTCAAACTTAAAATCTGGCACATAGATTCTGGAATAAATTTTAAAGGACCTGGAGCCCTTCCACAACCATGGTTCTACCCTGTGGAATTCTGTGATTTCCAGTTTAAGGAGGTGTGTTTCAAATTCTCAGCCGGAGAGCTCTAGTTCCTCAGCAAACTGCAAATGCTAGGATTCCACAGGAGCCAGCCACAGCAGTTAAAGTGGAATGATGGTGATGTGATTGTGCAGAGTCAAAGAGTCCCTAATAAATGAGATCCCTGGAAGAAAAGGAATCATGAAATTAGATGCTAATGATTCCTTGTAGCTGGGATGCATTCAGAAGCATCCAACTGTTTGGAGAAGAAATTAAGGTCCATTATGCTCCACCTACATGCGATAGTTACTGGCACATGGCTGTGGGCTATGGAATTAATACAATTTGCAAAAATGTTGATTCACCAGGTTCTCATTAGTTCAATGGGTCCATTCTAGTTGGAACTAACAGTTGAATTTAGACTATAACGTAAAAAAGATAATTTCTAACATTTCAGCATGCCCAAGAAACAGAGTCAAAGATGGGACCCTAAAGTTAGGGGGAGCAGCCAGTTATGTTCATTTTGATTTATGGACTTTGTTGTACTTCCATTAGAACAGGAAAGAGATTATAAAACAAGATTCACGTCACCCTGTTTTTAGGAACACTATACAGCAGTACAACCGAAATATATATTAATCACCCCCCTACACACACAAAGTACAAATAGTCTCAGCATACGTGCAGATTAACATTTCATGACTTGAAAAAAAAAAGCCACGCATAATAAAGCATCACAATCAATTTGAAAGCCCTGACAATTATCAGCCTGATGGTGTAAATTAGTGACCTACGTGAAGCACAGAAGAAATAATTAGCTATAGGTTACACAGCAATAACTCTCAGCATTTTAATATATCATTGTGTATTTTTCAATGGAATATGCTCTCAGAAGGCTGTCTGCTTACAGGCAGATGTTGGGGGCAGTTTGAGATCAAGGCTGTATCATGCGGGAACTGATGCACTAAACAAACAGACGAAAATCTTATCTTATTCATTTCTATCTATTGCACATAGATCTTGCAGCAATAGATTTGTCAGTGACTTCTCCACAATGGTAGAATTGCCTCTCCCTTCTGCAAGAGAGGAAGAGGCTCTCCAGTGCTTTCAAGACACATTGCACCACCCAGCTGTTGCTATTGTTATCTCTAGATAATTTTCTTCTGCTGCAGTCTACTGACTGGCTTCCAACTGCCTCTTGGAAAACCCAGGCCCAAATACTGCCTTCCCAAATGCAGCTGTGTCACCTCTGGGTGCTGGAATAAAATCAGGCCAGTCCTGTCTAGCATCTTCTGCAAGGAAAACCCCAGGAAGTGCTGTTTGTCAGCCAACTGAGAATTCTGGTTGCATTACTAGTGATGCCAGTGTTCCATATATGTCTTCTTTTTTGGGTTATATTTATTTTTTCCACTGAGAACTCTTTTCTAATTTTTTTCTCTTTGTTATGGCTCCTGTCTCTTCCATTTCTTCTTCTGATCTTCTAACTCGATACTTATCTGCTGCCTTCCCTCTTTCCTGCTTTCTTTTTTCCCCTCTTTATGGAACTGTCATTCAATTACTCCTAAAGTTGTTACTGTTCATGACTTATTTCTCTCCAGACCTTTTCACCTTCTTGCTGTCACTGAAACTTGGCTTCCTGCCCACAATAAAGCTACTTCAGCTGCCCTCTCCTTCGGAAAACTCTCTTTTTCTCATATAAGTTGCCATGAGGGTAGAGGAAGTGGGGTGGATCTTCCATTATCTAGCTCTTGCCAGTTGCAGCCTTTTTTCCTTTGTACCAACACACTGTTTCTCTTCTTTTGAGGCCCATGCTGTGAGAATCTTTTCACCTCTGCATCTGCAAATTGCAGTTATTTACTGTCCACCTGGCCCATTTTCAACTTTTATTTCTGATTTTGAGTCTTAGTTGGCTTTCTTTCTCTCAGATAATATTCTGACTCTTATTATGGGTGATTTTAACATTCACGTGGATGCTTCCAAAGATCCTGCTGCCTTACATTTTCTTTCTTTACTGTCTTCTTTTGGGCTCAAGCTTTGTTCTGATTCACCCACACATTCCCTTGGCCATTGTCTTGACCTTGTTCTTATTAAGAAGTGCTCTACCTTTTGCTATCCTGTTACTGAATTTCCTTTGGCTAATCATCATCTTGTTTCTTTTTCACTTGTTCATAATTCACCTCCTCAGTACTCTGTGGCCTGCTCCTTTTGAGAGCTTCATTCTATTAATTCTGAGGCCTTTTCAAGCATTGCTCTCTTCTTTGTCTTCTTTTAATTCTGTTGATTTCCTTGGATTCAGCTATTCCTTTACTCAACTCAACTTCATCTTCAACTCTTGATAGTTTTGCCCCTTTGTCAACATGTATGGTGTCTTCTACTGAACCTCAGCCTTGGCTCACTCCTTTTATTCCATTCTACTGGTTCATTTCCTTCTGAGTTTAAATGTGCTACTGTTTCTCCAATCCTTGAGAAGCCTTCACTTGATCCATCATCTCTTTCTAATTATCATGCTGTTTCATTGTTGCCTTCTTCTCAAAAGTGTTGGAACATGCTGTTTATGTACATTGCCTTGACTTTCTTTCTCGTATTTCTATAATGGACCCCTTTCAATCTGGATTTCGCTCCTTGCGTCCTACAGAGATAGCTCTTACAAAAATCATAGACTTTGACTTCAGACCAAGTCAAAAGGCCTATGTTCAGAGCTTATTGTCCTTGACCTCTCTGCAGTCCTTGACACAGTTTATCATGCTCTTTTGTTGGATTCAATTCATGGCTTAGACTGATTCAGTCCACAGCTGGTTCACATCTTTTCTCACATCAATCATTTAATGTGGTAGCTGGAGGTCACTTTTCACTTTCTGTTTAGGGTTCCATAGGGTTCTGTTCTGGACTTTTTATTGTTTTCTCTATATATACTATCTTTATCAATCTTAGTTTGCATGGTTTTCATTAGGAATAGGATGAATCCAAGGGAAAGAAGAATAATCTTAGGCACGACACACACTCTCAGCCTTAGCAAAAGCCTAGGAAAAAGCAAACCTCCCTCTGAAGAAATCTGGCCAGGACAATTGTCATAGTTTTGCCTCAGGATCTCCCCAGACTGAAAATGACATGAAGACCCTTTCTATACAGGCAGGAAAATGTGGATTACTCCCACATTTTCCTGCCTGCATAAACAGGGCCACATACTACAGTACAGAGATAATCCAGGTCAAAACTGGCTTTTCTTTGCATAGCTCCTTCTGGCATCCTGGGGTTTGTAGTTTGATGATGCACCAGAACACTTTGACAGAGAAGGCTGTGACACCTTGTAAAACTACAAACCCCAGAATTGCAAAAGAGCTATGCAAAGGAATCTTTCAGCTGTCCTTGAAATCTCAAGACTGTATCTTCCAATCAAGTCTCAAGTCCTGCAATAAGGCACTTAAAACAACAACAATAATATCAGCCTCTAGTCCAGTCTCAATTCTGCACCCTGCCATCTCAAGTCAAGTCTCGAGTCCTGCAACAAGGCACTTTAAAAAACCCAACAAATCAGCCTCAAGTCCAGTCTCAAGTCCTGCAAGGGACTTTCAAGTCAAATCTCTAGTCCAATCTCAATAATTCCCAATCCCTACCCTCTAGTCCCAAGTCAAAAGAATGGAGATTATTACCTTGCACAGGGAGGCAGTCTGACCAGGCACAGGCACAGGCAGCAGGCCTAGTGGGCACAGGCAGCAGCCCTGGGCACAGGCAGCCTCCAGCACACACACGGGGCTTTATGCCATGATTTTTGCAAGCACAGGCGCCTGCTGGCCGATCAGGCCTTTGGCGGGCCCCAGAGACACCAATTTTTAAAAACCATTTTTCCTTTCTGCTACATGTGGTTTATCATGTGGCTCATGAAAAACCATGACAGACATTTCACTTCTCATCCTATTCTAGCTATAGGTTTACAACCAGTCACTGGTCTTGTGGAAAGTGGTACACTGGCCTACATGTGGCAATCACTGGATGAGATTGTGTGACCTTGCCCTCTGCCCCACTACTTCTCATAGGCATCAGACCCACTGACCCCAGCATTTATACATGCTGTTGATTTTCAGCACAGAAAATAGTGCTGAACTTAAATATTAAATTTAAATATATTAGAATACAACCCCAGATGTAATTTCTGAAATTGTTAGCAAAGGCAATTATTACTCCAAGGGAAAAACTCACCTACTTGCCATCTTCCCTTATGTATCTGGTCTCCCAGGTTTTCAGGCTTACCGGTCTCCAACAAACTATTTGGCTGGTAGATTCGAAAGATTCGGTTTGCCTATTTTGGCGCAGAGATTCGGATTCACACATCTCTAATCCTTGCCGAGGATTCAAGGATTCAGTTGGCCCATCCCTAGTTTTCATAATCGTCTTTATGCTGATGATACTCAGCTGTATTTTTTTCCACTCCAGAATTCTCTTCTGACATTGAATGTAATATTACAATCTGTCTTTCAGCCATCTCAGCATGCATGCTGCATTGTTGCTTAAAATTTAACATGGCAAATAGAGAACTACTTGTTTACCCCCCAAACCTTCTTTACAGCTTACATTCTCTATCACTGTTAATAATGTTCCTGTCTGTCCTGTAAAAGAAATATCTAGTCTTGGTGTTATTTTTGACTCCTCTTTTTTTTTTTTTTGTTCTCACATTGAGGCTGTAGCAAAGTCATGTCAATGTTTTTTCTTTATAACATTGTCAAACTCAGACCTTTTCTTTCTGCTTCCTCTGCTAAGACCTTAGTTCATGCTTTGGTCATTTCCCAACTTAATTACTGTAATCTTCTATTAACTGGTGTTTTCCATTATCTCACCATAGTGCTCTGGTTTCTGTTAAACTTTCTGCTGCTAAAGTTATCTTTTTGGTCCATTGTTTTGTTCACATTGCCCCACTTTTAATAACTCTTCATTGGTTACCTCAAAGGCTCCTCCCTAAACTGCAAACCTCAGGATTCCATAGGACGTTGAAAGTGGAATAATAGCACTATAACTGTCTAGTGCAGAAATGGCCAGGAATTTAGCACATGGTAAAGTGTCTCAGGAAACAATTATATGCAGAAATGCAAATTATGGAGCATGCATGAAAGGGGACTCATGAAAATGTGTGTGTGTGTGTGTGTGTGTAAAAGGACATTTTTCACACAAAAACAGTTTTGCACAAAACAAATGCCCTCCACAATGCCCTCATAAGTTCATGATTTTCACAGTTTTGCCAAAGAGAGAGAGAGAAAATTTCTGTGTTGAATAATTTCCTGAAAAGCATTGTATCTGTGAATACTAGGCAAAGAACTATGCAGAAATTTTCATTTTTTTCCAGCAGAAAAGAAAAAGAAAAAGGAATTTTTCATGCCCATGCACAAAGATGGAATGTTTGAAATTTTACATCCTGAGACCTTGAATGAAGTTTTCTTTTACACCCCTAGACGCTGAATGAAGATTTGTTTTTGTTTTGCTTAGGTTACCTTGGTCAGTTTCCAGAGTTGTAGTCCAATTCACAAACCAGTATCCCAATTGGCTCTCAATTAGGACAGTACAAAATCTCCCTCATGTCTGAAATAGGCTGTCCCATTCACAGGAAGTGAATTCAGAAGGGAGCATTTTGATGATTTTTCATGGAAAAGGGAGTTGTGAATGTTTTAAAATTAATAGTATATAAGACTATATCAGTACTGCTCCATGATTTCAAACAGTGCGCCCTTATTTTTTAATATGTCTTTTAAATTTTTAAATTTAACTTTAACTATTTTACATCTTGAATAATATTTTCAGTTTGGTAACAACAGTATGAAAATGTAAAATGTTGTGTGTGGGGGTAGGGGTGCAAATTCAGTAAAAGCAGCAGTTATAAATAAGTAAAATGATAATGTGTCACATATTCCAAAATCAAATACAACGGAGTGATAGTTCCTTCCCAAATTAATAGGTCTTTATATATTCCACCTATGTGAGATACAAGCATGTTTTTTTCAAATGTATTATGGAAAACATCCAAATTACATTTTTGCATTAAATCCATGAGGCAATTTTTTAAAAGCTATGCAAGAAATTGAAAATAGTTACACTGCTGTGGAGTTTTGGGAAAGATGTAACCACTGTTCTATTAGTGATATATTTTATGTATATAGATCCAGAAAGGATGAACAAAGAGGAGCCAAGTGTCCCTGTACGTTTGTCACTCCTCAGAAAAACACTCTTAGCCTTCTGTAGCATTGTATGCCTTGATGATTAAACTTTTGGACTGTTCTGCTAATGACAATACCTATGTCCCTCAACTAGGCTTCTTTGATCCTTTTTTATTATCATTATATTTAAACAAAGAAGTATCAATTAATAATTCCTTACAGTTAAATATAGTTTTATTACATATTACATATATATTCAAAAATTAAATAAAAACTATATATAATTACATATAGTTAAATATATATATGTACCTGTATAGATAGTCACACTTAGGACACATGTACTTGTGTTTCCATCCTGGGCAAAGAAATAGAAGGGAATGGGGAGGGCAATTCCTACCAACACATTTCCATCTTTGTTTCCATTTGTCTTTGGCATTTTGATCTTTTAATTAAAAAAGGATTAAATCTAGACTTCCAGTACCATCCTAACTCAACAGTGTGCCAACTGTAGCTGATTAACTTCTTGCAGCCACTGCCACACAATGAGATGGAAAGTGGAGCCACTAAAGACATGTTGCAATCTTGGCAAGGTTCATCTGGGCAAATTTGTGTTAAATGTCCTGTGAAGAACACTTACCAAGAGGGCGAGAAAGCAAGAATGTAAAATGGTTTACTTAATGCCACTTGTGTACATGCCTGAAACTCTCATATTCCATGGCTTCATTCACATTTGATAGAGACAACATATCCTATGATGAGTAGTCCACATATTTCTTAAAGGATTTTGTATCTTACAGTGCAATGGCTATTCTAACTCATGTAAGCCAGGTAATGTCACTAGCATTTTATGCATGTTCACTTCTTCTTTAATGTGCTCAGTGCATCAGTGACTTCATAGAGGGATTTCAGCCTGTGGAGGCATTTAAAAAAAAACCCAAGCCTATGGTGTTGCTAGTTTATAGATTAAGAAATATTCTCGCTATTTGTACTAAGGAGGTTGGAACAACTTGACACATGCTTATACTGCTCCAAGGCAAGGTTAATGGAATCTCTGCTGGAGTCTGAATGTTAATATGATTTTTATGATCATCATTGTATTAATATCCTTATTTTAAACTTCTACATAACAGATTAATTAAACATTGTGCACCACTGACTTTCTGCTCTTGCTGTTGTGATAAAAGATTGCCTAATGAATTTTCTTGTAGGCATCTTTTTAATTATTATAAGTGCTTCCCCTCCCTAGAACAATACATAGGGGAAAATATTTTGGATCCTTTTTGTGTAATTTAGAATACTGAGTGATCCTCATTTAACATTAAAGGTGACTGCTCCTGCTGTTCGTATTTTGTTTCCAACATGAATGCATTATTTGTGACAAATCATGGGAGCTGTGGGTATATATCTTGGACTTGTAATTAAGTCTACATGTCCACCAACTGAATCATTATTTGTATCACATAAAAACTCTTTTACACAACAATAGTGTAAATAGGAAGAATGGGGTATAACTATGGAAGAGTGGAAGCAAATTTCCATATATTTGAGAACTTTAAGAAGATGCAGCTGGTTTCCTATACCAAAGGGAATTGCAGCCAAATTGCTTCTATATGACCATACAGACAAATGAGGGCATTTTTATTTTTATAAGGTTTTTAAATAAAACATAGCTTCCTTCAGTTTTCAAGGATTTATATTCCCCAGCCTCAACACTGGCACAAGACAACCTAGGTCACTGACACTTTGAACAATAGGATGCATTTTATGGCCACATTTGAGTGAGTTTATAGAGGTTTCCCACCATTACCAGCACTAATTAAAGTTTCTAAAGGAATTCTGAAAGGCTGGGCAGAATCTATAAAATATGTTCAGTTAAGTATTTAAATACATATGCTGCACTACACTGAAATATGTATTACAGAAGCTATTTATCATAGATAGTATTTTGATACATTATCCTCTGTGTCAAGAATAATTCTTAAAGATAAAAGGAAAGGAAATATTTTTAATGATCAATGTGTTTGCTAGCAGGAAGAAGTTTTCTATTTTGAACACTCATTATAATCCATAATAATTGAGAATTAACATATAGGCTGATACTCTGAAGGTGTGGAGTATCATATACATCCTATGATAGCCTTGCAAAGAGGGAATGTAGCTGAAGCCACAATTAGCAGGCAAATCATTGTGAGCCAGGACTATATTTCAATTTGGACCTCCATATACTGTTCCAAATCGGCAAAGGAAGAGGAGCTGGTTGTGCAGAGAATGGATATGTGATGATACAAAGAAAATAAAGGGTTGGTTAGTAAGTAAATATCTTTATTTTTATATCATTAACTATTTCATCCCTTGTAGAGGGGAAACTGGAATCTAAACTAAATAAATAAAATACAAATTATAAAGAGGAATAATGGACTATTTTGTTTATTTTGTGATTTTTTTAACTCCACTGCTGGAAGGCTCTCAACAGCAGAGTGGGGAGAGGTACATTTCTCCTCCCTCTCCCTTAAATCCTTAAACCCTTAAATTCCCCTTCCGATCTGCTTGAACTTTCCATAAACCTTTTGAACAGATGGGGGCATAAGGATCTGTGAAGAAGAGGGTAGAATAACCGAAAAGGGGCTGTTCCATGTTCCACTGAGTAAAACAATCCATCAGCAGAGGGAAAATATTTGGCTTCTGCAAACACACAGTCTCACATAGACTTGGGCAAATAAGGGGCTATCCAAATATGGCCAGCAGTTGTTAATTAATTCAAGGCATTTAGATAGGAATGTAGTTGTGAATCAACAGGTGAAAACAGGTGAACAAAGAGTTGTTTTGTAACGCAGTGAGGATATGGATATCTGCCAAAGAACTTGACCCTGTGATATGGTTGTAGTAAAGGCAAGAAATCATAGTATTAGCCAGTAAACATGAAAAGGGATAACTAAAATCAGAGGATATACAGAAAGATAAAAAGGCTCAGGTCTGCTGGGTATTGTGCAAAATCACTGCACCAGCAACAGAAAGATTTTTTTCCTGGGCCAACTGATAGACACTACTATCTAGCCAGATATACACTAGAATTATACTATCTCATCATTGCTCCCAGATGGCTTCACATGTGTGTGTGTGCATGTGCATGCTTCTTGCTGCCATTCTGGTAATGGAGCAGCAAGGCTGACAATTAGAAGAAACAGGAGCTATTTCATTTGACTATACAATGTCTTACTTCCTCATCCTAGTTTAAATTAAAGTTAGCATTGAATGGAACTTGAGTAATATTTTTAGCTGATACATTTTTAGCCATTCACAGTGGGGAACTGTGAAAAAACAACAACACTCTAGTAGATTGGGGAGACAAGGCAGAAATTTCTAACTATTTTAGTAGTTTGGAGGGAATCTTTATTTTCATTGTTTAATGCCAAGACTGGGGAACTTTGTGGCAATTGGATCATACAGTCCTGGATCAATTAGTGATAGCCAGCTTTTTTAGTAGTGAGGTATAATGTTAATACTGATTCATTAACATCCAGAGGGTTGAAGGTTCCCACACACATTATTATATACAGAAAAGAAGCCTGAACCTCACCACACCCTACTTTTATTCATGAAGAAGTAATCTGCATTGCTGGTCACTGTTCCTAAGTAGAGAGACCCTCCACAACCTTGTGAATCCTGCACTGCATTTCTTCTTCCTGTGAAGACCATGGCCATACATTAAGAGCATGGTCCCATGGGGATCTGGCACGGAAATAAGAAAAAATGTGTTTGGATTGAGGAAGCTGTGCCCAGGCTGGCAAGCTGGAACCAGTGACAAGTGAGGCCTTCTGTTTTAAATTGATGAACCCCTAGCCATCTCATTTGTATAAAGTAGGAATGAGATAAATGGTCCCCACCAAAGATTTCCCAAATATTAGCCCGACTTCTCTTCTAAGCAGCTAAAAAACCATACATATATTTCACAAGGAACCAATAGTCCTATGAAGATTTTGAAACAGGTGTGGTCCTCTATCCCTATGTCTTAGAGTGAGGGATTGGGGATCCTTGCCACTTGTCAACTAATTCTGGGTCCTGCCTAGGGTTGTCTTTATCAGCTTCTAGTCACCCAATTTAGGATAATAATTAAACCAAGAGGTCAGATTAGCATCAACACTCCACTTAAACATTTTCAAGTCTTAGAGCTCCAGGATATTTTTATGGGAGCGGACAGACCCTTTTGGTACTCTTTTAGGCTATTTATTATAAATAATTGACATACACATTTCCTTCAGGAAGAATCACAGACATAACATTTTCCTGGGCACTTCAGTTTAGTTATATTCATTATATTACACTATAGGTAAGACATTATTATTCCATTATGTTACATATAAGACATCTTATATTACATCACATCACTATCTCATCATATTCATCAGGACATTCATAGGGACTTTATCTCTTTAATAGGCTTGGCAATAAATAATACTATCTAAACTATAAACTAAACATTCTCCTCGTAGCATCATAACCAAGTTCTCTCTAATCACATAGTTTTTCATAGTGTCTGTTAAGCCACTATACTGACAAAGTCCTTAAGGCTTTTACATATTCACAGACTTGTCTCTTACCATATTCTTAGCCATTTTACAATTAACAAATTATCGATGACAATCTCATCTGTGTGAGGAGTTTTACAACTCTTAACAGGCTTCTCTGTAATACCAACATTCAAAGGTTAAACCTTAAGCACTTCCTAAACAAGTCTCCTAGCATTAATTTCCTAGCCTTAGCTTGTGTTTGGACTTACTTGGTTTTAACAGGAACTACATTGTTGCCTTCTCTTTCAGCATTCTTGGCATGCTGAGTAGCAGTCTAATTACATGGCTTTCATTTAGTGTACACCCTACTTTTAGAATAAACCCTAGTACCTGACATCAGGTATTTCTAATGTACTAATCTACAGTGTGACCTGAGGTCATGCTTTGCATTATTTTTCTTTTTTTTACATTCTTTAAAGAAACACCTGGCATTCCTTTCAGACTTAAAATCTAAACAAGTGTTCCCTTTTTATTACAACACAGAAAATGGGGGCACACTGTCATGAATTTTAGCCTCTTTATTCTACCATCCATAGGTTTCTACCAGGTTGTATGTCCTTATGCAAAGATATATAAACATTTTTATAGTATATGCACAGGCTGAGCAGATTCCAACTAAAATTGTTCCAGCCTATAAAAGCAGGGCAGTAATTTAATTCCTATACAGCATTTCTACACCCAGGAATACATTTTGACCAGGAATAGTCTCCTTTCCACAGATACACTTCATAATGTGCAAAAATGTTATCTTTTTGTGCACAAAAGACATTTTCTCCTCCAAAGAATTTTGCTTTTTTCACAGAAAACATCATATTAGCACAACTTATTTGAAATGTATTCAGCGTGCATTAATGTATGTATTTTGTGCAAATACCCTGATTCCTGCCCAGAAAACTTGTTGAGAAGAAAACATGTTTTCTGGGGAAAAAAATGCACAGGAAACAGTGTATTTTACATTAAATATGTATTTTTCCATGCAAAACTACTACCTGTAGTGCAGAAAGAAAAAAGAAGAAGATGACGAACCCACATTTTCACTCCCAAAGCCATTGTTCTGTGCACAAAAAAATACATGCTTTTTTATGTGAACAAATTTACTTGAACAAAGTCCTGAAGTAAGAAAGGTGCTTGAAAATTGTTCAGAAGATTCATATTGTTATGGAAATAGCAGAAAACTGCTGAAATTTTTCATTTCTACTTGGGGGAATTAAATAAGAAAATGATTTCACCTCTAAACTGAAGACAGGTATTTGCACTTCTAAACATCCTTTTAATAAAATTCTTATAACCCACAGCCATCCATAACTACTTCCCCTCTCTGTCTCACTTATAGTAACCCTCTGTAACAGAAACCAACAGAAAAATAGCTTAATTTATTTTCCATCACTAAAACTAAATTAGGTACTAAACAGCACTAGGCATTACTATCCAGAAGTCTTCAGTTCAGCAAGACTTCGTTCAAGGTAACTGTTTATAGGATTGCAACCCTGGCCTCAAGTCTCCTGGCCTCTTGTATGTCTGTGAAAGAAATCTGATGTGTGTTAATTGTTGTGGACAACCAATGGTCATGATTATTACATTAAAAGGTGGTCACTTCTTATCCTTTTTTTAATATTGAAGAGCAATGCAGAAAAATATTTGTAAGAATAGTTCTCAGAAACAATAATTGAGAATCCACAATGAATAAAATTTGAATAGTGATTGATATCTCTTTCTTAAGAAGACTAATTATCACCTAAGTATCCTGGTAAGATCAGTGGGATTATTTCTGTAAGACACATTGAAACAAAATAAAATAAAATATACCCAAAGATTAATATGATGCTAGATCTGATATTAAAATTTAACTTATTTGGTAAATATAATAAATTTCTCCAAAATAAATATATTCCATGAGAATTTGGTATCCCCATCCTTTTAGAAAACTCTGGAACATTTGTACAACAATAATATTTGACTGATTTGATAGAGAAATCATGGGCTGCGTTCTTGAGCATGAATAATTTGACAATATTCCTTCTTTCTGTTGATTAAAAATGATTTAAATAATGTTGCAGTACTATTTTGACAAAGACATTACTAGGGAAAGTATCAATTTAAATAGATTTGAAATTCCCTTGCCCATCAATAAGTACTGCCTCTGTTGAAAACTAACTGAAGCTACAGGATTTCTCTGTCTACACCTGGAGCCTGGCCTCAGAGGCATCATGTTCCAAATTTTAATAGCCACAGTTACTGAATGATAGAGTTTAGTTGTCAGAAACAAACCAGAAAGTAAAACTATATGAAAACGTAACATACTATCTGCTTGCAAGATGCACAAAATAGTTAGGTATTTCAGATTTCAACATGTTCCTATTATTGTAAGTATTATAGTCTATCTTTATGTTATCAGTCATTTTCACAGCAGTTGTCTACAAGGAAGATAGGGAGACTCAATGTGTCCTTTTGGGATGTCTACAAAATGGAAGCTTACTCATGTACCAAAAAGACTAATCCTGCAGATACTGTTTTGCTTCCTGATGTTTGGCAAAGAATAGTCTGTTTCTAAGGGACCACTAAACTCACACATGGATTCCACTTCTGCCAAGAAATGAAAGGAATCTGCCATTTTATTAAATACACAACAACAGCAACAGCAGCAACAACAATTTGGCAGGTTAAATTCCACGCCAAGGCGCTATTGAGTCTAAAAATTGTATCCATTTCTATCTAAGAGGGAAAAATAGTATAACCACTTTAGCCCTTCCTTCCTTTCAGTGGGGATGTGTGTGCACAACCTGATGAGAATTAATTAGAATCATGGACTATTACTCAGGTTTGGAACCTAAATCAAAATTGGCTCCATTTTTTCCCTAAAGCAAAACAGGCTACTTCAGGAACAAATGGATTCAACATTCAAACAGAATCTGGGTGTTCTGTTTATACCATTCAAGGTAAAAAGCTATTTAACACACAGCTGTTTAAACTTCCACACATGGATGCCACCACAATATTAATTCGTGCTTTCTGGAAATTACTGCACACTGTCAACTTGAAAGTACATTTCCAAGATTTTAAATAAAATTTCCTCTATTCATTCCTTCATATTTAGGAGCTGATGTTTTAACATAAGCAATTTTTCCTGAGATATTTGTGGCAAATTTATTGTTGTGCAATAAGAGAAGTTTTGGAATTAGGCACTGCAGTTAAGTTTTCAATTTAAATATTTTCTATTTAGTTTACAGTTCAAATTTCTGGCCTATGTGTTGCACACCAGTTTCACTTACTTTCAAGGATATAGTGATCTCTTACATTATGTCCCACTGGGATCTCCAGGATCTTCACCTCTCTTTATTATGTGCCTGCACTTCAGACTTGTACAAGACTATGTTAATAGTCAGGAGCCCTGCCTGTACAGATGTTTTCCAGTTACAAAACCTTGCTAAGAATGGGGATGGTTTCAGATTAGTTTTTTTCATCAACTGGGAGAAAAAGGAGGGATATGCAAATACATGTGATATTTGGGTAATGTCCAAAATGGAAAGACTATCTTGCATAAGTCCATACCTACCCATCCATGTATACACACACACACATATATAAGGGATTGTGGGAGTTGTAGTCAGACTGGGGAAGGCTGTTTTAGGCAATATCAGAAGCCAGCCTTTGCCTGAGTAGTTTCTGAAAATACTGCTATCAACTTTTGAATGCTGAATTGTCTTCAGACCTAAGCTTCTCAAAAATTTTTTTGTCTATTTACAATTTAGCTATCTATCATTTATCTATCTGCTTTTCCAAATGAATTGCTATTGTAATAACCTGTTTAGTAATTTTTAAAGAACCTGCCCAACATCACCTAGGATAAAAGAGAATGTGCATTTTAATGAATAATTTCATTCAAAAAATATCCTGACTGATTAATTTATTATATAATAGCAAAGAGAGAAGAATAAAATGTGCCTATTTTACCTGCTGTGAATAATGAAGATATTAAAACCTTACATAAAGGAATGTTTCCTGATGATGGTAAAGGCTCAGTTCAAATGAGGACACATGCAAACAAAAGATTCAAGCAGCCTCTCTCATTTTATTAAACACTTGTCTCTGATAACCAAATAATTGCATTAATAGCACAGAGCTTTCCAAGTGTGAACACTCAGAAGAGGACTGTGGGATGAAGATTTCAGTTTCAGACTAGGTGACAGTGTAAAGGTTTGCTCCTTAGGCTGTTTCAAATCTGGATATAGGAATTGGAAATGAGGCAGAGCAGGCCTGCACAACATATGGCCTGCGGGCTGCATGCAGCCCACCAAAGAATTTGGTGTGGACCCCATCTCTGCCTCTTCCGCACCTGTTTTCCTGCTGAGCCCCATCAACAGGGGTGGCCACTCTGCGCTCGGCTCCCTAGCCCTACCTCTTGGCTCTGGATTAACAAAACTTGTGACATGGTGGGATAGTCCCCAGGTATGACCCAGCTCCATCCACCCACCCACCAGCACAGACATGCACTCACACACACAGAGTCCTCTCCACCCACACAATGCAAATGGGGTAAAACGGGGACTCCTATGGGGTTGGCAGTACCTGAACTGGTTTGGCTGGCTTCTTCAGTCATTGAGGAGCAGGGAGGGCTGAAGGGAAAAAGAAAGCTTTCTCCCCATCACCACAGCCACATCACACACATATATACACACACTATTCATCTCCCAGCACTGAAAGAGAGAAAGTAGAATGGCTTTTGAGAATAAAAAGGTCCAGAGACAGTGAAGCAAAAGAGGAGGCACTCCAGGGGGAAGTGGGGGTGTGTATGGGGATCCAGCCCATTTGTCCAGTAAAGAGAGTGCCGCCAGAGTGGGCAGGAGGAAAACTGGTTGGAAAGGGAGGTGGAGGGTGAGTTGTCTTCAGTTGGTAGCTCTGCGGGGCAGCTTGTCTGCTTCCCCATCCTCATTCATCTCTCCTGCCTGGGTGGCAGTAGCAACTAGGTCATGGTGCTGGTGTGAGCCCACATGCTGTCTGACTTCAAGTCGGAGAAGCTGGGTGAGATCTCCCTGTGAGAACATGAAGTGCTGAACCTCTGCATTGACCAGGAGATGGAGGGCTGGTTTGAAGGTGTCAACAGCTGAGGTGACCATAGCCTCTTCTTGAACTGCTTCTCCATTTTTGTGAAATCGGGTGGTGAGACCTTTGTGTTGGGTGAAGCATTTGGTTTCATGAAGGATAGAGACAAGCTGTGCATGGTGCTGAGCATTTATGGGCTCAAGCGGCAGGAGAACCCGTACTCTTTCCAGTGCTCCATCAAAGACCCTACCAAGCAGACCAAATTCAAGGGCATGAAGAGCTACACTGCCTACAAGCTGGTGCCCAGCCACACTGGGCAGCAGGTGCACTGGCCCTATAAGAACTTTGACTGGTTCTATGGGCATCTGGTGGGAAAGTTTCCTGTCATCTTGGTGCCCCATTTGCCATGGAAGCAGGCCACCAGGCACTTTGAGGAGGACTTCATTTCCAAGCACTGCAAAGGCCTGGTGTGGTGAATGGGCCATATGTGTAGCCATCGAGCGTTGGCCCAGTGTGATGCCTACCAGCATTTCCTCACCTGCCCCAGCACTGATGAGAAGGCATGGAAGCAAATTATAAAAACATATTGGTTTATTTTCAAAATAGTTTAATCATTAATTATGAGGTGCTAAAAACCTATCTGTGGCCCGAAGAAGTTCAGCCTGTTTAATTTCAGCCCTTACCTACTGCCATGTTGTACAGGTCTGCAGTAGAGTTTAGACAGAGGGACAGCTTCAGAAATGAAAAGAACCCATTCTTATTCATTCAAGTACCGTTAAGTATGAGCAAGATGTGTATGGCCTTGTATATCTTGACAGCCTTCAAGGATTTTATTGTACAAGTCTTTGAAGCTGTGTTGTGTTTCTAGTGTTTCACACTTCTATTTCCCCTGGACCCATTAATTAGAGTCCTCTACCCATAAAAATGCATTAAATCTATGTTTCAACTTGAACAGGGCAAAGGTTTTAATCAAAATACACATGTTAATCTGCTTATGTGTGGTAAGATATCTATGTTACTATCCAACTTCTTTGTGTTTACTCCCAGATAAATTAAGATGATGATTCAATAATGTTTGTAACTTTGGTGTTTAAGGATCTCCACCTAACCAATCAGCCAAACATGCATGACTGTGGCTGTTAATTGTGGCAACACATCTGGTGAGTTGGGCTGGAGGTCACAAAAGCTAATGTCAATAAAGCCTACTAGTCTTTGTTAGCTCTGAATAACTAACACTGAAATCAAGGATTGCAACTGCACTTCATCCTCCAGGTTGTTTTTAAAGTATAAGTTGTGCTTATACAAGCTTTCTCAGATTAAACCAGCAAACTCAGGTATAAAAATGTTATTGATTGCTCTCTGCCAGTGATATGTGTTCATTTGTAAGAAAAGTTAAATGTATTAAAATCTCCAACAGACATAGCATTTTAAGAACCAAGCATATCTCACTGTTGAAATATTGAAATACACCTGTTAGAATTGCTGAAGACATTTGCAATGTACTAGCATAAACTGTTGCTGGATATCCTTAACACTTTGGGAACATTGTTTCTTAAAAAAACCAAGATGTAGATAAAGTAAAAGGCCTGTGTATCTTTCTGCTCATGATCCAAATATATCTATATTTCTCTAATTAATTTTACCTGTCTCGTTTGGGGTTGTTTTAACTGTTGTACATGATGAATATTATTCTATTTAAGTGATGTATGTGCATTCTGGAGACATAAAGAGATGATTTGTTCAGGACTCATCACTTGCAGAGGGGAAGTAATTCTGTTTTTTACTGCTAAATGGTTTTCACTTTGGGTCTGATTATAAGTGTTGAAAATTATAATGCCAAAAGACACATACATCCTGTCCTCAGAGAACTCCTATGACCTCTATGAGAGCCAGAATGGCGTAGTGGTTTGAGTGTTGGACTATGATTCTGGAAACTAAGGTCTGAATCCCATTCAGCCATGAAAACCCACCACACTTTCTGTCAGCCTCAGAAGACAACAAAGGCAAAGGCGTTAGATGTCTCTGAGCACAGCTCAGGTAAGCAGTGTGAGGATAAGCACAGATCAGTAAGCAGAAAGTTTTCCTATTGGAAATCAGGGACAGAGTCTCCAGGTGGGCAAGAGTAAAAGTATGCTTCCAGCTCTCACTTCAATCTGCGGTCTTCACTTGAGTGATACACTGACATTGATGATGAAAGAAAGAAAGAGTTTTCAAATCTTTACAAGTTTTTTTTTAATATGTGTAGTCATGTTTTCTTTACTTTAATCGAATGCTCAAACCATTAACACCACACTGGATCTCTGATGGCCTACTCACACAACTGGGATTTCATAATTATGTATAAAGTGGGAAGAATCCCTTAGAAATGGAATTAATAAAAAAAATTAGATTTTAAAAAGGTAAAGATTTTAGACTTGAATGATGGGACCTCAGGAGGTTTCTAATGCTGGGCAAGATTATTATGTGGGAGATCTCCCTGGAAAAAAGAGAGAAGCACAGACAAGATCACATATTCAGTCTTGATTTCTGCAAGCTGGTAGACATGAAAGAGAAAACATAAACTCAGATACCTTTGTTTAAAATTGAATAATAAACTGTCACAAAACAGAGGAATCAGGATCCACTGTCTCTGTATAGAAGTATCTGTAGAAATAGTTTAAAAAACAAACAAACCTTAGTGTATATTTAAAATGTATTGTCCTACAGGCTTGGAGGAGGGAAAGAAACCAAACTTTTTTTAGAAAATGGTGATATATTTCGACACACATACATACACCAATTAACCTTTCCTCAGTATTTGTGGAAAAAGGAAATTCAGAAGACAAAATAGGGAAAGAGAAATAGTCTTTTATATATTCTAGTTAAAAGATAAAAATAGCATATAGGTTCTTAATGTACAAAAGGTTAAAAGAGAACATGAGCAAGTTTGGCAAGTTAAAATACAAAATATACCAAAATATAATACAATACCACAATGAAGCAGGATATGATACAAACCACAGCAACAGCAGATCAGAGCAAATCAGGAAGTGAAGTGTTCAGTAAGAGAACGCTACTCTTATAGAGCCTTTACAACTGCTTCCAATAACAGTAGCAGGTGAAGGTCCTCTATAACACCAATAGACCAATTAACCCCATAATGACTAAAGTTGAAAGTCTTGTCAGTTCTAGCAGAAACAGCCAAACACACAGTAAACCAATCAGCCTGGAAGCTCATAGAGATACATGAGATGATCTCAAGCACATGCTGTCCAGAAATCTTTTTTTTTGTTTTTGTTTTTACACTGTTGCTTATTTAAGAGGATAAACAAATTCAATGAACATAATACAGCTTCAAAACATACACAAACCTGACACAGATAATTAAAATAATTGTAAGAAGTGACCCTAAATAAATGTTTATTTTTATCATTCTCATGTTTTTGTCTTACTCTGTAATGCGTCAAGGTCACTAGCTGCTGGATAAGTGCTTTCAAACCTTGTTCTTACCATTCACCACAGGCAGAAATGCTAGCTTATTGAGACCCAGGTGGTTTGCAGATATTATGACTGGTGAGAATGCTTTCAGCTTGGTGGACTGAAATTTGTGCAATTCTGCTATCATCTAGCCTAAAGGAACATGCCAACTAATGGAGACTGGCAGCTCCAGTATCAGTTGCAGTGAATCTGACATAGATTTTAGTCTGAACTTTAAAAAAGCTCTCCAAGGTGCTAAAGCATCATGAATAGCCATTTTAAAGTTGAGACAGAGCACTAAAGAGGATTCACTTCCCCATTATAGTGGGACCGCCAAAGTATAACGCACGGAGGCCTGATCCATTTTTGTCCCAGCCCCACTAGGTTTGCTGGGTACACTGAAGTAAATGGTTTTATTAATTACAAATAGAGGGGGGAATGATATAGTACAGAAATAAAAACCATAGAAAATATTTTTACAGCTCTTCAGCCAAATAGTGATAAAGTCTTGGCCTGATGAGGTTCCCAAATGTGCACTGGATATCCAAAGTGGTTCCCCATTTCTGAGATTACCACAAAGAAATGCCATCAAAGGTGAGTATACACCTTAATAGATATATAACTTGTTATGGTGATACAGGTTGATAGGGAAACAATCCTCCTCTTCTTGCTCCCTACATCTAAATGAGGCAAGAGATCCCTGTTCTCAGGGAAAGGTCTCCCTATCTGTACAAGTTGGTACAGCCTGAACCCAGTTGCACAGATGTTTAGGTTATGCAATTATGGTCACTTTGCACAGCATTGCTCTGAGGCTTCTTAAAAGTAATACAAAGCTTGAGAAGAGTAACATAGGTTTGACACACGAGAAGACCAATGACTATTGTTGATGTTATTTGCTAATGTGTCAGCTCTGAGTTCTGCTGACCATATGAATGAGAAACCTCAAATAACTTTGGTCATCAACTGCCCTGTTCAGGTCTTGCAAACTTAGAGCATGGCTTCCTTGATTGAATCAATCCATCTGTAACTTGGGCTTCCTATTTCCTTACTGACTTCCACTTTACCAAGAATTACTGTCTTTTCCAGTAATTTGTGCCATTTCATGATATGTCAAACTCATTTTGGCTTCTAGGGAGAGTTTAGTCTTGAACCAGTAACTATATTGTTTGCCAATCTTCGAAAACCACAAACTCCACTACAAACTCCATTGTACATACCCAACTTGAATGGGGTTTTAATCCAGGAACCTTGTCATACAGGTGAATATTGGGCTTGTTTTGAGTCTTATATTTCTAAATATCCTGAATGTCAAGTGAGTCTCCAGTACAGTCAGCCCCCCACATTTGCAGGTTTCACTTTTGCGGATTTGATTATTCATTGATTATTTGCTGTCAGCTCTGCTGCTGCCCTACGCCATTTTTAAGAGAGACTGCAAGCCTCATGAGACTGAGAAACTGTGAATGAGGCTATTAAATCCCTATTATAAATTGTGTGGGGCATCAGTGGGAGTGGCAGTAAGCCTCACCTGCCACCCACTTCTGTCTTGTGAAGGAAACCTGATGTCTCAAATGAATCCATGGTGGGTTGAATATGGCGATCATCCTTTTTTTTTCTGTGTTAAATATGCTTTGGGAGGGCCTAAAGTTATTCACATTTTTTTTCACTTTCATGGGGCTGCTGTGCCCCTAACCCTAGTGAATGCCGTGGGATTACTGTATTACATAACTGAACAGCCTCACAAACTAACAAGTTTCCAAGACAAATAATTTGTTCAGAAAAATCACATCATATAATTATAATGGAAGATTGTTCGTTTCTAACCTATGTTGGTATACAAGTTCTCAAAACAATCCCAACTCCCCCGTCTCCAAAAAAAAAAAAAATACAGAGGCAGGGAGGAGGCTAGAATTTTGCTTGAGGCTAGAACTTTGCTTGAATCTAGAATACAGAGGATAAAATAAAATAATCACACTAGCCACAAACTAACAAAAAAGTTAATACTGAAATTGTTTTGCAATATAAAGCAAAGAGATCAGTTAATGATTCCAGCGTTAGTTCCTAAACTTGGATAAGTGTGAATTATAAACAGACATACATGTATAAGGAAGCACAAATATACAAGCAGACATGTCACTTTCTAAAACTTTTGGCCAAATTCTGGATAGCCAGTTCTGATTTTTAGACACACTGCTTCCATGTTTATGCACACATGATACGGCACACATACATTTTGTCTACCTGAATACATATACTCAATCCACGAAAGGTAAAGTCCAAAGTGTTTTTGTAAATAGTTTATATAATTTTGGTTGTAGGAGGTTACCATATACAACAAAGATTACAACCTGTGGTATGGATGAAGTTAATTAATTTATGCAGGTATTTTGCACCTATTAAAAGCTACAAATGAGAATTTAAAAAGGTACTTTATTTTTAAGCACTCCCCACACTGCAAATATATACATGTGTCTATGTTATAGCTGCAACGTTTGCAAGCCACTTACAATATGCATAGGCTTAGTCATACAGGGAGTCTTCATATCAGCATTACTATCTACTGGTAAATGCTGATGCCATCAATATTGTTGTTATTTATATCCCACTTTTCTCCCAGAATGGCACGCAGACCATCATGGTGCTCACATAAAGCAGTAGTGTTCGGGGATGGGCTCAGCACACCTGTACCTTAAATGATGTTGCCTCAGCTATTCTCTCTGAATAGATTGCTTACATAAGTCAGCCAGCAAACAGTGGTCACTCTTTGGAAGCAAGACACCCAACCCAGCTTGGAGACTCTGCCCTGCCTTCTGGACTCTTGGAACTGGACACTGATTACTCTTTTGAACACCCCTCTGCCTATCTTGGTTTCCCTGGCTACTAACTGATTCCTTGACTTATTGACTTCTGGACCTCCTAGCTACTCACATGGCTTTTCTCCTCTCCCAGTGAATTATGACAGCAATGTCATAATGTCATGCAGATCATAATGTCATGGAGATAATCTTTACACACCTTATAAGACCATACTAATTATCATTTTGAGAAAGGGATAAATACCTGTCTGCATTAAGCAAATGCATTGCACAACATACATACACCACCAAGTAGAGTCCACAAGAAATATACAGATAACAAAATCCATCATTTATGTATTATATTTATATGCCATCTTTCTCCTCGCAGGGGATCCCAAAAACCTCACAAAATGTAGTTCTCACTTTTAAAGTCAACTAGAGGGGGTCAAGAGATAAAGATGAAGGAAAGAACTGTGTGATGATTCAAACACTGATTTTTCAAATGCTATATTTGCCTTGTAATGCTTACATGTTACAAGGGTCATTTGTCCTTGGGACATCTGAAAGAAATAACCAATGGGTGGCAGAGAAGAGTATATCTCCCTGTGTGGCTGTATGTTTCTTCAAGTTGCTTGTCAACTTATGGTGACCCCACTAATTTCATAAGGTTTTCTTAGGTAAGGAACAATCAAAGATGTTTGTCAGTTCCTTCATCTGAAATATAGCCTACAGCATGGTATAACGATTTGAATGTTGGACTACAACTCCAGAGAGCAGGGTTGGAATTCCTTCTTTGCCATGGAAACCCACTAGATGACCTTGAGCATGTCACAGTCTCTCAGTCTCAGCGGAAGGCAAAGACAACCTCTCTTGAACAAATCTTGCCAAGAAAACCTTGTGGTAAGACTGCCTTAGGATTGCATTTCCACAAGTTGGAAATGACTTGAAGGCACACTATAACAACAACTGGTATTCATCGACATCTCCCGGTACCCACCAGTTTTTAAAATATTTTTCCTATGGTGAGCTCTAAGACCAGAAGGAGAAATTTTCAGTGGACAAAACAAGTGGACAAGACTAAGTAAAAAATTCATTTTGAGTAATTTTAAATGAAGGTTTGCCTTTAAAAAAAAAATCTTCATGTATTGCATAGGGAAAAAATGAGAATAAAACCAATCAATCAAATCAAACCAAAATCACAAATTCATTCATCTATGCCTAGGGCTGTGAATGATTAAAAGCCCGAGTTTTAGTTCTTGTGCCTTAAAATGTTAATGAATAGTGAGTGAGGGGTGACACTTAATTTATTTATATATTTATTTATTTATTTGGAGAAGCTCCTCTTCTTTAACAGCTACATGGTACCTAAATACAATAAAATCCTCTCCATGCTGTGGATTGCTGTACCAGTTCATTTGCCTAGTACACATAGTGTATATGTATGTGTTTGTTGGAGATGGTCATTTCACAGTTTGCTTTTTGAAGAATTCAGCAAAATCTGCACAATTAGTCATCTTCAAGGTGGAAGGAATTTGCTGTGTAAAACATTCCAGTGCAACAGAAAGGGAAACTGAAGGGTTTCCCCACCATCCCTATTAATGTCTGTAGACAAAATTAAACATTTCTCACTTGTGTATTTAAAATTAAACACTCCCTTTTTTTCTTGTGATCCCTGCCTACAGTCATGCTAACCAGCAAGTATGAATATAAGAAGCATGTGCTGTAGTCAGTATTATGCATAGTTTTGCTCTAAGTATATTTTTAATTTATTATTAGTAAAACAAATACTTTGCAAATTATTTCAGTAAATGCTTTTGGCTAAGATATTTGAGGAAAAACAACCTGTTTCAAAGTTTTTTAAAGAATGCTTCCAGAAAACTCTTTCTAAGACATTATTCTCTCAGAACAAAACAGTTCCTGTTTAATTCTGATAGAAAGCATATGTAGCATGTATTATGGGGTCTTGTCTCCTGACACAAGGAGTGTCTCTCAACATCGAAAATTAAGTCAACAATAGCAGCAAGTGTAAAACCCTAAAGCCTTAAAGCCAAGGATGTGTTAAGCTTCTCTCTAGATGAAGATGTCATCACCTCTTCCTTGTGATTTCGATCTTGTGAAGATTTATTCAGATTGGCTCCAGGAAGAAATCATTTCATCTTCCTTAGCAAGATTTCAAACAGAAAGAAAAAGTAAAATATCAGGAAGACAGGTCTAAGAATACTGTGCTTTTTAAAAAATAATAATAATAATAATCCTCTCCTTCATTGTGTCACAGATCTTGGATCACTGACATTTTCATTTCTTGTCCTCCTAGGGAAGTTCTTAAATGAAAAGAAGAAAGAGGATTGTGTGACTGAATTTATAAAGCAAAAATGATATGCAGCTGGGACTAGGATCTGAAAATATGCAGTCTAATCCAGTTTTGAATGGGACATTAAACCCAAGCCCTCTCTGTTCCATCATTGTGCTTGCTCCTATAAGAGGAAGAAGAGTATGGGAGCCACTTTCATCTTGAGGGATGGCTTGCAGCACTCAGAGTATTGTGAGGCTTCACTCCATGACAGATAGCAGCAAAGGACCACTCAGCAGTGCTGACTGTCCTTGGGAGAAGGCCAGTGGGAGAACAGGCTAAGGCAGCAATGTCTTTCTTCTTTGTGTATCTCCCTCCTGTTCATTCAATCTTGCCTTTCCCCCAGCTTTCTATTTGTTCAGCCTCTCAACATATTTCAATAAAGTTTTTGACAAGGTCTCCCATGATATTTTTGCAGGTAAACTGGTGACCTACGAGTTAGACCATGCTACTTTGGGGTGGATTTATCATTGGTCGATATACTGAACCCATTCCTGGAGAGAAGTAACTAGTGGGGTGCCTCAGTGTTCAATGTTGGGTTTGGTATTGTTCAACATTTTTATAAAATAATTAGATGATGGGATAGAAAGTGGAACAAATTTGTAGATGATACTAATTTAAGAGAGACAGATAAGAACCTAGAGGACAGGGTCAAAATTCAAAACAACCTTGACAAATTGGAAGCTGATCCAAAACCGGCAAAAGTAATTTCACAGGGATAAATGTAAAACAATAACATCTAGGCAGGCAAAATGAAATTCACAAATATAGGATGGGTAACACCTTGGCTTGAAAGCAATACAATTGAAAAGAAACTAGAGATCTCAGTAGACCACAAGCTAAACATGAGTCAACAGTGCAATGAGGCAGCCAAAAAAGCTGATGCAATTCTACACTTAATCCAAAGAATATTGTATCCAGATCAAAGGAAGATTAATGGCATTCAATTCAGCTTTGGTAAGACTTCACTTAAAATACTGGTTCAGTTCTAGGTACCACAAGTCAAGATGAACAATGACTAGATGAAATAATATCTATAGGAGGATAACCAAGATGGTCTAGAAACCAAATCCTATGAGAAATGACTTAGGGAGTAGGATATGCTTAGATCAGAAAGATGACAATGAAAGCCCTTTAAATATTTGAAGGGATGTCATGTAGAAGCAAACTTATTTTATGCTGCTCCAGAGACTAGAATATGAACCAATGGATTGATTTCACCTAAACATTAGGAAGAATATTTTTCATTCTAAGATCTATTTGACAGTGGATTGGCCTGCCTCAGGGGATGGTGGTTTTTCTTTCTTCGTAGACCTTCAAACAAAGGATGGATAACCATCTTTCAGTTGTGTATTCCTGATGAAAGGGGAATTGGATTAGATAGCCCTTGCGTTCCCTTCCAATTCTATTATTCTATATGTTGGCTGCTAGGAGGCTGAGCTGGGAATAAATTTTATCCGTTCACAAGATTGGCCTATGTGATAGAAGTTTCATTTTCTATGGGACAATTTGTAGCAGCTATGATTGGTATGCCATGCTGTTGATTTGAGTTCAGGGTTGGGATGATTCCAGCTCCTGAAATTTCAGTGCAAAAACTGAGACCTTCGGATGACTTTGTTCCAGTGCTGTGCAGGGCAGGACCTGGTCTAGCATACATTTGTCA
Source organism: Ctenosaura bakeri (assembly GCA_948474755.1). Lineage (NCBI taxonomy): Eukaryota > Metazoa > Chordata > Lepidosauria > Squamata > Iguanidae > Ctenosaura > Ctenosaura bakeri. The sequence continues at coordinate 735,559 of CAOLHI010002160.1, forward strand.
TTAGTAAATTCTACTGAAAGACATTGACTGGGATTAATGGTCAAACTAGATGATATATTTAAAAAAAGAAAGAAAGAAAGAAAGAAAAGAAAATAATTCAACATACATCCCTCCAATTACAAGAAAATGAAAGACATGTACACACTTTTCTTAAAAGGGCCCCAGAACATAAACTGGACAATTAAGAAAAAACCAAACAAACCATACTCCAGTTAATTTATTTCTATCTCTAGGATTTTCTTTAGAATAAGCCAGTATACATTTTATGCTATTAACTATGTCATTCAGTTCCAGGCCTAGGACATTTTATGAAGTAATGTTTTTAGCTATCCCAGCCATTTTAATAATAGAAACAGGTGGGGGGAGTATTGAGGGATTTAATTTATTTGTAATCTGCTTTGGTTGCATAGATCACTTTGCATGCAAACTCACAAATAGATATTCACTTTGATGGGCACTCTTTTATTATTAAACAGTAGTCTACAGAATACACTGTGTAATTTGACATGCCAGATAAAATGAAGACCTATAGTCTTTTACAGAGACTTGCCAAGGAATCAGTAAACCCCTTTTTTCCTTCCAAGTTAGGAATGTTAAAATGGGAAGGGAGACACATGTGTCAGACTTTCAGCAAGCCACACCATATGGCTGATAAGATAGCAACACTGAATACGGCACTGAATACTGCAATTATGGTTACTTATGGATGTATGTAGGAGGCTGTGGGATACGATGGAGTAAAAGAAATAGAGTATAAATGAAAGAAGTAGAGATGGGACAAACCTATTAGAATGTGGTGAAGTTGTAGTTTTGAGAGGAAGAAAGAAAATTTTGAAGCAGACCCAATTCCTGTTGTTAGAGGCTTGTTTCAAAACTATGCGAATATTTCCAATGCAAAGCAGGAAGTATTTTTGTGCCCCACTTTCAGTTACTCATCCCTAGCATGCCTATATCATCTTGGCATAGTCTCCTTTCTATAATGTGAACTGGCCAAACCACTCATCTTCTGCAATCTGCACTGGAGTTGAATGGATTTGAACTGCTTTGTTGTTTGCTTCATCAGAACTCAATACATTATTTTTTGTTTTACTTCCTGTAGCATGTGAAAGGGCAGGAGGTACTGGACTGAACATAGATGTTTGGTCCTTCACAATTCCTAGTTGTCTCCAAGAAGAGCCTAATAAAAGGGAAGGTTGGAGGTCACTATTAAGTTCCTGTTTAAAATCATGATGGTAGGTGATTTTTCTTTACACAATTAGTGGCAATATTTGTAACAAGTGAACAATGAATGTATGCACGATAATTACCTGTTCCCCTACTCTTGATTGAGATGTGCATGTGATCATGTGCTCAACCACTCACATGATTTTTGTCTCCTTTTTCTATCATTTTAAGTAAAGAAATGACATATATATGAGACTTGGACTTGAATCCTGTTGGTTAACCTCAAGTAGAATACACCCAAGTAGAGTACATCCATTGAATCGATTACTGATTAGTGAGTCAACACATAGGTCAATTCCATTGCTTCCATGTGCCCACTCCAGTTGGGACTGTCAATAGAATTCAGCCCTGGAATTCAGGGCAGCTGGAAACTTCCATATCAGAGCTAGGATGAAAACGTTCTGGGTTTTATTATAAACCACAGGAGCTATTAAAAGTGCTGAAGCTGCTCAGATTTTTTTTAAAGTCCTTTAAAGTATGGAGCAAAACCCAGAACAGATTCAGCACACCTAGATATGGAAGTCTCTAGCCACTCCTACTCAACTATTTTTTTCTCACACTGCTGTTCTTGGCAAAAAAAAACCTGGAATTGAATTTGGAGCATTATTGTAAGGGGCACCTTGAAAACTCAGGTATTAACACTGTCCAATGTATAAAGCAAGCAAATGCTTTCATTAGCATGTGTTGTTGATTGCCAAACTCTGTTCACCATGCATGGATGCTTCTTTATTTAAAAACAAACAAAAGCTCCTTGCATTATTACAAAGGCAGTATACCAGAAGAAAAGTTTACAGGCCTGAGGTGTTGAGTTTGAAGATACATAAGATTTTATTTTTTAAAAAAAAAAGATATGTTTTATTGTCCCAGTCTTCATTTGCTTCCTCAAAGTTGTTTGATTTTTTTTCTTTCTTGAGAGCTGTTTATCAGTCATATACCATTTTTGATTTAGATATATTTGTTTTATGTTATCTCTTGTTCTTCTGTTATGAACATGAAAATAGGCCTTCTCCTTCTCTCTTTCTCTCTCTCTCTCTCTTTGTACATGAAAATCATAAATTGATTATGCTGGCCTTTTCCTAACCTTTTCCCAGTGTTCTATAGACATGACTGTCTTCAAGATGAGACTACTGATTTTTGTAAAACATTTTTATTTTGTCTCTCCTTGTCCTCTGTCCAGAATAACTTTTATCACTTATACTATCAGTAGGCTAGGCTTAATTTCTTTCTGAAACCCGTAGATCACATGGTAAGATAAAGCTGTCACACAAAGTACATTAATAGCAGCACACCCATGAATAGCAGACTCTGAGTGCTAAAGCCAGAAATGCCTTCCTTGCAGTATCGCGTATAGTATTTGAAAAGATTTAATACTTCAGCATTAATAACTACCACCTTCTGGTCTCCCATTTTTCTAGAAATAATAGAGTTAACAGTTTTCTATACACTCCAACTGTCCCAATTTTGCAGGGACAGTCCCAATTCATCCTCTGAGATCCATTATCTCCCCTCTTCCTCCTCTTCCTCTTCCTCCTCTCACATCCCCTACCTTTTTCTCAGCTTAGTTATTTGCTGAAAACCAAGTTCAAAGTATAAAAGTAGTTTGCACTTAGTAAACTTCAGTAGGTGAAAGTAAGGCAGGAGGGTCAGAGCCATGCCCTTCCCAATAGGTTCAGGGGAAAAACAACAACAAACCACTGAAGCTCTCCTAGCTTGTATGTTCTTCCACAATAAATTTTGCAATTTTTGGCTAGACTCTGATGTTGTTTGGCCACATGTGTCCCAGTTTAACTGTGAAATTTTGGAGGACATCATTCACAGGAGCATGATTCCTGGAATGCCCATGCAGGATACTGTGAAGCAACATCCTCATTTTGGACCTTCCATGAAGCTGAGACAACTCAGAGGATGACTTAGGCCATTCCATACAATGGCGCCGTCCCAGCATGGGAACTCTGGGATGATGCCAGGACGTCGTGGGCCCATTGTATGCTGCAGAAATGGCCATAATCTCTGTTTTGTTTTTTAGAATTGTCCCCTAGTATACTAATAGAGTTATGCTTCTTTTTTTGGTTTGTTCTTGCATACAGGTAGAAATAATTTCTGTAGTTGTCTCCTTTATACAGTTTGTGTACAGTTTTGTATACAGTTTGTATACGTTTTTGGGCAAAAATCCTGTTTTTCATGAGAAAGAATCACTGTTCCCATCAGTGTATGTTTCTCCAGAGGGGGAGAAAAAAAATAAGTTTTTGCATCCCAAAAACCCCCTACTTCACATGAGTTTCTGTAAACAGCAGGGTGAGGGTTTTACACTTCTTTTTGAACTTTTTTAAAAATTATTTTTGCACTAAAGAAGTATATTTCTGCACAAAATAATTTCCCAATACTCTGTCAGGAAACCCATTCTTCAGCTGGGAAATGAAAAACACTGACTATTTTTTCTATCCTTGTTAAAAGAAATGACATGAACACCAAGCACACACCACTCATTATATCAAAATCTGCCTCTTGAAAAAGCAATCTAGAATAATGGCCCTCTCTTTTGGGAGGCTAAAGAGTTTCAGGAAACCAGGAAGGAGGAATCTGGCACAGCCAAGGGTTGCACCAATACCTTTTGCATGATAGCATTCCTTTACACTTCCAGAATTACAGAAGTTGTTTTTCCCCCGAATTTTAAAGTATGCAGAAAGCCCAGAAGGATAGCACCAACTGCTTTGACAGCTAAGTGCTATATACTAAATTTGCCATCTGCTATTTTTTCTCTTCCGTGACATTGTTCACAGTGCCTGCTACAAATAGAACAGAAGTGAAAGTCTAAGAGAATTTTTAAATAGTTATTCTTGTGACTTTCTATATGGAGTTAAATGTAAGAAAGGGGGAAACTTTCAGTAAATAAGATACAGAGTGCCTCTTGGTTTCTTTTTCCTTAAATGAACATGTATTATGAAACCTGAGGTATTTATTTATCTATTTATTTATTTAATTTATATCTCATGGGACATAAAATAGGATATAGAACAGGACAAAAGTAAGAGGAAAGCAAAACCTTTAGACATTCATATTAAGCAAAATAACAGCATAGCTATAACAAAAAAGCCAAAAGCCAAAAACAATTTAAAACAACTCTTTCTGGTTTTGAGAAATAGTAGTTGTATTGATTCATGGCTAAGGATAGAAAGAAAACTTGAAAATATTCAAAAAATGATCTAAAAACATGTTTTTCATTTAGAAATTCTGATGAAAATAATCCTGGACTGATAAGAATCTTACCAGTTTTGGACTGAGAAATATTTATATGTGGTTGTTTTCTGCTCAGGAAACCACATTTTCAGTGCAGAAAAATAATATTTCCACTAACAAATAATATTTTCTGTGCAGAAAATAACTGTTTCCTATGCATAAAATGCTTCATTTGGAACATTCCACACAAATTCACACTGAAAACAGAATTTGCAGCACAGAATAATAATATTTCTTCATTGAAATATTTTCTGCATAGAAAATTCTGTTTTCTGTGTAAAACAATTATGTGTGAAATTTCTTTAGAATAAGTCCTGAATTGTGAATAGGTTTTGAAAACTAAAAGTTACTAAAGTTACTTATTGCTTTCTTCAAGAAGAAAATTAGTAATTAATTACATTCTTGTATCCATGTGCAAATGTTGATATCTTACTACTATTTCTTTGCACGTGGGTGTTATCTGTGCCCTGGTGGCACAGTGGTTAAATGCCAGTACTGCAAGCCACAAGGTTGTGAGTTTGATCCTGCCGGGCTCCAAGGTTGACTCAGCCTTCCATCCTTTCACAGGTCGGTAAAATGAGTACCCAGCTTGTTGGGGGCATGTATAGAAATGTTTCAAAATACATGCTATTTGTAAGTTGTTCGCCGCCTTGATCCATATGGAGAGGCGGGATACAAATAAATAAATAAAAAAAATATAAAAAATAACACCCTGCACTTAAAAGCACTGTGATTACATCTCATTTGACTTTAAGAGTAAAGTATTTTTAATATTGTTTCTGAAACACATATATAGGGACACAAAGTGATAGAAGCGGCTCTTTGCATAAGGTGTGAACAACTGAAATAAAGTTTCATAGTGTCTCACCATTATCCCCCAATGTCTGAAAGCACTGAAGTAATCATTGTCTAAATGACATTCATCCCTATTCTCACAGTCCCCAGCCTGTCAGATAATTCTGCCAATCTATGGCACTAGCTGAAGCATTTTTCCTTCCATCAGACATAGGGAAGGATGCCAGCATCAAGACATTGACTATAGATGACCAATGATTACCAGACAGCAGAAAAAGCTTTAAATCTTGCATCTTGCCAGAACACTTATTTAACTATAAAGAATGTCTATGACTCTATTCCTTTCTCCAAAGTGATCCTTCAGAAATCAAGATGTCAGAATATTCCTTAGAAGTTACTACAGGCAGAACAAAACTTTTTTTCTAGATAGGAGTCATATTAGTTCAAGATATTATCATAGAAGAGGAAAGTGAAAAGTCTTTTTGTCTGTTTTTTGAAGAACTAAATACTCAAATTGGTTTCCACAGTAAATATACAATTCACCTTCGTTTGTGAGAATACGATCATCATGAAGATGTGTTAAATTTAACATTTTCACTGAACATGTACACAGGAAAAACAGCAAGATAAATGTATAGAAGACAATGTGTAGGATGTTAACAGCAACGTGTAGTATGTTAATAGCACCCCCATGATCACAGGCCTCTCCATTTCCTTTTAAACATAACTGAACTAGTTAAGAATGCAGCATGTGGTATACAACAGATGGACAATCGCCACTGGCTGAATAATGTAAGAAAGATCAGTTATTCAAGTTGGCCATAGTTGATATTAATTATGCTGAACTGGATTTTAGGTTTTGTTTTTGTTTTTCACTAAGTGGAACTGTCATAGCCAAATAACATGTTATAAGTGCAGTGTTCAGAATGTGCTTTAGGAATTTTTGCACATATGTTCTTCCCCTGTTGTTGGCATGGATGCACAAGATACATGTGCATTTTCTGAGCACAGGCCTGTTCATGTCACTGCAGGATAACCTTACAGAAATAATCAAGATGGTTTTCATATCTCTTGATATGTGTGCATTAGATTTCCCCCCCATAAGCTTTCTTAATAGAAAGAGGTACATATTTAAGGTATAATTTCCAGAGAACAATAAAAAAGCAATCAATTACAGAGAACAATCCTAAGTGTATGGTCTGCAGGAAATGCCTGAATCATGCTAACCTCCAGTGAATTAAGGTGATGCTGAACAAGCCATATACATTAAAGATATAATTGTTCAATACATTTCTTCTCAAAGACAGCAACAATTCGTTCCCCGCCGCCTAGCTCACGATGGCAGGGGGGGACGGCCTTTGCCGCCCTCCCTCGAAGCGTGGCCACATGTGATTGGTCGCTGGGGACAAGGAGGGGTGGGTGCAGGAGTTTGGCCCTGCGCCGCCTCCCCAGCGGCCATTCTTGCAGATCCGGGCAAGGAGGAGGCCGCTTTTCCGAGCGGCAGCGCCACGTGGCTTTAGAGGCCTGCGCGTCCTTCCTCCTTTGCCTCCTGATCTCGGCGGTGGCGGCGGCCTCGGCGGCGGCGGAGCACCCATTTTTCGTTGGTGGCGGCGGCCTTGGCGGCGGAGCGTTACTTGCGGCGGCGGCAGCGGATTCGGCGGTGGCTGCATTGGAGCGTTCGGCCCCTGGCGGCGGCGGCGGTGGAGAGTTTTAACCTCCGCAGCAGCGGCGGCCCGTCCGGAGGCGCAGGCTGGTTCCTCGAGGCCTGGCCGGGCCTTCTACAGCCAGGAGGAGCGGAGGAAACGGCGGTCGCGTCTGCGGCCGCTCGGATAGGGCCTCAGCCACCTTACAGTGGCCGAGGCTGGGATTCGGGCCTACTTACAGGGCCCACCAACAACAGCGGCTGGAGCTGGGTTTGGGCCTACTTACAGGGCCTACGAACAGCAGCGGCTGAGGCTGAATTAGGGCCTATTTACAGGGTCTACTAATAGCAGTGGCCGAGGCTGGGTTTGGGCCTACTTACAGGGCCTACTAACAGCAGGGCCTACCAACAGCAGTGGCTGAGGCTGGGTTCAGGCCTACTTACAGGGCCTACTAACAACAGTGGCTGAGGCTGGGTTCGGGCCTACTTACAGGGCCTACTAACAGCAGGGCCTACCAACAGCAGTGGCTGAGGCTGGGTTCGGGCCTACTCACAGGGCATACTAACAGCAGTGACTGAGGCTGAGTTAGGGCCCGCCTGGGGCAGGGAGCAGGACCAGGGCCCACTGGGAGCGGGGTGGTGGCCTACAGCTGGGCCCAGTAAGTTATGGTTGCACCTGGCCTGCGTCTGGTACATAAGGCCCTGAGGCCTACACTGTGTCTATCAACCCGTAATAGCCAGCCCCCCCTCCAATTGCAGGGCTTTAGCAGGAGAGAGAGTAATTGGCAGAACCTTGTGACTGGTAGTTGTTGCAGCATGGCTTCCAGGAGGCGTGCAGCGGCCTCTAGAGGCCGTTATACAGGCAAGAACCCTGCACCTGCAAAGGGGACAGCCTTAGGTAAAGGGGCTTCCCCTGCCAAGAAGCAAAAGACAGCCAAATCTGTAATGGAAGCACAGTCAAGGGCTGTCCCAGTGCATGAGCTGGATGCTATGGGGAGTGAGTGTCAGGAAGGGGACCAAGGTAACATGGAGAGGGCTGAAACAGTTACTCTGAAATCTCATGATTTTGACCGCCTTTTAGCCCGTCTAGATGCCATTGAAAAGCGGATGGGTGAGAGGGAGAACAACCGAACTTCTACGGCACAACCTGGCTGTTCGGCGACAGGGCCCGCAGAGGAGATGGAGGCGGTAGGTCAGACTGCGGGTGGAGACGCCGAGCAGGAACATAGCACAGCAGGTGTAGTAGGGCCATGGGTAGTGAACACACCACCAGCAGACATGGTTTGGGCCCTGCCAGCTTCTCCCCCTGAACCGCTGGCTTCCTCTTCCACCTGCCCCCCTGAAAAACAGGTAGCCTCCCCCACGCAAGTGGCTGGGACGGGTAGAGCTTGCAAGGAATGTCAGGGAATCTCCCACAGGGGAGATGTGGGGCAAGGAGACCCCAATGAGGAGAGGGCGGCCACACAGCAGGCCGGGGGGCAGGATAGGGGTTTGGGAGATCACCTCACCACGGCCACCATCGAGAAAATACAGAAGGGAGAATATATAGATGTCTTTTCCCTCCTATATAGGGAATTAGACAAAAAAGAGAAGGAAGACTTGGATGCAGGCGAGAAAGAGAAGCTGAAGAAGAGACGGGTCGATAGGAACTGGTCTAATTGGCTGGCAGGATACTTGATTTACATGGATGTAGTCATTAAGGCCCAGCCGTCACGGGGTCATGACCTAGTGGCATATCTAAATACAATAATGAGGGCCCAGGCAGAGTATTCGGGGATGGACTGGCTTTATTATGATGAGAGGTTTAGGATGAGAGCGGTCACGGAAACAAGCTTGCGATGGGACCGCATCGACATGGAAATGTGGATGCAGTCTACGGGGCCTGGCCGCCCCGTCTTCAGGGAACGGGCCCACTCAGGCCACCTGGTGCAGTTTAATAAGACTGGGGGTCCTTTGCGCGCCCAAGGTACCCAGGAACAACATCCAGTACAGATCTGTTGGGAATTCGGCACACAGGGGTCCTGTGCGCGACGTCCGTGCAGATACAAACACCTTTGTGGTATCTGCTGGGGCCCACATTCGGCCCGCAACTGTAGCAAGGGCAGAACTGGGGGGCCTGCCTCCAAAGAGGGCGCAGGTAAGCGTGCGCCAGGGAATCAACAGCCTTTTCAAAAAGGGGCCCAGTCCAATTAAGCTGGAGCGGCTATTGGCATGGCTTCAGCTTTATCCGGACTGGGCGGCGGCACAATATTTGAGTAACGGTTTTACAGTAGGTTTTAGAATTCCCAGTTCGGTACCCCGCAAGTTTTACATGGCTAAGAATCTTAAGTCCGTTATAGGTAATGAAGACATAGTACGACTAAAGATAGGTAAGGAGGTAGCTGAAGGCCGAGTGTTGGGCCCCTCTGACCATCCTCCCACACCTAATGTCAGGATTTCTCTGCTGGGCATAGTTCCCAAAAAGGCACAGGGCGAGTTTATGCTTATACACCATTTATCATATCCCAAGGGAGAATCTCTTAATGTCGCCATCCCAGAGGAGCTATGCTCGGTAAGGTATACCTCCTTTGATACGGCAGTGAGGGTTGTACGCAGGCAAGGTGCAGGAGCTGAGATGGCAAAGGCAGACATTAAGTCAGCCTTTCGCCTTCTGCCTGTTCACCCATCCGATTTTGAGCTCCTGGGCTTTGCCTTTGAGGGTAAATATTACTTAGACAGATCTCTCCCAATGGGATGTTCTGTCTCGTGTTCTGCTTTCGAGTCTTTCAGCACCTTCTTGGAATGGGCTGTCAAGAAGAAATCAGGCATGAAAGGGGTAGTTCATTATCTGGATGATTTTTTTGTTTGTGGGACGTGTGGGGTCGGGCCAATGCTCCTTTTTACTGTCAGAGTTCACAACATTGATGGAAGACCTGGGAGTGCCGCTGGCACACGAAAAACGGAAGGCCCTGCACAAAGGCTCACGTTCCTAGGGATTGAAATGGATACCGTCAATCAGATGAGTAAATTACCGTTAGCTAAGGTTCAAGACCTTCGGTTAAGGGTGGCGTCCTTTTTGAGCAGATGTAAGGCGACCCTGAAGGAATTTCAGGAGATTCTGGGGCATCTTAATTTTGCTTGCAGGGTTATAGCACCAGGTAGGGCTTTTCTTAGGCGACTTTGTGATGCCACCAAAGGCGACACCAAGCCTCACCATCGCATTAGGATTACTAGGGAGATGAAGATGGATCTTGAAGTCTGGCAAGCGTTTTTTATGGATTTCAATGGTATTTCATTTTGGTTGGATGAGCTCAGGGTAAAAGACGCCCTTCAAGTATCTTCTGATGCAGCGGGTTCCATAGGTTTTGGCGTCTACTTCAGAGGTAAGTGGTGTGCCCAGAGATGGCCTCAGTATTGGGGGGACGAGGGGATCACGTCGGATCTCACATTTTTGGAATTTTTCCCAATATTGGTGGCTGTTCACCTCTGGCCACATGAACTAGCTAACAACGCAGTTCATTTCTGGTGTGATAACCAGGCCACAGTTAGGGTTATCAATAAACTTTCCTCGAAGTCACAGCGGGTCATGAGATTAGTGCGGGCATTCACCCTGCAATGCTTATGTTTTAACATTCTTTTTAAGGCTGTGCATGTGGCGGGTGTGGACAATCCCTTGGCTGACTCTCTTTCCCACATGCAGATGGACCGCTTCAGGGAACTGGCTCCCAATGCTGCGCTTCAACCAGAGCCGATGCCCACGGAACTGTGGACCCTTGGAGGAGGGAGGTAACAGCAATGATAGGTATGTCTATCGCGCCCAGCACCCGTAAGAGCTATAGTAGAGCGGCTAGCGAATTCGCTAGTTTCCGGAAGGCCAACGGACTGCGGGAAACCTGGCCTATCCCAGTAGACCACTTGTTACAGTTTTGTGTCTCCCTTAAACATGCAGGTCTCTCCCCTCACTATGTTAGGTCAAAAATGTCGGCCCTGGCCTTTTGGTCTAAGGCTCGGGGCTTGGCAGACTACACTGGCGATTTTAGAATTCGCAAGTTCATTGAGGGTTGTGTCAGACAGTTAGGAACAGTCCGTGACGGCCGGCAGCCGCTTTCCCCAGACATCCTTAGGGGCCTGGGCGGGATATGGAATGGCGTGTGCGCTTCGCCGTATGAAGCGCTTTTGTTCCATGCTGCGGCTCTCATTGCCTTTTTTGGAGCGTTCCGAGTGAGCGAATTGGTCATGCAAAGTAGAACTGACAGGTCAGGCAGGGCCCTTGAATTCCGGGACCTTTCATGGGGAGAACGACACGTCACTTTGATCCTGAGGAGTTCTAAGACAGACCAGGCCAGGAGGGGCACTGGGGTGACCTTGAGGGAATCCAATGATGCCGCAATATGTCCTGTGAAGGCGCTCAGAGACTATACGGGCCACAGGGGAACACACGCGGGCCCCCTATTTTGTCATGTGGACACAACCCCTCTCACCAGATATCGATTTTGGACAGTAACTAAAAAGGCCCTGTTAAGGTTGGGTTTGCATGGAGTTAAGTTTGGCACGCACTCCTTTCGTATTGGTGCAACCTCTACAGCGGCACTCTCGGGGATGAAAACTGATGATATTAAGAGGATTGGCAGGTGGAAGTCCTCGGCGTTCCGACGCTATGTCAGGCCAATCGACACGCATTAACATTTTGATTTCTTTCCAGATCGGCCTGCTGCGGCGGTAAGGAAGCGAGTGTTAATCTGTGGCCACAGCTTCATCTTTTGGGCCGAGCGGCAGGCTCGCAATGATCCAATGGGCCCTAACCTAGGAATGGGTCAGCAGGCTTCCATATGCTGGTCTGGAAAGAGAGGTTTGCGGTGGCATGGCTTGCTACCTTTGTTGTTTAGGGAGTGCGGTGATCCTCCCCCGGATGTGCTGGTCATACACCTGGGCGGTAATGACCTTGGTTTGCTGAAGGGAAAGGCCTTGGTGATACAGGCCATTCATGACATGCGGCTCATTCAGGAGGCGTGGCCTCACACTCGAATGGCATGGTCCGCATTGATACAGAGAAGGACATGGGGTGGGGTTGCTGATCCCCACCATATAGAAAGAGCACGGCAGTTGGCGAATAGGGAGATTCGCCGCGCTTTGAGACAGGGCTTGGGTACTTACATTCCTCACGATAACATTGTCTTTAACAAACCAGAGCTATATTGGCGTGACAGAATACATTTATCACCGGAGGGCAATCGGATTTTTCTACAGGACCTTCAAAAGGGGTTGGACTTGATTCTGACGGGCTGGGGGGAAAAGGACTAAGCAGACGCTTGCCCTTGTCCATGGCTGGAAGGGGGGGCTTTAGGTTCGGCGTGTACCTATGGCACCCCCCCTTGTGGGGTGTAGGATAAATCATATCCTTGGGGAGGGCCCTGGGATCACCCCACTTGCTGTGCAGCTGGGGGTGGTACTCGGGGCTTGCCTTCCAGCCAAGGGCTGGCCAAAAGCCATCATGCAACTTCAGCGATTGGCTTTGGGGCCTGGTACTTCGCCCAACGGGCTAGGGGAGATGGTCGGGAGCGGCATCTTGACCCTAGTCCGAGGATGCTGTATATCCCCCCCGTTTTTTCCCCTCAGGTCTTTAAATCAAGTTCATGTTCAAGTTGAAATTTGAGTTGAAGTTCAACCCCTGTTAAATAGGCATATTAATAAATTGCCCTAGTTCAACCCAAGCTCTGTCTGTGGTCTCGTTATTTCGTGGGTTGGGTGGCAAATAATTACAACAATTTTGTTCCCACTGAGAAAGTCTTTGAAAACTATGTAGCTTTCAAACTCTATTTGCAATTTGGGATTTGTCTGCGCAAATATATATATATATATATATATATATATATTGCATAGAAAACAACATTTTCTGCATGGAAGTAATATCTCAATACAGATGTATTAATTCTTTTACATAAAATGCTGCTTTCTGCACAGAAAATGCTGTTTTCTGTAAATCAACCATTAGCAAATTTTACAAGACTAAATCCCAAATTACTGCATTCTCTGTATGGAAAACAGCACTTTCCTTGCTGGAATTAAAATTTCTGCATTTAAAAATTATTTTCCACACAGAAAATACTGTTTCCTGCACAGAACAATGCTATTTTTTGCACAAAACAACTATGTGCGAATTTTGCACAGATGTCCTGAATGACAAAAATTCTTGTCAGTCCACTATTCTTCTCATCAGGAATTTAAAACACTCAGAAACATGCTTTTCAACCATTTTCCAAATATTTTCAAATATCTTTCCACCCCTAATGCACATGCACTACCACACACTAAAGCCCATGTCTGAAATTCGTAATGACAGTGTTAACACAATTGCTTATAATTGTAGAGGCTGGTCTGTGATCACGATAGCATTTTATTTTTGAAGTGGCAGACCAGAGTTTGAGTCTCCACTAATTCACAGAAATCTGCTGGGAGACCTTGAACAAATCATACTCTCTCAGCCTCAAGAGAAGGCAAAGGCAAACGCTCTATGAACAAATCTTGCCAAG